>CM053744.1:80720483-80739604 GCA_028658305.1 Pachyuromys duprasi | reverse complement strand
TTGTCTGAGAAAGTGCCAGATTGATTTCCAAAGTGGTTGTAGCAGTTTACATTCCCACCAGCAGTGGAAGAGGGTTCCCCTTTCTCTACAACCTCTCCAGCATATGTTGTCATTTGAGTTTTTTATTTTAGCCACTTTGAGGTGAAATCTCAGGGTCGTTTTGGTTTGCATCTCTCTGATGGCTAAGGACGTTGAGTATCTCTTTCAGTGTTTCTCTGCCATCTATATTACTCTAAAGAGGATTCTCTGTTTAGCTCTGGACCCCATTTTTTAATTGAATTGTTTGATTTATTGCTTTTTAACTTCTATAGTTCTTTATATATTCTGAATATCAGCCCTCTGTCAGATATAGGGTTGGTGAAGATCCTTTCCCAGTCTGTAGGCTGTCATTTTTTTCTGAGGACAGTGTCTTTTGCTTTACAGAAGCTTTTCATTTTCATGAGGTCCCATTTATTGATCGTTGCTCTTAGAGCCTGTGCTGTTGGTGTTCTGTTTGGGAACTCCTGTGCCAATGAGTTCTAGGATCTTCCCCACTTTTTCTTCTAACCGATTTAGAGTATCTGGTTTTATGTTGAGGTCTTTGATACACTTGGATTTTAGTTTTGTGCAGGGTGATAAATAAGGATCTATTTTCTGCATGTTGGACCAGCACCATTTGTTGAAGATGCTGTCTTTTTTCCATTAAATGGTTTTGCCTTCTTTATCAAAAATCAAGTATTCATACGTGTGTGGGTTTATTTCTAGGTCTTCTATTCAGTTCCATCAATCCTCCTTTCTGTTTCTATGTCACTACCATGTGGTTTTTATTACTAGTGCTCTGTAGTACAGCTTGAGGTCAGGGATGGAGATTCCTACAGATGCTCTGTTGTTGTACAGGATTGTTTTGGAAATTCTGGGTTTTTTGTTTCTCCATATGAAGCTGAGAATCTTTCTTTCAAGGTCTGTAAAGAACTGTGTTGGTGTTTTGATGGGAATTGCATTGAATCAGTAGATTACTTTTGGCAGGATGACCATTTTCACTATGTTTATCCTACCAATCCATGAGCATGGGAGATCTTTCCATCTTCTGATATCTTCTTCAATTTCTTTCTTCAGAGATTTGAAGTTTTTTCAAACAGGTCTTTCACCTGCTTGGTTAGAGTTACCCCAAGGTAACTTTATGTTATTAGTGGCTATTGTGAAGGGTGTTGTTTACCTGCTTTCTTTCTTGGCCCTTTTGTCTTTAGTAAACAGGAGGGCTTCTGATTTTTTTTTAGTTGATTTTGTATCCAGCCACTTTGCTGAAGGTGTTTATCAGCTGAAGGAGTTCTCTGGTTGAATTTTTACTACCCTTGTTCTTAATAGATTATATCTTTTTCAATTTATTATTTTTATTAATTTCAGTTTGTTCACTTTGTATCCCAACTGTAGCCTCCTCCCTCATCCCTTTCCAATTTCACCCTCCCTCTCTTATCTCCTCCCACTTCCCTCCTCAAGTCTAACTAATAGGGGAGGTCCTCTTCCCCTTCCCTCTTACCCTAACCTATCAGGTCTCATCAGGACTGGCTGCATTGTCTTCCTCTGTGGCCTGGTAAGGCTGCTCCCCTCTCAGGTGGAGGTGATCAAAGAGCCAGCCATTGAGTTCATGTCAGAGACAGTCCCTATTCCCATTACTAGGGAACCCACTTGGAGTCTGAGCTGTCATGGGCTAATCTGTGCAGGGGTTCAAGGTTATCTCCGTTCATGGTCCTTGGTTGGAGTATCAGTCTCAGGAAAGAACCCTGTGCCCAGATTTTTTGGTTCTGTTGTTTTTCTTATAGAGCTCCTGTCCCCTCCAGGTCTTTCTGTCTCACCCTTCTTTCATTAAGATTCCCTGCACTCTGCCCAAAGTTTAGCTATGAGTCTCAGCATCTACTTTGATACCCTGTTGGGTAGAGTCTTTCAGAGGCCCACTGTGGTAGGTTCCTATCCTGTTCCCTGTTTTCTTCCTCTTCCCAGAAGCAGAAAGATACACATGGCATATACTCACTTATTAGTGGATATTAGCCATATAATATAGGATAAACATACTAAAATCTGTACACCTAAAGAAGCTAAGCAAGAAGGAGGAACCTGGGTAAGGTATTCAATAGCTTAATTAACTGTTTCAGATTCTAACCACTCTCAATAGGCTGCTCCTGGAGTCTCTTGCTTGCTAATCATTTGTCCATCACAATGTAGCATACACCTCAGCACATGAAAAGAGGAGTTCTCAAAAATATCTGATGAATAAATGATGCTTGAAATAAGTGTTTATTTGGGGGGAAGAGAAGTAGTAGAAGGTGAATACAAAAAAAGAAAAACAGGAAGCATACAAATGACTGAAAAACAAACGACAGAGTTATCCCATGCAAGCAAATATAGAGGGCAATCCCAATCACAAGCTTCAGAATCATTCCACTCACCAAACTCTATCTGATGTGGGAAGGAATGGTCTTCTAGATTTTAGAAAAAGTCGAAACAACCATTTGAAGACCTAGACCCTCTGGAGTCAGGAAGTGTCACGTCCCAGTCAAGACATTGAAACAAGACATATACATGGCCAGAGAGTAAAGAAACAAGAAATTTGGGGGTTAGGAAAGGATATTGAGATCCCTGAAGCAAAACCACATCCTTTCCCATATTCCATGATGAGATCTGATTCCAGAAACTGCAAGTTAAAGAGCCACTCAGTACAGTAAAGAAAAGTAGAGCCTGACGTCAGCAATTAACAACAAGCACAAACAAGGCTTTAGACAAACAAGATCTATTTGGAGGGCATGGGGAGCATCTGCATGCTACCCTCTGAAGAATCTAATGCATAGGTTTTGGTCTATTAAACTACATGTTTATCTTCCTTCGAGGCAAAAAGGAACATCTGTTGCCATGCCCTTGTATTTAATTTCCATTGTGAATTCTCAGTTTCAACAGATGCCCAAGTCAAGGCAGAGAAAACAGAAAGCTAAAAGCCAAGAGAGCAGGGGAACCAACAGAGCTTCCCCTTCCATATTCAAGAGGAACTGTCAGATGAACCGGAACACGTGCACTCTGTCCAGCACCTCTTGATCTTTCTTGCCCCCCAACCCCGTTCCCTTTGCTCTGGGTTTGGATTGCTCCAACAGTAAATTAACACCGCCCTCTCTCTTCTAACATTGCGTCTTCTTAGAAAGGATAAGAAACAGAAATGACTAGGAGAATGCACAAGGGTTACAGGAAAGTTCTGCTGGTTGCTACGTGCGCTATAATGGGATTTGGAGTCATGTGACTCTGCTTTTTCCTGGCTGGATGTTTTTGAATAAGCTACATCCCAGAGATTCTATATAACTGAGTTTACCTTAACATATCTCATAGCACACACTAAATGTTAAATATTAACTAGGTAAATAGTAACTCTGGCCCCTTAGCCATGTAGTTAGCAGAATAGTCCTTTGCTTAAGCTTTGAAGTGTGTGTCTGATTGTGTCACCAATACTCCCAAAATCAAGCTGGAAAGCCTAAACTCTAGTGTCGTTCTTCCTCCAGAGGTAGTCTGGGACTAGGCTGTTGGCTTCAGGATGAAGAACAGAAAAACCCCGAGAGCTGAGGTTCTGTTTCAGGATGAGGCCTGAGCACTAGGCAAGACTCCTGGTCTCACCTGAAGAGGTGGAAGTGAGTTTTCCAGGTGGAAAACTCTTTTAAACTAGATTTTTCCATATCAGATGATACAGAAGTGTTACAGGCCTTTGGCTAAGCCACTGCATTAATGGCAGGAGAGCAGACAAAAGACCGTACCTTGTCGGCTTGCAGGAAAACACAGGCTTGGTGAGGCTCAGGCCCAAAATGGCTGGAAGACAGGCCAGGTGAGGTGCTGGCCCAGAGGTTCATGAGCTCGCAGCAATCAGGCAAACAGCCAAGCCCCAGGAGTTCAACTTTAGTGTAGAATTTCCAGAGAGTAGGGGAGCTCTCCCTTCCCCAGAATAAATGGCTAGTCTCAGGCAGCTGTGGTAGAAAGCTCATGGTATTACAGAGCACCTTTATTCCGTGTGAAATCAGGAATTTCTAAACCTTGTGCAGTGGGAGGTGTTTCAGGGGTGAATGTGTTTGATCTGATGGGGCTAGAGGTGCTAAGGATACTTAATTCACATGTAGTGGTACAGTACCTCATTGACATGCAGTAGCACAGTCTTATTACAAAAGGGAGAACACAGTACTCCCTCATCCTGTGGGTGAGGGAAAATCTCCAGGTATAATTGAAGGTCATTTTCTGATAGCTAAGATCTTCTTAGTATAGGGTAGAGTATTTCCAGGAATCCCCAGGTGCATGCTGAACAGGTTTCTTATCAGGAAAGGGTCCTGAAGGTTGTGTTCCTTACAGGTTTTAGGGTTCAGAGAGAGAGGGCACCCCACTGAGAAAGGGAATCCACCATTATATACTGAGCTCAGAGGCTAGCCAGAAACATCAGACTCTGACCTTATTCAGCAGAGTCCCACATTCTAGTAGTTCAAGATTTTGAGTGACTAGAGGACCTAGCCTCACCAGTAACTTAGGGTTCTGCTCCTTTGGCATCTTGGTGTTCTATATCTCTTTATTATCTTAAGAATCTAACCAAAATATCTGAGTATCTTTCTAACTCTCAAGACCCCTCGTGGGAAAACCATGAACTCATTTAAAAGAAATGATGTCTGGATGGGCACAGAACCAAGCTGTCTCATTTATATATTTCTATTTGCCCCAAATCATTTTTTTCCTGCATGCAAAATTTACAGTTGATTACCTTGCCCTCTGATAAATTCCTGCCAGTCTGTCCTATGGAAAAGCTATTAAAAATGATAGATGCTTTGATAATATACTTACCACACTCATGCTCATACAAAACACAAGATACAAATACACCATGTATCAAGGCTTGGTTTCCTCAACAAAACTGAAAACAGATCTATCCAAACACAGCCAGATTACAGCACAAGCATCCTTCTGCACCTGATCCCACCCTCTAAAGCCTGTCTGCCTACACTAGCTATGCCCTCTGACTCTCCTGTTATACAGCAAACACTCTCAGTCATCACAAACTGGTACACTGCACATAAGTTACAGACACATTTATGAAATCAAGGCGCTCACCTGGCTCGTGACTGAAGATGTTGCTAGGAGTCCCATCCAACTCTCTGGCTCCTATTCTCTGACCTTTTGAAGGTCAAGCAATTCCCTGTGCTTGTGACCACTGCAAACTCAAATGGGTTGAACAAATTTGACCCACAGAAAATGGATTATAGCAGAGAGGCCTCCCATGTGACCTGTCTCACTTGTGTTCTGCTGATACTAAGCATATTTAAGCTACATAGAAATATGCTCCGAAAACCCCATTACATAATTATCCGCACAAAAACTTTAAATTAACACTTCAACCCCTAATGTTCTGACCCACCGAGAGCTTCAAGTTCCTCACTCCTTCAGACATGAACCATTAAGTCCAATTGCTTCCCTTTATTAAGACTGAATGCTGGGCAGTGCTGACGAAGCACAAGTCTTAATCATTGTGGACTATAAAGTACATCTACTAGGTATGGCAGTGCATGCCTATAAGGCTGGCACTCAGCGTCTGAGGCAAGAGAATTGTGAATTCGAGACAAGCTTGAGATACATTAACTAAGAAAAAACTTCTACCAAAATATGTCTGTGTGTGTGTGCATGTGCTTGTGTGTGTGTGTGTGCGTGCGTGCGTGCGTGTGTGTGTGTGTTGAAATTGCTCTATGGGTAAAGACCATGACTACAAAGCCTCATAACTTGAGTTCAAACCCTAAACCCACATGAAAGGAAGAGAACTACCTCTCAAGAGTTGTCTTCTGACCTCTGCACATGCCTCCATGACATATTTGCACAGGCATACACACATACATGAACACGCAAAGCATACACACTAAATAAACATCAGAACTAAAACTGTGCTTTAACCTATCAGTCTATCACTTTGAGGGTCATATTTTACATAAGAACAATACAAATGGGTTTTCTCAAAAGCTTAATCCAGATCAGCCAGAACCCCTAATGTTAGTGATAGTTAATGCTGATCACCAACCTGACAGGTCTAGAATCACTTATGAGACTAGCTTCTGGGAATACCTGTGGCCTGACTGCTAGGCATGCCTGTGAGGTGTTAGCTTGATAAGGTCAGTTAAAGTGGGATGAGCTCTATATGTGAGTGACGCCTTTCCATGGGCTTGACTGAGTCATGGGCTGCACAAAAAGAAGAACTCTAGCTAACATGACATTAATCTCTGTTTTCTAACTACACATTCAAAGCAACCAGCTGTCCCAAGTACCTACAGCTGTAATGTTCCTTCCATGACAGACTGTACCAACAACTGTGAGCCAAATTAACTCCTCCCGTCCTCAAATTGCCTTTGTCTGGTAGAGTTAGCCCATCTGTGCTGCTATTACAAAATACCTGACACTGGGTGATACATAAACAATAGAAATGTATTTCTCAAAGCAGGGAAGGCTAAGGAATTCAAGATGATGTACATATGTAACCTTACATATCTGGTGAAGACTGCTCACTGCTTCCAAGACGGCATCCTGCTACTGTGTCCTCATATACTAGAGTAAGAACAAGAAAGAAAAAGAAAGCCTTAAGACACAAAACTATTCATAAGGGAATGCCTGGAAGAGCCCAGGTAAATGATTGACTATGCAAAGGGCTCCTTCCCTAACATCAACAACCTGGGGATTGAGTTTGAAGATGAACTCTGGGAAGGACGCAACTTTCAAATCCCAACATACAGGAAGCAACATTTCCTAACCTTCCAGCTACTCAGATAACCATTGGCTTCCTATAGCAGAAGTCAACCCTTTGCTTTTTGTCTCTGTTTATTTTTCTTCTTATTGCAGCAGAAAGTGAGTGCGGCTCAGAGAGGAGTGAAGGAAAACCTAAAGGAGCTCCTCCCAGAGCCCACACTTGGGACTAACGCTTCTCTTTTGACTTGCTAGATTTCTATCTTCTAAAACTAACCCCCAGGTTATGGCTTATATGCTCTGGCATGTCCTGCCATCTCCTCCAAACTCTACTTTAAGGCTGTCCTCCATTCTCTGATGTTGCCACTTGCCTTTATCCTATATCCTGTGGAACCAATGTTGTTTCAGCCTCTCACATCATCTCCGGACCAAGCAAGCAGAACTCATAAATGTAGAAGGACCAGGGGAATTTTTGCTGCTTACCTAGCTCTTCCCATTCCTCTTGGATGCTTGTCCTGTTGGAAGCCCTGTGTGGAGTCACAGCAGCCTTACAATTTAAGAAGACAGACTGCAAGATAGATGGTGAGGACCCAATGAGGATAGAGTGGTAAAAGTAGGAAGATCTTTGGAGAAAGAGCGAACTGGACATTTTCCTCCTCATTCCTTTTGTATTCTTGTCTTTCCTCTGAGCCTGTCTCTACTTGGGCATTTTCCTATCATGACTGTACTATTTCAGCATCAAACACCATTGCTTCCTTTTGTCTACAAAGAACTTCTGGAGGTGTGCTTCTTCCATAATTTCCACTTGGGCAGATCCAGGGACTTTAGCATTATAGCTTGGTTCAAGATCAGGAAGTAAGTGCCTAAAGGAATAGGGACATATAGCTCAGTGATATAGTGTTTGCCTAGCATATGCATAGCCCAATGCCTCACAATGGATATATATATATATGCATATACATATTTATGTATTTGGAAGGAGGATTTTGCTAGGTAGCCAAGGCTGGGACTTAATTCACAAAAATCTTCCTTCCTCAGCCTTCTGAGCTCTAGAATTACATATGTGCCCCACTCCGCTGGGCATTCTAAATATATTGACCAAACTGTAACATATTTTTATTTTATTAAACTCAGTTACATGGAGCCATTTTCACCCACGTGTACAATGTAGCTTGAGAATAATCTTCCCCACCCCCATGACCCCCCCCTTTTCTCTCTCACCACCCTGTGAAGTTTCCTTAAGGCTGGAGGTTGGAAGAAAACTTGTGGGTACCACCACAATGAAGCTGCTGCTTCTGAGCCTATATAGTTCTCAGCCAAGGATGCTCCCTATTTTTCTGCAGATCTTTAAGAAACAGGATCTTGGATCCACCCCATGCTTACTGAATCATAGTCTCAAAGGTTGGGGCAAAGGCACATACCAGGAGTGATTCTGCTTTATAACCCCCAAAACCATGGTCTAATGAGCAAAAGTCAGTTGACTGTAGATGGGATACTTAATGTCCAAGACACAGCCTCACCGGCTACCATATATATATATATATATAGATAGATAGATAGATATATCTATATATAGATATATATAGATAGATAGATAGATAGATAGATAGATAGATAGATAGATAGATAGATAGATATCAGAGTAACCCTTATGCCCCTGGAACAACTCTTGTAGGAGGGAGAAGAGAATCCTTACAAGGTCCGTTCTCCCTCCTCTAAGACCTTTATACAAACCAAGTCAAGAACTTCCCGCAGCCTCCAGAGCTCTACAGCTCTGACCAGGTGTAAATATGACCTTTCAAGAGACCAGACTCTCACAGGGCAAGGATTCGGGAGCCATCTTGATCTAGTATCCCAAGGACTTCCTGCTTTTCTCTCTATCTCTGGCCTCAACTCCTTAAGTTATAAGGAAGAAATGCCTCAATAAACACGTGTGTTTTGAGACACAGATGTGAAGATAGAATTGAGTCTGTGACCAGGAGGCATGAGAACTATGCCCGAGTCTGAAGTTTTATCTCAGTAGTCAGAGCCCCGCCTCAGACATCTGGGGTTTGTATGCACACTGAGCCACGTCAGCTCCTTAATATGCTGCCTACAGCCCAAGTAGATAGATCTCTGTTGCCGACCCCTTCTTTACTGAACCTGCCCTCTCTCCTAAACCCAAAGTAGATTTTTCCTAAGTTTCCTAAATCCTTCAGGATTGGTGATTGAGAGAATCACTCAAGGAAAATCAATCAGATCAGCTTTTCCTGATTGTCTGACCTGAGCTTGCACAAATGACTTTCCCTTCCTTTAGCTTGTGAGTAGCTAAAAGCTCAAGTGGTTATGTCAATATTATGCTCCTTTGTCCCCAAGCTACACTGAGCGCTCATTTGCATTGTGCTGGAAAGCAAGTATTTATCCATCTGACTTGCATTTCTAGGGCATCTCTCTTTACCAAGGTGACCTCAGTGCTCCCTCAAGAAAGGCCGCTGTAACTCCCAGGTGTTGCTGTTGCTATTACATTCTCTACCACTTGGTGGCACTGTCCTTTGGCAGCTTCAACCCGTGCGCCTGGATTTAAAAATGAAGCTGCCACTTGCTGTCTAATCTCGTAATGAACCCACCCTGTATCATACTCCCAATAGTGGTTTTTTTCCTCTGGTTTCTCCTATTCCCCACTTCTGTCTCTGAATGAGAAACTGTTTAATATTTAAACTGAACAGCCTGCGTTAAAAAGAGACTCCTACACGAGGATCATAAACCAGGACCAAAGACAGACCCAATTTCTTCCCTAGAAGTAATGCATGGAAGTAAATGCTGGCTTCCCGGGATAGTCAACAGTCAAGTTCTTATCTCCTTCCCACGTGGGAAGCACCAATTAGATGGCACCAACAATGTCTCCATTCCAGCAGGTGCCCATGCGCGTTTCACCACTACCTTCCTAAGCAGAAGACCGGGCTGTAGGAAGAGACCTGCTCCTGAATTCTTACTGCATCCCAGCTGGGTTCAAGTCAAATTTCTTCCAGTAACCCTCGGTGTTCTCAACTACACAGTGGAGGGCTGGATGGGAGGTGTGGACAAAGCCTCTTACATCGAACCTGATGCAGAGCAAGCTCAAAACTGCTAGCTCTTTCTGGAAGAAAATCCTGAGAATTGGGGTATATGCAAAAGGCCATGCTTGAGATGCAGATGACCATCACAGAGCCCTACTAGTGTGAAGAGAGACTTCTTTCTCCAGAGAAAGGCAATCTTCCTCATCTGGTAACTTCAATACACAGCTAAAAATACATATGTGCACTTCCTAGCTTATGTGTGGGCTCCTGCATGTGTGTGTGTCTGTGTGTGGTGTTGTCTGTGTGTCTCTGTGTGTATATTGTCCCTCTATCTGCATGTATTTGTATGTTTATGTGTTTTTTTATAAATTGTAAAACTGCTGTAGCCAACGCAGACAGAAATTGAGTATTTCTTTGTCTGTGATTTTGGCCAAAACTAAACAAGTTTACTTTTCCATTTACATATTTATTCTAATTTTGTTCAAGATGTATAAGTGTCCAGGCCCACAGCCAAGCTCTATGTTTGGGGCCTCATATAACGCTCTGACTTATCTCTTGTCAACACTCTGACTCCTTTGTTTTAAAACCTATAATTGCCCAAGCTCCAGGACCATCCATTGACAACACTTTCTTATATAACTATTTGCCTGCTGAAATAGTGATTATCAACATAACACACAGACAATATGTTCTTTTCTACAAGATTATGGAGGTAAGGGAGAAATCTACTGAATATTTTCAAATACAAATTTAAGTATTAAGATCTATTATTATCTAGAATAGTACATTAAGTAAGAGAAAACTACCTCATGTAACAACCCATTTATTCTACCACTCATCTATCCCTAAAATCTTCCAGTCACCTTTATATTCCAAGTGCCTCACACTGTTTCTGCACTGCAACCATGAAAGAAAGGGAAAAGCTAAGAGGAGCAAGTACCTCCCCTTAAGGACTCACAGAAGTCTCCTGGATCACACTTCCCTCATATTTGTAACTCATTCACAGCCAGCTCCAAAGATTCCAGGGGGATAGAGAGGTTACTGAGTATCCAGCCAGAAATGATAGCAGTGTGAAGAAAGGAGGGAAGAGCGTTGATGGGAAGTGACAGATTCAGCCATGGTGCTAATCTGGAGGTTTGCTACCAACACGAATATCTAGGACCCTAATCCACGTACACTGAAAACCACTGAAGCTGCAAATAACAAACCACTTATTACAAACAAATCCATGCAGAAAAAAATGCAACATCATCCCAGATGCATATATAAATGACAAAGAGCTTCAGCTAAATCAAGAGATTATAGCCACCTAAGAGAACATTAAATGTTTTGTGCTACGAAATCACCAATTTTTAAAGCTGGTAGGAATCTTCAAGGTGATTTATTATGAGTTTCCTTATTTCAAGAATTCCTTCTGCAGTAATCTTAGGTGAAGCTATGGCATCTCTGCTCAGTTGGTTTAAAGTGATGGTGTCTGTGCCTTGAAGGTCTAGAGCATCCAAGTTTAGGCACCTGAACTCAGGAAACAAAGCCATGAGCAAATACAGAGTTCAAAGGCCTCAATCTCAGAGCATCCTAGAGTCAAGCTGTGGTCAAGGACAAGGCAATGTCATTGATTCAGACCTAGATGTGTTTTTATCACGAGGACATGTCCTTTCTACAATGATTATTAGTACAACCAATGTATGATTTATGGTATATTAGTTTCAAAAGCCTTATAACATGCAATGTCCCAGCTGCCTGAGCCTGCTCAAGAGTAGCTCCAGATAAGACTGGTTGAGAGAGCTTATGAGAAAGAAATTTGGGTGATGTAAGTGAACATCCATCGGTAAATATCTAGAGGAGAAGGTCAAAATCATATGTACGTAATCAATTTCACAGAGTTACATTTGAAATAGTGACCTATGAGGAATAAAGGTGAGAGAAGTTAGGAAAGGAGCTTGCTTTTACAGACTGAAGACAGAATACCAGGAAAGGAGGTCAAAGAACAGTTTTATAAATGATGAAATAAATAAAGGGAAAGAGGAGGGAAGGAAGAGGGGAAGAATAGAAAGATGTAAATGAGAGGAAATGCAAATGTTTATAATATGATGGCTGTGCTTCGGCTTTCCATTACTGTAGCAAAATCCTCGAGACAATCAACTTTTTAAAAGTGTATGATGAGCAGGGGCATATACAAGTGGTAACTACTTGCTTGGCATGTACAAATTGGCAGGTTCAGTTACCAGTACTACAAAAATTGAAAAAGTGTAAACTCTTATTTGGGGATTAACATTTTAGAGGCTTCATTCAATAGTCTGTTGGCCCTATTTTGAGCCTGTGGCAAGGCATTACATGACCACGGCAGTGCACAATGGAGCAAGTTGTTCAGATTATAACATCTAGTTAGCAAGAAAGAGGAAGTAATAGAGTCCTTCACTTCCTCTCCTCCAAGGTCATGCCTGAAATGACCTATGACTTCTCTGTGGGTCCACCTCCTAAGCTTTCCACACCCTGGCAGTAACACCATGCTGGAGATCAGAATTTTAACTTGAGGAGAACTTCTGAGAACACTCATGGTCCAAACTACAGTAAAATCTGTGGAAACACAGTCATTTTAAAACTTTCTTTCAGCTGGAACCCAGATGGGATCATGACCCCAACCAAGCCAATGTCCCTGAAGCCCTTCAACTAAAGCTGGAACGGAGACGCTTTTCTCTTTATTCTATATGTTCTAAGGGTGTGGATCTCAAAAGGCTAATAGACACACTACCTACCTGTGAGCTAGTTAAGCTAGATAGCAAACACATAAAAGTAGAGACAGGAGATTATAAAGCCCAACGTAGGGAATGACACCAACATTGGTGAAAGTATAAATTCCCAAGAAGCTCTCTTTGTGAGGCAAGGTTCTCCCTGAGGACCAGCCCAGCATATTCCCTGAGTGCTAGGCTAGAGAAGTCATTGTAGTACTTACTGAAGGATGTTCCCACATTTCAAAGGAAGTGGGTAAGACAAGGAATGGCCCCCTCCTAAGACAGCACAAGAATAAAACAACAGTCACTGATAGACAGCATCAGTACCCAGGAAAATAAGATGCCATCAGAGCTGTTGGTGGTGGAGATGTCTGCATGGCCGTGAAAAATGAAAATATAATATGGAGAATAGAGGCAAGAAAAGGCCTGCTGAAAAATGACACCTCAGTGGCCTGTTGTGTGGACAGTTAATGTGACTCGTGACAGCTATAATAAAATCCCTGCAACACTAACGCATTCCCTGAGAATCCTCCCACACATACACACATCACCCAAAAGAAATAATAAGGAAGAAATTTCAGCAAAACTGGGATTTCTACACAAAAAGCCATCAGTACCAAATATAAAAAGTTACTTTTCTGATCACACCAAGCAAGAGGTGGAATACACAGATAATAGAGAAGTGTGAATAGTGTCCCAAGGTTTGGACAGGATGAGAAGGGTGAAAACCCTGACTGTGTCATTAGAAAAGGTAGCTGCTTCTTTTGGTGATCCTTATGATTGTTACTGGAGAAATAATAGGGGGAAAGCATTCGAGGGACTTAGGAAGTGAATGAATGTTGACAAGGTGTGGGAAACAAGACCTGGATGTGCTTGCTAGAGTATTCGATTGAGAGGCAAAGGACGTAGAATCAGAAAGTAGAATAAGTAAACTAAGGAGACTGTCATTAGCACAGGGCCTGGGACAGGGGTCAACAGTGAGATGCAATGATCCAATGGGGGCTGGGTTCAGCCTCTCCAACCAGATCCAAAACTAGTCCTGGCTCTGCTCTCTAGGAAGTGCATCTCCAAGAGTCCACTTAATAAGTGCATGAGACTGGTTCTCGTAATGACAGAAATACACAGTTATAGCTGTGAAGGCAGAAGCATGGGATAGGAAGGGATAGGAAGAGAATGGAGAGATGCAGGTCCCACAGTAGGTGCTTTAACTCAGGGGGGGGAGAAAGACTGAAGTCAGTCTAAGAGAGAGGTCCATCATGCACCCTGAGCAAAAGAACAGATGGAGTGTGTATGCCCTTGGCTTTCTCTGCTGAGTGAACAAGTACACATGGAATCCCCCAAAAGCCTCGATTAGCTTTTCTTCAGAGGTCCTGGTTAAAATATATGTACTAAATGTGAGGTGATTAAAGGTTGGGCAGAGATCAAAAGATGACTGGACAAGCCAAATAAATGGCTTATTACTCAGTCTTGTAAAGGAAGTAAGTTTTGGGTATGTGTTACCACATGGGGGAGCCTTAGAGACACGCTGAGTTAGGAAAGCCAACACAAAAGAGAAAATGTGTTTTTATTTCACAAATATGAAGTACCTATAACATAAATTTCTAGGTGGCTAAAGGGAATTAGAGATCGCTGGGAGCTGGAGGAGAACTACAGAATTATATTTAATGGTTGTAGGTTACCGCTGAGGATAATGAAAATATTTTGGAAATAATAATGATCACTCATAACACTGTAATTATGGTCAGTTCCTCTGAAGAATACATTTAAATATTTTAACTGACAGACTTTAATGATATGGAAGAATAAGTTGTTTCTGTCTTTATATATTGAATCATGATTAAATTGTTTTTTTTTTCCTTAGTTGATGGAACTGAAAAATATTCTCCCAAATAGGGTAACTTGGGTTCTGAAAGACAAATGCCATGTGTTCTCTTACATGAGGACTCTGGCTTTGAATGTTTAGATTTGTTTGTCTGATTTGGAATGTCTATAGAGGCCAGGAAGCTAGAAATGCACAAGGATAGGTGGGAAAGGAAGAGGCTGTGAGGAGTGGGAGGAAATAGTAAAACATTCATGATGTGAAAGCAGAAGTGGTCACTGGTGGTGAAGAGCCTTAAGAAGAGATGGGGGTAGAGAAGTAGAAGGGAGAAAGGGGAGGGGAGAGGGTTAACCAAAATTAGGAAGGTATTTTCAAATACATGTAAAAACCCACTACTTCATAAGCTAATTAAATGTATGTTTCAATTAAACTACTTTGAGAATTCCACACATGAGTACTGTATCTACATCATTTGTATCTCCTTTCTCCCCACAACTCCTCGCATGGCCCCCAACTCCCTCTCAATTCATGATTTTTCTTTAATTATTCCTGTTAAACATATAATGCTGCTCCCAGAAGACATAAGATACTAAATAAAGAATCCCCAGGTCAGGCATAGATATATCCCTATATATGGAGTCAGGGAGGCTCCAAGGCCCCAAAACAGTACAGGCTATTGCTAATACCCTTGAACTGAATGGCAATACCCTATCGCTGAAGACACAGTACATTTTGATCTTAGGACATGGAAAAATAAAGCTGTGACTGAGCTGCAAACCTGCTCCCTGCTGATTAGATTTTATAGTATCAAAGGTGATATGCAGGCTGCTGTGGGGGTGGGGGAAGCATCAGTGATTTTGAGGTAAGATATGCCAATTGGTGCAGTAGTGATATGAAAGTTATGGAAATAAGCAACTACTTTCCGATTTGATTTGAGAACTCACCCATAGAAAAGAATTCATGCATAGTATTGAAACTCTAGTCAAAAGTCCATAGCTGGGGAGGTCATGGGCCCTGGGCGGAAAACTGCTGCTGTTGTTTTGCTAAATGGACCTGTTGTCAAATTGCTTTCTAAATGTTGAAGTTTTTTTTCATGAATAAGTGCTGCTCTCAACTTTGTCAGAGAAACTTCTTTTTTCAGTGTGTATGTATCATATATACATACATCATATAGAATATATATGATACACACATATATATACATATCACATAGCATAAACAATACACACATATATTCCAAAATCAAATAGGATGGCACAGGATGAAAGGAAAAGCACCTGGCTTAACTGTAAAATGGAAGTGAGAGTCATTTATTCTGAATTGAAGAAACTATGTTAAAAAGGGTGTATGATGATTAATAAAAATCTTGAGCTAGAAAAGAAGCAAACTGTGAGTCAGGTTTGGTGGTGTACCCTGTAATCTCAGCACACAGAAAGCTGAGGCAGGATGAGCTAAAATTAGAGAGCAGCTTGTGTTATATGTCTAGGTTCTGTCTCAAAAACAAAAAATAAAAAACAGAAGAGGTGTTGGCGGTGGAAGAGGAGGAAGTAGAGAGGAGGGCTACTTGGTTTCAGTGAACAGTTATGTTTTATCCTGTGAGTGTCGCCATTAAAGTATGAATCCAAGTTCCTTTATCTTGCAGGAAAAATGCTTCCTTTCTGCCTTGATTTTTAAAATTAATTGGGCAACAAGCATAGGCGTCATTTTAGGAACCACAGGAAAGGAAAGAAATGTGTTTGATAACGTCTCTTGAAAAATCTCAGTGGCTAGAGGAAGAGGAATAGCAAACAACTACCCTCTACCCATCTGATAAACATAACATGATGCGAATATGCTGTATGTGCACATAAAGAGAAAGGAATGGCCAGCTCTGCCTGAAGGAATCAGATCCATCTTCTCAAAGATAACCTTGGCTTTGGCTTTGAGTCATGAATAGGAACATGATAAGCAGAAAAGGAGATGGGTACAGAAAGCAAGAGGAGCCTTTAGAAGGGTAAAGAACTAAATGTATGGTGTGTTCAAAACAGGGTAAGGAAAAGTTTAAGCTAGCAAAATCAGAGGCTTATGTAGTGTGCTAAAAGGCAACTATGTACTGAGAAAGACAGGGACAGGCTGTGGGGGGCTTTGCAGTTCCTATTAGGGCAACTCAAATAGCCATAAATATCAAAGAGGCAAGAAGCATCTAACTCAAACCAGAGCACAGATCTCTAACACTAAGAGTAGGGCAAGCTATCATAGCTGCATTATCACAAGAGGAAGAAAAAAAATAAGCAGAGCATCAAGGTTTACTAGGAAGACTGTATCAGTAGACTGGCAAGACCATCATCTCCCTAAATCACAAAGAGAAAAATCTTCTGGAGCAAGTTATAAAATGACTGTGGGTCAGGCATGCAGTGCTAGAGGAATGAAATATTCAGTAGGCAATTGAATGGGTATCATTTAAGTAAAGACACTTTGTCTGGGCCCAGGGATCTTTTCTGAGACTGATACTCCAACCAAGGACCATTGATGGAGTTAGCCTAGAACCCCTGCACAGATTTAGCCCATGGCAGCTCAGCCTCCAAGTGGATTCCCTTGTAATGGGAACAGGGACTGTCTCTGATGTGAACTCAGTGGCCTGCTCTTTGATCACCTCCCTCTGAAGGGGAAGCAGCCTTACCAGGCCACAGAAGAAGACAATGCAGCCAGTCCAGATGAGACCTGATAGACTAAGGTCAGAGAGAAGGGGAGGAAGACCTCCCCTATCAGTGGACTTGGGAAGGGGCATGGAAAGAGAAGAGGGAGAGAGGGTGAGATTGGGAGGGGATGAGGGAGAGGGCTACAGTTGGGATGCAAAGTGAATAAACTGTAATTAATAAAAACTAAATAAATTATTAACAATAAATATAAACTGGCACTTTAATAAATCCAAGATGAATGACATCTCAGATGCTATGCTCATCCCCCAGGTGGTAACTTTTCTAAAAAAAGATGATGAGCTTGGTTTGGTGTGAATCAATTTTAGTGATCTGGATGTCACAAAAACAGAAGCAACAGCGGGTGGTGACAATGGATGCCAATGAATGACCAACACTTTATTTTCTCAGTGTTTGTAAGCCATCTGCTTAACAATCTGTTTAATAATAATAAATGCTGGCTCAATAGTTGTCTCTTTTGGTCTTTTGGAAAACTGATGCAATGCTGTGCATCTTTAACCATCTTCACCTTGTTATTTCTACTTTCCTCCAAAAACAGATGCTGACAATCTGCCTTCCGATTTACACAGCCCCTCACAGTCTAGAGATATATATCAGGACCTGCGATTTGACCATTTTAAAAACAATTGTTACAAAAACAAAAACAGACCTGACCTAGTAGGGATCATAATGTTACTCGTTAAGTCTTTCCAATTTTAAACTGATTTTTTTTGTGGGCAAAGAATAGTCAAGCAAAACAGGACCAAGACAGTTTGCATTCTCTTTATTGTCTGCAGTCAGCACTATACCATCTGTTTCAAGAGACAAGCTGCAGGGAGGTCAAAAGCAGCGCTTGTGTTTTTGTCTCCAACATATTCAATCAAAATTGAAACTGCTATCTGACCCTTGGCATTTGGGAGAGTCTCAGGGCATTCTTGCCTACTGCTTTGCCAGCATGTTACTTATTGATTTATGCCACACTTTTCTATTCATTCTTCACTGTTCATCCCTCCCTTGATGTTTGTGAATACGTTGCCTGCGATCCTTCTGATGAGTTTCTCTTTACACCCTCCTTGAAGTCAACTGTAATTACAATGTCAGGGTTATGGTTTGTGATCCCACCTATGTGTCTCCCAGCTAGAGTTTTTTGCTACTTGCTTTCATACCTATTTTCTCTTCCCAGTTTTCAGTCTGATCTCCCCAAGTCTAGAGGATATATCTGACAATGACTGGCATTCTTGACTATCCTAAACTCTGCAATGATGGGTCACTTTTCTTTAAACTGCACATCACTGTCGCTTTCCATTTATTGTCTCCTCTTTGTTCATCATCAAATCTCCAAAGTTGTGGGGCACTGAATGTTCAGACTTCTACAAGGTGAAATTATTGGCAAGACACAGGGCTTTAAGTCTATTATTGTTGGACTGAGCCTCTCAGTGGCTGTACAGTGATTCCTTTCACCAAATCAATATGTTATTTCCATGCCTTCTTTAAAGTTTCCATTAAGAATTTATCAGTAGGTTTCCATTATCTGTTATCCTTACAAAATGTCACAGAGTATTTATTTACTAATTTAACATATGTAGTGGATTCTTTAAACAACAGTAATTTAAGGCTGCCAAGATCACATACACAGTCTCTCTCAAGACCTCTCTCTCTTTCTAGATCTGTATTTCTCTCTCAATAATAAGTCAAAAATTATCTTAAAATAATTTTAACAGAAATTAATTTTCCCACAGTTCTAGAGAGTAGAGGTCTGCCATCAAAGAGTCAAGATTGCTTTCTTCTGGAGGTTATGAGAAAATTCTGGTTCAGGCCTCTCTCCCTGACATAGATGATTACCTTCACCTGTCTTCATGTGGCCTTCCCTCTGTATGCATCTGTGAACAAGCTTCCTCTTTTTGTTAGAGTTCCAGGTTGGATCATGACTCCATCCTAATTTTAATTTAACTACCTATAAAAAAAAAGTCTGGGTAGGTTGGGTTAGTCACCCTACCCCATAACAAAACCTGCGGGCTAGGTGAGCGGCCTGTCCTCCAGGCTCTAGAGAAGCTCTGCCAGCTTCTCTGAGGAAGCAAGGCCACCTGGTGGGGTCCCTTGGTTGGTCCGTTGTCACCTTCTTAGGCTGATGGGGACAGCGCACCCGAGGGTG
>CM053744.1:80701850-80719983 GCA_028658305.1 Pachyuromys duprasi | reverse complement strand
GCATCAGTTGTCATAGAAACAATAGCAATTTGTGCCACCTTTGTGCAAGTAGATAGGAGAGGCTTGCTGCTGCACTTAGACCATTGTCCAAAGACCCAGACTGAGAAATGTCAGCTTAAAAGGGAGTCCCAAGCTTTGACCATTTCTGCAAATGTGCATCCCTCAAGTGGGATGTGAAATACTTGCAGGAAATTGAAGGCTAATTAAAATACAGTCCCAGATGGGGAACCACTTTGAGAAAGACAGGTTATCCAACCCAGGACTCCCCTCTCTAAGGTCTAATGAGGCATCTGTAACCTTTGTAGATGGGGGTCATCCCATGGGAAGCAACAGGGCACAGGAGGCTAAGCCCTTGGCCTGATGGGAGCTGATCTCATCAGAGAAAGCCATAATCATCTGTAAGAAATGACAGTTAAGTTGGTGATTAAGGTTAACGCTGGGAAATGAACATATCCCAAGGGAGAGACTAAGCTGCCGGGAACACACTGATGGTGTAGAAGGACAGGTGGCTGTGGCTTTCCCTCATTGGTAGTCTTTTTAAGACTACTTCAATGGTTTCCCTCACAAATCAGTAACTGTCACCCTTCAACAGGAGATTTTCAGGGCCTGGTGGATCATGTAGAGCAGAAATTATCTGCCTGAGAGATGATACACAGCTACCTTAAATCTCTTAAAGCCAGCTCCCATGGCTCCCATGCAAGTTTCCCTTAGCTGACTTACCAGGATTCCCACCTTCCTTGATACAGTGTTCTCTTGAACACTGAGAATGAGAGACAGTATCTGAAGGTTATAGACACAGATCAGCAAGCCAGGATTAGAGACTTAGGCTTTGATAGTAAAGCCAAAGATGATACAAGTTGAGAAGTGAGTCAGATGTTATTGAAATTTATCAAATTCAAACAAAGTGTAAAAGAAACTGAAGAGTCTAGGAAAGAGGTCAGGAATCACAGAGGAGGAGGGGCAAGATGGGGACACAAAGGCTAGGACAAGGTTTCTGTAGACTTGGAGAGTCAACAGAGCCTAGAACTAGCAGGGGTGTTGATCTGAGGCTGGGTTTTGAGACCTGGTCTAAATACTTCCAGAAGCATCCCTTGTGCTCCTGCAAAGACAGGAACAAGTGGCACACTAGGCCAGCTGGACTCAGTTGAGATGCATGGGACAGATAATTGAAAAAGAACCCTGGCAAAGGTCAAGGATGCTAATGATAGTTTATGACCTAAGCTCCTTTCTGATTTCTATTCCAGGCACAGGGCTTTGGCATTGTGGTCTGTATGGCTGTTGTAGTTGTAGCCATCACAACCAGCACATTCCAAATGGCAAAATAGAGAAATAAGGATGCGTGCTTCCCTTTCTAGGACAATTGGCCCCAAGTAACAATTACGACTTCCATAAGAAAATCACTTGGCAGAATCTACTGGGACACAGACTGCTGCAAGGTGTACAGCACATGCAACCTTTGGGTTGATCCATTGCTGCTCTGTATTAAATGCTGTAAATGAGGTGGGGTGGGGGGTTGTGCTGGAGAGATGACTCACCGGTTAATATCACTGTCTACTCTCCCAAAGGACCCAGATTCAATTCCCAGCGCCCAGATGGCAGGTCACAAGTGTTTGTAACTCTAGTTCCAGGGGATCTGATACCCTCCCACAGCCATACAAGCAGGAAGAACACCAATGCACATGAAATAAAAATGAGTAAATCGTTTAAAAATTGCTGTTAATAACTAGAAGAATAAGGTAGGGAGAGCTAAAAATGTCTTCAATCGATTTTTCTAACATTTGATTTCTTCGACCTGATTTCTTCTTGAATTTCTTATGAGACTGTGTCAGTCATGGACACATATCCACTTGCAAAAAAGGATTTGAGTTGGATGATGAGAGGGCTCAGGAGATGATCACATGACTCTCATGCCTGACAAGCCTGACAACCTGAGTTTGATCCCACTAATCCACCTGGTGGTCAGAGAAAACTGACTCCCACAAGCTGTCCTCTGACGTGTACCCTCACTACAGCACAGCACCCATGCACATACATGTAAATAGATAAATGTCATAATCTCACAGTTCTTGTGTGTGTGTGTGTGTGTGTGTGTGTGTGGCAATAAACCACCTTCTCCCTGAGTTCTTGATGGGAGGGAGGCAAGCAGTCTAAGGGTGTCTTACTCTGACAAGATACTTAACAAAAGCAATTTAAGAGTTTATTTCACTTTGCAGATTAAGGATGTCACCCACCATGGCTGGAAAATCATGGCCTTGGGGACAGGAGGCAGTCGGTCACCATGCATCTGTAGTCAAGAAACAGAGAGACGAATTCTGATGCTCACCTCACTTTCCCCTTTCATTAAGGCTGGAATCCCAGGTCATGGAATGCTGCCACCCATATGTAGAGTGTATGGGTCTCCCTCCCCCTCACCCCCTTCTAAAATTCCTTATAGACACAGAGGCTTGTCTTCTAGACAGTTTGTCTAGGTAATCATCAATACCACCCATCAAAGAGATCTCCAATGTTTCAGAAAAGCCTCTAAAAAATACCGCCCCTACAGTGAGTCTTCACAACACAGGTTCTGAGCCCATGTCCAAGTGGCTGGTGGCCTGAACCAGTCTACACTACCACTACAGTCAAGCATGGGTGGTCAAACTTGGCTTCTGTGGCCACCTATGAAGGTGAGGTAATGGTCACTTTTTTAATTTATTTAATTTTATATCAATCACAGGTTAGGTATTTTGCATCCCAGGCATAGCCCCCTCCCTCATTCCCTCCCACCCTCCCACTCCCTCCCTCATCTCCCTCCTCCCCGCCCCCTCCAAGTCCACCACTTTTCATGCAGTGAAGACCCATCACTAAATGTTTACTCTCTGCAAAGGCCATTCTGCAACCTAGGTGTTCAAAGGCTGGGATTCCGGTGCATCCTCTGACAAGGATGCCATGGTACAAGAGAACCAACAGGAACAGCAGGAACTACAGGTTAAAAGAAAGTGTGATAGGTGGTGTTGCCGGTATGTGATAGAGGACTCATCCAAATCACCAACGAGGAAGGAGAAAGAGAGAGAGAGAGAGAGAGAGAGAGAGAGAGAGAGAGAGAGAGAGAGAGAGAGACCGAGCAAGCAAGAAAGAAAGAAAGAAAGAAAGAAAGAAAGAAAGAAAGAAAGAAAGAAAGAAAGAAAGAAAGAAAGAAAGAAAGAAAGAAAGAAAGGTTAGGGGCAAGGACATTTGGGAGAGTCCAGAGTCCATATGACCAGACTGAGTTGTGCCATATGGAAAGAAGGGGGAAATATGTGTATGTGTGTGTGAGAGAGAGAAAGGAGACAGGTGCAGCAGCCAGAAGGCTCAAAGGTACAAAGAGGTCAGGTAACCAAAATTGTTGGATTGTATAGAGAAGAGCAGCCCAGCCCCCTGAGCTGGAGAAGTTTGGGGTAGGAAGTACGGTATGCCAGCCAGGAGGGCCCTGTAACAGGTAGGGGCTGAGGGATTCAGGAAAAAACCAGAGGCCAGGTCCACTTTGATCTGTTAAATAGGCATCTCAGCCTTTAGGCCTGGGTTTGAAACCTATTATTAACAAGAAGAGATTCAACAGCTGAGAGATTTGTGAGGGTCAGAAGCCACACCTACGCAGAAAGGCAAGAAGCAAAAAGCCAGAGCCGTGGATACAATAGAAGGATCACAAGCTTTAGGTTGTATTTTTAGCAAGTATTTCTTAGTCTGCCTCTACTGTAATAGTACAACTGGGATTGCATCTGAGAGAGTGCAAAGCCAACAAGCACAACCTGAAGATAAAAGAATAGGAAGAGATTTATTACTTACAACAAGCAAGGCGAGCCCTTAGCATTCTTTGCAAAACAAAGAAACTGGCTTGGAATTTTATTTAAGAAGCTATGTATAATCTTAGTAGGCATTGTCTTTGTGTGACTCTGAAATGTCTGCCAATGAACACTACTGCTGCAGCTGTAGGTTCTGTTTTGATGGTCTGGGAGCTTTCAGGAAGTAGAACATGGCTGATAGAATAGGAAAGTCTTTGAAGGTTAATAGCGTAGCCCCCAGTTCTGTCTACTATCTACTTTCCAATCCACCATGATGTGAGCAGGGCTACCATGAGACCCTCTGAAACTGTGGGTCAAAATATGGTTCATGTCTAAAAAGGAAAAATAACAGACAGAAGTGCTTCTCCACAGAGAATTTACTATGATGACAAGCAAAGGATGAATGGGGTTTCTCCAGACCCTAGCTGGTTCATTATGAAGTTCTTTCTTCCTGTTTTCTTTCTTTCCTTCCTTCTTTCCTTCCTACTTTTCTTCCTTTCTTCCTTCCTTCCTTTCAATTCCTTTGACAGTGTCTCTGGCTCAGGCTGACCTCCTTGTATAGGCAAGGATGACCTTGAGCTTCTCGTGTTGTAGACTCTACTTCCCGTATTGTGGGATTACAGATGTGTGTCACCACACCAGGTTTATCAATCCAGGGCTTCCTGGCTGTTAGACAAGAATCCTACCAACTGAGCTACATCCCCAACCCATCGTTGTAATATTCTACAGGGAGCCTTAACCAAAAACAACAGAAACATGACATCTGTAGGCACTTTAACAATGTTTTAAGCATCTTCCCCCACAGACACACACAATTGTACAATTGGATGTAGCCATACACAGTATTCCCTAACTGGATCCACCTCTTTTAGCAATTACAACTAGCCACCACTTTTTTACACATGCTATGGAAGGTGTTATTCACTGGCATGAAATGGAAGGAAAGTATCTAGACCCTCAGTTCTTAGAAGTGAACATGAAATAGTGTAAGAGGTACATGGATCCTTGTGCTCACAGATAAGCACTTGGGGAACCAGAAATGTTGGAACACACAGGATGTCTCTTCAAAGGGAGAGATGTATAACTTGTTTTCTGCCCAGAAAGCTGCGAGCCTTGTGACCTTTGTGCTGTGTGGCCAGGCCACACCAGTTTAGCCCCACAGAACCTAATCTTGAGCTTGTTTGTCTCAGTCAATCCATAGCACTCCTGTCCCTTTAGACCCTTTCCTTTAGCCTATTTTTTCAGTTAATCTATACAACCTATCTTTATGGAACCTATCTTGTACTATACAAAGAGTTTCAATGTAGTCATATCTAAAGCTTTGCTGTGCACATGAGACTGAGCTAATTATCACCAGGAAATGATTTTCCAAAGTGTGCTGTGCTTAAATATACATAAAATAAACTACTTGAGGTCAGACTTTTGAAGTTTGAGTAAACACTGACTACTGAGTCCTGTTGAACTGAACTGCCTTCTTGCTTCTTGTGGATAGACACTACTGGCCAAGGTATTTGCAGAGACTCTAGAAAAAAAGAGAAGTAAAGAGATAAAATTCTCTGTTATCCAGAGACAAAAGAGACATGCCACCAGGGAGGGTACAAAGGCATGGTACCACACCTGAACCCTTAGGAGGCTGAAGAGTTCTTCTAACTTTTGAGAACCTCAGCTCAAGCCAAGCTTGGTTTTGTAGCTTTGAGGGTGAAAATAATTTCAGGGATACTCAGGTATGAAGCAAGTTGATGATTTTATTAAAGATATTTTAATTGAGGGTTATATGTAAGGATTAAGCAAAGGTGGGGCTCTCAGAAGAAAGTATAACATACCCAAGTGGGGTTTTGTGCTTCCCAGGGAGCACAGGGAAAAGTAAGCAATGCCAAGCATGGGAATAGGTTTCTCAAGGGAGAGAAGGCCATTAATGTCTTAGCATTAGCTGTGTAGACCATGTTGATGGCTCTCGAGTTACTTTTCATATTGTTGTTAAGAAATGTTAAGCAGGTGCAGAGACTCACAGCCAAACTTTGGACAGAGCACAAGGAGTCTTATGGAAAAAGGGAGATATAAAAGGACCCAGAGGGGACAGGAGCCACACAGTAAGACAAATAAAGTAAAAACAAAAAAAAAAAAGTCTGGACCCAGGGGGTATTACAGAGACTAATGCATCAACCAAAGACCATACATAAAGAGATCTAGACCCTCTGCTCAGATGTAGCCCATAGACAGCTCAGTCTCCATGTGGGATTCCTAGTAAGAGGAGAAGAGACAGGCAACATGAACTTGGTTGCCTGCTCCTTGATCACTTCTCCCTGGTGGGGCAACCTTGCCAACTGGAAGAGGACCCAGGCAGTCCTGATGGTACCTGATAGGCTACAGTCAGACAGTAGGGGAGGAGGACTTCCCCTATCAGTGGACTAGGAAAGAGGGATAGGGGAAGAAGAGGGAGGGTGGGTGGAACTGGGAGGAGATGAGGGAGGGGGCTACAACCGGGATACAAAGTGAATAAACTGTTAATAATAATAGGAAGAAGAAAGAAAGAGAGAGAAAAAGAAAGAAAAAATTTCTCCCTCTCTCCCTTTGGTAAGGGAAATATAGGAGATGGCTCCAAAGATGCCTCAGATGGAAATAAAATCTGATGAGGAAAAACCACAAACCAATAAGGTTGCACAAGGGGGTTAATACATGTCCTTTCCCTGTAAATGGGTTTCTGGTGTGATTACTAGGAGCTTTCAGCTGTGTGCCTGGGAAGGTGAATGATCTTGAGCTGGAGTTCTTTTTCAGATCCTAATGAAAGGCTTCAACCAAATGCCTCCATTCAAGGCACCCCTCTCTCTTCCCATACCCCGCCCCCAATTTTTCCTGCATTTTCATCCTGCCTTCAGACAGTATCAGAATTTCAGGCCGTTGCAAGGAAATGGCGGAAAATGAAAAGAAGCAAAAGAGTAGACAAACCATCACCAAAGAGGTAAAAAAAAAAAAAAAAAACACCCTGATTGTATCATAATGACAAATCAAGACAACTACGGGGCGTCCTTGAGGGCTCTTCTATACTTTCTTCCTTATTGTTTGAAAGTCACAGTAACAACTCAGCAGTTGCAAACCATCATTTTAATACAAACCCCTACAAACTGGGAGCAGCCTGGCCCTAAGAGGCAGAGCTTTTGTGTGCTTACTGCCTTGAAGATGTCAGTATCGGAACAGTTTTAAATGATTTTAGTCTTCCTTTCCCTCCTTCCTCCACTGCCTGGGAGCTATGGAGCATTTCCATTTGAACTTGAGTTTAGAAGAGATGTGTGAAGATCTTACTATAATTTGAGAAAATCTCATACAGCCATAAAGCTATAAAATATGTCTTCTTATACTTTTTATATCGACACCATGGAGTCTCCAGAGCAGGAAATGCTCTGAATATCTAAATTGAAAATGATCATGGAACACATTACTTTATATGCTAATGTTAAAAATGAATGAAAAAGCGGGTACCCAGGAAGTGTGAGGCCAGCCTGGCCTAAAAGGCCATTCCAAGCCAGACTACATAGAGAAACCAAGTCTCAAAAAGACATATACACATATGTGTGTGTGTATAGTATTTTATTTTATCTTTTTAAGTTTTTTAATTGATTTTATTAGCATACAAAATAGTTTTCACTGTGATATTTTCACATATATACACATATATACATATATACATATATTTCACATATATACATATATCTCCATGTGTGTTCATGTGTGTTTTTTTTTCCACCCCCATTCTCCTCTCCCGTCTTTCCCCCTCCCCTTTACTGTGTAGCAATGTCCTCCAGATCGAACCGTTCTATCCAGCAGGAAAGCTCATTAAGACAGGAAGTAACAACTCAAGATAGCTGTAGGAAGTTCCTAAAACTGACCGGATTCACTGGGCCTCCTCCCACTCAAGTATAGAAGTAGTAAAGACTTCTGAAAGTCATTCTCAGATAAGCTCACCTGCCTGGAAGAAGGACTCAGAGAAACAGAGATCAGACATATTAGAAGAAACAGAGATCTGCTGAGCTGCCGAGAAAGGACACTCCCTAACCTGTTGAGATGCAGTGTGCTCCAGCTTTCCCAAGCTGACTCCCACGCTGAGATGGGCTTTAGTGACGCATCGATCTTTGAGTCATTTTTTAAGTAACCGCTCACTATTCTCCAGTAAGTAACCCCAATAAAAACTATTGCTTCACTAAGTTGGGCTTTATTGGCTGTTCCCTTTCTGGGGTGTACAGATGTTTGTTCAGTTCTCTCCGATAAAAATCTGTCACACGTCACTCTTAGTATCCTTCCACCTCCAAGCATCCCATCTGATGTCTTCTTTCTCCTCTCCCCCTTCTTATTGGTTGAATTGGTTTTCCGACAGTGTCCTACAGCTGCGCAATTCTTTCTGATTATTCGCATTCCTTCCACCCTTTCTCATCCCTCCTCCTCCCCACAAGTTTCTTACCAGTTATTGCGTTTTTGTTTAAAACAAAACACTGATTTTAACCAGGGCTATCCGTGTCAACAGAACTATCCACCAGAGCCTAGTGGGCTCACCTTGGGTACGCAACTGAAGACAATGACTATCCCTTCCCCAGAATCCATTAGTAGCTAGTAGTTTGGCAGAGATAGTAGGTCCCCACCTTTTCCTAACCACGGCTGGCTGTTGATAAGCGCAGTCCTGTGCAGGCTGGGTACATGCAGCCACATTCAGCTGTGAGATCTTGTTTTCAATGGCGTTCCTGTGTCTTGTAGATGGGGTTTCCCACGAAGCCCCTCCCCACCTCTCCTTGCCCTGCATCCTTTCTGTTCCTTCTTCCTGGGTGTTCCCTGAACCTTAGAGAAAATAATATAAATGTCCTTTTATTTAAAAAAAACTTTATTAAAAAATCTTTAACAAGTTTAAACTAATGAAGCGTCACTGTTGTTGTTTTAATTACACTTTTCAGAAGGGAGAAACTTATAACTTGTGTTGGCCTGAAATGTGCAGAATGCAATTGCTTAGGATTCCCTAAACTGCATTTCGTGCGCATGCACTCTAAGACGCACAGTGCAGCTCATTCTTTTGAGAAGTTACCCATTTCATTGGGGACAGTTAAAATGGACGCAAACCTTCCAGTCATCCTGTACCCCTTACCAAGGCCCTGATTTCCTGACGTGGGTGTGCCTCGGTGTGAAGGCCAGATGTGTAAGCCAGGCAGAGAGAAAAGACAGGGAAGGCTCGCTCAGTCTTCCTTTCACCTACTGCCCCATCATTCAGTGCCTGAGCTGGCCCCACTGAAGCTTGGCTCTTGCAAGAGGTCCCCTGATGCAGGAACTGGACCTGTAAACAATGACGGCTCCAGAGTAGGGGAGAAAAGATCAGGGAACACATGCCACACCAGAAATCAAAATGTTGTCTTGCACAAGGCAGTAGAGTCCTGTGGAGGAAGTGGGGAGTGGGGACATTCGCTGCTTGCACTTGGCGGTGAACCTCACTAGGGCTGCAAAGCTTTGCAGATCCGCAGCTGATGGTGCTGAGGATCTAACGTCTTTGCGGGGGAAGCTCGAAAACCTGACGCGAGGAAAAAGAACAAAGGAAAGTTGAGAGGCTCATGTATATCAAAAGAAAGGGACTCGAAGAAATACTGAAGAGAGAGAAGAAGAAAAAAAGCTTCAGCCCTAAATGCTTCGGAATCCGAGGTGCTGATGCAGCCTCCGTCGACGCAGCTGTGACTTTGAATATCGCCTTCTCTTTAACTGCCGCTTTGATAGCAAGGCCTTTTGAAGTATCTTTTTATATGTTTGTGATGTACTTGGGCGACAGATAGAACTTGCTGTGGCTGCTGTTTACCCTCACATTGGACTCTGCACATTGGGAAGGCAAAAGGCAGGTCCGTGGCCGCCCTCTCCTGGCGATTCCGTGTTACTGTGGCGAGGAGATCTGAGAAGATTAAGTTTATTTGGTTCAACAAAATTTTATTAAAGTTTAACCCCTTAGGTATAGTTATCAAACTTTAGCATTAGACTCCGGGAGGAGTCTTAAAGCTGGAAACCCGGGTTCCACCCACAGAGTTTCTAATTTACTCGGTCTTGGGTGGAGCCCAGTAATTTGCATTTCTTGCCAGTTCCCAGGTTGGCTGGCAAAGGTGCTATTCTCAGAACCGCTTCTTTGTACACAAGTCACGGGGCAGGATGGCAGAGCATTTTGCTAAATCGGCGAGGCCCCTTTAACAAAGATTAATAGGAGGAAATATACACATTTATATAATATCTGTTTATGTGACCTGAGAATCTTCAGAAATGGTAACAAACAGAGTGGGAAACCTGTGTGTTATTCAAGCAATAATTTTAAATTGTTTTTTTTAAAGTATGCATATCTGCAAACATTAATGCAGAGATCAGACGAATGTATCCCGTGAGCCTGAAGTTACAGGTGGTTGTGAGTCACTTGATATGGGTGCTGGGAATCAAACCCCGGTCCTCTTAAAGAGCAATATGTGCTCTTAACCCCTGGACCATCCCTCCAGACCCCAAACCTATGTATTTTAATGTGTGGGCCTAGAGACGAATAGGTGGTGGCGGGAAGCAGGATGAGACAGGAGCTCTGACCTAATGATAATAAAGTAGGGAAACTCCACAAGACCTGTTGGGATTCTTGGTGAGACCCTCTATGTCTTCAGCTTCTTTGTTCCCACTAAAGATGGAAGAGCTATCCCGTGACCTGCTTGGGAGAAAGGACAGAATTTTCTTTATAGGTTTTGTGATCTTTACCAAGGAAGATGAGAAAGGAAGACAGGCTTCTGTTTTATCAAATGCCCGGGTGCCCATATTTAGGGAGTGTGTCCTGAACTCCATCAGTGTCAGGAACACAGCTTTTTTACCCAGAAGCCAGTGCACTCCCATGACAATGTTTTGAGCCTTAACGTTAATATGAGGCAGATGTCAGGGAAAGTGTGCCTCCTTCGAATCCTGCTGAGATGGCTGACTCGGCAAGCAGTCCCCCCCACTGCCTTCTGACCTCATCCGCTCAGCAACACTCTCATCCCATACGAATAACTAGGCACAAACGCCCAATGACCAAAACACGGCCTGTAAGACTTTGGTGGCTGGAAGGACTGTGCAACTGCAAAGAGGCTAAGTCTTTTGTTGTTGGTTTCAACTGCCTGGTGGCTTCTCATTACCCTGAGGGAAGGCTCTTTGGGTTTGGCTGTGCAGTCATCCCTCTTCACTTCCCCTTTCTTCTCACTTTATGCTTTGCCTACTCTAATTTTAATTTCTCTCCTTCTCTGCCTTTTGACCCTTTGCACCTGTGTGTCATCTACCTGAGCCTCGGATGCCTCTCACCATCACCCCTCTTATTTGAACACCTTGGTCTCATCCATCAGGATTCAGCTTAGATTTTGGAGAGAAAATAAAAGTTTCTTCACCATCATGAATTTCATGACTAAGAACCCTACAATGAAAGATATATTAATTAGAGAAATGAGTGCATACTTACTTAATAAAAGATTTATGTTACTCAGGAGCCTTTAGAAATAAGACTCCATTGGGTGCTATAGCCTGTATACCCATTACTTGGGAGACAGAGGCAACAGGATCAATAGTCCATGGTCATCCGGGGATAGCCTGGGCTATACGTGACCTGGGAGAGATGGGGATGAAAAAGACTAGAGGAAAAGAGGGAGGGAAAGAGAGGAGGGACGGAGGGAGTGACAGTAATTAAGCCTGGGTGGAATAGGAAAATCTGTGTGTTCTTACAAACAATTGTGCAGAAGTGTAATTAGAGGGACAAAGGGGTGTGAGCTGATGGTAAACTAGGGAGCCTGGCCAGGCCTGTGTGCTCAGACTTCTTTCTGTGCTTTGTGTCTCCAGAGATAACAGTATTGCATCCCTCTGTCATGAGGGTTTTATGAACTATTTTAAGGACAAGCCAGTTGGACTTTAGAGAGTATTCAGGAGCAGGGAACAAAAGTGAAATGCTAATTCTTTCTAGAGTCTATGACTTGCTTTTTCCAAGATGCTGTATTCCAGAGTGATGTGCCCAGACTCAACCAACTTCCAAAGCAACCAAGTTTATTACAACTTATTATGGCATGGACTTCTCTAGATGCAACTCCCCCCAAAAATACTTTCTCTAGTTGTCAGGCCGCCAAGGGTGTTAGACCTTTTCACCTTTGACCTTTCCCTTTTCGTACAGCATCCATGACATAACCAACTCTCAAGATGAGAGATGAGTTGGGGAAAAACCAACTTGAATATCTTCAAAATATTTCTGAGTCTGTCCGCTAGCAAGTCACACACAATGCTTATGACACAAGACATAAAATGAACTCTTTGCTTTTCCCCAACTTCAGTGTCCCAAACTAAAACCCATTCAAGATTCTCATGATAACCCAGAAGTGGTAGCTTATGTGTATAACCGAAATATTTGGGAAAAAGAGTCAGAAGGATTGCTGTGAGTTCAAGGCAAGCCCGGGCTGCATAATAAATTCCAAACTAAACCAAGCTACAAAGATTATGTCTCAAAACAAAACAAAAAACAAACAAACAAACAACCACACATGCCTACATATACACATGTCCTACAAAACAATTCTCAGGAGAGAAGAACAGTTCAGCCCCATTGAGAACAGAGTAGTTCATGTCACTCAAAAGGGCCTTTCGGTATTAACCAAGGAATTAACCACTCAACCCCACCGGATGTTACATGTCCCTGATGGCCCCACTCCACAATGATGGACACTCATTTCCAGGAAATGTATTGAGCTTGAACCATCGTCACTATAATAAGTTTAAAAGAAAAGGGCATGAGACTCTACATATGAATCTACAGGGTTAGAATCCAACTTGTTTCAGATTTGAATTTAGATATTATTGAGACAGAGTCTGCCCCTGGAACCTACTATGTAACCCAAGCTGGCCTCCCAATACCTGAGAGTATTCCTGCCTCAACCTCATGTGCTGGGATTACGGACGTTAGCCACATTGGCTACTTGAGATCCAACTTGTTGAATTAGCCCAAACAGCAAAGGGATGTCTGTCTTCAGATATGCCCCTACTCATCTCCATAGCTTTCAAACTATCTCCAAACGAGAAACCCAAGTCCTCATTTATTTTGAGTGAGAATTTCTCTATGAGGTCCAGGTTGCCTCTGTTTCCTGAATCGTAGGATTTCTGACCTGTGCCATAATGCCATTGTATTAATCTAGTCTGGCTCTGAAAGCAAAAGGTTTTAGTCCGAGCAGTACACATTGAACGAGAGAGTAACTCTGTTTTAGCTTCTCCTATCAGAGACAGCTTAAAATGATGTCCATTTTCTATGCCCCTAGGCTTCTATAGAACCCTGGGACTCCAAGGACAGTTAACAGAGCATGGAGTTCATAGTCCACCTTTAATCAGGTCCATGCTGCAGCCTTCCCAGTGGAGGAGAAACTTCTCAGTGGAGGATATTCAAAAATAAGTCTCAAGATCCTGAGTTATTAGAAAAGGTCGTTTCACTATTTAATGAGGAATGGCCATTTGGCTGAGTTGTCTGTTATGACCCAGGATGCACAGAAGTGTTACATGTAGGTGTGTGATCTCATCTGGGACACATTATCAGGAGACATGTGCCTAACGGGGCAAAAACTATAGAGCATTTCCCAACTTGAGAAATGAATCAAACTGACTTTCCAAAGTCCTCTGGGAACACACATAGAAACACGCGGCAGGGGAACCTCCTCTGAGCAGCTATGATCAATTCCCAAGGTATTTTCTGGGAATTTACAGCCAGGCAGGCCACCCTCTGACCCAGTTATGCATGTCACACAATTAAGTCAAAGTCAGACACTCATTTCCAGGAAATGTATTGAGCTTGAATCATAGTCGGTATAATCAGTTTAAAAGGAAAGGTCACGAGACTCTGTACATGAAACACATTTTTGCCTGATTCTGGAGTTGTTTGCCAGGCATTTGCCAGCTTGCTTCATAGCTTCTCAAGAAAACATCAGTGGTTTGCTCTTGACAAACCACTGGGAATGAAATGACCATTGGGAATGAAAGAAATCATGTGTTGTTCCAATGGTAACTGATATCATTGATCCAGAATCCCAGACTGATCGCTTCACTACATGGGCATTATCTGGGAAAGCTGTCTAACACATTTTTTTCTTATTTATTATTTTATTATTGGGGGTGCACATAGAAGGCTGAGGACAACTTTGGGGAGTTGGTTCTCCCCTCCTGCCCTGTGGAGGCAGGCTCTCTCTTTGGTTCAATCCCCCCACCTTGCAGGCTCTCTTGTTTCTGCTGATCTGTGCTCTCCAGGCAAGCTGTCCCTCAGGCTTCTGGGCAATTCTCCTACCTTGCTGTAGGAGAGCTGAGAACACAGATGTGTGTGTTGTTCCACATCTGGATCTTAAACGTGGGTCCTGAAGGTAGACCTGAGGTTTTCAGGAGTGCACAACACACACTTAAACCTGTTGAGCCATCACACCAGCCCTGTTTAACTTCCTAGAGACTTAGTTTTCCTCACTGTCGATGAAGTCAGAACCAGTTACACAGGTTCATGTGTCCAGGATGTTTTCTACTAGCCTTGAGATTTTGGAAGGGTTAATCATCTTCTTCCCTGTACTACAAAATTCCTCATAATAATTACATCTAGAGACTAGGGATGTATCTCAGTGGTTGGAGTAGTTCCTAGCATGCAGGAAGCCCCTGCCCCATCTCCAGCACCGCGTTAACTAGGCATAGTGGTGTAAACCTGCGATCCAAGAGCTCAGGAGGTTTAGCTAGGAGGATCAGAAGTTCAAAATCAGGGATGAGAAGATAGCTCAGTGAATGAGGAACTTTCTACATAAGCTTGAGTTTGGAGTTTGGATCCCAGCAGCCAGTGGGGCAGCCACTTGGGACCCCAACCTTCAGAAGGCAGAGAGAGTTCCCCCAAGAAAATTACTATCTAGCCTAGCCAGAATTCAGTGATAGACCTTGCCTCAATACATAAGGTGGAAAGTTATCAAGGAATACACACAAATGCATCCATACACTACACATGAGAACATAAATGCACACATGCACAACACACACACACACACACACACACATGAGTTTGAGATCATCCTTGGCTTAATCAAGAAAGAGCTTGAGGTTAGCTTGGGCTACAGGAGCTCTGTCTCTAAAAAATAAACAATTGATTCCATCTACCTACAGTGTCCTCATAAAAAATGAAATGAGTGAACAGAGATAGAATACAAGCCTAGTGTGCATATAAAAACAAGTCTCAAGTGTGTATATTTAAAACTTCAAAAGTGTTAGTTTTATTGTTATAGGTTAAGAACTATGCACATTGAAGAGTCTAGACATGTATCATGATACATATACCTTCTCTCTTTCTCTCTCCACTATTCTTTTGGCAGGCTCCCAGTGAAATTTTAGACAATATTGTTTAGTACCTCTTATTTTCAGTCTCCCTCATAAATTAGAATTACTACAAAAGACTGCTCTGTTTTCTCCATAGATGCTGACACTTGTGTTTGATTTTCCAGTGGAATTTTTCAGATGGGCTGACCCTAAGCCTAACAGAAGTAACTTCTAAAACCCTCATGACAAAAATACACAGTCTTTCAACTTCCCCTCCCCAACCAAGAGCTACACACCACTGCACTGGCTCCTCAGATGTTTCCAATGCTAGTGTCTGTTTAAATCTGGCATATATGAAGCTGTAAGAGAATGGCAAAAAGTGAGGTACTGGATTTTGCTTGAAGAACCTAATAACAAATTCAGGGAAGAAGGAAGAAACGGAGGTGATCGCTGCTCAGAGAGAGCAAGTGCTCTAGCTGAAAGACAGGTCGGCGGGGAAAGCAGGAAAGATTTGGGAAAAGAAAGAAACTTGAACCTCAACCTAATTGATTAGTAGAGTTTCATATGGCAAGAATGTGGAGGGGGAATTCTAGAAGGAAGGAAATGTGAGAGCGAAGATTTCGCTGCTAGAAAGCACGGGACATATTCCAGGAAATGTGTGTCATCTTCCCAAGCAGGAGCTTAGGACAAACAAAAATGAGCACAGAGGCTGGGGGTGTAGTTAGGTCAGCTGCTGAGCTACTTACCACATGCAAAGCTCTGGCTATCACAACTCACACACACTCACACACACACACACACACACACACTCACACACACACACACTTGGGGTGGAGGGGGAGAGAGAAAAGGGGAGGGGGAGAGGTGAGGGAGAGGAGGTTAAGAGTTGAAGATTTTTTTTAATTGAAGATATTTAGAAGAGAGGTGGGAGAGAATCAGAATAAATGAAGGGGGGACCGGTAAAGATCAACAAAAGGCAAGAAAACATCATAAATGGTGCTATTCTCGGCTGATAAACCTGGCAATATGTGTGTGGAGGCTAAGGGTGAAACAAAGGAGCTAAACAGAGTTCCTAATAGGATAGATGAGACATTAGGCCTCTTATAGGGGTAGAATAAGATAGTAAGACATTAGATGTAAAAATGTATGGATCATGACCCGTGGGTGGACTTGGAAGTGAAAGGAAAGAAATCACTGAGCCCTAGACCTTGTACCAAGCTCCTTGTAAAGATCTTGACTCTTCCAATAACTTAGCAAAGCTAGGTGTGATGGTAGAAGCCTGTAATCCCAGTTCTTTGGAGATGGATGAAGGAGGACCAAATGATCATTCTCTGCCACTTAATGAGTTTAAGGGCAGCACAGGCTGCCTGAGAAAGAAAGGGTGTGGTAGACAGTGAGGAAGGAAAAAGGAAAGTGGAGAGGAGAAAAAAAGGAAATAAAATGATGCCTTGGGTCTATCCTTCTGAAAGAGCTATAATAATATGCCTTTTCTAAGGAACCATTTGAAACTGCAAAAGGTAATTTCTGTTCTTCACACACAGGAGTGCTGTCTATGGAAATTATGGACTTTGGAACAGTTGCTGAAAGAGGAAAGGGTGGCAGACCAGAGGCAGAGGAAGGAGTAAATCTCTTCCTTTCTCAGGTTTGTCTGAACAATCTGTCTCTTGTTCATAAGGGGGTGGGAATGGATACCAGGAGGCATTTCACAACTGCAGTACATGATCCTTGAGGACATGTGTGCATTTTTATTATTATTCACTGACCACATCTCTAGTGTCAGGAGGAGTCTCTGATAATGAGTCTAATAAATGTGTGCTGGGAACAAAGAATACCTCTCTCTCATCACATGAAGCAAAAAGGCATAGAGGTACCTCAAAGCTAGTCCTGGTGCATCCATACCCACTCTGGTCACCTACACTGTTAATTCTTCCAATTCCTCCAACCTTTGTCCAAAAACACCTGGAAATGGGCCTGGAAGAGCCCACTGTGTATTCCCACACTCTTGCAAAGCTGTTTGGGTGGTTAATTGCAGAATAATTAACGAAGAAAACATCAACTGTCTAGAACAACTTATTTATGAAGCCAAACAAATTGGTCGCACCCTGGGAAGATAGAAGCTGAGTTAAGACATGTGCAACTGCTTGGCTTCTCTTCTCCATCTCATTTTGTATTTTTAGACTCACAGGATTACAGTCGCGCCTCAGTGTCCACATCGGATTGCATCTAGGACTCCCCGTGGGTATCAAAAATGTGTGGATGCTCAAATCCCCTATAGAAAAATGACAATATTTGTATATAACCTATATGCACACTACCTGCAGTTTAAATAACCTCTGTGTTGCTTATAATATCGGATACTATACAGATGCTATTTAATTATTGCACCATGGTGTTCTGAATGATGCCAGGCAAGTGTCTGCACATAATTAATACAGACACAATTTCTCTGACTTATTTTCAATTCACAGCTAGGTAAGTGAGTAGACACAAAACTCCTGGATGCGGTAGGCCACACATACATTCATCTACAGCCTTAAAATATGAAAGGTAACTTGGAGGGATGACTGTCTGTAAAGTGCTTGCCATACAAGTATCAAGAACTGAGTTTGACATTAAATCGGATAGAAGAAAAAGTGGGGAAGACCCTACAACTCATTGGCACAGGAGACTACTTCCTGAACAGAACACCAACAGCACAGACTCTAAGAGTAACAATCAATAAATGGGACCTCATGAAAATGAAAAGCTTCTGTAAAGCAAAAGACACTGTCATCAAAACAAAATGACAGCCTACAGACTGGGAAAGGATCTTCACCAACCCTATATCTGACAGAAGGTTGATATCCAGTATATATAAAGAACTCAAGAAGTTAAAAATCAACAAATCAAGTAATCCAATTAAAAAATGAGGAACAGAGCTAAACAGAGAACTCTTGATAGAGGAATATGGAATGGCAGAAAAACACTTGAAGTGTTCAACGTCCTTAGCCATCAGGGAGATGCAAATCAAAACGACTCTGAGATTTCAC
>CM053744.1:80663743-80695904 GCA_028658305.1 Pachyuromys duprasi | reverse complement strand
TAGATAGATAGATAGATAGATAGATAGATAGATAGATAGATAGATAGATAGATAGATAGATAAATTTATGCCTGTGATCACAGCACAGGGGATGGTGGGGCAAGAAGATCATGATTTGGAGGCCAGCCTAGCCTTTACAGCAATTCCTCTGTAGTAAAAGTTCTAAACTAAACATACAAACGTAAAGATAATACAAAATTGAGAATTGATTCAACAGGGTAAATTTTATCAGAGAAGTGTTTCTGGAAGCAGCAGATTTGGAGCCATGCCTATAACCAATGGGGAAAGATTTCCCAAGAAAGACAGGCTAACTTTCTCTAAGGTATATCAAAGGGGAAATATAGAGGGCATAAAATCAGGAAGTAGTGAGTCATGTATTGGGAAGAAGAGCTGGAAGATCATGATGTGGGATACCACAGTCAAGATGTTCTTGAGCATGGCAGAAAGACAAATTTATGGTGTGGAGGATTCTTCTGGAAACCTGAGCACATCATGAATGAGTCAACCCCAGCTTAGATTCTGGGAAGAGAAATCAGAAATTAAAATACTCTCATGAAGTATCAGTAAACGATCCCCAAAAGGAAAAGAAGACCAAATACCACAATGAACAATCCTAAATGCTGGCACTGGGTTCCCTGTTCTGACTGAAACAAGATTTCCAACCCATTGCTCACCCAGAGCTACTTTGGTCACTGCATTGGCCAAATCCAATTTCTTCTTCAGCTTAGCCATAGAAGTGTACACAGAGAGTCAGTGACAATTTTCTGAAGCCAACTACCCAAGTTTTCTGCCGTGATACTAGACTTGGTAACACTTCTTTACCTGGGAAATTAAAACCCTTAAAATAAATAAGATGGGTCAGTAGTTAAGAGCACTGGTAGCTGTTCCAAAGGACAGTGTTCCATTTCCCAGTAACTACATGGCTGTTTGCTACCATATCCTTCTACGCCAAAGGCATTCGATGCCCTCTTCTGGCCCCCACAGGCACCGCGTACATGTGCACAGATACATGCATGCAATACACCTATATGCGTAAAACGCACATAAAATTGTTTAAAGCATAAAGTAAGCACGCAGCATTAATGTGACGAGTGGCAAATTTTCATGAGAGGCCTGGTGCTTGCTTCCAGTTGCTAGAACCCAGATATGACTCTTCTTATTTCTAAGATGCATTGAATCTTTACCTCTGAGGTGGATGATTGTGTAAAATAGCTATAAACTTTTCAGTTACAGCCCAAGTGTTTAAGAAATGTGGTCAAACTGAGTAATATGTCATTTGTTTTAATAAACTAAATGGATTGATTTTTTTCCCGGGGTGTTTCTTTACAAGGAGCTATTGATCTCCAATTCTTTGTCTGATGTTCAAATGGAGCGGAACTTTCCATAGTCTCTCTTGACCTGTAAGAGAGATATTTACTTAAGCAAATATGTTTAATGCCAACCAAGTGAAATACCATGACATGTGAGAGAGAAGACCATGGTTTTTATTTAAGAAAAAAACTTTGTGGGAAGAATGGCATTTTAGATGGCAATTGAAGGGTCAATTGAATTTTTAAGAAAAGAAGAGAAAAAAGAGCAGTGCACACTGAGTAAGACTAACGAAGCAATGAGATGTGAGAGTGCAGGGTTAAACTGAAGAACTAGCAGATCGTTCTGTGGTTGGAGCAGTGGGCACTGGGGAGACGGCGGTGGAGGATGAAACCAGACGATGAAGCAGCAGCACAAATCTGAGACTCAGCGTGGTAGCCAGCCCAGAGGAACATTCCTGACCAGTGACAACCTCATCGGAATAAGTAGGTGGCTTCCTGAGACTACTCAGAAGGACAGTGTCTGCTAGGATGCCTAAGCTCTCAGACTACTTAAAACCAAATCAGTTCGCACTACTTGATGATCACAGCTGATAATCACCGTATGGCTGCAGAGGGAAACTCAGCATCAATTAGGTGATAAATCAGGCTCCAGACCACAAAATGAGTTACCCGCAGGCATACCCACAGAAGAGAAGGCTCAGTCATGCTGGACAGTTGGTCAAATGAGATTGCTTTATAGGAAGGCAAACTCTTCCAAGAAAGCACATTGGGTAACTCTGTCTCTGGCTTATGTAGTTGAAGCCTTCTGCTGCAGGCTCAAAGGAATGTGGGGATGAGGCAGTGGGGGTGCATGATCTGATGCTGGGAAAAACCCAATACAGTACTCATCCATGGTCATAGCAGCTTTGTTCATAATAACTAGAATCTGGAAACAACCCAGATGTCCCTCAATGGAGGAATGGATAGTGGTACATTTACACAATGGAATACTGCTCAGCAATTAAAGACAAGGAAATCATGAAATTTGCAGGCAAATGGTGGGATCTAGAAAAGATAATCCTGAGTGAGGAATCCCAGAAGCAGAAAGACACACACGGTATACTCATTTATAAGTGGATATTAGACATATAATATAAGATAATCATACTAAAACCTGTACTCAATCCTCACTCAGAAAGACAAATGGGATGGACACTGGAAGAAGGAGAAAACAGGAAACAGGACAGGAGCCTACCACAGAGGGCCTCTGAAAGACTCTACCCAGCAGTGTATCAAAGCAGATGCTGAGAATCATAACCAACCTTTGGACAGAGTGAAGGGAATCTTAGGAAAGAAGGGGTAGATGGTAAAACCTGGAAAGGACAGGAGCTCCACAAGGAGAGCTAAAGAACCAAAAAGTCTGGGCACAAGGGTCTTTTCTGAGACTGATACTCCAACCAAGGACCATTCATGGATATAACCTAACACCTGTGCTCAGATGTAGCCCATGGCAGCTCAGTATCCGAGTGAGTTCCATACTATGGGGAACAGGATCTGTCTCTGACATGAACTCAGCGGCTGGCTCTTTGATCACTTCCCCCTGAGGGGGAAGCAGCCTTACCAGGCCACAGAGGACGACAATGCAGCCAGACCTGATAAGACCTGGTAAGCTAGGGTCAGATGGAAGGAATGGAGATCCTCCCATATCAATGGACTTGGAGAGGGGCATGGGAGGAGATGAGGGAGGGAAGGTGGGATTGGGATGGAATGAGGAAGGAGACTACAGCTGGGATGAAAAAAATTAATGAACTGTAACTAATACAAAAATAAAAAATTTTAAAGAATCTAAGTGATTTGCATGCACAATGAGAATTGAAATTTACAGGCCTGAAAAATGTCAGATCCTATTTATTAGAAAGAGAAATGCTGTAATAGGTGATGTGTTGGGGAAGAGGCCCTCCCATCTTAGAATTTAGTAAATGACTGGTCCTCACCTCCTGGCTGTCTGTCAAGGTTATTTGTTGCTGTGGATCTATCCAGAGTTGAGCATATACCGTCTGTTGCTGTGCTCTTGTGTGATTTGTTAACTGTGGATTGTGATCATGGACTTCCATCAATCTCAGCCCAACAAGCCTTCCCCACTAGAGCACAGAACAAGCTTCTCCTAAGGTGACTCTCTCCCTGTCTCACAGAGCTCTTGTAAGAGAACACTGAAAGGGCATTTGTTTCTGTGTAGCTGCAAGTCTGTGGATCATTTATTTTGTGTGGTATCAAGACGTGAGTTTAGATCCAGGTATGGCAGGCCATTGATGCCCATAATCTCAGCACTTGGGAGGCTGAGACAGGAAAAGCACCATGAGTTTGCAGCCAGCACAAGCTTTTAGATCAGCCTGTGAAATAGAGTGAGACTCTGGCTCAAAAACAAAACTAAAGCAACACATGGGGGAATGAGATTTTGAATGAGGAGGAGGAGGAGAATGAAGAGGAGAAGGAGGCTGATTAAAAATAACAATAAAATTGATGCAGAGACAGTGGTTGGTCCAAGAGGATTTGGAGGCATGATATAGGAGGTGGACATGATCTGGCTAGGTATGGGGGTCACATCTGCAATCACAGCATTGAGACATGGAAGCAGGAGGATCAGGAGTTCACAGCCACTTTTCACTACATAGCCAGTTTAAGGCTAGCCTGGCTACATTAAGACCCAGTTTCAAAATATCAAAAAGAGGGCTGGAGAGACAGTGCAGCACTTAAGAGCACTGGCTTCTCTTCCAGAAGACCCAGGTTCAATTCCCATCACCCACATGGCAGCTCCCAACTCTATAATTCCACTGCCAGAGGATCTGGTACCCTCACACAGACATCCATGCAAGCAAAATACCAAAGCACATAAAAGGAAATACATGTTTAAAAAATCAAAAATAAATAAAGGAGTAAACAAACGAATGCACAACTTGACGAAATACCCTTGCAAAGAGCTTGCTAGACCATCTAACTAAATAATACATGAGTATTTATTAACTCATCAGGGTGACGTATATATAAGTAAACATTTATAAGAAACTCCAAAATACAAACAGGTAAAAAGAGGCCTTAGAGCACTACAAATGTGTGTTACACTTTCTGTTGATAAAGGAATCAGTACACTATGGGAAAGTATCTCTAGACAGTCTTACCTTTTTCTCTAACCCTAAGCCCCACGCCAGGCAAACATCCTTTGCAATTTATAATCCCGCAACATTTCTGTGGTTAACCTCACTCAAAAAAAAAAAAAAAAGAGGGTGAGGGTTAGTGGAGAAATGCTGAACTGTATTAGCCGAATTTGCTTTTATTTTATTTTTCTGCACTACATGGTCCAGGCAAGTTTTGGATAGGTGGTCTTTCCACATCTGTCCCCTGAGTGCATGTTTCACACATTGCACAAACCTGCAGCTTTTAGCAACCACAGCTGAGGTCACTAAAACCTATGGACTATCCCATGGGGCTCCCCACCACCTTGATCCCTCAAATATTTCACCTCAGTAGCACCTCAGATCCTAGTTGAATTTCTGTAACCGTGGCCAAAGAGACACCATGACTACAGACTCCCAACACTGGCACCAAAAATGCCCAAGTCTCAGACTCCTAGTATGACAGTTGTAACTGAACAATCGCAATTCTCACACCTTGTGAAACACAGAGTTTCTAATAACAACAGCAATTCTCGCTCCTTGTAAAACAGAATTTCTAATAACAGCAAGAGCAATTTTCACTCCTTGTAAAACACAGGTTCTAATAACCTCACCATACAAAGCATCCTGTAGCTTGTCCATCTGAGTTGTTTTTGAGCATGAGTCAGGAGACAAAGATTTTCCCAATGAGCTCCACTGTGGAGAAGTAACTTTGATTCCTTCTTGGTGCGGGCAAAGGTCTGATGACCACTAGGTGGCAATAGCGACCTAAAATCAACCCCAATGCTCCCAGAGAGCTTACTATGAGGAGGACGCTTACAAATCATTGTCCAGCCTGATCACAGCCATAGCATCAGCTCCAATTAATTCACTCTGTTGACTGGCTAGTTCCTCGCAGTAATCTCAGTGAATTGAGGGAGGAAGTGCTCTGTTTGGTTTTGAGATGGGATCGTGATATAGCCCAGGCTGTCAATGAAATCAGGTTGCCCAGGCTGATCTCAAACTCAACATAACCTGCCCTGCATCAGTTTATCAAGTACCAGGATTACATACGTAATCATATTGTACAGACTACTATCCATTTGCATGAAGGCAGTAGAAACGAGGAATCCCAGCTAAAATATCCTTTTCTTAAATGCACACACAGAGTCCATATCCTTCTATGTATAATATTCAAATGTTTTCTGACGTCATTTCCTTTTTCTGTCCATTCTTTATTCTTGAAAGCAAGAAGAGCAATGGCACCTTCCTCCTTCGTTACACCAAGTTTGGTCTGTCCACCCACAGTACAAAGAGTCTCTTCCACATACTTGTTTCTCCTTTTCTATTCTGTGTGGTAGCTGCTTTCTTATGCATCAGCCCTCTTTAAGCTCTCTCAAGGAAAGCAAGGAGGCTCCCTGGGTCTTTGATTGTATACAGTGGTACCTAATGTAGTGTCCTCATATGATGTCCTCTTTGTGCTTTTATTTATTCTCAGTCAAAAACTATACCATTACCATTTTAATGTGGGCCAATGTTGGTTTGGAGAGACTAACATCTTACAGGCAATCACTAAAGGAACATGAAAATATAAGAATAAGCTAACTATACCTTTGTCTCATGAGAATACCGAGGAATAGATTCCATGGCCTTTCATAAGCTTCATGGTCAGACATCTTAAGAAAATATTTCCTCATCCTTAACAAGTTGGGTTGTCCTAAGTATTAGGTCCAAAACAGGCCCCCAAATGACAGAGCTGCAGGTAATATCCTCAGATGAAGGCCCAGGCCCAACTCAGGCCAGATTCTTATCAGGTAAACAGAAACTTAAGCTCAGCATTCCTCAGAAACCCCATAATGTGGGTTTCTGTTTGGTGGGACAGTCACCACTTTTCCTTCTTCAGTCTCAACAGTCAACTGCTGTGGGAAAAGTGTCAGTGAACCCAAACAACCAATTAGCCGAAACACCCTGCATCAGCTCAAAGACCCCCACCCTCTGACTACCATATAAATTTGCTTGTTTTCCCACTAACTCCTGCTCTCTACTCTCTGATTTTGGTGGTTTCTTCTATTATTATTGTTTTATGTGCATTGGTGTTTTGCATGTATGTCTGTGTGATGGTGTCAGATCTTAGAATTACAGACAGTTGTGAACTGTGATCTGGGTGCTAGGAACTAAAGAACAGTCAATGCTTTTAACCATTGAGCCATCTCTCCAGCCCTGTTGGCAGTTTCTTAATAAACAATTTTTCTACCCAGAGAGTGGTCTGTTCTACGATTTTGTTGTGTTCATTTACACTGAGAATATCAATTCACTTTAAAACATAAGCAAATATTAATATCACCTAATTTAGGGAGGGGTAGCATTTGCCATTTTAATTGTAAAAGAATCTAACATGGTATCTGTTCTCTTGAAAACTTTCTAAATTCATCAGAACATGATACCCCAAAGCATGGTGCTTTGATGTGCTGAGTGTTTCTCACTGAAGGATGTCAAAAGGCTCAGAAGTAGGTTTTTCTGACTTTCTCATGTCTCCTTGTCTTTGCCTGACATTCTTCCTCCTAACAATGTATGAACATCAGAAGTAAGGGGCTGAGGATATAGCACAGATGCTAGAGTGTCTGCTCAACAGAAGCCTGTCACTTGAGCACTGGTGAGGCAGAGGCAGGAAGACTGGGAATTCAACACCATGTGCAACTACGGACTTCAATTGGCAGCCAGAGAATGAGACAGAAACACAGACAGACAACGAGAAACAAAGAGGCAGGGAGATTGAAACAGAGTATAAAGCCCAGAAACTGATCATCCTTGAAATATGTCATTCCAGAAAGCCTTGCCTCACCCTAGAAAGAAGAAAATCAACACAGTAGGCTAAGGACAGATCGAAGAACCTGACCTACTGAGTTTTGCCCCTCATTCTGTTACCATTAGGTTACACATTTTTATCAAGATAAATTTGTACATAGCTCTCCATTCTTCATCAAATCTGAGCACAAAACACTTTTCCATAGGTCTTTTGTTCTTCATTTCTGAAGTCCCCCATGCCATGTGTTATTGGGGTATCCACTGTCACCTTGAGGATAAGGGACAGTGCCCTACCTATCTGCTCCTACAATAATAACCTGTTAACTGCAGTATCCCTCCTTTACCAGCATTATCATTTATCAAAGGGTCACTCATAGTAAAAAATAATAATAGTAATCAAAAAGCAATAAATAGAAAATTCTAAAAAAAAATCATAAGTTTTCAATTATACACCAGTGTGAGTAGCGTGATAAAATTTTGTGCCATTCTCCTTGTCCTATTCAAGATAAGGATCACCTCTTTGACCAGTAAATACATATTGACCAGTATATTTTATTTACTTACCCGTTAGCAGCTCAGTAGCCACAGTGATTTTCAGATTTTCCATCTGATATCACAGTGCTTCTTTTCAGTTAGTCTTTAACTTAGCTAATGAGCCCAAAGCACAAGAGGCAACAGAAAGATGAGGGCATGGCAAAGGGAAGATCAGGGTAATCCTGGCACTAACTACATAGCAAAAGCACATCAGTATATACAGAGTGTTAAAAGGTGTGTACATAGACTTCAGTGCTATCCACAGATACAGAAACCCACTGGCAATCTTAGAAAATGTATACCACAGATAATGAATATAACTCCATCAGCACAGTGTTTAACAGCTCGTATTTAGAGTTTACTTATCTTGCATAATTGAAATTTTTAAGGTTGGTTTTATTTTTAATTGTGGTGAGGTGCCCTTGAGTGTTGGTACTCACAGAGGCCAGAAGAGGGGTATCAGTCTTCCCAGGATTGAAATTATGGGCAGATTTGAGCTTCCTGACACAGGTTCTGGGGATTGAACTTAGAGCCCCTGGAAGAGCAAGTTAATTTCATTGCTGAGCTGTCTCTCCATAATTAGAATTCATAATAGGAGGTTTTATTATGCTTTGGAAAACTTGTACCTTCTCTGTAGATGTATATTATACAGCGTCTGCTGGTAGGTCCATCTACGCTCCTGTTGCCATTGCTACATTACCTCGCTGACATTACGACCAGCTTCTGGTGTAGACTAGAGCTTTTGCAGAATTATCTTCTAGGCCTCCAGCCCCAGATTAAGACTGAATGAACATTCAGCCTCATGATCTAAGCAACTACCAGGGTCTTGGCCTTTCTGGTGTAAAAATAGCAGTTGATGAACTACTGAGACCCTATTATGTAAGCTAATCTAATAAACCCTTTTAAATATATTGTTCTAACAGTTCTCTTACCCTAGAGAAAGAACCCTGACTAATACAGATTTTGGTACCAAGAATAAGTAGTGATAGAGAAACAGAATTATAAGCATGAATTTCTTTAGCAGGCTTGGTAGTATCTGGAGCTGAATCTCCAACTCAATAAAGTGTATTTTTACTAAAGACTCCTCCAGTATAAAGAGAGTTAAAAATCCATAGTGCGAACTATTTTAAAAATTATACACCATAAGTGCATTCGACATTTCTTTTTCTAAAGCAGGAAAATGAGATTTATTCCAAACAGCCACATTTGGGAGAGGAACAAACAAAGAGGTCCAGAGGCCTCCCATCCCTCAATTTATGGGGGATTGACACAAAGTTTAGATTTGAACAGAGTGTAAGAAGAATGTGCACCCAAGCGGCCCTGGTCACGGTGCCCATCACTGACGCATCAATTGTCTCAGCTTCAGTCTCCCCTGCAAGGTGATCTGACAAGCTGTCAGGACCGTGAAACCTCTATCTGGGAGACTCACTCCCCCGCTAAGTAGCGTCCCAGATTCAGTCTCCTTTCTCCCAACATGGGGAAGGGGGACTCCCGTTCCTTGCGGCAGATTGTCTTATAACTGTCTGGTTGCCAAAGGGAGGGGGAGAGTACCACTGTAAAATAACTCATCCCAGAAGCTGCAAAGTGGGTACGCACTGCTCTTACAGAGGACCGGAGTTCCATTCCTGGGGTTCACAGCTGCCTGCAGCTCCGGCTCAAGGACTCCGCTGCCTCTGTGCTCCTGGCAGGGGGACCTGCACTAACTCATCTCAGGGCAGCTACAACCCCAGTGAAAGGCTACTTACCGTGTGCCAGGCTGACACAGGAAGTCAGACAGTGACCCGCTCTATGAGGCAAAAGGGGACAAGTGATGGGTCTACCGCATTAGATGGAGCAGTGCCAGCGTCTGGGGCCGAGGGAAGGAGATCCCTGGGCAGATGTCGGGATTATCTTGGTAGGATTTAGGGCCTCTGTATGCCCAGCCTCTCCAACCTACCTGTTTAAAGACGCCCACCAAGTGTCAGCTACATTTTCCTTGGGGACATCTTCTGATGCCTATGTAAGGTTTAGGTAACATATCTGTGTCGGGGAGCCCATCCTCTCCTCCAGTGGGTTAGGCCATTTCAGAGGTTAATCCGTTACCAGCATGTCAGAGAGCATGGAGGCAAGCCTGCAGACATGGTGCTGGAGAGTTCCACATCTGGATCCACAGGCAGCAGGAAGAAAGAGACTAGGTCTGGCTTGTACTTTTGTTGCTGTTGTTGTTGTTGTTTGAGACAGGGTTTCTCTGTGTAGTCTTGGCTGTCCTGGAACTCACTCTGTAGACCAGACTGGCCTTGAACTCAGAGATCCATCTGCCTCTGCCTTCCAAGTGCTGGGATAAAAAGGCGTTCACTATTTCTTATCAGCAGCAGGGAACTTGGTAACTCTGTATGCTGCTAGCATCAATAAAGAAAAATGACAAAGAACAAAATGAGTTCAGAGATAAAATTATCCATCCTCAAATATATATAAAGAATCTAAAGGGTTTTTTTTTTTAAGTTTGCACTAAGAGAAAATTTTCCCAACAATAGCTATATGGCTTAAGTTGCCAAAATTCAAGTCCAAGCCCTCATTGTATGATTGGATGATATGGCACAAATTGAAGCTCCATCCTCAAAGGGTGTCTGCAGTTGAAGTGAGAGCAGTGATTAGTAAAGAGTAGAACCCTCTAATTTGGGACGGAGATATGCAGAAGGATGAGAGCATGGAACCCTGAGATTCTGATGAGTCATTTCACCTGAGGAAATAGTTTCCCAAGTCTTAGCAGAAAATTCATCTCCACCCCACTCCTGGTACTAATTTCTGTATTAGTTACTTTTCTATTGCTATAATAAAATATCATGACAACAAACAAGTTGGGGCACATGGTTCCATTTGCCTTACAGTTCCAGAGGAATAGAGTCCATTGGCAGGAAAGACATGACAACAGGCAGAAAAGGAATGGCAGCAAGACCAAGGAAGCTGACTGATCACGTTATATCCACACACAGGAAGCTGACCAAGGAAGCTGACTGATCACGTTATATCCACACACAGGAAGCTGACCAAGGAAGCTGACTGATCACGTTATATCCACACACAGGAAGCAGAGGGAAAACAGGAAATTTGATCAGGCTCTAACACATTAAAGCCTGATCCCAGTAGTATATTTCCTCCAGCAAAGTTCCACTGCCTAAAGTTTTCTTAGTTCTCACAAACACCACCAACTGAGGACTAAGGATTCAAATAGATAAACTCAGGGATGACACATTTCTCATTCAAGCACTCCTCCTCCTCCAGTCTGTGGTACTATAAAAAAGTAAAGACTCTTTATTTTCAGAATGTCTCTCATGTTTTCTCAGAAGTAAATTGTGGTCATCTATGTTACGCCCTCTTAATATAGCAGATGTTGGGATATGTAAGATTGCTGTTTTTATTACTAGTGATTAAATTAACCTTGACCCTTTGAATAACACGTGTGTGCTGGGTTTGCAAGGTTTCTCTTTGATAATAATAAACAACTTTCAGGAAGACACTTTGAGACAAATACAAGTACCCTACTTCTGGTACTTTTACCAGCTAATTTTAGTGTCTTTCAGTGGTGCTTACCTATAGCAATTATTACACGTACCTGCCTCACGAAAATCTATTTCTCTTGTTCTTCTACATTCACACATTGGTAGTAGGACTTGTTTCATCTCCCCATTTACCTATTGGAAGACTCTCAGGAGGAAAAAGAAAGACACAATAGCTTCTAGACCATGGTGAAGGCTTGGTTAGTATAAGCCATCATCTATCATTGTCACCGCTGTTGTGGAGTTGGTAAAAGTAATCTCACTGACAAAGAAAATTTTGTGGTTAGGAATGAATAGATCTAAGCTATTTAGAGATGCTGCTAAGAGTTGTGCTGTGTTAGCTGCCTAAGACTCCCGTAACAATGCAGGGTTTCACAATGCAGGTGACTTAAACAACAGCACTTTATTTCCTCATAGTCCAAGGTCATGGCAGGACAGGTTTGGTTTCTCCTGAGACCTTTCTTTGGAATGCAGCCCTTTTCTCTACAGCCTCACAGGGTCTTTCCTCGGTATATCTAATTTCCTTCTTCTGTGAACCAATCAGCCTGGGTAGTGGCCCACCCTGAGGGCTTCCTTTTAATCACTTTTTTCAATGCTGCCATCTTCCAACACTGCCACAATACTGGTGGCCGGCAGGGTGAAGGCTTCGGATTTACAGATCTGAGTAGCAAGGCACAATTCACTTAGTTTTGTTTACTTTTGAAGAGCAATTGTGAGATGATTCTCCATGTAAGAGGACTCTTACAACTGGAAAGCACTATGCAAATTCATTGCCACTCCTGAGAAACCATCTACATGCCTTCTGCGCAAAGGGCTTAAGCATTCCCTTACAATGCAGTTAGCATTGTTAATTTGACCCCCATTTCATAGCTGTCACTTATCATTCATTGGAAGGTCAACTTCCCCTTAACCTGCCTGTGTTATCACACATCCTCAGTGACTGGCACACACACTGGGTTTTGCTTGGAGTTGGGTTTGGTTTTTTTTTTTTTTTTTTTTTTTGCCTTTCTGAGAAGCACGGGGATTTTGAGCCTGTCTTGTTATAACAACTACATTGAACCAGGCCCAAGGCTTTTCCTTACCTCAGAGAGAAAGGCTGCCTGTGGGTCTGCCACTGATTTCTCCGTCAGCCAGATGCGTAGCCTTGGGCTAGGCCCCACTGGGTAGCACAGCTGAGAACGGGGGATAACAGTTCTCCCACGGAGGCAACGAGGATTAATGAGATAGTGTTTATAGAGTTTTTGGGTAACATGAAATGTGCAAACGCCTATTCACTTCTTCCTAGAGCGCTCCCACAGATGAAGCACCTGCTAGGAAACTGGCACCTGTTTATATAATTTTCTCTTGAAAGTGGCAACCATGAAGGTTTAATAAATCTTAGCTTTCTAGAGATAGGTAATAGACACACACACTGCTATGTCTGACTAAGCTTAAAGCCAGAAGATTTCTTCCCATTGAATTTTGTTATTTGGAAGATGGTGTTTTTTTGTTTTTGTTTGTTTGTTGTACCAGAGGCTGACAGAGGCCAGAGAGAAGCTAAAGCTGTGACATTCACTGACACTGAATCCCACCTCAGGACTAGATGACTTTCTTCTCTCTTTTGTCCACTCTTTCTTTTTTTCCTTTCTCTCTTTCACAGGGTCTCATACTCTCAGATGTCACAATACAGCCCAGCCTAGCCTCAAGCTCATGCTGATCCTCTTGTCTCAGCCTCCTAAATTCTGAGGCTACAGAGCTCAAGCTACCAAGCAAGGCTCTTCAGTATCTATCTTTTGTGTGTTTGTTTGAGACAGAGTCTCACTCTGTAGACCAGGCCTTGAAATCACAGCGATCAGCCTGCCACATGGTGAGGTTGAAAGCCACCATACCCCACTTAAGTACACCTTAAGGTTCCAGCTGTGGTTGTTCACAGCCTTCACACTCCAAGGAAAGAATGAATAACAGTTCTTTATCAAGCCCACCATTATTGCCCTAGTCTAACAAGAAACCATTTCTTATTTAAGAATAGTGTTTTAAGCTGTGCATGGTGGTGCACACCTTTGATCCCAGCACTTAGAGAGGCAGAGGCAGGCGGATCACTGTGAGTTTGAGTTCAGGCTGGTCTACAAAGTGAGCCCAGGACAGCCAAGGCTACAAAGAGAAGAAAAAAAAAACAATACCTGTCTCAGGAAAAGAAAAAGACAAAAGAAAGAAAAGAATAGTGTTTTATATCTGTGTAAAGTGGGACATGCCTTAAATCCTACCACTGGGGAGACATCAGATCTCTGTGGGTTTGAGGCCAGCCTGGTTCACACAATGAGTTCCAGGCCAATCAAAGCCACATAGTAAGGCACAATTTCAAAAAAAAAAGTGGATTTTAGCTAGATAGACATGGTGGTATAAACCCACAATCATAATCTTCAGGGGGCTAAGGCAAGAGAGGATTTCCAGGTTAAGGCCAGCCTGAGCTACATATCAAGTACCTGCCTCAAAGAAAGAAGAAAGAAAAGGAAGGAAGGAGAAAGAGAGAGAGAGAGAAAGAGAGAAAGGAAGGAAGGAAGGAAGGAAGGAAGGAAGGAAGGAGGGAAGAAAAGAAAGGAAGAAAAAAGGAAGAAAAGGAAGCAGGTTATTTTATTTTAAAGTCTGTGGTGGTTGGCAATGACAGACTTTACATTAGGTTGGCTCATGGGCATGTCTATAAAAGATTGTCTTGATTAAATTAATTAATTTTAGAAGACCCAACCCCGTGTGGACAGCACCCATCCCTAGGCAGGACCTCCTGAACTGTGTAAGACTGGAGAAATCGAGCTGAGTGCAAGTGAGCAAAAGAGCAACGTACGTTCCTTTCTCCCCGCTCTCGACTGTGGATGTGATGTGAATAACTGCTCGAAGTTCCTGTGTTAACTTAGACACAATGATGGATGACAACTTGGAATCGTAAGCTGAAATATATACCCCCTTTCTGCCCTAAATTGCTTTCTGTCTGGGCATTTTATCACAATAACAGAGATAAAACTAGCACAAAGCCTTTCAGAGTTACAAGTACTTAGCAGCTACAGAGAGAAGCCCTTCTCCAAGGACTACTTCCAAAACTCTCTAAGAAGCTTCTCAGAAGACGCTGTCAGTTTATGGTGATACGTGACCTTTTTGCTCAATGTTAGCCGCTCGGCGTGTGCCAATGAGCACCAGTCCTGTCCACCGGAAAGCTTATCCCTACACCTTTTCCTTACTTGTCAGTAGCTACCACCCTCCAGATGATTCCCTCAGTCTGCTCGCCTCCAAATCCTGCAGACTCCTCTCTGCTTCCCCCGCACCCCCAAGTCTCTGCTGGTTGGCTTTTTGTCAGCTTGACACAAGCTAAAGTTCTCTGGGAGGAGAGAATCATAATTGAGGAATTAATTACATCCATCAGATGACCTATGGGTCATTTTCATGATTAATGATTGATGTTATATCAGCCAGGAGGTGTGTGTGTGTGTGTGTGTGTGTGTGTGTGTGTGTGTGTGTGTGTGTGTGATCAAAGAACAGAGTACAGCAGCAGAATCAGGACAACATCTAAGTGTCCTTGTGGGATAGTGTAGTCTATTTGGAACCGCATGTGGAACCGCATATGGCCTAGCAAACCTCAAGACAAAGAAGCACGGGAGAGAGAATTAAATGACCCTGTGGGCCCTGTGAAGATGTCTATCTCACAGATGGTGGAAGTCACTGAAGATTTTAACTAGGGGAGTATCACAGATATGCATGTGAGAAAGAGTCTTCAGACTGAAAGATGGGAGATAAATGGAAAAAAAGACTGTGAACAAAGAAGCCACCTGAAGCGTTCTGAATAACTCACAGTAGAAGTCACCAAGACATGAGGAAACAAGGTCCTAACCTAAGCAGCATTACCCGGGGTATCATTCTTGATTCAAAGTCAATATACAGACCCATGCCAACCCTGCATTAGTTTTTAGCAACCCCTTAAAGATAAGGACCTATACTAAAATGCAAACCTAAGACATTTCTTTTACGAAAAACTTTTGTTTTATGGGAAAGCCAGTATATTAACTGGCAAGGAGTGCTGGTACACACTATGATCCCAGCACACAGGAAGCTGAGGACACTATAAGTTCAAGACCAACCTAAACTGCATAGAAGAACTGTGCCTCAGATAAATACATGGATATCGTAACTATGACTTACTGAGTGAATTTATGGCCGTTACGTGTGATTCCTAAGCCATAATTCTCAAGCTGTAAAACAAGGAAAATAATATCTGCTTCATGGAGATGTGGCTTATATGACCAACCACATGACAGGCATCTGCTAAGCATTTCCAAAACAAACTTGGCATGGTAATGAATGCCTGTAATGCCAGCACTCCCGAGGGTCAGGTGGAAGGAGCAGAAAGTTGAGTCTAGCCTGGGCTATATGGGAAGATACTGTCTCCAAAAGAATTTTTATGTTCCTAAGATGTACTACATTGTAAGGAAATTTTAAAACAGGCTAGGTGTCATAAAAAAATTAAGTGAAAAAGTAAATTAAATGTACTAGGTAAAAGAGTGAGAAAAAAACCATAATCAGAACCATGTAGCATTAGCTTTTCTGGAATATCTGTAAAAGCAGAGTAAAATTATTGTTCTGGTTTCATTCTGTTGCTAAGACAAATGCCATCACCAAAAACAACTTGAGGAGGAGAGGGTTTAATGTCAGCCCTCACTCTGGGTTAACAGTGAATCACCGAGGGAAATAAGGCAGAAGCTTGAAGCAGAAACCATGGAGTCAGGCTGCCTTACTGGCTCTGGCTTTCTCAGCCAGCTTTCTAATATAGCCCAGGACCCCCTGCCTTGGGAGGCTCAGCTCTCCCACACACTTTGTAAAAAGAAAAAAAAAATACATGGCTATAGGACAACCTGAGCTGAGCAATTCCTTAGCTGAAGTCTCCCACTCCAGTTGCCTCTAGGTTGTGTCACACCCACCGGTGTACCTGGGGCAAGAGAATGATACAAACAATACATTGTGTCTTATATATAAGTGTACAAGCTAGGCATGGTGGCACATGCCTATAATCCTAGCACTTAGCAGGTAGAGACATGGGGATCAAGGGTTCTGGTTGGCCTGAGATTCAAGAGACCGCCTCAGAGCAAACCAAAGTAAAATCAGAAGGACGAGGGGGACAGAGTTGCAAGGTCCCACCCCACCCTGAGGATTGATAGACAGTTAATGGTTGCTAGAAGATGGAGAGACATTTTCTTCCATGGTGGCCTTGCTCCTCCAAGTTACCTCTCACCCACATTCCTGTAAACAGCATCTCCCTGTGCTTTTGTAAACAACTCTAAGAAAACTCACTGAGACACCAGAAAGACACTAACAAAGAAAGAAAGAAAAGACAAAGCCATGAAAGTAGAAGGGAAAGTAGATGGAGAGAGGAGAAGGTTCGGCAGGAGTGAGAGGGGAACATGGGAGGGTAATGAGATAAGACTATCATCAAAGCGTTTTAGATACGTGCATAAAAATGTGACATTGTCATGCATAATTAATATATGCTAATGTAAAAACCTACATATATGAGCAAATGGCTTAGAGAGAATAAAATATTCCCATTTTCCCAAGTTTGAGGGATTTCCCAGGTGGCTAGACTTTCTGTATTGAAACAAGTCCTACACAAACTGAGAAGTTGATGTAACCTATGTCACACAGTTCATAAACAGTGGTCAAGAATTTGCATCTAAGGCCCCTAGCTGATACTGTGGTAACTGAATCAAATAAATATTTGCTAAGTGAATACTTGTTCTTTCCCAATCTCATGTGATCTACAAACTAATCCTCAAAAGGCTCTGTTTGCCTTCTTCATGAGATACCAGTTTGATACAGAGGATGAGGAATGGCTGCTTTGTATATGAGAAAAGCACCCTTGCATTAATGCAAAGGTCAGAATAAACACCCACAGTAATGATGTCAATAAAAGAGTTAATTGAACAGAGTCCCTGATTACCTTAACAAGACTTGAAATCAGAAGTGATTGTGAATGGGCCACTAACCTAATCAACAACCAAACTACCCCTTACTCCTGGATGATGAAACACTGATTGTGCAGATGAATATTCAGTACATGCAAATTTTAAGACACTATTATTAGATAACAGTCAAGAGTTGTAAGAGACAATGAGTGGCCAACAACTCTCAAATCCAACAGTAGCCTTGTTAAAGCCTTCTCAGGAAAGGCTTATTTGAAGACTTTCAAATGAAGAGAGGCCAAGAGCTCTTAGGTGACAATTTTAACATCTAGTCATCAAGGAAGAATGACAGAGAAGAGAATTTGTTGGAGAAAGCTATGTAGCTTGAGATGAAAATTGTCCTTTTCTCTTTATCCACCAGGTACATACCTTCACTAAATGGGGAGGGGGGTGCTCTAATGGGAATGGGAGTGTATCAGTATCTAGTGATGGCATCTCTTCCTGTATCAAAATGTAGCCCCTTTGTGACCAAAGCTAGACAGGGACTTGTGTCCAAATCATAACAATATAGGTACTCTGAGGCATCAAGCTAGGACCTCATCCCCAGGGCTGGCACAGTTCCCTTTGGGGTGTGCAACTTAACTTTGAGGCTAGCAGAGAAGGGCTGAGGTCAGTACCCATTCACTTCCTCTGGCAGACTCTATAGGGCACCACCCCTCTGTCACCAGAATGTCACTGTTCTTCCTAAGTATGTCCAGTTTTCCTTTGGACATTAGTTTATATAATCTTTGAGGTTAATCCATTCCAAATGCTCAAATTCTACTACAAAACATCCTTTGTATGACCCACTCCCCCCCCCCCAAATTTTAGCTTTTCAAGTGTTTACTAACTCTGTGTTTGTTACAGTTATCAGGTACTAAATATTCACCATTGACTCAGTTTGCAACTGCCTGACAATGTGCTGGGTGCTGGTTTCAGCCCAGGAACAGCTTGACAAGGGGAAAGGTCCCCCTAGAAGTGAAGAGAGCAGGCAGAGCAAAGCTATTCCAGGAAGAGGGGCCAGCATCCTATGTACGGATGGCACATGCAGAAGACTACAAATTAGTTCAACAAGATTGGAGGCAGGAAGCCTAGGAGTTGGCAGGCCTGCAGCTGGGCAATTCGGTACTTTTCCAGGAAATTTTCTCTGGCAGATTCCTGCAGCAACAACAGCTTCTGCGCCTTCACTTTGACTAATCAGAAAAGCCATTAGAGCTCTCTATGTCCTTCCCCCCTCTGATTTTCCCATCTCCAGTGTTTTCTCACAGATGAAGTATTTTAAACCCTATTTTGCATATGGTTTTTTTTCAACCTGTCTTCTACATATACCTGATACGCTTGTCCACATCAGTGTTTTCTGCTAGTAACCGCTGTCAAGGGTGGAGTTTCCTGTGACCCAGGAAGGAGAGAAAACATGGGCTTGTCAGTGCAACGGTATGGTGAAGCCACTGCAGACTATCTCAGAGGTCTGGCTAATCTGTCTGAGGACAACATTGCACATCTGTCTCTGCCAAGTATGCCCCGTTAGGTGAATGGACACAAATCCTGACACTCCCAAAGGTGCCTTTCAGTGGCTTAAATGGAGCTGTGGTAGTCAGTTTTTTAACACTGTCAAAAATACCTGAGAAAAAGACTTTGAGAGGGAAGGTTTATTTTAGCTCTCCGTTGAGGTACATGGTCACTTGTTCTGTTATTTTTGGTCCTAGACCGCTGTGAGGTGAGTCAGAACTCTGTAGTGGAACTGATAAAGGTAACTCAATAACCCTTCAAAATTTTTAAATCCTTGCACCTAGTTCCAAACCCATCTTTACACCTGGGCTTTGGGGGTGTGGGAGGATAGTTCCAAATCAAACTAGAGCACATGCTGAGTAAAGGGCTTGGTTAAGTCAGGCGCTAGGAAAACAGCTACAGGGCAGATGAGATGGCTCAGTGGGTAAGGGCACTAGCTTGCCAAGGCTGAGTCTCATTCCTGGAACACTCATGGAGAAAAGAGAGAATGTTTACCCACTGTCTCCTACACGAGGACTGTGGTGCAATATTCCCCCCTGCCCAAATAAGTAAGTGATGGGGGAAAATGGGAAGGACTGGGCAGAAGCCTGAGAAAGGGAAGGGAGAGACAGAAAGCAGCCTGTGAATATGTGTGTGGCTTACAGCCCAAGGGTGGACCCACAGCCCAGCTTGAACCTCTGCCCCGCAGCCAGGGTCTGAGATGATTGGGACAGTGATAAGCTGTGATCCAAGGACTATCACCTCCCAAGCTGGATGGTGATTGCTGAGGAAGCTTGGGAGTAGTGACAACGAGGACAGTCATAGCTGCTGCTCTGATGGCTTTTAGCACACTCGATGCTTTTTCCATTTAATTGGCACAGAAGCACTTAGCCCCCTCTAACAGATGGGGGCCAAGTTAAGAGACTTCACAGATTCCCAAGATCAAAGTTGAGTGGAACTCTCATCAATGTGAGTCTAGACTCAAATCTTCCCTCAACATCACTTTTCTCAGCATTACTTTTCATTTATTGGTTGTTTACTTGCTCGTTTAAGATGCTTCTGAGTATCTGCTATTAAAGTACTGTAATCACTTCTTGGTCTTTTGGCTAAGACCGAGTATAAATCCAGAGCTACACAAAACACTGAAGACACAGAAGAGTCAAAGTCTTGAAAATGTCCCATAAGACTCCTTTAGAGCCTCTACATCATAGAAGATAATCATGTGGGAAACAGCAACAAAAGGAAGGATGGGGTATCTTACATGGTATGGATTATGGCAGAACCGAGTAGAAGATACCTACTTAGGTAATCAGGGAAAGGCTCTGGAGAAAGGAATCTGAGATCTGAAGGACTCTACAGAGTCAACCATCAGGCAGCTGAGGGACAATTAAGTAAAAAACCAAATGCAAAGCAATACAGTCAGGCTAACTGGGTGGGTGTGGAGAGTTTAGGAAGAGCCAGACCCTGGCTTCAAAGTCATCAAAGGTCTAGTGCAATGACAAGGCAGTAGAGGATGCCAAGCAATGGAGTAATGATGGTTTTACTTTTTTATTCTAAGGAGGGAGTATAGTTAGGGGGCATAGGCTCTAGGGCTAGAACACCTGGGTTTAAATCTGGGTTTGCTATGCATGAGCAGGATAGCCACAGGCAACTTCTTTTATGCTTCTGTTTTATCTCTCAAGTGCAGAATCTAGACCAGAGCACGGCAGTGCATGTGCATTATCCCAACACTGGAAAGGGTAAGGAAGATGATGGCTGACACTCTGAGCTAGTAAACCCCCTCTCAGAACAACACAAAGCTCATCAAATGCAGAATCTGATAATAGCCCTTGCAGGGTTGTTAGGAAAGTCAAATTTGTTATCATTTGAATGTACTTAGAATAACATTTAGGTTGTAATAAGATATACACTTACAAAATATATAAATAAACAGGTTAATAAAAAAGCACACAGATGCCTTCTCACATGCAACAAATATGTTTCCACATCAGAAGTGGAATATAAAAAATATTCTTTTCTTTTTGCACAGTATGTTTAATTTCTTCTTCCCCTTGGCTCACCTTGGCAATGGCTCTGCCCCATGGGAACAACTCAAGAACCTGATGTTTCTTACTACAGTGGTAAATAAGCATGCATAAGATGTGATAGCATGATCTTATCTTTGTTTTTCAAAAAATTAAGTCATGTTATATATGTTATTTTGCTCAATGAATGCTGACATGGAGAAACACTCTCTAAACAAGTGTGGGTCTACTTCATTGTTTAAATGGGCACGTCTTGACCTTTGCGGAATGATTTATGCAGCTCCCCCTCCCTTGATGCATATCTGTCCCAGTTCTTTTGACTAATATTTTCACTGTAAGTATCGACACTTAAAAATCCTTGCCCTCCCATTGGCAATCACTGTTTTGATTTCTATCATCAACTATTTTGTTTGGAGATAAATGACATGTAAATAAAACTACATAGTGTATATTTTAGTCTCTGGATTATTTAACTCGACATCTTGTTTCTTGTTGCTGTTGGCCTTGTTATTATTGTTTGAAACATGATCGTACTATATTAGCTCAGACAGGCCTTTAACTCACTAAGTCACCCCGGACAACCTTGAACTTATCTTTCCACTTTAGCCTCCAGAATGTTAGGACAGTAGGTGTGATCCAACAAGCCGAGTTGATGTTCAGAATGTTTGGGGTAGTGTATGTTTGTGTGTGTACATCATAAGCATGTGAATATGCAGGTGAGTGTGACTGTCCGTACACTTGAGGAGCCATAATAGGACATCAATTGTCTTTCTTTATTGCTTTCCTACTTACTGCCATGAGACAGGGTCTTCAGTGAAGGTTTCCTATTTCAGCTAGGCTAGCTGGCCAGGAAACTCCCAGGATCGCAGTATTAGACATTCACAAGCATGCCCAGCTTTAAAAAACAAAAACATGGCTACCAAGGACTTGAACTCAGGTCCTCATGCTTGCACAAACAGTCCTCTTACCCAGTGAGGATCTCTCCAACTCTTCTGGGGGATTTGGAGATTCCCCACTGTTGTGTGTATCAGTAGATAATCAGTACACCAAGATGGGGTATATTTTAGTTATAATTTAAATACAACAAAATGTACAATTTTTGTGCCCTACTTTATGAGTTTTGAGAATTGTACTAACCTATATAACTACCACAGTAAATTCTTATACAATCTCAGGTTTCCTTGGCCTTTGGATATCAATTTATTAAGAAAGGTCCAGGGAGTAAGCCGGTAAGCAGAATTCTTCCATGATACCTGCCTCCAGTTTCTTGTTGTGGAGCTACTGAAACTCATGCTGTAGACCAGGCTGGCCTTGAACTCACAAAGATCGGCCTGCTTCTGCCTCTCAAGTGCCGCCACCACCACCAAAACCCAACTAATTGTTTTTATTTTAATCTTGTATTCTGCAATGTTACTAAAGTCTCTTTAATTCTGTAAATCTTTGTAAATGGAGGGCTTATTTTATTATTTAATTTTACTTGAGATAAGAGTCCATATAACCCATGTTGGCCTTGAATTTACTATGTGGCCAAGAATAACTTTGAATGGGTGCTAGACAGATGACTTAGCCATTAAGAGCACTGTCTGAGTTCAATTTCCAGCAACCACATGGTAGCTCACAAACATCTATACTGGGATATGATGTCCTCTTCTTCCATAGATAGAGCGCTCATATATAGAATAAATACATAAATCTCAACTATGAATGCCATTTTCATAGACTGACTCCTGGTGTCCCTTTAATGTGGACACCTAATCAGATACTGCATTTTATGAGATTCCATGCATACATATCAGTAATTCTTCTCTGTTGCTGTGATAAAACCATGAACAAAAACAACTTGGGAGGGGTTTATTTGGCTTACACTTCCACATCATGGTCCATCATTGAAAGGAGCCAAGTCAGGACTCAAGCTAGGAATCTGGAGACAGGAGCTGAAGTAAAAGCCATGAAGAAAGGCTACTTACTGGCTTGACTTCTATAGCTTCCTCATCTTATGTAACCCAGGACCACATGTCCTGGAACTGAACACCCACAGTGGGTTGGGTCCTACCACATCAATCATCAGTCAAGAAAATGCCCCACAGACATCCTCATGAGCTAATTTGAAGGCAGCAATTCTTCAACTGATGTTCCCTCTTCCCTGATGACTAGTTTGTGTCAAGTCAACAAAAACTGTTCAGAACACTGATGGTAATAGCTGAAGCCATGTGTTCCAGAAGTATTATCTGCATCTGTTAGAAGGGATGCTAGTCCTTACAGGACAGAAGGGGTCTAAGGTATCAGACATTGTTTTCATTTGAGATAAGATTGTATGTCTTGAGGATGATCTCCAATTTACTGTGGCTCAAGGTGACTTTTCACTCATGATCTTCATGCCTTTATGACCTTAGTTCTTGGGTTTCATGCCTGGTCTGATGGAGTAGATTTCTCACCATGTCACATTGCAGTATCAGGGGTCTCTGCTTCCGTTCCATCCCCTGCCCCCTCTCTCTTTAGGCAGGATTTCTCTATGCAGTTAGATTGGCATTGAACTTATATTCTCCCCACCTCAGCTTCACTAGCGTTGACATTAGACACACGATTCACCATACACAGCATATGCTACTGAATATTTAAAAGCAGCAACAGAAATAGTGCACCTAGTGAGCAGAGATCCAGGTTGCTGATCTGCACGTACACTCCACACTATGCCACCTACAGTACCCTTCATGACAGTTACAGATGGCCGGTGATAAAAACTAGCTAGCATCAATGGCCATCACATTTCAATAATACTTAATGCGTTTTTGCTGGTAGACATTTGCTAATGGGCATTATGTAGGAAACAAAAAGCTTACAGGACAGTGCACAGGGACACACAGCAGCTGTAATCTTAGCACTTAAGATAGGGAATAGAGGCAGGAGGATCATGAGTTCAAGGACATTCTAGACTACAGAGTAAGAGCCCATCTTCAAAAAAACTGAGACAATAAGCTAAAACTCAAACAAGCTTTGCAACTTCTGCCTCTATCTGCATTTCTTCTACCTATACATTTCTACTAGAGACTTTTTTTTTGTTCTTTTCCTTCCAGTTCCCTAGCCAACTGTCATTTATTGACCAGGAATTTCATGTATTATTTGCTGTACCAAGTGGGGGACTTGCAGCACCTCTAAAAGCTCTACCCAATTGGGAACATTTTTCACGTCCATTTTCAAGACCAGCGCTGATTGCTCTAATGGCTATTGTTCATTTCTGACTTGCAAGCCATGTAATTGCATGCCAGAGTCGGGATTTTTCCCTCCCTCAACATGTACTGTGAGACCTTTTGTGTGACCACAGAGGTGTGAACTTGGAGAAAGGCACTTGAATGGCTGTAAAGAGTGCTATGCAACATACACATGCTCCAGCCTGAGCTCATAGTCCTGGGCTTGCCCCAACTTCCTCACTGCGGATATCTTCAAGAAATCATACCAGCAACTAGACTCAAATGAGAGGAGCACTTATTCCACATCCCTGACTTAATGCAGAGTTCTTACCTGCTTTGGCTCACTCAAAAGTGGTGGTACTCTTGAGGGAGGGCTGTATATGAAATTTCATATATGAAATTTTCAAAACTATAAAAATGTTAAGTTTTAAAAATGCAATAGTATTCTTAGATTTATAATATAGTACTTCTAGAACCTAAAGATGCCTTCCAAGCACTGTGCCTCCTTATTTGTGGTAGGGGATACTAAAAAGGATAGCTCAGGGACCAGTAACATAACTCTGTGGGTAAAAATGCCTCTGCCAAGCCTAATGATCTGAGTTCAATCCTCAAGACCCACCTCTCCATGTTCTAGGTCTTTAACAGAAGCATAGTCTCTCCTTTTTCCTATTGATAAGGTGAACCTTGGGGATACCACTTGGCCTTCTCTATCATAGTATTCCTTTCCCCACAAGTCAGCAATGCCATGTGAGGGTCTCTTCAAGACTCCATATATTAATAATAACTAGACACTTAATGACTTGAAAAATAATCATGGTGTGTGTTTATGGATTAGTGAAGCCCCACTGAGCTTGAATTTATCCAAGTACATATTGGTTTCCTGGGTCACACAAATCTCCAGTCTAACAGAAGGCCACATGTTACTAAGTCTCTGGGGATCAACTCAAACCATATGTTCCTTAAAATGTCAAGGTATTTCCTGTCCTCAGGGTCAGAGCTTGCACATTAAAAAGACCCCCTTGTTGCTATCTCAAGCTGAGCCAAAAGAACTGAGCCTGTATGCCCCCATTTGGCTAGTCATTGAATGTGAGCATCTCTGAAGGACTGTCTGTATGAGTATACTAAACCAGGATCTCAGAAGCCGTGGTAATTAGTTCTTTGTTCCTGAAGCGATATCAGGATGTTTCCCACTGTGTTGAACACAGCAGTGTCCCTGCAGAAAATCTCTAGAAGGGAGTAAGGAAGCAAGGCTGGGCAGAGGGAGAAGGTGGATTATGGTGGTTGTCACAGAGACGCCAGCCAGTCCTTCAGGGGTCTTTGCCTCTCAGAGTTTTCCTGAACTATCAAATCCCTAGTCTTCTTCAGACCAGCATTAGATGTAGACTGCTCTTGGTGAAGCAATGTGATCTGGGATGAGACACTATTTAGGAGGAGAATTAGCTAGGTTTGATGGTACCTTCCTGCCATCCCAGCACTCACAGGCTGAGATGGAAGGAAGCATTGTAAGTTTGGGGTTGACCTGGGCTACATAGTGATACCCTGTCTCTCAGAAAAAGAGAGCTGGGGTGTCATTCAGTGGTAGAGGACTTGCCTAGCATGTGACCAGCCCTGGGAAAAGAGGAGAAGAGAAATAAAATGGGAGAGGGAAATAGAGACAGGATGGGAAGAGACGCGGAGAGAGGACAGAAAAAGAAGAAAAGGAGAAGCAGGAAGGAGAGGAAGAAATGAAAAAGAAAAGAGAGGGAAGGAAAAGAAGAGTCGCTGTGAGCTGCCAACAGTTGGGGGATGCACGCCTTAATGTTGAAAAGAACGTCTTTTTAATGTGCCAGGGGCTCGAGGAGCAATCAGTATATAGATGGTCGTTCAAGACCAGGGTATGAATGTGATTGCTAAGGAGAAAATGCAGACAGTAGAGAGAAGAGGAAGTAGGGTGCAAGTGGTGCACGCTTGTAGTCCAGTTAGTTGAGAGCCTGCGAGTTGGAGGCCAGGCTGAGAAACAGAGCAAGATCCCACTTCAGGAGAAGAGGAGGGACGCCTAGAGTAAGCAGCTGCCTGTAGCATTGCAGATCTGTTTCCACTCTAACCCATCACCGCACCAATGCCGTTTTCATCTTTACACAGGAAGAGACAAGGTGGGGCTGTGCCGAGCAGACAACCACCGCTTGGCACGGTTGCTTTGCCTCTTTTTTTTTTCCATTTACAGTCATGTGTGCCAGCCTTCAAACTGGTAAACAGGGGATGGGGTAAAAGGTCAAAAGGGGTCAGATCTCAATCTGAACACACTGGCGAGATCAGCTGTGTTTCCTTATTATAATCAGGAAATCCTGTCTCCTGCCAGTGAAGGCGCATCTGGAGAGACAGCAAGGGTGGGGAAGGGCAGAGAGGGAGGAAGGGAAGGGAGAGGAGGGATGAGAGGGAGCGCGGAAGAGAGAAGCTGATCTCTCCGTTCTGGGCTCAATATGAACCTTCATATCTTTAGTTCTTACACATGTACATCTACTCTCGGCCACACTTCTTTCCCTATTAGCGTCTGCTGTCTTTATAATTCCATTTCTGGCTACAGGAAATTTCACTGAATTTAAAGAGAAGGTACATGTGAGTTCTAATCCACTCTGGGCTATAAGATACCCTGTCTTAAATAAGGAAGTTAAAAATATAGGGCTGGGTGGGAGGGTGGGAGGGAATGAGGGAGGGGACTACGCCTGGGATGCAAAGTACCTAACCTGTGATTGATATAAAAATAAATAAATTAAAAAAATATATATATAGGGCTGGGTGGTGGTGGCACAGGCCTTTGATCCCAACACATGGGAGGCAGAGGCAGGCAGATCTTTGTGAGTTCAAGGTCAGCCTGGTCTACAGAGGGAGTTCCAGGACAGAGAAACCCTGTAGAAAGAAAGAAAAGAAGAAAGAAAGAAAGAAAGAAAGAAAGAAAGAAAGAAAGAAAGAAAGAAAGAAAGAAAGAAAGAAAGTTAGTTAAAGTTTTCAAGTAATATTTTAAGGTATGGATATGTTTGTGTATATGTATTATTAAGTACATATATAATTATATATGGTGGTGCACACTTAAAATTCCAGCAATTGAAAGATGGAAGGAGGAAGATCATGAGTTACAGACCAGTATAGACAACATGGTCTGAACCTGTCTCAAAAAAAAGGGGTGAATAAACCAATTTTATATACATACATGCTTATTTTTATATAACTTTAGGGGGTGGGATGTTGCTTGGCTGACAGAGTGCCTGCCTAACCTGTGTGAAGCCTTGTGTTTCATTTCCAATACTTCATTGTCCAACATGGTGGAACTGGGAAGATCCAAGGCCATCAACCATGTAAAGAGTCTGAGATTAGCCTGGAATATACCAGTCTGTCTCAAGAGAAACAAAAACACAGTAACAACAACCCTAACTTTTAAATGGCTGACTTTTGTGAAGCGGTTACTTCATGCCAGCTATGATGTGAGCTCTGGTATTGAAATAAAGGTTCGTTGTTTTTAAATTTCAGCAGGAATCAAGTTTTTATTGTCTCTACCTTCAGAGTGCTGAAGATTAGGCATTTGCCAACCAAGCCTAGCTTATGTGGAGCTAAGGACTGAATCTGGGATTTTGTGCATGCCAGCAAGCTGAGCTACATCCTCAACCTGTTTCTTTCTGTATTTCTTGGTGTGAGACAGGGTCTTGCTATGTAGACCAGGCTGGCCTGAAATATGCCTAGATCCTGCTGTTTCTATCTCCCATTTGCAGGAATTACAGGCATATGCCACCGTGTCCAATACTGGTTCTTCTATCTGCCGTATCCTTTAAACTTTTGTTTATTACTATAACGTGTGTGTTATGTGCATGTGTACAAGCTTGTGCAACAGTACACCTGTGAAGTTCTAAGGACCACTCTTAAGACTCAGTTCTCTTTCCTTTCACACCCTGAGACACCTTTCTGGCTCTGTATACCTTATTCTATGAACAAAACTGTAAAGTTTTTTTAGAAGCAAAACCAAGTCCTGGTAAGGTTTTCCTTAACATTGTTCTTGTGTCTCCTCCTCCTTACTTGCAACCTGTGATCTACATGGGACTTGGAGTCTGACGCTTTTCCCTTATTCTGCTCTTGCTTGACTAACAGATTCTCTATGCTTTTTGAAACACTTGCTATTATTTTTGATTGAATTTCAAATGTCCTAAAGACCCTGATCATTTCCAGGACTCCTTATATGTCAACAGTATATTTCATGAGTTTAGCAATATTTATTAGCTTAATCTAATTCCTGTTGTCTGCTAAAAGGGTCTCTTTGGCTCTGGGGAAGCCTACCCACTGCTCCAGCACCTGGAACTTTGACCATAAGCTTTCTCTGGTGGTCCGAAACGGGAAGCACTGATAACCTGGGCCTGATGGCATTTTATTGGAAAGAAAGCAAATGTGGCCTGCATACCTTTGTATTGTCTCATTTTTGCACTTGACAGCTCTCTGTGCAAGGAGACAAGCTTTACTTCTTTTCACTTTTTATTTCATTTTGTGTGTATGAATGTTTTGCCTGCACTACAAGCTTGCCTGGTCAGACAAGAGGGTCAGAGCTCCTTTAACTAGAGCTACAGATGGCTGTGAGCTACTTTGTAGGTGCTGGGAATCAAACCCGAGTCTTCTGGAAGAGCAGCAAGTGCTCTCAAACACAGCTCCCCATCCCTTCACCCCTTCCTCTTGCAGAGCAAGAGAGAGATGCTGAAAGTGTAGCAGAACCAAGTCAATTTTCACATGGCTGTCTTATTCAAGTCAGGAATCAAATAACTGGCTTGTTTTAAGGCCTACCATTTGGTTTGTCTTCTACAAATGTAGGCTTCAAATCCAGTGAAACTGCTTTCCTGAGCCATAGGATTATTAAGCCTGCTGACAGAAAAATCAAGGTCATCATGGTGATGTTTCCTTGCAGTCTCAGGACTCTACAGCCTGATGCAGGAGGATTGTGAGTTTGAGGCCAACCTAGACTACAAAGAAAGACCTTATCTCCAAGACAAACAGCAACATCAGAAGCCAAAAATAAATGAAAACAAATAGGAGAGAAGAGAGAAAGACACACACACAGAGAATTATATCAGAATTGTAGTATCGATTTTAACATGTTCTAGGGAGGTAAAAACAAGGATCAGTTGAAGTTCATCCCTGTTACATGTGGAGTTCAAAGCTAAATGACCTCAGACCCTGTCTCAGAAAAGGAAAGAATAGAATAGAAGCTGTTGTTACTGTCACTCAAAGATTAAAATAGATTAGAAGGGACTATGTCTTCAAGGGGTCTGTGATACCTTTAGTGACACTTCCTAAAAGTCACAGAAATTGAGGGTGAAACAAACAAACAACAAAAAAATCTCTAAAAATAACAGAAAGGTTTAAGGAACTAACCCAGGCCTCTTCAAAAAAGAAGGATCTACCCTCCTTCCCCAGAAACAGGAAGTGGATCAGGTTTTCCTTTGTTGTGAGACTGGAAACCCTAAGAGAATCTCCCTTAAAGACAAACCACCCCAGAAGACAAGTGCTGGGTGTGTTTGGGTGACATGAAAGAGCTGACATGCCCTTCAGTGTAGTTTAATTTGCTACTCTGAACTCCCCATTTATTCTCCCCCACTAATCCATAACCACTATGAATCATCATCTGAACCTATTAGAAAAGTCCGTTTTCATTCAAGAAAATGTGGAGAAGTGGCTCATAGCAAATAACTATGTGTCATTTTTTTTTAAGTGTCTGTTTATTTGGCACACAGTGATAGTACTTATTTGTGGGCTGATGTTTCTGGCAAGGAGACATGGCAGCAGGAACCTGAGAGTTCACACCGTCAACAGCACGCATGAAGCAAAGAGTGAACTGGAAGTGAGCTGAGGTTATGAACTCTCAAATCCCACCCTCAGCAGTATACTTTCCTACAGGAAGGCTCCATGTCCTAAGTGTTCCAGAACCTCCCCACACTGCAGCATCCAATGGGGACCAAGTGTTCTGGTACCTGACCTATAGGGTACACTTCTCATTCAACCACCACATGCAGTACCATCTCAGTACATGCATACCAGGAGCTACAGCCAGAGCAGGATGAGCAGCCGGCCTATTCATCACCTTGAATGTGTAACATTTCTTTGTGCTGGGAATATTCAAATCCGGTTAGCTATCTTGAAACAGTCAGTTAATCGATATCAAGAGAACTCTACCTTTTAAAGAATTTGTCCTCTCACTAATTTCCAAAGACATACATGCATACATACACACAACCATACATTTAAACACATGCCCGCACACTCTAAGTGAAAGGCTAAAACACAATCCAATTTTTCTCTTAACCCACTGATGAACTTTGAGCGAAACCTCACAGAATAAAAATAACAACAGTAGCAACAACAAAGCTGGGTGTAGTGTCCTGCCCGTCATCCCAGGACTCAGTAGAGACAGAGGCCAGAGTCAGTTCGCACTCAGCTGGTGAGGGAATTAGGTTAATACCCTCAGAAATTATATGGATTCACCTCCAGCTTTTCCTCACATGGTAAGTCTCAGGCTTGCAGGCAACTGTGGTCACATATGAAAACATGGGGATAGTGTATGATGGTTACTCACTCTAAATTTCCTCTTGTCTCATTTGGCTACTACTCCATCTTATAGTGCTTATTTCATACAAATTTCTTTTCTTTACTCTGTTAGATGCCTTGACTCTTCCTGATCCTTTCTTCCATCAAGTGACTTTCCTTTCTTATTTTGCAAGGGAAAGTTCTAAACTTACCATAGGATTCATGATTTAGTAATTCAGCATGTTTTATTATTTCATGTCACTACCAGGTTTTTGGAGTTTTACAAAACTCTAAAACAAAATTACAATTGTACAGGTTTAGAGTGATCCATCCTCTAATTTAATTTCCTCATAAACACTGTTATTCTTTGTGCAGAAAGGCATGAATTATCCTATGCCCTTGTGTTACTGTTGAGTTAGAATGTGGTTGAATAGCCAAGTGACTTGATTACATACTATTAACATGAATGAACTGGACACTGGAAGCTGCCTGAAGCCAGCTGGGACTATATAGCAAGAGTTGTCTTAAAAAAAAAAAGTCCTCAGCCCTTAAATCATACACATGCATTATTCAGACTGAGTAGATTGTATTTATGCATTTAGGAACATATACACATATATGTATACATATAGGAATACATACATATGTATGTGACAATTTAAAAAAACAGAAGTCATGAATTTGAGGGGGTGAGGACAATACATGGGAGAGGTTGGAAGGAGGAAAGCAAAAGGAGAAAACAACACAATTATATTTTTATTTCAAAAATTAAGAAAGAAATAAAAGAACTATAAACTTGATGTGCTATGTAATAATTGATGCAAGAAATAAAATAAATTAAAAAGAAGAGAAGAAGTATAGCTTTTAAATGAAAAGATAGCCTAAAGGAAAAGGGGAAAATTAGATGCAAGAAACACAACCAACAAGTAGAAGAGGAACTGCTAAGCTAGCCAGGAAAACAGCTGGAACCAAAATACATGAAGACCTCTGCTGTTAGCATTTTTTGGTGGGCTTTTTTTTTTTTGGAGTGGCTGAGATGTGTGTCTTACCATTTCCTGACTTGCAATTCCCTCTTTACCAACTCTGAGATCACAAAGGCTGTCAGCAGACCATGAGTCAGCGCTTCTAAGAGAAAAGGCATCAAAAACTGGCCCTCACCAACCCACTTCCCCATTCTTCCATTCAACACGGTGGATTAAAAATAAAAACAAGTCATGGTTTCAAAACCAGTCAAAATTTTTGAAGTTTCAAATTTAGAGTTATTATGACATAATTCAATTCACCTAAAATTTTCCTTCAGAGGGTGTACAATGTTGTTTCTGACAATGACTTTGAAATCACTGAAGCCAGAATTCCAGTCCCCACCGCGGCAGTGACTAGTTTGGTAGCTTCAAACACATTAAACTTTTCTGTTTGTTTTTGTTCTTCAAGAGAGTCTTTTCTCTGTGTAACCCTTGCTGTCCTGGGCTCGATTTGTAGACCAAGCTGGCCTCTAACTTACAAAGATCAACCTGCCTCTGCTTCCTAGAGTGCTGGGATTACAGATGTGTACCACTGTGCCTGGCTACATTAAACTTTTTAATCCTCAGTATCTTCCTCTATACAGTAAAGATCCCAAGGATAAAGTGAGAGGGCCAATACAAAAGAATGTCTTTCG
>CM053744.1:80611057-80663643 GCA_028658305.1 Pachyuromys duprasi | reverse complement strand
TCAAGCAAACAAACAACAAAAGTGTTAGAAAAACAAAAAGGGATTCCGGAGAGCATCTTCAGTGGAGAGCTAGAGAGATAACTCAATGGTTAAAAGAACTTGCTGCTGTTCCAGAAGACCCAGCCTGGGTTGCTAGCATACATGTGAGACAGCTCATAACCATCTTCTCTAACTCTAGCTCCAGGGAACCTGATAAGAGTATGTTGGGTGTTTTAAAGTTACTTTCCTTACAAGGTAGGGATGAGGAGGCAGAACAATGAGAATGAAAGTTCACTAACATTACTTGTTAGCATAATGTTCTTTTATAATGTATACAGTTTACTCCTGTTCATTCAAATGCTTTTTTTCTCTGCCCCACTATCTGGTGTCAATCCGAACATTGCATTGTGATGCTTAGTCTAAGCATTGGTCTGGGAGGGAGAGAGAAGAAGCAGGAAGGAAGAGCAGAAAATCCACAGGAGAAGTCTTGGAACCATGTGGTGGGAGAGCAGGACCTAAGATATGGCTAAAAGCAAATATAATGGGTGAAATCTGAATAGTAGGAAATTATGTGAGCTTGGAGCTTTGGGATGGAATAACAATTAGCCAGCATTGTACTCTAGGTTAATTAAATAAATCCCAGTCTCTGTGTTGTGATTTGGGTATACAGCTGCTTTAGGACTGACTGCTGATTAACTAAAAGATATACCAATAGTAAATAATAATATACCACAACAACTGCTTTTCTCAGTAAGCTCTTCTGTGTGACAGGAACCTCACTGTCAGGTCAATTAAAACTCAACGATTCTAGTTTTCCAAAGATTTAACATCTTAGTTTTCTATTTGATGGGACTTTTGTATACATGACTCCATTTATTTATTTATTTATTGTTGTTGTTGTTTTGAGAAAGGGTTTCTTTGTATAGCCCTGGCTGTCTTGAAACTTGCTCTGTAGATCAGGCTGATCTCAAACTCAGATCTACTTGCCGCTGCTTCCCAAATGCTAGGATTAAAGACACTTTGATTTTTAATGTGAAGCTAAGTTCTTAAAACCAATAAACAAACAAACAAAAAACACTATACCTCTATAGCTACAAGGCTGGCTGGACTTTCTCAACAGAGCAGAATGTTGCAGATCCAGAATCAAATTATCTTGGGCTGCCTTTAGCCCCCTTAAGAACCATGTTTTGCCTACTTCTGACCTAGCATCCTTGTGACTATTAGGCGGAAGCTTTTTAGAGTGTACTGCAGACCATTAACTTCACCAACTCAATAAGCAAAGCAATGACTTAAAATCATGCACCCCATCATGAATTTCACATCACCGCACAGCAAGGGAAGTTCTCAGGGCCACCGATGTCTACAGACAGTAGGGTTCTCGAAAACCATTAAGCAGTGGATTTCTAGACGCCCACAGCCATAGTTTTGTAACAAGGATAAAAAGTTAAATTTTATAATGTGTTATTCCTGGGGCTGGAGAGATAGTTCAGCCATCAAGAGCACTGGCTGCTCTTCCAAAGAACCAGGGTTCAATTCTTAACGCCCAGATGGCAGCTTCTTGGGTAGGATTCTTTGCAGTATTCTGCCTTAGACAACAATTTGCCCAAAGGAAGACTTGAATTGACTCCAGAAAAACAAGAGACAGCAATAGTCTACTTCAGACTTTCCAAAAGCCAAATTTCATACCCACTTGGTAAAGGGATTTGGTGAGCATCTCGGGTTTAGAGACTTTAGATTATAGGGATAATACAGGAATGGGGACTCCAGGGAGACAAGACCACCTGCTTGTCACTAAGATTTAGCCAGGAGAAGGCTGTAAGGAGATATGATGCAAAAGTTTGCCCTTTGTGGGAGGGTTAGCTTGAGGCTAGTTTGGCCTAGGTAATAAGATCACATCTCAAAAATAACCTAGCAAAGCACACACAAAGGAAGAAAAGGAAAGGAAAAGAGGGAGGAAATGAGGAGAGGGATGGGAGAGGATAGAAAGACGAGCCTCTTGTTAATATGAAGAATTGTGAAGTGTGTGTGTGTGTTGTGAATGTGACAATATTTGTGAAGGTTATCTAATGGTCCCCTCCCTAGCCCTTCTGAGGATGGCCCAGATAAGGAAAGCTTTGTTTTGAAGGCTAAACAGCAATCACTACTGCCCTAGGCTTTGGGTTTCAGACCTGGGACAAGCCTCTCAGGTGCCTACTTAACATACCAAAGCAGACTTGGCCTCCAAGTTCTCCCAGCATTCCTCAGTCTCTACCTGAACTTTCCAGCCCAGGGGCTGGGCTTCCTCTCCCCATGGATTCTTCACTATATAATCCAGCAGACATTTTGGTTCCAGTCTGCATGGCAGGGTTTCTCTGTGTAGCCTTGGCTGCCCTGAATTCTCTTTGTAGACCAGGCTAGCTTTAAACTAACAGAAATCCACCTGCCTCAGCCTTCCTGAGTGCTGGGATTACAGGCATACTCCACTGAACCCAGTTTAAATCTGCCTTTATATACTTTGATTTGGCTTGAGTTGGCTCATTTCATCAATGGAGAATCCCTAACGCTAGAGACAGAGAAACTCCTTTGGGTTTCCTCCTAGCTATAGGGAACTGTCTTTTTACCTCTCAATAAACTTTGCCTGCTTCCTTGCCCATAACACAAAACAAAAACATCAGAAGATGCAAAAAGAGCAGTCCTTGAAGGTACTAATTGTTGAAGCAGGAGTAGATGGACTGCTTTAGGGACCAGCCAGACTTCCTGTGTCTCCAGCCCAAAGGAGACAGAAAGGCTGCATCAGTCAGGGCCCAACTGCTGGAGGCTGACCAAACTCAGCTAGAGAACCCCAAGTCACAGCCACACAAAGGAAAGCCACAAAGACCTACAGGGCAAGTAGCTACAAGAAGATAGGGGCCAACAGCAGGGGCAAGCAGACAGCAGCCTAAGGATTTCAACTTCTCCCTCCCACAGGGGCATTACATAAATCACACCTCCCCGCCCCCATGCTCTAGGCTCTTAGAGGGCAGATAAATGTTTTATCTGAAGGATTACATCAGTAAATCCTGGAAAGGACAGCTTTTCTTTTTATTGTGTGCTGAGGCTTGAACTCAGGGCCTCATGCATCCTAATTATGGCTCAGTCTCTTGCCTACACCCGGAGGCTGGGTTGTATTTTATCTTGAGTTTTTGTTGATTTTTTTTAAGGCAGGTTTTTTTATGTAACCTAAGCTAACCTAGCCCAGAACCCACAATTCCTCCTGTCTTATCTTCCAGGGCTCCAGGCCTGCACCCTTTCACAAAACAGCTCATCTCGAGCTGTTTACATCATAGTATTTCCCTCCACCCTTAAACAGGAAGGAAGGTCTTGGGAAGGAATCCAGACTACTTTAGACTAAATAACATTCATATTTTTGCACCTCCAAGTTGTAGCATAGATAAAAGCTGTAGTCCAGGCACTCATTCACTCTTGGGTTTCATGAAAAAAAAAAAGACAATCTAAGCACAAAACGTCATTGTTGACTGGCAGAACTTCCAAAGGAATGAGTTCTTTGAAAGACCAGAATAGTCTTCCCATGTGGTCTGGCTTGAGGAGTGCTCATCTGAGGAGAGGAGAGGAGGAGGCAAGGAAATGGCTGTGGCAAGGGTTTAGTCTATTTTCTTCATGACTGTGTGCAGAATAGTAAATATCCTATGAACATATGCTAAAGGAACAAGTGATGAGCATTTGTGCGTCCGCCTTATGCCAGACACTGAAAAGCACGATCCTGTTTAATTCTCTGAACAGCCTTTGAAATTGGTACCCTTATGACTAGTTCGGAGATAAGGATGTGGATTCAGGGAGGATGTCACAAGATTGGCAGAGTGCCTGCCCAGCATGACAAACCCCTGGGTTTGATCCCTAGCACCAAATAAAATTATATGTATTGAATCATGCCTATCATCTCAGCATTTAGGCAGAGGCAGGAGGATCAGAAGTTCAAAGTCATACATAGCTGCATGGAGAGTTCAAACTCAGCTTGAGCCACCCACCTAAGACTCTGTCTCCAAAGAGGGGTGGGCCGGGTAGCCAGTGAGATGGCCAGATGGGTAAACGTGCTTGCATCCAAGCCTGATGACATGAATATGATCCCCAGGACCACACTGTGAAAAGCACCACCTCTTGCAGGTTGTCCTACATGAGGGCCATGGAGCATGTACCCACCCCCACCCCGACACACACGCACATGTACACACACACACTTATAAACAATCAAATAAGTATAGACAAAAGTTATTGAGAAAGAAAAGAAAGGAAAGCAGGAAGGAATAGGGAGGCTGGAGAGATGGGTTGATTGTTAAGTGTGTTTGTCCTACTCAGCAGACCAGAGTTCAACATGCAACATCCATGTTGCACAGCTCCCAACTCCCTGTGATCTGAGCTCCATGGGACCAGTCACCACCCACTGGCCTCTCACGTGCATGTACCAGCCATACAGGCAGGTGCACATAATCACAAAAGTCAAAATACATCTTAAGACAAAAAAGGAAGCAATAAATTAATTTAGACAAGTTTAATCATTTTTCCTGGCCACACTTAGGTAAACACGTGCTGGGAACAGGATACAAAACATAGGCCAAAGGGGCTGGGGAGATGGCTCAGTGGTAAAGAGGACTGACTGTTCTTCCAGAGGACCTCAGTTCAATTCCCAGCATCCACATGGCAACTCATGACTGTGACTCCAAGGTCTGACACCCTTACACAGACATACATGCAGGCATATCACCAATGCACATAAAATAAAAATAGAAAATAAATTTAAAAATCAGTTAAAAAAATGCTGGGGCACGGTGGTGCATGCCTGTAATCCCAGCAATGTGAGAGATAGAGGCAGCCTGATCTCTGAGTTCGAGGCCAGCCTAGTCTACAAAACAAGTCTAGAACAGCAAAGACTACACAGAGAAACCCTGTCTCAAAAAAACCAAAAACTCAACAATCTATTGTGATTCTTTTTGCTGTTTTTATATATTTTTCTCTTAAATAGAAAAAAAAATTCATATGGAAGAAACTTTAATGATATTTCTGTCTTTCACTTTATTTTACAGAAGTGTTTTCTATGGTAACTAGATTCCTAATGTATACATATATACTTATATAAACATACATACACACATACGTACATACATACACATGTGTGTGTTTGTATGTATCTACTAGTAAAGTCTATATATAAAAAGAAAATAAAGCAATGGTTTTTTCCTGCCCGGTGTGGTAGAACTGAGCCATTTGCAAAGCTGAAGACTTGCTCTGAACCTCAGAATAGCCTAAACTACCCAGTGATAATGAAGGTCTGCCTCAAACAATAGAGAGAGAAAAAAGAAAGATTCTCCCTGCTGCTCTGGCCTCACAAGGCAATGTTGCAGTTACTCTATATCTAGGTTCAAATGCCAACAATGCCTGGATAGAAAGAAGTCACAGAAATGTCAGAAAGAGCTGCATGGAGAATCAAAATGAAATTCTGGAAAGGGGAGGGGGACTCTGGAAAAGGGAAGTCATAACCCTAATCAGTACTTTAACTGAAATAAGCACTTTTTAAGGTCAAAAGAACCCTTGAGCTTTGTGCAATCAAGGCTTAAGAAAACAGAATGGGCCAAATTGCATAAAAATAAGTCCTTTCTTGGATTTCCAGTGACGTTAGAAACCTCAAAAGACTTCACCATCTATTCAAATTACAGCCTTCTCTTGCAGTCTCTGGTTAGATGCCTGGTCAAAGCCATCATCCGTCCATCTGCATTAGCACTAACCACACCCTTCAGCTTTGATCTCCTGCTCTCTAAATTCAGTCACCCTACATACAGCCAGAGCAGAAGCATGTCAGTCCCAAGATTTACATTCCAAGGTTCCAAAAAAAAAAAAAACAAACCAATCTTTCTGGATGTGAACAAAGTCAGGTCAGAACTGTGAGAGAATGGAAGTGTCACCTGCAATGCAAACAGAACAGCTCATTTCTGATCGATGTTCTTCTTAATATGACTGGGGTTACAAAGTAGTGCAGGGAAAGAGAAAGTTACTGCAAGCCACTTATCTCTATGACAAGACAATTGGATGTGTACATAGATCTCTGCGGTCCCTTCTCACTTGAATATTCTGTGAGTCCAAGAAAAGGAAAATTTCCCAACTTCCTCAAGGGAAAAAAAAAAAGTCAAGAAGCCCTCAGCTTCACTGGTCATCTGGATCTTGTGTCAAAGGGGAAGTTATTTAACTCATTAGTCCCTGACTTTGTATGCCTGGGAGACAGAAATACACTTCACAGAAGCCCAGGATATATCTAGTTGGAATGAAAAACACAAACCTAATAACATACTTGCTTTAAATATTGTTTTAGAAAATTTTACATGCATATGGTGTATCTTGATCATAAACACCCATTACCATCTCTCATTCCTCCTCCCACTCATGCTAAACCTTCTTCCAAACAAGCTTCCCTCCTACTTTCAAGTCCTCTGTGGGGAGGGGGCATGCTGAGTTTAATTGGGGCCACATGAATCAGCACTGGTGTCCAGGGTTCTTTACTGGAGCATGGGGGAAATGAGCAGTAACCTTTAACTGTCAATGGCTCCTCATGGAGGGGCGGAGTCTCCCAAGCCCCTCCCCAACCTGTTGGGATCCATAAGCAGGCATCTCTACAGGCAGCTCCAAGGGATCTGACAAATCGGATATCCGGCATCTGTAAGGCCACTTACAGACCACCTGAAACCACCTGCATATGCTCTGGGTCACCTTATAAGAGAACTCACACTGCCTCCTCTCTCTCCTCTCTCTCTCTCTCTCTCTCTCTCTCTCTCTCTCTCTCTCTCTCTCTCTCTCTGTCTCTCTGTCTCTCTCGCCCTACCCAGAGATGGTCTCTGTGACCCCTTCCCCCTTCCCTTAATAAACCTCCCACATGGAACCAGTCTCGTGGCGTGATTTGTGAACCTGCCGAGTAACTTAGCTGCATAATCCTAACACAACCCATGATGGGCTGTTGATGATCCTGTACAGGTCTTGTGCATGTTAACCACAGCTGTTGTGAGCTCTTGAGTATAATGGTTATATCACGTCCAGAAAACAGCACTTCGCAGCATTCCTTCCTCTCCATCCATCTCCCAGCACTTCTTCATGCCCTCTTTCCATGATGGCCAGGGATCATTGTGGGGAGGGAGAACCGATTGACAGCGCTGCCCCATTTAGAGCTGAGCACACTGTTGTCACCCCATAGCAGCCATAATTGCTAGTGAGCACATCTTGTCTATAAGGTCAGTATTATAACACACAGTGTCCACATTTCAGTCAGAATCATTGGTGACCTTCCCTCTCCAGCAGCCTATGTAGTACCTTCTAGCACTACAGAAGCTTTGCCAACATATTTTCTAAACTCTTAAATTTTAAAGAAATTTTAGGAAGTAATGTGGGAGGGGGGATTCACACTTGGGAGGCGCTTCGCCTGCGTTGTGCCTTTACCTGTTATTTTCCCATCATTAGGACGGTATCTTTTAGAGACATCAATGGACTGCTTTTTGCGTGTCTTGTCAACACCACTCTGGAAATCCAGGAACTGGAGCTCCCTAGAAGGATGTGCAGTAGCCTCTGATGAGCATACGTACCTGCGAAGAAGAAACCTCACCCACAGGGGCCCAAAGCCTGAGCTAGTCTCCTCTCCCAACCCACTATGCTTGTCACACCCTGGGACTGACTTGGTACTCAGAAAGGAATCCTGGGTGAATAACTCAGGTCTGAGAATTCTCTCTGCTGTACCAACTTATATTGACGGCAAAGTGGGATCCCTGCTCTTTTTTGGCTACCATTAATGCCACTTCATTCAGGAGGACCAAAAATCTGAATATAAGATACCAAACTCCAGCTCCCTTTGACCTGTCTAGCAACACTGAGCTTATGTTCCCAACTGACCACAAAGGCCTGGCTGGGGGAGTTAGAAGGTTGGGGTATATAACAGATTTCTCCCATTGGGTGAGACATTTATTCTCAACTTCATTGCCCCCTGCATCATTCCAGTGAGTTCTCTGCCTGGTTCTGAGACGTATTTGAGGGTAATTTTACACTCAAAATTACACTCCAAATTACACTCCAAATCAATGATTCTCAACCTTCCTAATACTGTGACCCTTTACTACAGTTCCTCATGTTGTGGTAACCCCAACCATAAAATTGTTTTCTTTGCCACTTCATAACTATAATTTTGTGACTCTCCTGAATCAGAGTATAAACATCTAATATGCAGGATATCTGACATGCAGCTCCTGTGAAAGGGCCCTTCAACTCCCAAGGGGTCAGAACCCACAAGTTGAGAAGCACTGCTCCAAAATCCCAATGAAAAACTGTCAGTTTATCCAAGAAGAAATCAGCAGAAAAAAGGTTACATCTAAATAGACTAAGGAACCTCCCGAAGGTTCTTCATCTGGCTATAAGGGCCTACAGGTTTATTCAGGAAGCTGATCTCACTGTCTGTTCTGCCCTTAGGGACCTTGGGACAAAACAACAGCCTCACAATGTCTGGGAAGCCACTGCATTCCACAAAGAACCAGGGCAAGCCAGAGGCCTTGTTTCAATTCTGCTGTTCCTTTTCAGCTCCTCTGCCCCGTGTGTTCAATAAGCACTACTTTCCAGGGTGTTTAACAAACAAATCTGTGGAACGATTTTCACAGTCTTAAGGGAATGTTTGGGTCTACTTAAAGCAAAATTTAGACAGAGCTTAGCTAGAGTAAATGCTTCTTTTTCAATTCTCTTCAATAACAATATATCCAGTTTCATAAAAAATAAACCACAGAGATTCCTATCTCAACAAAGCTAATCAGAATAGATTATTTTCTAAAGTTTTTAACTTGGCTCCCTTTAAGGGGAATTTCTATAGGTTCTCCCTATTGCTGATGACTGTTATACATTAGCTGTCAGCAGGCATGCCAGACCCCTCCACTGGGGTCTACTTGTGGGAAAGAGCTTGTGTGCTTACAGGTTCATATTAGTTCATCCCATTAAGGGGCTTATGCTTTGTTTCCTTTTCTGAGCCTTGGCAGGGCCTCTTCATTCTCTCACAAGTGAAAAGCAAAACTCTGCCGTGGGCTGCTAATGATGCCTATGGCATGTGAATGACGTTGGTCCTGAGAGGTTACTGCAGGGGCAGCCGCAAGTCCTCGGGACACACTATTGGCTCCAAAATATGGGAACCAGAGATGCACCCTCAATTTTTGCTTTCCCAAAAAAGGAACTGGGAAAGCAGGAACGATACTTACCAAGTTGGTTTTTATCTAGGATGGTATTATAGCCTTTGCAGTAAGACTGAGTGCCATGGATTTCCTCCAAATTCCAGAAGAATCCATACAGTCAGATGTAAAGAATGTGATTAGATTAGAACACGGAGAAACTGTAGTGACCGCTTTCGTGTATGTGATGTGCTTTGTATGGAAAGTCCTCTTTTTCCTGTAGGTAGATTTGAATGAAAGACGAGTTGAAGGAGAGAACGTAAAACAATAACAAAACGATGTTCTTATTATTGACTTTGCTCCAAATGTGAGTTCCCCGCCAGTGCTTTCTTAATTGCTAGTGAGGCACAAAGTCTAATGTAAACTTACTGTGGTAGCGACACACACAGCTCTGTGAGTCAGACTTCCACAGCGCACAGGGAACTCGATGGTGCCAGTACTCAGTCTCAATGTGACCAGAAGCAGTTGTGGTGGCCTGAAAACTGCCCTCTCCAGGAAACAGATCACAATATTTGATCACATAGTGGCTTTTTGTTTAGCTTTGGTTTATTATTTCTTTGCAGGCCAAACTGGTCTGAAATTCACTATGAAATTCAGCCTAATCTTGTGGTGCTCCTCCTGCCTTGGCTTCCAGAGAGAGAACAGGTTTGAGCAACCACATTCAGCGGAGTAGCTGACGATGGGCTAATGGAAGCCATTTCTTTGCCTTTTTAAAAATCTTAGGGGAGCAGCCTTGCCAGGCCACTGAAGAAGACAATGCAGCCACACCTGATGAAACCTGATTGACTAGGATCAGAGGGAAGGGGAGGAGGACCTCCCTTATCAGTGGACTGGGAGAGGGAGGTGGTGAAGAGGATGGGGCTGGGAGGGGAGGAGGAGGGAGGTACAGGGTGTGTGTGTGTGGGGGGGGATATAAAGTGAATAAGCTGTAATTAATAAAAATTTTAAAAAATTAAAAAATTTTCTTCATTGTGCAATTAATTCCTCCAGATTCCCTATAGGTTTATTGTAGCAGTTAAACAAACATTACATAGAAGGAACTGTTTCTGAGAAGGAAATTTTGAGAATTTGCTCTATAGCCCATGATGGCTTTGGATGTTTGGTTCTGAGACATGATTTCCATGTAGCACAGGTTGCGAAGTCACTGTTTGAGGCTGAGAATGATTTGACTTCTGGTCCCCGGCTTCCACTAATGCAGCCATGGAATTACAGCTGTGTGTGCGAGCTCCCTGCGACATGCAGTGACAGGGACTGACCCCTGGGCCTGCTGCAAGCTGAGCTGGCCCTCTGCCAGCTGAACTACATCCTTGGCAGGCCGTGAACTTCTGATCTTTCTGTTACAGCCTCTTGGAATGGGAGTCACAGGCCTGTGCCACCAACCACAGCTCAATTTTTTTAAGATTAATTTTCATTCTTGTGTGTGTGTCTGTATATACACGTGTGTGTGTGTGTGTGTGTGTGTGTGTGTGTGTGTGTGTGTTTGCGATGTCTATTCCAACACCTGTGGAGGACAGAAAACAGTGTCAGATTCCATGGAACTAGAGTTACAGGAAGTTGTGAACCTCCTGACATGGACACTTGGAACCAAACTCAGGACCAAGCATTCTTTTTATGTATTTAAAATTTTTTTTCTAAACAGGGCTTATCTGTGTAGTCCAGGCTGCCCTGGAACTCACTTTGTAGATCACACTGGCCTTGAACTCAGAGATCCCCTGGCCTCTGCCTCCCAAGTCCTGGGATTAAAGGCTTGTGACATCACCACCCAGCAAGATGAAGCATTCTTAACTCTTGAGCCATTCCTGCTACACTCTTTATAATTGTTCCTGTCACGGTGTAACAGTTCAGCTAGGGAGATGCTCAGCAGGTAAAGTGCTGTCACCCAGTAGGACAGTCTTTCAAGATTCCCAGTGTACACATGGTTGCTGGATAGAGTGGCGCTTTTCTGTAACCCGAGTGCTGTGGAGATTGAAAGAATGATATAGAGCTGCATCACTGAGCTCCAGGTCCAGTGAGAGATCCTGTCTCAAAAGATAAGGAGGAAATAAATTGAGGAAGACACCTGACCTTGACCTATGGCCTTCATATGCATAGGCACACAGCTGTATGAATATGCACAAATGTGTGCACTGCACAAATTTGAACCCCTCCTTTTCTCTCCCTTTCTCCCTCCCCAGCTAAAAAAAGTGATGACATAAAATATCCAGTTAACTGTTGCAAACTACTAAATAATAAACTACTACTAAAATAATAAGAAATACTGTGTGTGTGTGTGTGTTCGGGTGCACCTGTACCACCGAGCACACATGGAGGTAAGGGGACAACTTTGGGGAATCCATTCTCTCCTTCTGCCCTGTTGAGGAAAGGGCCCCAGTTGTTTCTGCCATATTGCATTCTCCAGAAGAGCCAGCCCACAAGCCTGAGGGCAATTCTCCTGTTTGTTTCTCATCTTGTATATGTGCTGGACTACAGATGAATGCCAGCAAGTCTGATTTTTTAACATAAGTTTTGGACATTGAGCTCAGGTTATTGGGTTTGCGTGGTAAGCATGGTCGCGTGCGCACACACACAAAATCATCTTATTGCTTGTGTAACAAAGTATTTTATAGACTGGACAACCTAGGAAATTCTTTGATACCTTAGTTCACTTCCACATGAGAAACAAGTATGAAAATCTGTGTTTTTCTCAAAGCTGCCTTGACTGACATCTAGACAGGGAAGAGAAACCAAGGGCTCGCTCTGCAGGTGGCCACACGCAGGGCTCACTGGGGCAGAACAGCATGTGAGCTCACTACCCTCTATTTCTGTACCCCAGAAGCTGGGTGAGAGAGTCTCCAGGCGTCTGATAATGCCTGTTTTGACAAGTGATTTCTCACAAATATTTTCTTATTTTAGAACATAACTTTACTGGCGATCTAAATCTGTTTTTATCTGAAGTGTCTAGACAGGCGCAAGGGAAACTCTGAAATTAGAAATAAATATTTTCTCTCTTGTACAAAGCAGTGAAGACGCTTCACCTTCAAGGAGATGGTTATACTCTGAGGGCCGGAGCCGGTCACAGGGGAGCGGACATCTGAGTGATTAGCATTCTTAAAAATCCTCATCGTAAAAATAGCAAATGGTGCAACTCAGTTGATAAGAGTGCTTGCTTAGCATGCAAGAAACCTGGTGTTCCAAGCCCAGCTCCACATAAACCGGGGGTGATGGTGCTCCCCTATAATCCGAGGGTATCAGAAGTCATCCTCAGCTACAGAGAAAGTTGGAAGCCAGCCTGGGATACATAAGGCTCTGTTTGAAAATAAGAAATAAATAATAGATAAAAGCCGCAAATGAAGTCAGGCATAGTAATGCTTCCCTTAATCCCAGCACTTGGAGGCTTGGAAGCTGAAGTCTTCTTTCAGCCTTCAACACACAGGAGGAGCCTGCCTACAAAAACATACAAACACAACGTCTAACAGATGTGACTAGGCCAGCTCACACTCCTTACCGTTGGAGCGTAGGACCAGGGTTCACAGCTCCTGTGTTGCTGGCGGAGCTGAGCAGGAAGCATGCAAGAGAAATATCAGGGCAGCTCCCTGAAATTCTTACGTGATTGGCCAGCTTTCCATTCCACGAGTTGACTCATCACAATTCTGATCGTTAAAAGCATATCTCATACTTCCTTTTCTAAAGAATTATACATTTAGGGGGCTTGAGAGATGGCTCAGTGATTAACAGCTTTGTTGCTCTTCCAGAGGATGTGAGTTCAAATCCCAGCACCTGTGTCAGGCAGCTCACAAGTAACTCCAGCGTCAGGGTATCCAATGCCTTCCTGTGGCTCCCAAAGACACACAGACACACACACACACAGAGACACATGTGAATAAAAGAAATAAATCTTTATTTTTTTTAGCTACACTTTTTTCTGCTATACGTTTTATCCAAATTGGATCGGGATCTCGCCTATGTTATTTTGTACCCCACATGATTCTAATTCACAGTAGCAGTACGGAAAGTAAAGCGCACAAGCGGGTGAGACAGAAAATGGCAGCTATGTAACAGAGACGGGATTCTTTTCATCACGTAGACCGTAAGCCGCGTGGAGCATCTCCATACTGATTTTGCAACAGTGTCCAGTAACTCTCTCTCTCAAATGGAGGAATTCCAGCTCATTTAATGTAAGTGGCTTAGAGAAGTCAAATCATGTCAGAGATGAAAGCTGTGAGTAGGAAGCACACTTTGCTTTACCTTTTGTTGTCACTGCTGTTTATTAGTGTATGTGTGTCTGTGGGCATGTGTGCCATGGCACACATGTGGAGGCTCAAGAACAATGCTGTGGAGTCAGTGGAGAGACTTAGAACCAAGAGTCCAACCCAGACCCCCAAACTCACTCTGCAAGAACCTTTACCTGCTGAGCCACACAGCCAGCCTTTTATGGGTTTTTAAAAGTCAGGCTGGCCTGGAGGATCCATTTTGTAGTCTAGGCTTCTTTCTGCCCTGGTTTCCCAAGTGATGAAACTATAGCATAAGTCAACATGCCTGACCTAATCATACCGTCTAAGTGAAATACTGCAGGAGAACTAAAAAATATTGGAGGAAGTATGGGACCATAAGTACGTTCCTAAAAGAAGAAGAAGGAAAAAAGAAGCATTTCTTGCCATCTCATCATCCCTTAACCTCAAAGGGAAGAGGCCACTAAAGCGCCTGAACAGAAGAATAGACACTGTGCCTTAGAAAGACAAGAATCCTGCTCGTCATCTTCCTGTATCACAACATATAACCCAGAGCAGGGATTCTGGCTTCACGGATGGGAGAGTGGACAGGAGAGCTGAGAGGAGGTGGGGGCAGGAAGGCCGGCCACACCATGGCTTTGATTCCTCTACAGGAAACAGATAAGCAAGCTGCGTACTGTCTTCTCCACACCCTTGTAGGCCCAGGCAGCATTTCCCCCTCTTTCCTGTCTCTAGTCGTGATTAATATCTAATCAGTCCGTCACAGGACCTCTGGAACACCTGAAGCTTATCACCTCTGTTCCACTACACTTAGAGCTGCCTGAAGGTCAAATCTCAGACAGGGCTGAGCACAGGCAGATAGCGTACCTGGCCTCGGTGTTGCCTTCCCTACCCTTTAGGTCTCTGCCCATTACCTATGAAGAGCTTAAACCCAAGAAGCTGCTGTTATCTGACTGAATGCCTTTTATAGCTCATGTGGCCATGGTTTGGCATACTTCAGTTTGTATGTTTCCAAATACTAAATATACTTCAGCGTCCTTACTGGACTATAAATTATGTTCTTCTTAAGATTGCTTACAGTCCTTCATGAATTCATAAGAGTGGAATCTGAATGTCAATGAATTTTTATTGTGGAGGTTTCATTGTACCCTGAGGCTCTTTAAACACACACAGATTCTCCAGGGATTGCAGCAGTGACGCTGAGCCAGTTTCTCATCCTATAGAAGCAAAAGAGCACCAGCGGGTCGTGATTATTTAGTAGTTTAATGGTTTGTTTCTGGAGCATGAGATAAATACAAAGAGACCACATGCTCTTCTATGGAATACTCTGGGACTTCGGCCACATTCTCTTGAACTCCATGGAATCGTCCCAGGATTCCCAAGAGAAGACCCTGTACTGCCATTGTACTTAGAAGCAGAAGCCTGCTAGCTTGAATTTTCAAAACTCTCATTTGTCTTTAGAATATGGTTGGATAAATTTAGACACATATATCCATCGGCATAATCAATGTTCTTTAAAGAAAAAGGTAGAATGATAATATTAAGATCCTTCTTAACAACCTGGAATGTCCTTTCTTTTCTTGGGGTCTTGCTTGTACTTTTGATCTCTATAATTTGGGTTTCCTTTCTTTTATAAAAATATTTTTATCATCGTTTGTTATACGGGTGCATATAGTGCATGTGACTGTAAGTCTGGCAGAGGACATAAATGTTGGATTCCCTGGAACAGGAATTACAGAGGGCTGTGGAACGCCTGACATAGATGCTGGGAACCAAATTCAGATCCTCTGCAAGAGCAGTGAGCACTTTTAACTGCTGACCCACCTCTCCAGTCTCTGTGTTGCTTTTTCCTAAATTTCACTTTCAGGGGCTTATGCAGTATGAGACTGGCTTAGGTTTTTGTTTTGTATCTGCTCAACATAATGGCTTTGAGACTCATGCAAATTGTTAAAAGGATCAGTAGTAACTGACCAGTATACCATGTGTGCTGGCTGTCGTCAACAAGGAAGCTGCTGGCAGAGTACAGGAGCTGCACTCAAACGCAGCACAGTCATTTCTAAGCCCTCAGATCCACAACATACAATGAGCAATTTCTTATGCCTATAGATAGATAGTCTTTGAGAGTTCAAAGGAAAAGCAAAGGAGAACGCAAGGCAAATAGGAGACATAGGACTCTAAAGTCAACAAGAGAGCACAGGAATCCAGGAGCGGGTGCATACAGAGACAGATTTCCCTCATGGACCAACGTCGTTCTTGGTTCCAGTGCCCATCAGGGATTGTAAAAAGGACAAGACCGCACTGACTGAGTGGACTGTAGTTCTAACACTGCTCTCTCCCTCTCTCCTGTCTTCCCAGCTCTTTTGACTTTCTCCTCTTTTTGATTTTGTTTTGAAGTCTTTTGTTTGTTTATTTGTTTTTTGTTGGGTTTTGTTTTGTTTCCAAGACATGGTTTCTCTGTGTAGCCTTGCTGTCCTGGATTCATTTTGTAGACTAGACTGGCCTTGAACTCACATCGATCCTCCTGCCTCAGCCTCCCTGAGTGCTGGGATTAAAGGAATGCACCACCACTGGCTGGTTTTGAAGACTTTTTAAAAGTATTTTTTTCTAAAAAAACAAAACAAACAAACAAAAAACTTTTTTGAACATATATTTACTGTATACTAAGCATATTCCCTGCCCTGCTCCCCCCAAGAACCCTGTTTTTTTGGGGGGGGGGTTGTTTTGTTTTGTTTTTTGACATAGGCTCCCATTTGTAACCCTATGTCAGCTGCTCTGCATATGGACCACCATGCCCAAGAAACACTTCTCTGTGTGTGAATAGACAAATTTGAAAGATTTTTACCTGCTCATGTCTGTTTCCTGGAATGTTCTGAAAGGTGAGTTTTAGCTACCATAGAATTAAAAGCAAAGCTGTACATAGATGGCTCTGCTGAGTCTTTTTCCTTATATGATGTGAAGCACATCAAACAGGTAGGAAGGAAGCACAGGAAAATGATGCAATCTGATATGTTTTCTCATCTCTAACTTTGTGTGCTGGGCAGGGCAACTCACACCTGTCATCCAGTTATCAGGAAGCTGAGGCAAGGGGAATACAGTAAATTCAAGGACAGCCTGGACTGCAGAATGAAGCCCCGTCTTAAAACACAGACACACACACACACACACACAGAGAGTCCCATCAACCCTATTTTCCATGTTCATGGGGAAAGGATATTTCACATCTGTGAAGCTTTCTTCTGGTTTTGGTTGATTATAATTCCTCCCACAATATGTTTAGAAACTATTCAGGGGAAAAAAATGAAAACACATCCACTCCAAAAATAAATGAAATCAAATTTAGTTTGATTAAAGTAGTTCAGTGCCCTTAGAAAGCATCACAGATCAGAAGAATGGAATGAGTCATCTAAAAACGAAACGCAGCTCAGTTGGTCGAGCGTCTTTTTGTGTCTTTTTCTTTGTAGCTTGCAAGAAATCCTGGCTCTTGCATCTAGCACCGCATTAGCTGGATGTGGTAGCACTCACCTGTAATTTTGGAACTTGATCAGTCAGGGCAAAGTCAAAATATATTCATCCCCATCTTCAAGTAGTTTGAGGCCAGCCTGAACTCTGTGATACCCTGCCTCAAAAACAGAATTTTAGAGCCAGGTGTGACTGATGTATGTATGCCTCAGATTCAGAATAGGTTTGATGCCAGCTTGGGCTCTACAAGATCCTGTCTCAAAAAAATAAAATAAAATAAAGTAGTCAGTTATAAAAAAGAATAAGAACATTACATACAAACTACAAAAACCCATCGCAAATATGTACCATACTTGTTACAACAGTTTCTAGTTAGATTAGTTTTTGAACCAATGAGACTGCTTTTCTGTTTTTGTTTGTTTGGTTGGTTTTTGTTTGTTTTTAATGGGACAATAAATGGGATGTTCACTGGACAGTTTGTTTGTTTGTTTGGTTGGTTGGTTGGTTTTTGTTTTTGTTTTTGTTTTTTTTATTTTTCAAGACAGGTTTTTCTTCTTAGCCCTGGTTATCCTGGAACTCACTCTAGAGACCAGGTTGGCCTTGAACTCTTAGAGATCTGCCTGCCTCTGCCTCCCAAGTGCTGGGAATTGAAGGCACGTGCCACCATCACCCTGCTTTGGACAGTTTCTTAGCATAGGCAATGTCCAGAGCAGTCGTCAATATAACTTTAAAAGGACTAAAATAATGACTTTTTATAAGAATAGTTTTTGACATTGGAAGAAAAATAGGGTTTCTAGGCATTACAGGTAAAGGGCCAGTATTACCCAATAAGGAGCATGGATGCATGAATTCATAACTTGCACTTAAGCTTCTAAATTTCTGGTAGTAATTATTCAATGTTTTCAGACAATCTCATATAAACCAGTTTGGTCTCCAGTTTGTCACTTGGCCAAAGATGGTCTTTAACTCTTTATCCCCCTGCCTCAGCCTCACATTTACCAGTATTATAAGCATGAACCATCATTTCCTGCTCCAATTTTATCATTAAGGGGTTTCTGGGGACCAAATTCAAGTCACTGGGTTTGTGTGGCAAGCACCTTTACCTCCTAAGCCATCTCAACAGGCCTGAATAATGTTTTGTAACATTAATAATATTGAATGTTGGGGAACACATGCTAGACAAGCTCTCTACCAACTGAGCTACATCCCTAGCCATAGATAGATAGATAGATAGATAGATAGATAGATAGATAGATAGATAGGTGATTAGAGCATACTCAATTAGAATTGGATATACATGGTGGGATACAAGTAAAGATTCGATCAGCTTTGCCTTTGTGTCATGACTAGGACTGGGTCTTCCACACATCTACAAATGCTCAGCTTTCTCCTCCAAATGAGATCCACTGTCTAGTGGCACCGTGAAGAAAGCACGTCCACAGGATGCTATATTTAGATGTGGGCAAAAAGATTCACTCCCTGTCACCAAAGAGCTCCCATCTACTCCAACATCGTGAGTCACCCTGTACTTGGAGATAAGTCCCAGAGCACAGCTCTATCGTCCACTGAAGCCAGGCGGACACACTTTTCCATTATGCCTGGGTCTGAACTGAAAGCTCGAGGAAGTGAGTGGAACATGAAGTCACCCCTTCCGCCCCAGCAGACAGATGCATAGAGACATTCTCATTTGTTTCCAGCCCTTTGTCTTCCGAGCACTTTTGGCATTTCCTTCAGGAAGCTGGAGGTTATGACCTAAGGTTTCCTTAGTGAACACACTCTGTTTCCCACAGTTAACCCTACCCAGAAATGACATCTACTCTAGTAGGTGAGGTTTATCTTCATGTCCCAACTGTGTCCTGTCCTGTGCATATTCAATGACACTTGAAAACACAGATTCTGAAAAGTAACAATAGGCTGGAAAGCAAACACACCAAAGCACCCTGATTTAATCTGCTGGAAAAATGGCAATAACTCTAAGGGTTAACTGTTATGATGCTTTTGTGATATATGCTTTTATTTCACAGCGACTTTCACGTTAGTAGGAATATTTAAATGGCTGAGAATATTGAGAAAGTTTAAAAAGCTGTGTATGGGGGGGGGGTGCGTGGTGAACTTCCATCCTATATTTTACTTGTTACTTGTTAGAATTGATATTGCAGAGTCCCATATTGTTCTCATAAGAACCCGAGACAGTATCCTAGAAATTGGGATGAGTTAGAGGCTAGAGATATAGCTCAGCTGGTAAAGTGCTTGCCTAGAACCTGGGTTCAGTCCACAGCCCGGCATAAACCTGGGCCCAACACTGAGGGAGAGGTAGAAGCAGGAAGATGAAAAGTTTACATTCATCTTCACAATGAGCATGAGGCAAGCCTAAAACACATGACACCTTAAGAACAGACAAACCAAAGTGCGAGGCACTGAGTGATTCAACATTATCTGCAGCCACCCACATTTTCTCTTCCCAGCATAATGGTAAAAGACCAAGAATGCACACTTTCATTGCTGGCTTTAAACTGATTGTTTTAGTATAATTTAAAATACATTTAAGAATTCATTGTATTTCGGATGGCTACGTTTTAGGGTAGAATTATTACACTTAGTTTTGCTTAGCCTCAATGCACTTTAAAATCCAAATAGTTACATTTATTTACTGTGGTCTTTAGAAGGTTTATGGTTTTTATCCCCTTATTCGCTACATGTTTCTAATGCTAATTTACTGAAGTTTCTCTTCCTGAAAAAGCTAGAATGGTTTCTAAATAAACCACATCCCCCCCCCCCCCATACCCTAGCTTATCAAGGTAAAAACTTTTAAAGAGTAACACAAATTTGCCCTTTACTTTAATTCCAAAGAGCCCCATAATCAAGTTATCTCAGTGAATAATTTTTAAAAAGTTCTCTTCACAAAAGGATCTTTAAAAAAATCAGTTTATTAATGTTTAAAAGTTGATAAAGCTATGTGCAAAATAATCCACAAAAGTCAGAAACCTATTAAATACTATTTTTTTTAAAAAAGACATTTCTTGGTTTAATTGCACTTAAAACCATACTAGAGAGACAGCAATATATTTTTATTCTCTGTAACATTTACACCCACCATCCATATCTAATGACAGCTGAAATGAAGAATTCCTGATGTTCCCTGTCTGTTAAAGTAATGCTTTTTCGGGTACAAGAGGGTGGCACTTTCTTAAGAACTACACATTCAATGGTGTTAACACAGGTTAGGAAAAAATTCAATAAGATGACCTCAAATAAACAAATACATTCAAAAATCATGAACTGTTCTTTAAACAAGATACAACCACCTACCCACCCCCAAGTTGGTTGAAATGGACCACACAACAGTCTGAAATAACCAGTAAAAGTGCCAAAGGTTGTACTTGTTAGAGAAAGACATCAAGACATAGCTCTTTGTTTGCAAAAGTTCACCCCACATTTCACCTCACTCTGTTGTTTTTCTCCTGTATCTCCTAAGAGTCTGGCTGATAAAATTCAAATGAAGTAGACTTCGTTATTCCCATTACAAACACATACCCATTGTGTTTGTAGCCTACCAAATCCCCAACAACTTGAACCAGCTTACATGGACATTTTGGCCTCAACAAATAGCCTTCCCAGCCAACAGCCTACCCACTACAGACAATCAAGAACCAGAGCCTCCACGCCTCCTTCTGATGAACAAAGGTCAGGCAGTTACGATATAAAGTAAAAGAATGTGGTGAAGGGTTTGGAAGGGGAGACAGGGTGAGGTGGGGAGAGAGAAGAGGGACATGCACAAAGCCCAAACAAACTAAAGGGCACATACTCACTTTGTCATTACAGTGAGGGGAAAAGAAAATCACATCTCAAAACTCCAGGGACACTTTCTCTTGGGACCTCAGTCTTTGAGGAGGGGCCACACGAGCCCTCCGGGAGCTTGACAATGCTAGACCAGTGCAAAATCGAAGCTCCGGGGTATTGGGGGCGGGTGGGACAGGAAACTCACTGCAGGCCAGACCTGATCTCCACCCTTCCCTGTGCGTTGTTCACAGGAACCACCTACCTACACCATGGCATCACCAGGCCACACATTCTCCCTTCCCTCCCTCTCTCGGGCTCCTAGTCGCTCCTTCCCGGGAACGAGAGACATTTTTGAAACGCTGGGGTAGTGGGTGACCAAGTCAAAATGCTTCCCCAGTATCAACAGCTTCCGCTTTTAAGAAGAAGAGTTGACGTTTCCAGAAGACATAATGGTCTCTGGGTTGTCCCCATCATCCTTCTGGGGGTGAGAGGAGTTGTCTGATTTGCTGCGGCTAAATTCCATGCCTGGGATGATGGGCCTCTTGAATTTGCCAGTCGAGTCTCCGTTGGAGCATTTGCAACAAGATACGATCCGGATGAAGGCCCTGCGCATCTCCTTGTTGGTCAGAGTGTAGATGATAGGGTTGGTACCTGAGTTCAGTACAGCGAGAACCAGGAAGTACTCTGCTTTGTACAGGATGCTACAGGTCTTCGCCTTGCAGCCCACATCCAACAGCAACAGGATGAAGAGAGGGGCCCAGCAGGCAATGAAGACGCTCAGAACAATGATCACCGTCTTCAGCAAGGCCAGAGACTTCTCAGAACTGCGGCTGGCCTTGGAAATGTTCTTGCGGAAGGTCAGGCGGCGGCTTCTAGTCCTGACCAAGGAGTAGATCCTGCAGTAGAGGATGACGATGGACAGCAGGAGCAGCGTGAAGACGGTGGTGCAGAAGAGAATATAGTGCTTGTGGTAGAGCGGGAGCACAGTGGAGCAGCTGGACAGCGAGCTGATGCAGTTCCAGCCCATGATGGGCAGGCCACCCAGAATGAGGGAGATGACCCAGCAGGCGCTGATGAGCAGGAAGGAGCGCGAGCTGTTGCTCCCGTTGTGTAGTTTCATCTTCAGCATGGTGATGTAGCGCTCAATGGCGATGGCAAGGAGGCTGAAGACGGAGGCAGACAGAGCCACAAACATACTCCCTTCCCGCAGAAACCACTGGGCGGGGGTGAGCTTGTAGGTGGTGGCCCCAGACAACAGCAGGTTAGCTGTGTAAGCCACGCCTGCTAACAGGTCCGAGAGGGCCAGGTTGCCAATGAAATAGTACATGGGTCGGTGGAACTTCTTAGTTTTCCAAATAGTCAGCAAGACAAAGATATTCTCTAGGATGATGAAGCAGCAGATGAGAATGAACACCACTGAGGTCAGCTTAATGCCATGGTCCTTCTCCAGGCTGATGTTCAACTTGCCTGTGTAGTTGTAATGCCGGACTATGATATCATAGTTGCCATAGTCGGAGACTGGGCTGCGGAGGGCCTTAACCACAGGGATGCTGGTGGACACCATAGCCGCACTCTGTCCCCAGGAGCCCAGGGTGATACTTCTCCAGACGAACGCTAGAGGGCGAAGTTGAGCGAGCTTTCAGTTATAGCAGGGCCGGCTCAGTGAGCAACCCAATGCTTTTTGTGTTGCTATTCCTTGGCTGGAGAGGCCTCCCAAACAGCAGCCTTAAAACAAGTTAGAAAGAAAAGAGTGTCAGGAAAAAAAGCCCAGCACACTAGCATAATTCATTCTAGCCAAGGCATTGCTCCAATCTTGTTGTTGATTTGTTTTAAGGAAACTTGACCAGAGCACAGGGAGGATTTCTTTTTTAAAACTCATTGTCATTTCTAGTAACAAAACAAAAATAAACGAACAAAAGAGAGAGATGAAGTTAGAGAAAGAGGAAGGAAACAAAAAGAAATTTTACCCAGAATGAAAACTCTGACTAGACAATAACCTTCCCATGGGTCACTAAATCCACCAAGATGGGAATGAGAAACAGCGCCCCGTTCCAATTTTTCACTCCTCACCATTTCCCCCGGCATTTTCACCCCCAGCGCCCTGAGATGCCTTCCAGTGGTCACCAGCTCAGCGGCTTGCTCACCACCAGCCAAGGGCCTCCTCTCACAGAAGGCCCCAAACTGCCACTTCTGGGTTCAACCCGCCTGACACACACAGCGAAAGAGCTCAGGGACGAGCCCGCCTCCTAATTGCCATGCAAGAAAGTAGATTTGCAGGAGGACCATTTTACAACCTAAGTCGTTTTCTGGTCTCTATTAATAACTCCCTCCTAGCAGGTGTGCTGAGGGTCCGGTTGGAGGGCCCAGCAAGGTGTGGGCCTTCAGGCCTTGAAGTAAACAGGAAAGCTTGTCGCCTCCCTGAAGCAACTGCCTATTCTTTCCTCTTCTTCTTCTGTGTTTCTTTACTCCTCCACCCCACCTAGCCTCCCCACAGGTCAAGTCATTACATTTAAAGGTATTCGTTGAGAACCCCTAAGAGACTGCAGCAAACCCCAGAAGTTTCTGCACGAACTGATTGTCACACTGCCTGCGTGTTCTAACTCCGGGTCCGTTACTTTCCAGAAACACATACTGCTAAACTTGCACCGGCAGTTTAACTCAGTGTTGTCCCTATCCTCTCCCCGCAACCCCCAACATCGCCTCCTCTCACAGAACTAGTAATCCCTAAAGGAAGGACAGCACTGAGTACGTTCAAGACTGCACGGTAAAGGATCAACGTGATCAAAATGAAGGAGAACAAAACAACAAAACAAAACAAACAAAAACACTAAAGCCATTGCAGTCATTTCCATGGCAAAAACTCACGATACTCCGCATTTCCCCACCCCGATCCTACAGTCCACGTTGGGGCGTTGGAAGTCATTGCCTGTGATGCCTGTAATTTTGTCTACAGGGTTTTCAAAACTAAGCATCTCCCCCTTTCTCCGTTCTAATGATCTGAAGCTTCTCTGATATCCCCCCCCCCCCATACACACACACCCCGGTCATTTCTATAATTTAGGGATTAATCTTTTCCTGAACTTCTTAAACTCCGTGCTCCAAGAAGCCAATCAAGACAGGCTCCGTAAGTAGCCTGGTGATGCACGCTTTTTTTTTTTTTAATTTTCCCCCCAAAGTTTTTGTTCGTTTCGTTCTGCTTTAAAGCTTCATTCCTGATACCTGGACACCCCGCAGCCGGCGCGGGAGCCTGCGGGGCTCGCAACCCCGTACCTCGCTCAAGCCGGACGAAGCTGCGTCCGCAGGGCTCCGGGTCTACACCGCCCGATCCGCATCTTGCTGGCGTCCGCGACTGATGGCGACCCGCTCACTTGTAAAGTTCCCTGCGCTGGCTTCCCCTCGCTCCGCAGCAGTGCACTCCAGCGGCCAGCTCCGCCTGCGCTGCCCGCGCTGCTCCGTGAGGCGCCCTGCCGAAGCTGGGACTGCCTCTAGGACTGGGAGGGGTTAATGTCTTTAACTCCTCCGCCCTCCGCCAGCGGCAGGGGGCCCCTCTGGGTCCAGGCTGCTGAGAAGTCGCCTCCCAGAAAGATCTGGGGCAGAGTGACTAAAATACAACGAAATGAATAGAAACCCCCTAGCCCCAACCAGCCGACGGAGGGGGAAGAGAAGGGGCGGAGCCTGGCAGCCCCTAAATTCTAACTCACAAATCACGTCTCCCGCCAGCTATCCCCAGCAGTCCCCTGCTCTGGAGAAGACTCCGAAACTAGAGATGGGATATGCTTGGAAAACTTTTCTTAGTTTAAAATCTTAGAGGACAGAGGACAAGCCTGTCTCTCACAGAGCACCTTCCTGGTCCCCGATCCACAGCCCTGAGGATCCGCTTGGCTCCAGTGGCTCGGTACCCCGGGGGGTGGGGCACTTCCACGAGGTCAGGGGAAACTAAAGCCGCTGCCCTGAAATCCGCCGCGCCGCTGGGGAGAGGTCCTGGGAAGGGACTGCAAGGGACACCGCCTGAGGCGAGCAGGCCGAAGGCTCTGAAATGCCTCTGTCCTCCTCTCCCCTCCACTCGGATCCTAGTAAAGCCTTAGAACCTGCGGTTGGTTGGTGGGCAGAGAGTGGCTTTCCCCGGGGTGGTTGGTGGGCAGAGAGTGGCTTTCCCCGGGCGCACGGTGAAGTGGGCCAGCTCCGAGCTCGGTGTTGGGCGGGGGTTCCCCTCACTCAGCTGAGTGCAAAGCCAAGCGGTGTGCCCCAGATTCTGGGAAGCTCTGAGGCCTTTGAGGAGGTGGGCTACTGCCTTGGCCTTGAGAGATTTAAACAATCCGGCAGCTCAAGAATTTCCACAGGGAAAAAGGGTTGTCTGGCTTTTCACAAGCCAGAGCAGCCTGGCAAAAGCTGGGAGCCCTTTTCTCTTTCTATTTGAGAGATTAACTAACTGAGAGACCCCCAAATCTAAAGAGTCACACCTCGACCACATTTTTCTTTTGCTAGATAATACTTAGGAGATGAAGGCTGAAGAGGTCTTGGTCAGACTCAGGACCTTTATACCTTGCCCTACTGTTAAAAAGAGGTTTCACCCAAGTCCCCTGGTCGCACTGCCTTCCCAGCCTGAGCAGATGTGAGCGCAAAACTTCCTTGCTATGCAGTTTCAATTGACAGACACACCCTGTACCTGAATGACTCAAAAGAGGCTGAATGAACAAACAACAGACCCCTACCTTCAGGGATTTTATGAGCCCGCAAAAAGAAAAAAAAAAAGTAACTGTTAGTTCACATTTGCTTAGAAGCAGTCATCAACAACCTTGTACCTTACATGCCCACAAACTACAGAACTTGCAAAATAATGTGGAAACCAAGGTAACAGCCGTCCGGACTCCTCCGGAAAAGTAGAGTTTTAGACTTGCTTCATTTGAAAGAGAAGATAATCCAAGTCTATCACTGCACAGCAGAGGCATGGAGTTAGCCTCCCCTCCTCCTACCGCTGACGTATGAGGTCTTTACCTGGGACTGCGCACCACCTTGCAGCCTCAAGATGTGATGGACACTGCTCTGTGGAGCAACGGAGCACCGTGGGCTGTTCTACCCATGGGGGAAATTCTCAGCCTCAGACACCTGTAGATTGCCCAGCTAGTATGTGGTACAGCTGGGTCCCCGAATCTGAGGTGTTTCTTGCCTGCTGACTCAAATGCTGTCCATCACTAAAGAACAGTCATATTACCTTCCTGAACAGAGCAGACCTCTGCACTTAAGACGTTTAAAGTTTGTGCTTGCCTTTAAATATGCATAAAACTATTAGTAATGTATACAGTGTGTTAGAGGGTGAGGTCCAATAAGTAGCCCAGGCTGCCTCAAACTTGAGAGCTTGCCACCTCTCCCTCTCAAGTATGGGTTATCACATTCATCTGTGTGTCAGTCTCATTACACACACACACACACACACACAAACAGCCAGGCACGGTGGTGCATGCCTGTAACCTGCAGAGGTAGGAAGATCAGTTCAAGATTATGCTCAGCTCTATAGTGAGCTGGAGGCCACCTTGGGATACTTGAGACTCCTTCAAACACACACACACACACACACACACACTCACACACACCTTAAAGAACAAAGGCTTGGGTGTATTTCAGTGGTAAACTGTTTCCGTAGTGTGTGCAATGCCCTGAGTTCAATTTCCAGTACTACGCAAAGAAAGGATAGGCTATGCATGGTGACAAATGCCTTTAGTCCTAGCATTCTAGAGGCAGAGTCAGGCAGATCTTTGTAAGTTTGTAAGTTTGAAGCCAGCCTAGTCTATATTGCTAGTTCTAGACTAGCCAGGGATATACAGTGAGACCCTGTCTTCTATGAAAAGAAAAAAAAAGATAGACATATTCTATAGTCAGGGTTCTCTGAAGGAACAGAACTGATTGTGGTCTGGCTGGCTGGTCCAACAATGGCTATCTCCTGATAGAAAGGCGAAGAATCTAGCAACCACAAGTTCATGAGCCCAAAGGTCTCAGCAATACCAGTCTGGTTCAGGAGTCCTGGAGGATTCCTAGAAAGCTGCTAATCATCCATCAGTCTCCACTGGAGGCCTGCAGCAGGTTCTAATAGTAGTGAAGGAGTGAACGCCTCAGCAGGACACATGAGCTCAGCTAGAGTGACAGCCAGCAGGCAAAAAGCTTCTTCCTTGCCCTTCTTCAATATCCTTTTATGAGGGCTACCATCAGAACTTTAGGGTGGGCCTTTTCACCTCAAGAAAATCCCGTTAAGAAGATCCCTCCCAGGCATGCCCAGCTGCTAGGGTTTTAGTCCATTCCAGATGTCAAGGTGGCAACCAAGACTGGTTATCACACACATATATAGATATAGATATATGTAACTACAGATATTAGAATCCCTTTTTTCATTAATTAATTTACTTTGCTTCCCGATGGGAACTTCCCCTTCTTCTCAGAGAAGGGGTGACCTTCCATGGGTATCAATCAAGTAAGACTGGACACATCTTCTATTGAGGCTAGACAAGGTTGTCCGGTTAGGGGAAAGGATCCAAAGGCAGTCAACAGTCAGAGGCAGCCCCTGCTTCTGCTCTTAGAGGTCCCACATGAGGAACAAGCTGTTATATATGTGTAGGAGCTCTTGGAGGGTCCCATGGATGCTCTCTGGTTGGTGGTTCAGTCTCTGTGAGACCCTATGGGCCCAAGGTAGTTGATTTTGCACGTTTTCTTGTGTTGTCATCGATTTCCCTGGCTCTTTCAACCCTTCCTTCCACTCTTCCATAAGATTCCCCCAGCTCTGCCTAATGTTTGGCTGTGAGTATCTGCATCTGCTTCTATCAACTGTTGGATGAAGCCACTCAGATGACTGTTATTCTAGTCTCCTGTCTGCAAGCATAGCAGAATATTATTAATAGTGTCAGGGGTGGGCTCTCTCTCTCATGGCATGCAACTCAAGTTGGGCAATTGGTTGGCTAGGTAGAGGCTTTGTGGGTGGGTTGTGACCCCTCCCTCCACTGGGAGTCCTGCCTGGTGTAGGAGGTGGCCATTCAGGCTCCATATCCCTGCTATGAGGAATCTCAGCTACAGTCACCACCATAGACTCCTGGGGCACCTCATCATCACCATTTCTCTTCTCTCTCCCAGCTCTCTTTACCCCTCCCCACACCTAATCTCCACCCCATTACCTTCCCCAATCCCTCTCCCACCCCATTTCCTCTCTCTAACTTCAGATGTCTTCTACTTCAGGTGTGTCTTTTTATTGTTATTATTTCCCCTTGTGAGAGAGATGCAAGCATCCTCCCTTGGCTCCTCCTTGTTACTTAGCTTCTTTGGGTCTGTGGGGTGTAGCATGGTTATCCTGTACTTTGTGGCTAACATCCACTTAGAAGTGATGACATACCATGTGTGTCTCTCTGGGTCTGGGTTACATCATTCAGGATGACATTTTCTAGGTCCATCCATTTGACTGCAAATTGCATGTTGTCCTTGTTTTTAAAAGCTGAGTAGTTTTCCATTGTGTAAATGTACTACAGTCTCTTTATCCATTCTTCAGTTGAGGGACGTCTAGGTTGTTTCCAGTCTGGCTGCTTTGAACAAATACAAATAAAGCTGCTATGAACATAGTTGAGCAAGTGCCCTTGTGGTATAATGGAGCATCTTTTGGGTATATGCCCAGAGGTAGTGTAGCTGGGTCTTGAGGTAGAACTATTCTGAGAAACCACCAGATTGATTTCCAAAGTGGTTGGACAAGTTTACACTCCCACTAGCAATGGAGGAGGGTTCCTCTTACTCCACATCTTCGCCAGCATGTGCTATCACTTGAGTTTTTTATCTTAGCCTTTCTGATGGGAGTAAGATGGAATCTCAGCATCGTTTTGATTTGCGTTTCCCTGATGACTAAGGATGTTGAGCATTTAAGTGCTTCTCAGCCATTAGAGAGTCCTCTGTTGAGGATTCTCTGTTTAGCTCTGTACCCTACTGAAGATAGGGTGGGCCTCACCACTACTTCGTTTGGGGAGGGCATGAAGTGGGCAGGCAGGGAATTGGGTGGGGTGGGTGTCACCTGTTAGCCCATGATGCCAGCAGGCCTCTGTGAAAGCAGGTAGGCCTGGAGATGGATCGCACAGGGAACAGGGTTGGGCTCACTGTTACTGGGCTTGCCCAGGGAGACCCAGCAGACAGGGGCTCAGGGCATCGGGGTCTCAGCTGTTTGTCCCAGGTGGCAGCAGGCCTCCAGGGATGCGGGGCAAGCTATTAGAACGTTATATAGCCCAGGATAATCTCAAAACACACTCATATTCAATATAGACTATCTCAATGTCTGACCCTCCTGCTTCCACTTCTCAAGTGTTGGCATTACAGGCATGCACCATCCCCACCTGGCTTTATGTTTAAACAGTAAAGAAGACTGAACTAAGGGCTTTACTCTACCAACATAGCTACCTCCTAATGAATGTTAGCTGAAACTTCTCAGTGCCCACCTTACAGACCTAAAGAAACTTGCACTTTCAGTAATTGTATATCAGATTCAAGAGGATATGATGTTTGTAGTATGTCTGTGTGTGTGTGTATGTATGTATGTTATATATATATATATGTATATATATATATATATGTTTATTTAATTCTTACAGCTTCATGCTTACAAGTTAGGTATTACTATTCTAATTTTATAAACAAGAAAAATGGGCCCCAGATATATTAGGCATGTTGGTTAATTTGAGATATGACCACGAATGGATTGGAGAATCAAAACTACTGCACCGAGGTAAGCCTCAAGTATACCAAAGAATAACCGTAATGGTACATACCATCACTGAGGACAGCATGCAGGCTTAGCCAAGTATCGTAAAGAACACAGGCATCTCGAAGATGATGATTAGTAATGGTCACCATTATCATACTCCTCTGGGATGTAAAATGTATAGGACTTTAAGCAAATTAAAGAGCCGAGCAAGCTGTTCCCAGCCACAGCTTTCCGGTGAATTCCAGGTCTCTAGCCTGGAAGATAGTGTTAAGAAATGTCCTCCAGCTAATTCCTGGCAGGAAGTCCAGCCCTTTTTCTGCCTAGAAGCCACACCCTGTGTTCCTGTGTTACTATTCCACACTGAGGCCTCAAATCTGATGTGCCCAGTTTCCCTTAAGGTGGCTCCACTTCAGGTTCTGATTTCAATGAAGCTTTCCTATCCTTCAGCATTTTTCCTTAAGAGTTGTCAGATAAACTAGAATGTGATCTTTGAGCTGTATAGTGTAGATAAATAAATCAATACCTGTTCATCTTCATATCAAATGTGAGTAAGCAATACCTTCTCTTTGCTAAATCTGACTACTCTCTTTTCTATTTACTCCAGTTGATTTTCAAATCACCCCACCTCTCAAACCCCAAGGAAGAGCAGCAGCTTTTGTTTTGTTTTGTTTTGGATTTTTTGAGACAGGGTTTCTCTGTGTGTCCTTGGCTGTCCTGGGCTCTCTTTGTAGACCAAGCTAGCCTTGAGCTCACAGAGCTCTGCCTGCCTCTGCCTCCCAGAGTACTGGTATTATAGGCATGCACCACCAGGCCTGGCTTTTCTTTTTTACTTTTTTATTATTTATTATATATTTATTTCTATTTATTGAGCAACAGCCTTCTTACTCATTTGGTCACAGGAAAATAACCAGTCTCTCACATCACAGAGAAAACTGTATGAGCACCTCACCTTCCTGACTCTTTCCATTTCAGCTCAATAAGAGCATTGACCCCAACTTGAGAGGTAAAGCTAATTTTACTCTTTAAAAGCAAACGCTTTCTCATATCAATCACCACACTGACTTCCTCGAGCTTTGTAAGACTTCGCTCCATTGTTCACTCTCTCATGTAAACGAGGTTTTTTTGTTGTTGTTTTTTTTTCCCAGAGATTTATTTTTGGTTTTATTTATGTTTATGAAGGGGTTCCCACGGAGGCCAGAGGAAAATATCCAATATATTTGAGTTGGAGTTACAAGATGATGTCGTGAGCCTCCCCAGGAGGATACTGGGAACAGAACTCTGGAAATGCAGTAAGTGCTCTTAACTGATGAGCTGACTCTCCAGACCTCATGTACATCTTGGTTTCTGATATTGTTAGTTTCTATCTCTGTCTGTCTGTGTCTCTGTTGTTTTCTTTTGAGACAGATTCTTACCCTGTCCTCAACTCCAGATCCTCCTGCCTCTTTTCTGAGGTTACAGGAATGTGCCACCATGTCTAGACTAGTTTCTGGTGCATTAACCTTCACGTTATACCAACATCAGTGTCTTCTGCCCATCCAAGTATTCACTATGTCTTCTTGTTTGCAAACTGTCCAACCTACATAGATAAATACAGTGAAACCCTGCTAGTTCAGAGAGGCAGAGAAACTAACCAGCTAACCTTCCTTCTCAGCTCAGGTCTGGATGGAAAAACCCAGAAAGGCTCACTAAAAAGGCTTACTAGCTCAGCTGACAGCCCAGGAGCAAAAGCCAACAAACAAACAAACAAACAAACAAACACCAAGGCCAAAGGCTTGTTAGCTCAAAGGGAGCTGAGGAGCTGAAACCTAAGCTAATGCCAGAGCATGCACTAGTTGCACTTTCTGCTTTTCCATGCTGTCTAAAATACCCCTCAACTCAAAGTCCCTCCTACTCCAGCTCTGCCTCTTGATATAGGGTTAACTTTATTATATCTGGTATACAGAGAGCTCTTGGATTAAAGGTGTGTGCTAGGCCTGGGTAAACCACACCATAATCACCTATTTATAATAAACAGAAAGTTCTTGGATTAAAGGTGTGTGATAGGGCTCAACCACACCAAAAAAACAGGATTTACAGTTAACAATTTTGGGGATCACAACGAATCAAATATCCTGAAACAAAGATCATCTTTGAACAAGCCAAAACATGCACATCATTAGAAAGCATCAAAGTGAACTTATCTTGTAAAAAAAAGAATGTCTCTCTTTGGGTGCTTCTGATGGCTACTGGAAAATCCCTTAATCCTTTTTATAGGTCTATAATTTCGTTATTAGTATTTAATGTTATTTATAGATTTTTTGCCAAGCTGAAATTATTTTTTAAAAACAAATTCATACTGAAATGTTGACAAAGTGTTACTTCAATTTTTCTGTATTTGTTGAGACATGCTTTATGTCCTAATATATGATCAGTTTTGGAGAAAGTCGCAAGTTTTTTTGGTTCTTGTTGTTGTTGTTGGTTTGGTTTGGGTTGGTTTGGTTTTGGTTTTTCGGGTGTAATAGCCCTCACTCTTCTAGATTTGCTCTGCAGACCAGACTGGCCTCAAACTTACAGATATCTGCCTGCATCTGTCTCCTGAGTGCTGGGATTAAAGGCATGTGCCACCAGCATCTGCTAGAATGCACATTCTTTAGTGTTTCAGTAGAATGTTCTATAGATCTCTATTAAGTCTGTTTTATTTATGATGTTACTTAAAATCCAATGTATTTCTATTTAATTTTTGTCTAGATGAATCTGATTATTGGCGAAAGTGGACTGCGAAGTCATCTAATATCTCTGTCTTGGAGTTAATCTGGGGATTTACATGTGATAGTATTTCTTTTAATGTTTTCTGATTAGTTTTAGAATAAAATCTATTTTTATCAGATATTACAAAAGTTACAACTTCTTGTTTCTTAGCCCCATTTGCTTGGAATACCTTTTATCATCCTTTTAACATAGGGTGATTTTTTTGATCTTTGATGATGAGATGGCTTTTCTTGGAGACAACAAAAAATTGAATTTTATCCATTCTACTAGTCTATGTCTTTTTATCAGGAATTGCAACCATTACTATTCATGTTGGTATAATGTTCTTTTGGAATGTATACATCTTACCCTTGTTCATTCAAATGCTGATTTCTCTCACCCACTCTCTGGTTTCAATCCGGACATTGCATTGTAATACTTATTCTAAGCATCACCTGTCTCAACTTTGTATAACATGCCAAAATAAAGCAACCAGCCACACTGCTGAGCAATGGAAAGGAAGCAGGAAGAAAGGGAGGAGCCAGAGGACAGGAAAGTGTGGGAGGCAGAGAAGGAGAGGAGGGCAGGGGAGAGCTCGGAGAGCAAGGCTGGAGGAGAGGTCTTGGAACGACGTGGAGAATGAACCGGTCCTAAGATTTCACTAAAAGCAAGTAAAATGTGGGAAATCTAAATGTTAGAAAACTATGAGGGCTTGGAGGTTTAGGATGGAGTAATTATTGCCCAGCATTGTGTTCTAGGTTATTTAATTAAATCATAATCTCTGTGTGGTGATTTGGTTATACAGCTGTTTAGGATTAACAGCAGCATTACTAAAAGAATATCATTAGTAAATATTAATCGACACCTACAGCATATTCAGAATTATTAGTGGAAAATTTACTTTCATTTCTGCCATTTTGGTGGTTTTGTGGTGCTTTCTTAGACATCTTTTGATTCATTGCTCTGGTGTTGTTTTTCTACCCACCATAACCTCTTATGTATGTTTATATTTCCATTTAAAGTCTTCCTTGGAGTATCCTCTGTAGATCTGGCTTGGTCATCATAAATTCCTTTAATCTGTTTTCATCACAAAAGCCTTGATTTTTCCTTCAACTTCAATAGATAGTTTTGCTGAGTATAATGGTTTAAGTTGGAAGTTGTCTTTCAGAACTTATAATACATCTTTCTAGGTTCTCCTGACTTTAAAATTTCTATCCAATAATCTGCTGTTATTCATATGGGCTTTTCTTTATAAATGCTTTCCCTTTCTCTCTTGCAGCTTTTAATATCCTTTTTGTTGTTGATGTTGTTGTTGTTCTGTGTTTTTGGTGTTTTGACTACAATATGTCATAGGAGTTTCTTTTCCAGTTCTGTGTATTTCACATATTATAGACCTTTTGTACCTAAGTAAGCATCTCTTTCCCTTGTCTTGGAAGTTATTCTTTTATAATTTTATTGAAAATATTTATATGCCTTTCTTATGGTACTCTCTTTTTCTAAACCTATAATTGGAATGCTAGATTGCTAGATGTTTTACAATGCTCCAAAACTCTCTAGTGTTAATTCATGTATTTTAAAAGTTTGTCATTGGCCTGTCCTGAATGGTCAAATTATTTAATTATTTAGGTTTTTGTTTTGGGGTTTTTTTTTTGGTGTTGTGTTTTGTTTTGTTTTGTTTTGTTTTGTTTTGTTTGAAGAAAGGCTGTCCTGAACTCACTCTGTAGACCAGGAAGGCCTTGAACAACTTGAACTCAGAGATCTGTCTGCCTCTGTCTCCCAAGTGCTGGATTAAAGGCATGTGCCACCACATATGACCTGAACTTTTCATTTCCAACATATTTTAGTCTCACTTTTCTTCAGCACTCCTTTCTTCTTTTGAATTTTATTTTCATATCTGGTATTTACTTCCTCATTTCATTCTGCCCTTTGTTTTCATTCTTTTGGTGTTTTCTAAAAGTCAGTTAAAGATAATTATAATCATTCTCTTTTGACTTTGTCACAAAGTCCTTCTAGGCCATTCTTACCTGGAACCATTACTATGGGTTAGTAATTTCTGAAGGTGACATGCTGTCTCAATTATCTGTGTTGTCTTTGTTTGTGTGCATCTGGAATTAGTTACTTGAAGTCTTTTTCTTTTTTCTTTTTTTTCCCTCAAGTTACTTTTTTTCTTTCATTGGAAGTACTTACAGTATTCAGAAGGGGAAGGAGAGAACTATGTTCCTGAAGAGACAAGTCATAATAGGGTTGAGATGTCATCTTCCACTGTGAGAGTTAGTATTGAGTTTTACAGTCTCTATTCAAACTTCTGCTCTGAGGGACAGCTACTGTCCAGTGGCTGGGGCTTCTAGGATCAAGTGCCAAAATGTTCCAGGGCAACATATGGAGTTCTATTTTGGGGAAGCCAGGTTACTTGGTACCTAAGATGTGAGGCAGGCTGGGGACCCCTAGGGAAGAAGAGTTGTCAGAGGGGGTGAACGGTTTCAGAGAGGCAGTGGATGGGGCTTTGCGGAGGCCGTTTGGTTTTATTTTGTTTAGATAGGGTTTCTCCGTGTAGTCCTGGCTGTCCTGGACTCACTTTGTAGCCCAGGCTGGCCTCAAACTCAAACTCACAAACATCCACCTGCTTCTGCCTCCCGAGTGCTGGGATTAAGGTCATGTGCCACGACCACCTGGCTGCTCTGGGGAGTCTGTAGGAGAGACCGGAGTTCTGTGGAAGCAGAGGCACAGAGTCATGCTGTAGGGAAGGCTGCCGTGGCACCTTTGGAGGAGGGAGGAGCTCATAGAAGGCTGGGGTTTGGGATCCCAAGAGGTTTTGTGGTTGGAGTTTTGGGTGATATTTTTGAAATAAGGACATTAGACCTACCCCCGAGGGACATCCTCATGACTCACTATCATCCCAAAGACCTCAACATTTTAAAAAACGTGTTTGACCCTAGTGTGCTCGCCTGACTGCTCCCTACCTCTGTAGAATTCTCTCGAGGCTTAGGTTCCAACATAAGCAATTTAAACAGACGTTCAAACCACATGGGCAAAGAACAGAAATGTCCGTGGGGCTGCAGATATTTCTGCCACAGCCGTCAAAGCCCCAGCTCATGTCACCACCTAACTGAAACCTCAGTGGGAGACCCTGCGTCAGAACCATGCGTACAGTGGGACCACTTCCGGACTGCTTTCTCTTGGGATTGGTAGGAGATAAGTAGGTAATTGTGAGTTACTAAATTTAGAGGCCGTTTGCTGTTAGCCTCCAAAAGAAACCATAGCATCACTTATCACCCTATCCCGGCTACTGCCCAGCGCTTTTAAGACCCTGTCTTTGTCTTAAATTTTCTGAAACTTTACAAATATCTTTTTTTTTTTCAGTACATTTTCTCAAGGCACTTAGTGGACACTTCAATGTAGAAATTCAGTTCTCTCAGGTAAGAATTAGTTATTTGGTTTGGGGCCGTGGCTATATACAGTTGAGCCTCACGTCTGCAAATCTGGTTTGTGAAGCCTCAATTACTAAAGGACTCAGGAGTTCCCCATTCAAATGGCACGGATTTCTAGTAACTCAAATTAGCAGATAACTGAGTACTTCCCTGTGTACAGTGAAGCCATAACTTTAACTCACCTGCTGTTATTCACACATTCAGTAAATGTTTACTTAAAATGTATTTTTGTTTAAATATGGAAAGAAAAACCAAGCAATCCATGTTTGTTTTTTGAAACTGAGTAGCTCTTGCTTGAACGAACAGAAATCCCTTTAGCCTCCTGAGTTTTAGGAATAAAAGAGAAAAAAAAAATCCCAGTGTTTTTACTTAAACAAATATTTAAATACAACAATTCATTTTTATTTTTTTGTTGCTGTTGTCAGTATTCTATTTATAATTTCTTTTTTTTTTCTTTCTCCCCTTTTATAAAGTTTTCTTTATCCAATATTGTCTTGTTTTCCTTCAAAGTCTCCGTGCTTTTTCAGTTTCTACCACATTAGTGGAGTTTGCTGGTGGTACTTGTCTGTTGTCTGTTGAGATTTTAGTCACACCCTAAAATGACAAGACAGCTGTTTGCCTGAGCAGAGTGAGCACAGAGCAGTGACCACTGGAAGGTGACTTGGCTGGGCCTTTTTGTTGGAGACTTCTAACCGTAGCTATTTTTAGGCTATTTGTGTCCATTCTTTCCAGAGAAATGAAACTGCTTTGAGCATTCTGGAAAGCATGAGGCAGTGAACCTACAGTAACTTTACCATTCAGCTTACCCACTTCCACCTAAGCCTCCTCCTTCACCTTGGCCTTCCTCCCTCAAGGTCATTAGCTAGTCCCCCTACCCCAGCCTTCTGCAGTTCAGTAGACACAGCCCACCTCCCATCAGGGCTGGGAGAAGATCTTCGCATGGCTGAAGGAAGGACCCAAGGTTTTACTTTTGTTTTTGAGACAAGGTTCACTGACAAGACTGCCCTTGAACTTTTTCTTTGAGACAGAATTTCATTCATGGCTAACCTGGAACTCAGTATGCAGCCCGGCTTAGACTGGAACTCACGACACTCCTCTGACTTCACCCTCCTGAATGCTGGGATACAGGAATGTGCCACACACCTGGCCACACCTCCACTCTCAGAGCCTGTTAAGGCTCCTCCATTACAATTTGGCCTCTCTGGTGTTCTACTGAGCAAGGCCACATGCTTCCGTGTCCCTTCCTTTGTAACCTCAGCTTTGTCCTCCTTAGTTCCCCTGATTAGCATTCGTCTTTCTACTTCTCAGCTTCCAGAATTTTGTGCCTGTCATGGCTTATCTGCTGCTCTTCTTTGTTTACGAAGAAAGAAGTCCTGTTACTATGACACCACTGAAAGTGTTAGCAGGAAGGGAAGTGAAAGTGATTCAACCTTCTTTGAGCAGAGGTCATTTCTATCCTCTCTTCATCCTATGCCCTGCTCTCTCTGATGTCAAAAGGCCTCCTTAGCTAAGTTAATACAGGCCATACTCGTTCTTAGTGAGCTCGGGAGCCCAGGGCAGGACTGACCACCGTCCCTCAAAGCCCCCATATTGCCATTCAGCAGCTGTGTTCTCTCTCCTTGATTCTGACCCTTATCACTCTTTGCCAGCACTCTGATCAGGGTCCTTCTGTGTTACCCATGCTACCCTATCTCCAGTTGCACATGGCAGTGGTACAGCCCAAGTTCTGTGTTAAGTGATGTTTAAAAAAGAAAAGTGCAGGTAAAAATTCATCCTCCCCCAAACTCAGTGAGTGAGGTTTTACTGAGTGACACATTTTCCAGGTAAAGAAGCCAGACACTGAGAGCTATAGTAACTTAAGTAGCCTTTGCCGCTGAAAATATTGCCTCAGTAAATGTTGTGGGTTTGGTTCCCCTCGTGCCCGTTCATCTATTCCTAAATGTCCGTGGCACCATTGCACAGGCTGGGGTCCTAGCCTGAACAAAGGACACAGGGAGATGAGTGCCAGCATCTGTCACTCTCTGCCTCCTGTCTGTAGATGTGCTATGGCCAGCTGCCACAGTCAGGAAGGTATTTTCTTGAATGATACAAGAGGCCCTACTGGAGACAGTGACACCCCTTGTTTCTTGTATGAGAAGATGGCTGAACAAGCCATGGGGGTAATGTGTCTCCATGGTTCCTGCCTCCGTGTTCTAGGCCTGAGATCTTCTCATGGGTTCCCTTCCCAATGAACTACAACTATAAGTGGAAACGAAATCTTTTCTCTCCAAATTGGCTTTGGTCATGGTCTTTGCCAAAGCAATAGAAGGCAAATTAATGCACACTCCTATGTCTTGTTTATGCAGTGTTGGGAACTGATGGCAGGGCTTCGTGCCTACTAATATGAATACTGCATAGCTGCTAGTCTCTAACCTCCCCACAGCATGTCAGGGATAACTGAGGAATCATCTCAGAACCATGTGGTTATCTCTCATTTACTCAGCCTGTAGGTCTGAGTTTGGCCCCCAACAGAGCTCCCATTCTGTGGTAAGCAGGTTCTGAGACTACTGTCTACAGAGACAGAGAAAGAAGAGGTGTGAGGGGGTGGGGGTGGTTATTTGAGGTTGAGATTCCTCAAATATTGCTTTCAGGCTATTGAAACCTCAGTGGGGACACAACGGGAGCTGCAAAAATTCATTTCAAAACTGCAAACAACATTCTAGAGAACCTGATATTTGAATATGTTTTTTGAGTCAGTTTAGTCTAGTCTTACTGTGAAACCATTTAGGTGGGTCCTTCAGTCACACAAATGAAAAATGAAGTCCAAATCAGGCGAGGTCTCCTTCGAGAAGTTGTAGGGAGCCCATTCGTTGCTACTACTTCCTGTAGTAAACAAATGCCTCAGACATCTCAACCATGATGGCTGAACTCATGATAATCCCAGGTAAGAGACCCTTGTATTTGGCAGACTTCTATACTCCCAGCTTCCAGTTTACATCACGGTATCATCAGTCCCACTGGGTCACCTTTGATTGTCCTTCTTCTGTACCAGCAGATCCGCTCCCTCAGCAACTGTTCTCACTTCTATCCCTAAAACACACATCACATCTGTTCACATGTGTCTTTCTCTACTGCCACCAAGGCTACAGTCCCTTCTTGGTCATTATGACAGCCTCCTTTCCTTCAGTGTCCAGTCGTACTCTAGTCCATCCTTGATTCAGAAAGCAGAAGAATCTTCTCATTTTTCTCTCTTCTTTAAGTAGTTGAATAGGTTTATTGTTTTCAAATAAGAAACTTTAATTCCTCTTTAGAAATGTTTTAACTTCACAGTAAATCAGAGTTTCTGGGAGAGTGGGGTGACTGAGGTCAGAGGATAATTCAGAGCAGTGCATTCTCTCTTTCCATTATGTGGGTCCCAGACATTAAACCCAAGTCATCTGGATGAGCACCAGGCACCCTTACTCACTGAGCCATTTCAAGAGCCCCTCAGCAAATATCTCAAGAGTGTCATAAAATACTCCAAGGACTTTTGCGGTAGAGTGTTTCTTTCTGCCAGCCCCAAATCTCTTTCCTCTTTCCCTGTTCCTAATATCCCAGTTTTTCTTTGGCAAAGCAGTGTTCTCCATCCCTGTGCCACAACTACCAATCAAATGAACAAAGTCTCTTTGCCAAAAGTAATATCTGTGACTCTAGTCAGGTTAGTCTGATTTTCTTGGAATGTAAATCTTGAACAGTGTGACTCAAGGTCAAAACTATTTGCATCTAAAACTTTCCGGTGGCAGAACCCCCCCCCCCCAAAATAGTCTATTAGTTCCAGCCACTAGGTCATCAAGTATAATTGATGACCCCATACCATGCCAGAAAAATTCATTTTATTTAGTTGGGTATAGTGACATAGGTCTTTAAACCTGAACTTGGGAGGCAGAGGCAGGCAGATCTCTGTGAGTTTGAGGCCACCCTAGTCTACAAAGCAAGATCCAGAACAAACAGAGTTGTTACATAGAGAAACTCTGTCTCGAAAAACAAAACTACATTTTATTTAAATACATCTGAAATATTTACTGTTGCTTGCAAGCAAAGAATCCTAATAGATTTACTCATGTAAGTAAGCAGTTAATTCATTACTAGACTTTTTCTCCTCCTCCACTTCCTCCCCTACTTCTTCCTTCTCTTTCTTCCCCTCCTCCTCCTTCTTAGGCTGGCTTTAAACTCTTGATACTGGAATTACAAGTATGTGTCATCATATCCAAATTTAGACTCTTAAGTGTATGCATATATCCAGGAATATGGCTTGGCTGAAAAATGAGATCGACTTGCATTCAAGGGCCCTTGAGTTTAATTCCTGTAATCAAATATACTTGGCCTGGTCATGGTGTGGTGATTTGAATGAGGATTCCCCAACAGACTCATATATTTAAATACATAGTCCCCATTCGGTGGAACTGTTTGGGAAGAATTAGAAGGAGTGTCCTTATTGGAAAGGTGTTTCGCTGGTGGTGGGCTTTGAGGTTTCAACCGCTGTTGGTGCCATTCCCTGTTAACTCTCTCTGCTTCATAGCTGTGTCTTAAGATGGAAACTCTCAGCTACTGCTACAGTACCGTACCTGCTTGCCTGCTGCCATACACCCCCATGGTGGTCAGAGACCCTAACCCTCTGGAACCATGAGCCCCGAATTAACCCTTTTATTTTATAAGTTGTCTTGGTCTGTGATATTCTGGCACAGCAACAGAAAAGTACCTAAGATACACCGTGACATACATTTACCATCCCAGCAGTCCGTAAATGGAAGAAGTGAATCAGAAACTCAAGGTCATTCTTGACTAATAGCAGAGTTGAGGTCATGCTACTGCTCCATGAGACCATGCCTAGACAAATAAAGTATTGAAAATAGCAATATTTGTTTTTTGTTTTTGGTTTTTTTGAAAAAGAGTTCCTCTGTGTAGCGTTGGCTCTCCTGGACTCACTTTGTATACCAGGCTGGCTTTGAACTCACAGAGATCTATCTGCCTCTGCCTCCCAGAGTGTTGGGAGTATAGGCGTGCACCATCATGCCCAGCTAACACTTTTCTTAATATGCTGAGAAAAAAAATGTCTTCATAAAGAACATTGTTTTAAGGAGAAATTGTATATAAACTAAGACTTTCATTTTGAAAAAACTATAAATGTTCAAATAATCATACAATGAAAATAAATCCTACCTTCACAATGAGACACTAAGAACAAAAATGAAACGAGTCACTGTAAGAGCTGTATAATAAGGAGGCATTGCCAGGGTCTTTTCATGGAAAGAGTCCTCTGTGAAAAATGTGCCTGGAGAGTGCATGTCTATTCAGATCTGAACAAACCCAGTTTCTACTTACTCTGTGGTTGGGTACCAGTTTCCAGAAGGTGAAGAGTTGAAATGCAAATAAAAAACAGTCATTCTGACAATTTTCCTGCTTTCTGACCATTTCCTAATCAATCAAGACAAGGCATGCCAGATACAGGTAAAATATTTAACATAAGCTTCATCACTAGCCTCTGTTTTTCTTTCTTGGACCATCACAAATCTTAGAGGTAACCAGAAAAGTTACGTATTTCTGACTGTAGTTTTGATAGTGACCAAACAATAGTAGATGACTCTAATTTGATGGCCTATGCTCTTAGAGTTAATGCTTTGTAATTTTGTGTACCATACCAGCCAGGTTCTGAGAAAGAAATGCAACTTGCTGGGAGTGGGTGGGTGGGAGCTGTCAATGATGTGATGAATGAAGGGGCTATTTACAGGGGTGGTGAGCAGGTCAAAGAGCAAAGGATGCTGAGGCACCTGAGAGATAAGGGGTAGAGGCAGTGCTAACCAGCGTGCATGTAAAGCTAGTGTCAAGGGAGAGGGGCCAGGCCAGCCGGCTGCTGTCCGCATCTTGATACAGAAGTGGAAAGAGGGGGGGAAGAACTAGCCTCCCTCATTCCCTACTCTATCATGTGTAGCTAAATCAGCTAGAAGCCAGATGGCTAAGGGGTTCTGATGATGAAGCGATTAAGAGGTAGATCCTTAGGGCATGGAGCATGTGTGTGTATGTGTGTATGCTTATGTGTGTGCGTGTGCAAGTGAGAGAGAGAGAGAAGGTTGAGAGCGATTAAATGCCTGATTTGATTTATACACCTCATGATCTGGGACCTGGCATTTAAACACAAGTATCCGGGCCCTCCAAAAGTTTTTCCCTCTACCACTCTAGTATGCTTTAGTTAAGGCTTAGTTGCCAATGACTGAATACTGTATTGTGTTGCTTGTCTAAACATAATTTGGTGTCACACTGAGGGTTCCAGTGAGGATCCCAGAAGAGACTGTTCGTGTCACTTCTACCGTGGGAACTCAGCCCCTTAGACACACTGTATATAAACCATGTAAGTGTGATGACAACTGTCCTGGCCTCCTACAGTCACTCCAGTGAGGTCTCTGATGTTGCCATAGAAGCATCTCAGTGTGAAAGAACTTGACAGGAGTCAGCAAGCCTGTGCTAGAACATTTTTCACTCCCTGGCGTATAGATTAGCTAATCTGAGTCTCACTTTACTCTATTATTGGGCAAAAAAGAATTAAAATCATATTTGTGAAGTGTTTGGTAGGCAACTTAGTTTAAACTTTCAGATGACAATTATAGCTTCCTTTTACAGCCCTTTTACAGCACACCATTGTTTCCCATAAAATAAGACTTATGGTGGATTCAGCTTCACTCACCCTACAAATGTGGGAGCTGAGGGTTAGAGAATGATTTGACTGGGATCATATAATTAATGTTGATTTTAAGATTCCCACTTAAGAGTGCATGCCTGGGAACTGGGGAGATGGATCGGTGGGTAAAGAGCATGCTCTGTAAGCAGCAGAACCTATGTTTGGATCCCTAGGACTCATATAAAAAGCCTAGCATGGTGGTCCCCACTTAAAATTCCAACGCTGGGAAACAGAAACAGGTGAAACCCTGGGACTTCCTGGCCAGCTGATCTAGCCAAATGTTGACCTCCAAGTTCATTTAGGGACTGTCCAAAAATAAGGCAGGACGTAATAAATAAAACAAGGCACCCAGTATTGACCACACTCACATACATGAAGGCAGTCACATGTGCACACACACATGTACACTAACACAAAATAATTTAAAAAAAACAACCAACCTTTGTAGGGGTGAAGAGGCAGGAGAATCTCTGTGAGTTTGAGGGCAGCCTGACCTCTGTGAGTTTCAGGTCAGCCATAGTTACATAGTGAGACCCGGAAAAGGAAGGAAGAAAAAAAGGAAGGAAGGAAGGAAGGAAGGAAGGAAGGCAAGTCCACACTTCTGCCCCACTATTCACTACCAGGTATGACAAGGTTTCAGTTTTGCCAGTGGGAGCTCCAGTCAATCTTAATAAAATAATCTAAGTAGATATTTCATTAAGCTTTCTCAACTTTGTGCAATGTGTGGGATGTGAGTTCTACCCCATTTGTCTCCCTAGTTATTGCTCTTGTCCTTTTGCTATGATCACTGTTGACATTTCAGGGTTAGTATCAGCAATACCACTGTTTGTGCCTGTGTGTGTTTTGGTTCCTTTCTTTTTAAACAAAGCCCAGGGTGCCCTTGAAGAATATGCCTTTCACCATGGCATAATTGGTTTGGGATCCTGATGCCTTTATTTATCATCATACAGAGCTGATTTGCAAGGAATCTGGCTTTGATGCTTGAGTGTTGGCTTCACGCCAAGCAGTCATTGTTAGAGATTCTGGCTGTTTGATGTTCAGATGCAATCTGCTTCATACTGACTAGCCCTATTAATAGGAGTTCAAACACAACTTCACAAGTATCCCTGGGAGGTCCTAGGAGGACAGGCCCAAATATCCGTTCGGACAGAGTCAGGAGGTGTCATTGAACAGGACAGTGTGCCCTTGACCCTGTGTTAGGGACTTACTAAGGCATCTAAAACATGCCAGCAGTGCACCTTCACACCCGCCCTCACTTGAGCTCACTATTTTGGGAATATGATATGCCCCAATTAGGTGTCTGTGTTTCCCACAGGATGGGGCTCCTCAGAGGCAGGGATTATGTCATTAATTCAAAGAGTGTTCATTGTGTGTTTCTTGCCACTGCCAGACTTTGTGCAAGGAGCCAGAATCCTCATTTGTTCTTGTATTCAGCACCCAGTAAAGTGGCTAGCACATGGTAGGCATTCAATAAGTATTATGGGTAAACTAATAGTCACTGAACAGCTGAAATGTAAGCACTATATTAACTTGAGTAAAGAAAATTTTTCAAATGCAAAGTTTTCTCAAGGTTTGCAACAACACCCAAATCTGTTGTATCAGAAAAATTGACAGTTTACCTTAGGCAAATACAATAGACATTTAAATATATTTCTATTTATTTCGTGGTCCATCAAATATTTTGGTTGTTTGAGGGTTAAACCTACATTTGGTACTATCAATTAAAAAACACACACACACCACCCAAACAAAACATAAATCATTCCTTGATGATCAAAAGACAATGTGAGCCTCTCGCAACTGTCATTAGGGAACCATTAGTCATTGGCTGGGCTCTCGCTGTACATGGGGTTAAGAGTCTAGATTAATAAATGCTTGCTCTGTTACTGTGATTTATTTTTTTATGCACAGTTAATGATACATAATTATGAGACCCCCCAGGCTACAGTCAATCATTTAAAAGATAATTTGAAGAAAAGGAAAGTGGTGCCAATGAAGGCTACTCCTTAAAGCAACAAAAACAAAATTTATTTGAAAGATAATAGGTAGACAGATAGCTCTTTCTCAGAAGAGAAGGCTGGAAGCTGGGGCTCAGAAAAGAAATGACAGGAATCAAGGGAGGCCACACAGCAGGAAACCTAGCTAAGATGCTGTGTGGACATAAGGTCCCAGACCTTCTGTGCCACCTTGCCAAAACCAGCAATAAGGTCTTAGTGATACGGAGGCGGAGCCCACACAGTCTGAGTCAAGATAGTGAGAGTATGGCCCACCTTGCCAAGTCAGGGGAAGAAGCACAATTTGGCCCCTTGAACTTCTGAATTGAGAATCTGAACCCTTAGTTCAGCAGACTCAAACTTGTTATGACAACTAGTGGCAAGAATTAATAAAATACATGCATTGTATAATGTCTTTAATTTGATAACAGAGGCCAAGGAGAGGGCTTAGTTGGTAAAATGCTTGTTGTACAAGTGTGAAGGCCTGCATTTTATCCACAGAATCTGTTTTTAAAAAAGCCAAGTATATTCATGCTTGTATTACTAGTGACAGAGGTAGAGACAGGGGGAATCCCTGGGACTCAATGGCCAGCCATCCTGGCTTAATTGACAAGCTCCAGATAATTGGCTGTCTCAAAAAACAAGTTGGCGAGTTACTAAAGAAAACACCTGAGGTTGACCTTGGGCTTATGCACACATATGTACATGTGCATGGGTACACACATGCACTCACATACACTTGAATGCTTTGCACAAGCACGAAATAAATACATTCACGTAAAATAAAAGTCAGTAAGAGCATAGTAGACTGAGTAAACCACCTGTTCCATGTGCTTAAGACAAGGGAAATGAGACTAGCCAGTAGTAGCTTTTGCTCTGCAGTACTGACTCCTCATGTATGTCCACAAGCTAAGTGCAGGATGAAGGACTGCCATCCACACCTTCAGTCTGTTTCTGTCTCCTTTCCTGGGGTGGAGTCATAGAAGCATGTCATTGGCATTGTCCTCAACCTCACTCTTTTAGTTGCTTTGCATTCCAGGAACAACAAAACTTGAAGAGACAAAGGCTCTTCATTCTGCCTCCCAGGGTGATTACTCATGAAGGTGAGGCTGCAGTCTGAAGCAGAAGCACTCATTCCTGAGGACCACCGTATCCCTTCCAGCAATAAGGGCTTTTTTGGTCCACCTTCCTGGACCGGAGCTAAGACAATGATGGTGAAGACCATGTCCTAGAGCGGGACTACTTAATTTCACACGCTTTTTGCTTCTTGACCCAATCTTTCTCCATTTAAGTCTGCAGTTCATCATAGTTCCCCAAATTGACTTGGGAGCCACTGGACTTCTTCATTTCTCCCTCTTTCCATTCAGTACAATCTCTGTGTTTTAACATTACTTGTTTCTTTAACTGCAATCAAGAATACATGGGCAAGCCTCATTTGTTAGGGCTGCCAGAGCCTAGGTTTTTACCTTAAAGCCTCCACTTATTTTTATGTTTGGGTATCTCTGTAAGGCTGTGTGAGCTTATGTGCACCATGTTAAGTGCGTTTATCCATGGAGGCCAGAAATCTTCAGATCTCTTGGAACTGGAGTTACAGTAGGTCATGGGTGCTATGAGCTAAAGTGAAGGGCAATAAGTGCTCTTAACTGCTGAGCCATCTCCCAGCATGAGAACCAAAGTTATGTTTTAAGTTTTAATTACAGTGCCTAAGAGATCCAAAGAGCAAAAATACCTCTAACTGGTAAGCTTGTTGTCCAAGGACAAATACTCCCTGACATGCTGAAGGCTGTTGTTTATGTAAGATAACAGGTCACATATTTTCTCTCCCCTGAACAAGTTTGAGTGACCCATCTGCACTGGATGTGCTTGATCGCATGTAGGTGGAAGATACATAGACAGAAAGTACATCAGGATATATGATTGCCCCTATATATGATAGGAAATATAGTAGCCTTAAGGTTCTGCCTTTATAAGCCTCTGCAAAATGTGACTCGTGGCCATTTTCTGGGAACCCTAAAATGCCCCTGGCCAGAATCCATTATCCCGGCCAGCACTTAATTAAACCTTGCTTCAAATTTGACTCAAGGTTGTAGTAGTGGCCTTATTCTTGGGTTTCACACCAGCCCCTCAGCCTCCTCCCTGACTCTTCTTGAGACATAGTTTCACATGTAAACCAGGCTGACCTGAAACTCACAGAAATCCATCTGCCTGTGTTTCTCAAATGTTGGGAATGTTGCTGTGCCCAGCTGTCACATGAAAGAATTCAGTAAGTCCTGAAACTAAGTAGAAAGGAGGAATAATTGTCCCTTTATTGAGATAATGTAAATCTTCCCAGAGAGTCCTCCTGAAGTCACAAACCGAACTACAGCCATGCATTTTCATGAAGTCTGCTCACTTTTCTGAATTAGAGCTTTTGCTTTTCTTCTTTCGATTCCTTTCCTGGACAAGCTTGTGAACATTCCAGCTTCACTCAAAGGGCATCATTTTCTCCTTTTTTCCACCCTCTTTCTCTTGGCAGCTGCTGAGATTTACATCTTGCCTGGCTAGGGATTTTACTTTAGATTTTAATAAAATTTTCTTTACGCTTTCTTTTGAGTCCATTATTAAATTATTTTATTAATGAGACTAAGAACCTGAGAGGGGGCCCCAATCTTCCCAGGAGTATGTGTTACCCTAGATGGGACTCCCCAAACTTCCCAGTCACACTATCAGTGAAAGTGATCCTTAGGAGACACATAGACATCTTTCACAATTTGTTTTAAAATATATGTATTGTGCAAAGAGAGTTCCAATCAGTAAGCTAGCTTGAAATGCTTCTTACAATGAATGTCTTCCAATTGTCTCTCTTCACAATCATCATTTCCACCAAAAGCGTTTTACTATTTTTTTCTTTCTTACTCCTACCCTGCTCTCTCAAAAGAGATACTGCAGGTGTTCTTCACTATGTTCAACCCCCAACACCTACTTCAGTTGCGTTTGATCCAGTAACCCCCATAAAACTTACAGATGTACATATGCATTATGTTTGTGTGTTGGTTTAAGAGAGGTTCCCCAACTTTACAGACCAGGCTGGCTCGGTATTCACTAAGTAGCTCAGGCTGGTATGGAATTTGTGGTGATTCTGTCTCAGATTCCCAAGTGCTGGGATTATGAATATGAACCAACACACCCAGTTTACACAATGGTTTTTCTCTGTTTATTTTATTTTTCCCCTGAGACAGGACAGGTAACCCTGGCTATCCCGAATCCCGATACTTAGGCCAGGCTGGCCTTGAATTCACAGAGATCCTCTTGACTCCTCTTCCCAAGTCCTAGGATTAAAGTCGTATGCCACCACCAGCAGCCTCAATGGTTTTAAAGAGTCAAGCCCAGTGTTTACCAGAGCCATCATGGAATGTGCTTGTAATTTCAGGAGTGCAAGTCCAAAGTTCAAGGTCAGGTTGAACTACATGTGTGAGGGAAAAAAAAGTGAAGTCTAGTGCTCCGTTTTCTCTAGGATGAACCTTCTGGAATGCACGTAATCACAGAATTCATGAAGATTTTGTACAAAGAATAAAGAAATCATCCACCCTTCCTTGAATAAAGCTTTGCTTGTTGTATACTGTTTTCATTTTCAGCAAATCTTGGAAGTGGTATTTTAAAGTAGGGGGTGTATGGCCTGTAATTGTAGCACCTGACAAACAATGGTAGGAATGTGACAAACTGAAGGCATTCTGGGCTACACAGAAAGTTCTAGACCAGCATGAAAAGTGAGACAAAACAAAGAAGGGCAAAGTGTGTGGTGAATGTCAACCCTGGGAAGACAGAGACAAGAGGGTCTTGGTGAGTCTGAAGCTAGCCTAGTCTACATAGTGAGCTTCAAGCCTGCCGGGACCACCCACTGAGATCTTGTCTTAAAAAACAAACTTATAACTAAAGATAAAAGAGGGCTGGTAGGATGCTCAGCAGATAGAGGAGCTAACCACCAAGCCTAAAGATTTCAGTGGAGCCTACCCAGGAACCACATGGCAGAAAAAATCAGTTCCTAAAAGTCAGCACACATGCACGTGCACACACACACCTACACACTCAAACACACACACACACACACACACATTAAATTAAATAAATAAATAAATAAATAAATAAATAGAATAGAATAGAATGTTTAAATGAGAGTATACGACAGCTTAGACTTCATAAATTATTACATACTAATACACAGCAGGCCTTCTGTATCTACGGGTTCTATATCCACGGACACAATTCCTGAGATGGAAAACATTCAAGGAGAAAATCACACATGTGATCAACATGCACACACTTTTCCCTTGCACAGACAAATGAAATGACTATTTACGTAGCCCTCCCAGTTGAATTGAGTATTGGAAGTAATATAGAGATGGCTCAAAGTGTATGGGAAGATGTGCATAGGTTACAAGGAAATCCCACACCATTTGATGTAAGAGGCTTGTTCATCCATGGCTTCTTGTATACAAGAGGAGTCCTGGAAGCATGCGTCTGTGGGAAGTAAGAGATGAATGTGTCTTAGTCCAACATAAAGAATTACTTTCTATGACAGTGCACTAGTTATTCTTCTTGTTGCTGGGGACAACTTTCCTGACAAGAACAAATAGGTAAGGAAAGATTTGTTGGTGTTGTTTTATTGCTGTGTGTACACATGTAGGTATGATGTGTATGTATGTGATGGTAGGGTGCATGTATGGCACAGGGGTGAATGTCAGAGAACAACTTTGTAGAGTTAGGTTTTTTTTTCCTTCCTCCTGTATGTGGGCTCTGGAGACCAAACTAAGGTCACTAGACTTGTACAGCAAGCACCTGTTTTGGATGAGCCATCTCACTGACCCAAGAAGAGTTGACTTTGATTCCCAGGACAGAGAAGACAAGATGACAGGAGCTGATCACACTGCATGTCCAACCAGAAAGCAAACAGAGGGGGATTCTGGGGCTGCGCTAGCTCTCTATTCAATGAGTTTCTGGAATTAAGTGTCACTTCTGACTATGCTGGTTCGTGATTCTTAGAATGGAGACTTACTCTTGTCCCAGTCTCAATGGGGTGGAAAGAGGTGGTAAATTTCTGAGCAGCAACTCCACAATGGGAATGATGCCTGGAACAGTCACACTCCAGAGAGCCCGAGTTGCAGCCTGGGTGTTGGGGAGGGCTGTATTGCTGCTCCATCTGAATTCTGGTCCAGGTCCTCATTTTCCTTGAATAACCCAACATTTAACACTGTGATAGAGTTCAGTCTCTGGACCTGAACCTTATGGCTACTTATTTCTTACCTAGCCTGTTCTTTCTAGCTCTTGACTATTGAGGTGCATTAGCAACTGTTAAAGAGCCATGGTCCAGCTTACATTTGCACTGCCTTACTCCCCAGCACCAATAGCCCAGTTTTATAAAGTAGAACAGTAGTATGGAGAAGAGCAGTGTGACTTCATGCAATTTGTTTCCCGAGCTGAATATTGTGACTGAACTGTGCTGCCACAAAATTAAAATGTTGGAGGCCTGACCACCTGTACTTCAGAATGTGAGTGTACTTGGAGATAATGCCATTAAAAATTGAGCTAGGGGTATTGATGTAGCCCAGCAGGTACAGGGACTCCCCGCCAAGCCTCATAACCAGAGTTCAGTAATGGAAACCCAGTGTCACAGAAGGCCAAACCAACCCCTGCAGTCTGTCCTCCAACTTCATACCCACACACCAGCACATACATGTATACGTATACACAGGGAGAATAAATACATAAATAAAAACATTTTTAAAAGTTAATTTAAAATCAGACTATTAGGGTGGGGCCTTAATCCAGTCTTACCATTCCCCCTCTAGGAAGATGAAGGAAGAGCAGGGCTACTCATGCTCACAGAGAAGGTGAGTTGATGATATGATAACAAAATGGCTAGGAGAAGCAGAACTTTTTGGTCTCCAGAAATGTGAGAAAATATATTTTTATGTTTTGGATTTTGTTTTTTGTTTTTTTGTTTTTGTTTTTGTTTTTGGCATCTACATCGTGGTGCTATGTCACAGCCACTCTAGTATACAGTACCTCGTTAGTGTAGCTTGACAAGAGGTCTACTGTTAAACGTACTGAGATTACAGGTCATATTGCAAGTGGAAAAAGCAGGGCAGATACTTAAGACAATCCGGGTTCTAAGACAGGAGACTACGCGAGAGAACATACAGAAGGCATCGCAGATCATAGGCTGTGCAGTGAGCCTCTAATAACCTGGATAGAGTTAAGAAATCTAGGATTTGTGCTTTTGAAAGGCTACTCCGGTGGCACATAGTAGAGAGACTGTTGATGCAACGTGGGGGTAAAGTAGGGAATCTATCACAAAAACCTTAGAAAAGGGGAAGGGGCTGCTTTTGTGAACAGAATTACAGTGGGGTTATGATAGCAGACAGATGTCAAGGAAAGGCAAGCACAGGAACTGGTCACAGAGCACAGTCACCCTCCACATAGTGAGTTCAAGTATGGTACAGTATGGTAGTCATCCGCTACAGAGACAAAACAGTTGGAAGAAAATGTACACCTCTCTGAGCCTGTGTAGATATTTCGTTCTCACTGCTTCTGCAGCACTTCCAGTGAAGCAGTCAACTAACTCTCTACTGGGTATTAAGGGTCATGCTGGGGAGGAAGGAGAAATCAAGGATATAGAATTGGGTTTGGGTTTCCTAGGCAATGGAACTGCAAACAAAGACAAAGATCATGCTGGTAAGAAACCCACGTTCCCTTTCTAAAGTAGGTACTAGCAGCCCTGTTAAATGTTAGGTCCAACCCACAGACTTGAATTAACATCTTTTTGTCTTAGAGCTAGGTTTTCCTGTGTAGCCCAAGCTGGCCTAGAACTAATAATCCTCCTGTTTCATCCTCCTGAGTATTGGGATTATGGGCATCTGACACCAGCCTGGTGTCAGAAATTAGTATTTTAAAATAGTTGTTGAGAGCATAATATTTCGAGCAGTCCTTTGAAAAGATCAGTTAGGGTAAATAATGTACCCACTATAATTTATATTCCTCTAAGCTGCTTCTGAACAGGAAGTGTTGAGCTTAAATTGACTTATTTCTTACCTAGAAATAGGATGTTTTCTTTTACAAAGTGCATAGGCTAACCCACGCTTGGAATAGTTTGGCAACATGAAGTTTTGGCAGGAAGACTTGGCCAATCAACCTTGAAAACAGTTGTTTATTCGACTTTTGGATCAGTCATTAATCACCATCTTTTCCTGACACAGAGTTTCTGGTTAACTTTATCAACATGAGCTCTTCATTGATCCAATCAGTAAACACATGCAACAAGCCAGTGTGATGCCTGGAAGTCACTGGTATGTGTAGGGGATATTTAAGAAGATACCAAACTATTGTCCTCATCTTGCTTAGCCTGCCCTGAAGGAACTGGAGCCCATCAGCCATGGCAGTGATTTCTGTTCTTATAGCTAATATCTCACTGAATTGCCAGATACAAGTTTCACATTTATTAGAAGGAAGGTAATGGTTACATCTTAAATTCATTAATAAAGGACAACACTATAACATACTGTTAAAAATGAGTTAGCTACTAGAAGTATTAAAAAAAAAGCTGGGTGTGGTGGTGTACACCTTTAATCCCAGCACTCTGGAGGCAGAGGCTGGTGGATCTCTGTGAGTCTGAGACCAGCTGATCTACAAAGTAAGTTCCAAGACAGCCAGAGCTGTTACACAGAGACACCCCGTCTCAAAAAAAAAAAACATAAAAAAATGAAGTATTAAAAATACAGAAGCCACAAATAATAGTGTCTGGGACAGGGATTGACTACAGGGAGGATGAGGCAAGGATTTCTGCTTTTTATTAGGAACCCTTCTTCCCTAACCTTAATAAACACAAGAAAAATTAAAAGGTGATTAGCTTTTTATCTTTTGTTTGTTCTTCCTCTATGGCTTCCATTACTGTCTCTCAACTCTTGGAATGAATAAGACTGACTCTACAGCTCCCTTGGCAACTGTGCACATTCACTTCAGGCTGTGTTTCTGTTCCCTGTGTGCCAAGCACAGCAAATAGGGCAATAAGCAAAAGAGACACCATCCTTGCTCTCAGCGAAGAGAGGACACAAACCAGTAGATGCTTGCTTTCAGGTTTGTTTTTCTGTCAGCTCAGTCCTTCCCTCATTTCTGGCTACTATGACTTGAATTTTACAACATCTAGGGAGATGGGTCTGGTTTTGATTGGAGTAGATAACCATGATGGACAGAGTAAGGCAAACTGGACAGGACAGGAAGGTGTAGGGGAAATGGGGGTGGGGCGTAATAGGTGGGAAATAATAGGTAGGAACCAATGTTAATTTCATAGAAAAAGGTCAAAAGATTGACAAGGTTTGATGCGATGGTGCATAGCTGTAATCTCAGCATTTGGAAAGCA
>CM053744.1:80595289-80610557 GCA_028658305.1 Pachyuromys duprasi | reverse complement strand
GTAGGACTGAAGACCCTATTCAGGGAAACAGGGACTGTTTCAGTCATGATCTTGATGGCTGACTCTTTGACCCTCCCCCATACAAGCCGGGGAGTGACAGACTGGCTAGATCCCAGGGGAGGACATTGCAGCCAGCCCTGAGGAGTCAGGATAAGCTGGGGTTGGATGGAAGGGAAGGAGGTCCTCCCCTGTTGGTGGATTTGGAGGGGGTGGGGAGGAGGGAGATGAGGGAGGGAGTGGGAGGGTAGGAGGGACTGAGGGAGGGGGCTAAGCCTGGGATTCAAAGTACCTAACCTGTGATTGAGATAAAAATAAATTAATAATAATAAAAAAGAGTATGTCAAGCACCCACTTGCATCTAGCACTAATTCAGGGACCACAGGGGATAGAGAAAGAGAAATTGTGCTCTGTTCTCAAGAAATGTACCTGAAACTTAGAAAACACTGGTGGCTATAGACCAGGAACAGGTCTATCAGCTGGTGCTTGGATGCTAAGTGTGTTAGATAGCTTAGCATGGCTCAGATGTTATACTTGATGTTAAACTTGAGTTATACTTAATGGAAGAAATCAATTTGTATTATATTCAGTGGTTTAATGATCTAATTTATAAATGAGAAATCTGTATTTATGTGAATGAACCTAAGTTGCTTACTTTAATTTTCTTCAGAGATGCTCCAATTCAGAGTCTATAATGATGGAATAAGATGGTTTTGTTTTCATTTTAAAAATAAACCACACATCCTCATTTTTTTAACTTATTTGTCAGTTTCTTCACCAATTAAAATGGCCAGATTTCCAGTTTAAGAACCAGAAATAATTATAAATATGTGTCAATTCAGAATAAAATATATTTTAAAAATGTGATTTGCCTATGGCCCCCCTAACAATGATGAAATCAAGTCTTTTGGCACCCCCAGTTTAAATGTCACATATGTATAAGCAGCAGGGAGAGGAATTTGACATTAACCAGTTCTTCAGTCTATTTTCTAAAAGAGACGGGAGCTTCAACTTAAAATAATCACAGGCACAGTTGTGTTTCTGATATCATAAGCTAATAAAGTCTGGCTGAAGATCTTCTCGTCTTTTCAGTTATTTTTAGAGGAAGGAAGGAGTTGAGACAGGAACTCTCTGTATAGCCCTGGCTGTCCTGGAACTTTGTATATAGTCCAGGCTAGCCTCTAACTCACAGAGCTTCATAGGCCTTTGTTCTACCTGCTGTTCTCCTCTGTGCTGGGATTAAAAGCATTTGCCACCACACCGGGCTTGTTGAAGCTCTTCTAACCTTTACTCTCATTCTAGTGCCAAAGAAGTCAAACGAGAGGTTTTAAACTTTATGTTTGCTCCTTTGTCATCTCTGAATTATAGTGGATGGTCCTTGGAGGTTCATTTCAAGTTAAAATATGGCTGTAATAGCCACAGGTGGTGGTGTAGACCCATAACCCAGCACTTACAGATGCTGAGACAGGAGCATCTTGGTGAGGTCAGCTTGGATTACAGGAGGCCCTGTTTGAAAACAAACAAACACATTTAAAATAATTTGCATAGTATTGACAAGATGGCTCAGATGAAGACCTGAGTTAGATCCCCAGGCCCCACACAGTGGCAGGAAATGGACTCCCACAACTTTTCCTCTGTCCTCCACAACCGGCACATGCACTCATATAATACTCTCTTTACACACACACACACACTTAAAAAATAAATAATGAAATAAGTTTTATTCCACTTGTGAATTGTATTTATTTATTTATCATCATTGTCATTCTTGTTATTTTGTTTTTTTAAGACAGGGTTTGTCTGTGTCCAAAACAGTCTTAGCTATTTTGGAATTCACTTTTTAGACCAGGCTGGCCTTGAACACACAGAGATCTGCCTGCCTCTGCCTCCTTAACACTGGGAATAAAGGGGTGTACCAGTACTGCCTGACATCATTTTTATTTTTAATTACATCTTGTTTTCTCTCTCCTTTCTTTCTTTCTTTCTTTCTTTTCTGAGACAGGGTTTCTCTGTGTAGCCTTGGCTATCCTGGACTCTTTTTAGACCAGGCTAGCCTTGAACTCCTGCCTTTACCTCCCTGAGTGCTAGCTATTGTACCAGGCTTACTTACATCTTTATCATGAGTTTTTGTTATTGTTGTTTTGTTTCTGTAAATGTGTAAAGATAAATATGTAATGAATTGTGGAAAAAGCCAATTGAGTGGGGAAGAACACTGTTCAACAATTCTTTCTTTAAAGCACTCACAGGAAGCTGCCTCATCAGAACAAGCCTCACCCTTCCAGGTTTTGTTTACTCTTTCTGCTTTTCCTGTTTATTTAACTTTTTATTCCGCCATTGAGCACTAAGTCCCAAGCAACACTAGGAAATTCAGTTTATACACAAATTCTAGGTCACCAGTTTTTCTATCAGAAATTGTTTAGTATACGTAAGGCACGAGGTGGGGTGGAAAAGAATTCAGTGGAAGCTGTAAGGGCTGGGCTCCTGGGTAGGTGACAGGTTAGGAAGGGCACAGGTCCCCTGTGGCCCTCCTTTGCAGTGTAAGAACCAGCAGCATTGTGTCCCCAGACCTTTGTGACAGTTGGTGTGACAGAGTCAGGCAGAATATCTCTTTGAAGTACTAAAAAGAAAAAAAAAATAGCTGACACAACTATATCATTATCCTGTTCAGCTCTTATCACTCCTGATACTAAACTCTTCTGTTCCTTAACCTGTGAGGGAATCCTGAGAGGCAATCTCAGGAAGAATTCACTCCTCGGTTTTCTTTCTTTTTAATCTCTGCATTTGAAAATAAAATTGATATTAAAGTTTCTAGAAAAAAAACAGTATTACTCATACCCTATTTTATAAGCCAAGGAAGGGTACAGATACTGATCTGCAAACTAAATTTATTTCACTATAGCTGTTTTCCACATTAAAGTCTTGAAAGATTCTGCACATTTCTCTAGTAGATAAGAACTTCTGCATGTTGTTACACAAATTCAGGGGTACACCAAAAATTGTACTGAGGTTTAGATTTTTTTAATTCTCTGGAAAAAGTTATTAGATACAAGATAATACACATAGAAAAAAACCTTAAAAACATTGTTCTAAGTATAAAAACAAGACAGAATATTTAAAAAGAAAAAGAAAACTTGAGCTAAAATCCACACAAAACTCCCAGCTGCCACAAGATTCCTGGCCAGCCCAAGACCAAGATAAAGGGATTCGGTTCTTTCTATGTGATGCATGAGGCTTAAGAGGTATGAAAGGATTATGGTTAGTGAAGGCAAGGTGTGGAAATTTACACATTGTATCATCACTAGCAGACAAATCGCTGAGGGTTTCATACACTGTTAATTACCATATGATACACTGTACTACATCCTATGGGACCAAGAGATGTAAATGTCCCCGTCTAGACTGTTGGTTAACTAGGCTAACAAGTTTGTCAAAAGTTAAGTGTTAGAAAAAACAAAACAGTAACAGCAACAACAACAAACTCCACAAATTCTAAAAGAATAAAAAAGTTCTATATTATGTCAAATAAAATAAAATAATCTAATATATGCATTAAAATGTAGTAGTATATATCCAAACATAATTATAAGGAGACAGTTCACATTTTCATTGCCATTCTTAAAAATAATCCCTTTAACAAATATATCAGGGCACAGGGGTCTTTTATGAGACTGTTTCTCCAACCAAGGACCATGCATGGAGATAACCTAGAACCCCTGCTCAGATGTAGCCCATGGTAGCTCAGAATCCAAGTGGGTACCCTAGTAAGGGGAACAAAGACTATTTCTGACATGAACTCAATGGGCGACTCTTCGACCCTCCTTTCCCCCGGAGGGAGGAGCAGCCTTGCTAGACCACAGAAGAGGACATTGCAGCCAGCCCCGAAGAAACCCGATAAGCTAGGATCAGATGGAAGGGGAGGAGGTCCTCCCCTATCAGTGGACTTGGAAAGGGGCAGGGAGGAGATGAGGGAGGGATGGGGGGGATTGGAAGGGATTGAGGGAGGGGGCTACGGCTGGGATACAAAGTAAATAACTGTGATTAATATAAAAATAAAATAATATTAAAAATCCCTTTGATGCTTATATTATACAGAGCATACACTGCACTTCACATCACATTCATATGTGATTCACTGCATTTGTCATTAAAAAAAAAAGATTGCAGAAAACCTAGTCATTGACATCATGCCAAAGGCACTGCTATTATCTTTGTACTAAAAGTTTTAGGATCTGAACCTAAATAACTGTGTTTGCTAGCTTTGTTTATCGTTGGCCAATTACTGTCAAGATGTAAGAAACACGGGCACAAATATATACATTTTTAATTGCATAACATAGTTAAGGTTGAGAATATTTAATCATGCTAAATCATTCCCTACATACTCAATTTAACTTTAATTTTCTGTTAACATGTTTAGTTTGTGATATCTTTTTAAAATAATGGACATAAATAAAATCAGAACCCCATCATGGGTAATTGAAATTTTAAAAAATGGAGTAGCAAACTTCACAAAAATTGCTATCAGTCTAAAAGTATGCTGACTTGGAAATGATAGTATTATGTGGCAGAAAGGAGTCTTGGGAAATGCTGTCAAAAGCAGAAAGTTTAATTTCAATTCACTTTAGAAATGCGGCGATCACCTCTCACGTTTTTATCCTTATGCAAGCTTTAAAAGATTGTAAGATGGAATGGAGCAGGAGAGATGGATCAGCTGTTGTTGACAGATAGGGCTTCTCTGTCCCAGCTCCTTCCCAAATAATCACGACAGAGAGCTTTTAGATTAATAAAAGCTTTAAGCCAGCATAACTGGGCAGATATCAACCCTCTAGGCTATTTTGCTATTTCCCAGCTACACACCCCAAGTTACTTGCCATTATTGTTCCTGCCTGGGCTGTTTCCATTCCATCAGGCCAGCCCTCAAGGCCATGTTCATGGTCCTTACTGACCTGTGGTACCTTCTTTCTCTCTGGCTTCCTTTGCTGCTTCTCCATCTTCTGCTTCCTCTTTTCCCTCCTCCCAGCCTTATGTTCCATCTGAACCCCTCCTACGCCACCACCACCACCCCCCCGGCCCAGTTACAGGCTTCAGCAACTTTATTAACCAATCAACTTTAAATTAGGTAGCGCAAGGTTTACACAACAAAGATTGTGTAATGGAGGATGTACTCATCTGGATGGCAGCCAGATGTTGGGGGCCAGTAACATTAGAATACACAGCACCAGCCTAACCTCCAACACTGAGCGGTTAAGATGGACCTAGGTTCTAGTTCCAATACCTTTAAGGTTGCTCACAACCATTCATAATGCCAGTTTCAGCACATCTGATATCGTCTTCTGGCCTTTGCCAGCACACACACACACACACACACACACACACACACACACACACACACACTGTATAGGTTATAAGACATTTGTTTCTTTCTTTCTATCTTTTTTTCCTCTTTCCTTTTCTTCTCCCCTTCTACTTTAAGTGTTAGGGATCAAATCCAAGGCATTAAGCACGTATGCAGGACAAATACTCTGTAACTGACTTGCATTCCCAGACCCCAAGCTTGCATGTTCGCAGGCATAATTGAATAGTGATATTCTTGAAACCATCTTTTGTTTCCAGCCTTCCTAGAGAGAAGATGGAAAATCAAACCAATTTCTGTGAATCTTCATTAGTCAAAAGTAATTAGGAAGGAGGGAGGGGAGTAGTGTGTATGTGTGTGAGTGAGAGACAGAGAAAATGTGTAGAGTCACATGTGTGATGAGGGTTAGCATCCATGTTATCTGGTTATTTCAGAGCACTGAGAATATTACCTCTATACTTTTTACAATTAAATTGTTTTGAGAAAGGATTTTGCTATGAACCTCAGGCCAGCCTTAAACACATAACCCACCCACCTCAAGTCTTGCTAGTGCCGGGCTCACAAGCATATGTCAACACATCCAGCTCTGACTTTTGTACATCTATTTAGCTACTATTTTGCACACTCACTCTCTGGGTTATTTAGGCACAGATTTTGGGAGAAGAGAGTCTCCTATCAAATGTTTTGTGTTCCTTTATCAAGGTAATTTTCAATAATTTTGTAATTATATCAAGTGTTTATAAAAAAAGAGTTGTGGGGTTTTTTTGTTTTTGTTTTGGCTTTTTGTTGTTGAAAAGTCAGTTTCAGTCTCAGACACAATGAATAATTACACTTGAAAAGTTGAGGAGCAGTGACTTTCGGAAAGGTGCCTCAGTGGTTAAGGGCACATACTATTCTTGCAGAGGACCCACGTTCAGTTCCTAGCACCCGTGTGGTAGCCTCCCTGTCACTTCAGTTCCAACATCTCCTCTGACCTCTACAGGCTCCTGCGTGTACATGATACGCACAAAGGTGCACACGTACACACACAAATAAATAAATAGACCTTCTTTTAACAGTAGAGGAACACTTTTAGTATTTGCATTAGTAATATACAATATGTAATACAAGCAAGATTTCTCACCTGTAATGTTTGATAACATATGAAATGTTATACAACAAAACACTTTACGTTCAGTTTTCTAAAGTATCATGCTGGAAGGAGGACTTTGCTAAAGAACAGGGCACTTCCTGTGCTTACATTCGTATAAAATTCTAGGCAGTGTAAAGCCATCTACAGAAACAGAAAGTGGGTGGGGTGTTTTTCGTTTTGGTTTTGTGTTTGTTTGTTTGCTTGTTTGTTTGTTTTTTGCCAGGGGAGAAAAGGGGGACACGTGAGATAAAGGTGTGACAAGGGGTCACAAAATCCCTGGGGTGCTGGAACTATGTGTCATCGTGACTTTTGCCAGTGCTTTCAAAGATGCATGCACACATTAAAACCGACCAAAAGTGTACATTTTGAATTTGTACAGGTTGTAAGATGATGGTCATACTCAATAAACCCTTGCGGAGCTCTCGTCTTGATGGTGACATGATTCTTATTCAGATGAAATGTGCTAATATAATTACCATGCTCACATCTATCTTAGGGACTAAGGTGACAGAGAAATAAGTACCAGAGCCACAGCCGTGATTGGTGGGAAGACAGGTCCTTCAAAAGCCCTGGTGACTTATCTTAATCTTTTCCACTGGCACTCATCACCTTACTTTTATCATCACGAAAGCCGCTTTCAGAACTCTCACTCCTGGAGTATCTTGAAAAGCTCATGCTACGTATCTAGCTCTAGAAAATATGTCACGGGACTGTAGCCGTGTAAGCCATGGTGTGGTTTAGTAGCTGTCGATGAGGCAGAAAGAATGAGAAGCAATGATTCAAGGACATGAAAAAGTTGGGTATGTTTATTTTATCATTAATATCTAAAAGAAAAGAAATCACTTGTTGGTAACTACTAATTGTATAAAACAGGTTTTATTGATACATTTTCATATACGCATATGCGCTACAGTCACCCTAAAGAGGGGATTTTGAAATGTTTTGGGTTTAGAGCTCTTAGCACTCCCACAGTTAGCTCTATCCACATTAGAGCCCCATGCTGTGGCTTCCTTCTGGCCACTGCTTTAATAGAGATCCTTTCCCCTTACTGTGCTCTGCCCATGCTTCTCAGCTCCACCGCTGTCTACTTCTCCATCATCACTCAGTCCTCAGTCACTCAGTACCTTTCATATCTGACTCATGGATGCTGTAAATCACTTGGGTTCTCCAGGAAGCAGATTTAGGCAGAGTTTAGAGTTCCGGATGTTTACCAGGGAGTGGTGCTTGAGTCAACACCCATGCAGAGGAGGGGGCCAGAGGCAAGATTGGGAAGAGGGAGAAATCCAGCTGAGATCCAAGCCAGACAGTGCCAGCCAACAACAAGGGACACATAGACACTTGAAACAGCAAACAGAGGTAGCCTGCCTGTGGTGGGGGAAGGGTGTGACCTTGGCTTCCATGTGGGAGGAAGGGTGTGACCTTGATCTGGAAGTGTGGGGTGGGGGGGGGTGTAACTAGAGTGAGGCTTTTGAGGGGCTGGGGTTATGTCTGAGGGTGCTGGCGGTACTGCAGGTACTGGGAGCAGCAAGGCCCCTCGGCTGGCCTGTCCAACAGTTCAAGCTCCCCCATATTCCATCATTGTATCCTGCCATAGTCTTCGTCATACTTCACAGTGATTTGTTGCTTATGCGTGCTTTTATTTTTCCTTTTCTGTGGTGTGCTAAAACACAAACAAACAAATAAATAATACTATACAGGTTTTAGGAAACTGGAAGTCAAATGTTCTTGGTTCCCCTTTTATTTTAGATTAAAATGTAATGCCTATTTAAAAAAAAGCCTTCAAATCTTATTAGTGTCCTAGTCAATGAGCACCACAGAGTGAACACTTCAAACCATCCAGGCTGTGAGTTAGAACAATGTCCTGTGAGGTACCCGTTATTCTGCATGCCAGAAAATGTATCTGAGCCCTCAGTGGATTTCTTCCTAGAAATTGGGTGTCACCATTGGTTTCTCTATAGGTTGCCATGGCAGTTGCCCACACTTTCAATAGCATGTGTTTTAAAACGCTGTCATCTTTGTAAAGACTCTCTCTCTCCCTCTCTCTCACACACACCTCTATGGCTTACTTTGGTGGGGCCCCACTTCTTCCTTTGTCTCTCTTTACTGTGTTATTTTTGTCCCATATTCTTCCTAGCTGAAACAGTTTGCCCACTTCCTGCCAATTGTCTGATCTCTCTTCTCATTTTAGCTCCTTTGCTATATATACATGTACACACATACATATGTAGATTCCAAAAGGAATTGAAGCACTGATATGTACTTTAAGTAAGACCCACATGTGAATTCTTCATTTTAATCCAGAGTTTAGAGATTCAAAATGTTTCTATGAGGTTGACTAAAGAAGATGATACATTTAGAGAAAATGGTTTAGAGAAAATGGTTTAGTTTTCTGGGTGACAGTTACAAGACTATGAAGAAACTGAAACTGCCCCAGGACCTCAAAGGGTTAATGGTAAGAGTTCCAGCCAGGAGATGATGCACATCAGAGTACTTGCTAACAGCACTGCTACAGAAACTTTAGAAAAAAAAACAATGAACTGAAAACACCGTTCATTAGTCAGAGTCAGTCTAGAAGGAAGAGAATTAATAATCACAGAACTGACAGCTCCTTTGGAAATGTCTCATCTCTGCATACATCCGCATAAGTTAGCCTTTTCAGTCTTTTTTTTCTAAATGCTTCATTGTTTCTCCATTTCTTGTCAATCTCTCATCATTCGAAGAATCAATGTCTGTTGAGATTCTTGATTAAAAGGCATTTCGTCAAAGCATACTACTTTCCTCTTAACTCAGGAGGAGACTCTCTCATTCTGTTTTGAACTTAGATATTTACTGGTAAGTAGATTCAAACTGGGCTGTGTGAGGACTGCTGTGAGGAGTAAGTGTTAAGGATCACGGTGAAAATAATAAGAATGAAGGCAGGAGTCCGCACCCACAAGGGTGGGTGGGGGAGGGGAGAGACAATGCCTGGGCTGCAAAACAATAAAGTGAGACCTCATCTTAACACAGGGACTGGAGAGGTGGCTCAACAGTCGCTGCTCTTCCAGAGGACACAGGTTTGGTTCCCAGCCCCACACTGGGCTGCTCATAACCACCTATAAATTCAGCTACAGGAGAACCGACACCCTCAGCAGCCCGCTATGTGCACTGCACAGAGATGTATATACCCACACAGAGATAAACACACATACACATCAGTAAAAATAAATCTTTAAATAAAATGCAGGAGCTAGGATCTGGTGGCCCTCACAAAAGCTAGCAACTGTTCACGCAAGGGGTCACTATAAAGTAATTTCACCATTTGGAAACGATATCCAAGGTTAGGCTGATACAAACCCTATTAGGATATGGTTCTTTATAATGGGTCTATTTGTGGAAGTGTCTATTTCCCTGGTAGGTTTGGAGAAATTCAAGAGAGAAAGGGTGTCTAATCCATCCACAGCTCTAAAAAAACATGATGTTTCCAAGTTTCTAAGCTGAAGTCACGTGTCAACCTCTATTTTTGTCCTTTACTTGCTAGAGTCACAGAATGGAATTGTCTTTTAAATTCAATCTTTCTTTATCTCCAAAGTCCACACTATGGCCTCCTTACCATCCCTGTTTTTCTTACTCTGTCTTCCACATGGACTCATGGAGATACATTCTTATGCAATAGAGAAGATGCTGTTCGTATATTAACTACATGCTGAATGAGTGCCGTGTTGCACATTTAAAGTGCTAGTCAACAGCAAAACCACAAAACCCATAAGCAGCTCTGAGCTATTATGGCCTTTCTCCAAAATTAAATTAAAGAAGGTTCTATTTTTCTTGCATCCTTTGTCTTCCCAGTGGTATCCCTCCCATCTGTGCTTGGTCACTTAAAGACCACATAACACTAGTGGGTGGTTATTATCATTGACTCCCCTATTGAAATCGAGGAAACTGAAGCCCATAAACTCTCTCCACAAATACACGCAGTTCATAACAGCAAAAGTGGGATTGAGCCCAAGTAGTCTGCTTCTAGAGCCAGGTTTTTAATCTTTTATTAACAAAAATTGTGACAAACCAAATCATAGAAAGAGGGAGAGGAGAGGGGAGGGTAGGGGGAAGAACATGAGATTTCAAAGAAGATTTCTGGAAACATTAAAAAAAAATAAACCTCATATCTCTGTTCTATTTCATAGGGACAGTTTCAAATCAGAAGTGCTTCATACACAAATAGCCAGCAAGCTACTGGAGGCTCAAGCCAGAAGAAAGGATGTAATGTTTCAATAAAGTCTGGTTACAGAGAGCAACACTGAAACTCTAAGAATTAAATTTGAAAGTTTACAGACCTGAATGTCCATTTGTCAAGTAATCATCAACATGCTATCAATCCAAAGCAAGGGTTCTTGAGGATGGCGTGTGAGTTATTGGCATGTGTCTGTCTGTCTAGCACACACGAGACCCCAAGTTCTAGTGCCAGCACTGCAATCACTAACCAATTCGTTATTATTAATAATAAATTATAGTAATTAATAATCAATATTAAAAGATAACCAATTAATCAAATCTGAGTACAAGCTTTGTGAACAAAAGAAAACTTGTGATGTACATTTCTTGTTGCAAAATGTGAACATAGCCATTGCAGAATATATGACTACTCAAGGAGAGGTCTATGAGAGGGTTTGGAAAGAAGGAAGAGAAAGAAACAATCATGTAATTATAATCTCAAAAATAAAAGATTTTAAAAAGCATATGGCTCATAATTAGAGTAGTTGATAGAGAATAAAACTTAAGCTATAGAGTACAGTCTTTAAGCGCATAACAAAAAAGTTAAATTTGAGTTCAAGTTAATCATTTTAAAATATAAGCTTGAACTTTTTTTTCCCTTCAGAATCACATCCCACAGGAGAAGTTTTATAAAATAAAATTGTGGCTTCTCTAAAATCCTGTAAAGGCCAAGTTTAAGAAAGAGAGAGCAAGGCTGGAACAGGACGTTCTACACTGAATTTTTGACTAACAAGAAGCAGTGGCAAATGAGCAGGCTTCTTTTTGTGATCTGGCTGATGCGGAATGACTTTGGAAAACTACCTCAGGAAGTCAGAAGACAATATGAGCCACTAAGACTTTCCATACCTCGCTAGTCACAGGAAATCTTAAAATACCAGTCCATTCTGCCGGTGTCTGCACAGCTTGTGGGGCATTTGTGATATCGTACCAGGCAGAGATCATACATGTGCCTTATCTAACTAAAGTAGCATTTTACGTGTTAATCTTACTTATACGGTCATGTAAAAAAAAAAAAGAGTACATGGTAATAGACTATCTTATCGGGGCTGAATGAAAGAAGAGAGTATCAGAGATGAGGCGAATCAAGGGAGAAGTTTAAAGCCAACAAGGTCTTTTCTGAGGACTAGGTGGTGAAGGGTTTCTTGCTTCTTGAGATAGTATTCATAAAGCCAGGACAGCACACAGGAGTAAAGCAGCAGCTGTGTCAAGCATACAAGCCAGTGGGCTTTCAGCCGTGCAGAGAGAAAACAGGGATAACAATTCAGACCAACGCGCCACTGGTCTAACTAGCCCAGCCCAGGAGCTGACACACATTAGCCCAGCTTTCAGATGGCCCTGTGCACAGCTGTCATCTTTGTGCAGACCTCCAAACAATCATACGTCATTAACTCCCTGAAAGAGCAGCTAGCCAAATAAATAAATAAGTGTTCATTCTTTTGTTGGTTTTGGGGGGACAGGATCTCATGGAGTTCGGGCTGGCCTCTGGACTGGAACTCTCTATGGAGCTGAAGATGGGATTGATTCCTGACCCTCCTGCTTGGATTAAATCTCTTGAGTGCTTGGATTAAAGATGTGGGTCACCCCCCCCCATTTTCCACAGTGCTGGGGTATGAAACCAGGGCTTTGAGAATCCTAGGCATGTTCTCTACCAGCCCAGCTTTAGGATGTCTGTTTTCAGTGACTAAGTTTGGGGATTGTGTATTATGTGCAGCAATAAATGAAATAAATGCTGAGAAATGTCATCTGAAGATCTATCTAGTCAATATTTCTTAATTCAGCCATAATACTTAACAATAAAAATTTAGCACTACTATGTTGTCCCAGAAATGTAGCTAACTTTATATGCATATGAATTCACACATATACACATATTAAATATATTGTCAGATATTTAAGTATATGTTGTATTTTTTTACTGAGCACAAAAATAAGTTGATAAACCTTCAAACTTTTAAGAGCTATAAAAAAAGCAATACATGACTGGGTTAGTTGTCTCTGTTGGTCTTCTTGTGAGGTTCCTGTCCCCTCCAGGTCCTTCCATCTTTCCCCCAACACTTCCACAGGACCCCTGGAGCTCCACCCCATGCTTAGCTACAAGTCCCAGCCTCTGTCTTGATCCACTGCTGGTTGGAGCCTCCCAGATGACAGTCAAGTTAGGCTCCTGTCTGCAAGCATAGCAGAGTATCATCAATAGTGTCAGGGGCTGGCTCTCTACCATGCGGTGGGTCTCAGGTTGGGCCAATTACTGGCTGGACATTCCCTCAATCTTTGTTCTCTCTTTATCTCTGCACTTCTTGTAGGCAGAGCAGTTTTGGGATCAAAGTTTTTGTTGCTGGGTTGTGGTTCCCCTCCCTCCACTAGCCCGGTTCCCTGGGGGCTTACCGGGACTTGAGACATCAACGAAGGAACATGCATGGTCTGGAACTAGGCCCCCTGCACATATGTGTCCAATGGGCAGGTTGGTCTTCCTATGGGGTGCCTGGCAAGTTAGGGGCGGGTTCTAACATGGACTCTGTTGCCTGCCTTTAGATCACTTCCCCCTGTCAGCTTTGCCTTGCCTAGCCTCAGAGGATGAGGATATGCTCAGTCCTGATGTGACCTGATGTGCTGGAGAAGGTTGACACAGGGGGAGGGAGCTTCTCTTTTCTCAGGGGAAGGGGAGAGGAGAAGGAGAAAGGAGAGTAAGGGAGGTCTGGGAGAAGAGGAGGGAGGGGGTATCTTTGGGATGTAAAGTAAATAAACTGAAAAAATGCACTACATGAATATATTAACGGAATATGAATGTGTATCTAATAGACTTTCTAGAGCATCTTTAATAAGAATGATAATAGCAAAATGGAGTATAGATGCTCGTTTGCCTTCATCTCTACTCATGCATCTTCTTTGTCTATATCACACACATTTGTGACAACTGGTGAACCTATATTTAAACACCATCGCCACCCAAGGTCGGTAGTTGACATGGGGATTGATGCTCAGCAGTGAACATTCTCATGATTTGATAGTAAAGTGCTCCCATGAGGTCATCATTTGGGAAGCTTTGAGAAGGTGGGGCCTACTTAAAGCAAGTGATATGGAGCAAAGCATGGGGCATTGAGGATTATAGCTTGACCCTGCTTCTGGCTCTTTCTCTCTCTGCTTCCTATGCCACAGAGACCTGTTCCTTTGTTCCTTGATCCTTACATTTCATTTCTGTCCTCACTCTTCCATGGAAATGTACGTTCATTTTTTTTGATTTGTTAATTGAGATAGCCTGGCTACCTTGAATTCATAATCCTCGTGTCTCTGCTGGGCTTACATGTAGGTATCTGCCACCTTGTCTGGCCTCGAATACTCTGTTGTTCTTCTCCTCCTCCCCATTTTTTTCTCCTCTTCCTCCTCCTCCTTCTTCTTTTTGAGACAGGGTTTCTCTGAATAGCCTTGGCTGTCCTGGACTCACTTTGTAGACTAACCTGGCCTTGAACTCACAGAGATCTGCCTGCTTCTGCTTCCCCCGAGTGCTGGGATAATAGGCATGCCGGCACTAAGCCCGGCTGAATACTCTGTTCTTAAAGGTCCCAAAAGACTTTCTCCACATAAAAACCAAAGTTATTTACCCATCTACCTCTATATTTGCTTATACACAAAGCTGTAACTAAGAACCAGGGATAAGCCATCAGCCAGCATAAATGTAGGTAAGAAGGACTTCAAGTCCAAGCAGCCATAAACACATGTATTTTGAATTCTTGATATTTCTCTAATTTATTTTGTCCTTTCTTTACTTATGATTTTTCATAGTGTCTCAAATATGTAATAACTATATGTATTGCACATGAGCTTGAAGCTCACTCTAACTTTTGAGGAGATTTTAAGGAAATAAAATTGTGCCTTATAAAATGTACTTTCATCGTGTGGGCAACTATTAAACAGATTCTTTAAAAGAAAATATCCATGGCTAAAATTAAATAGGATTAGAATGAGTTAACTGAAGCTGTGCATGTCAGTACACAAGGACCGTTGCAAAGATTAGAATTACGTAAGCTCTAAACACTATTCTGTCTTGGAGCTTGTTTGTTTGCCTGTGTGTGTGTATGATGTGCATACCGAAATCACACATACATGAAGACTGTCACCATCCTGCTCTGTCACTCATCTGTATATGCATGGCCATGTCCTACTATTTACATGGGTGCTTGAGCTTAGGTCCTTATGCTTATGCCTCAAGCACACTTATCCCTGAGCAAATACTCCAAATCTAATCTTTATTTTTATTTCAAAATGTAAAAAAAAGTTAAATTAAAGAAAATATATTATTCTTATTATTTCTGAATAAGACGTTTTCTGTATTTATTTATAATTTTCAACTGCTGTCATTGTTTTAACTATTTTATCCATTTCCAAGTTATTAAAAACTAACTACTATTATGAGAAAGAAGAGTCAGGATTAACGAACTTCTTAAAAACTAGAACATAAATATTTGGTCAGATTAAAAACAAATTTGTACAACCACTTTGGAAATCAATCTGGCGCTTTCTCAGACAATTAGGAATAGCGCTTC
>CM053744.1:80559603-80595189 GCA_028658305.1 Pachyuromys duprasi | reverse complement strand
TTTACCTAGCAGTGTATCAAAGCAGATATTAAGACTCATAACCAAACCTTTGGCAGAGTACAGGGAATCATATGAAAGAAGTGGGAGTTGTAAGACCTGGAGAGGACAGGAGCTCCACAAGGACAAAATATATATGGGCACAGGGGTCTTTTATGAGACTGTTTCTCCAACCAAGGACCATGTATGGATATATTCTAGAACATCTGCTCGGACGTAGCCCATGGTAGCCTATTAAGGGGAACAGGGACCATCTCTGACATGAACTCAATAGCAGGCTCTTTGACCTCTCCCTCCCTGAGGGAGGAGCAGCCCTGCCAGGCCACAGAGAACTTTGCAGCCAGTCCTGAAGATACCTGATAAAGCAGGGTCAGATGAAAGGGGAGGAGATCCTCCACTATCAATGGACTTTGAAAGGGGCAGGGAAGAGAGGAGGGAGGGAGGGTAGGATTGGGAGGGAATGAGGGAGGGGGATACAGCTGGGATACAAAGTTAATAAACTGTAACTAATATTTAAAAATTTAATAAAAATCAGTAATAAAAGCAATAATAATGCTTCCTGACTCTTAGAGTAACAATTCATTATTAATCACTCTGGCATTTATACTATTAAAAAAACAGTATACACTTGCAGCTTAAATGACATCAAAGTGGGTATTTTTAGTTTTTCTGCCACGTTTCATACTCCTGCCTGCTGCCCTCTTCCTTTAGCTTTGCAAAATTCTCCTCTCCTTCCCATCTACTATGCACAGCAGAGTCATCCCAAAATCACCCCCTGGTGAAAATAAGTGCTTTCTAAAACTGCTCAGCCTTCCCCACCCTCTTCCCCACAGCTCAGCATCTCTGTGTCATCATCTGCCTGGAAGAGCTAAGACTCATCTTCGATAATCTCTCTTGCTTTTTTGTATTACTACTTATTATTATTGTTTAAATTTCTATGATCATAACATGGCTCACTAGGGTAAAGGCATTTGCTACATAAGCCTCTTCAGAACCCATCTAAAGGTGGAAGGAGAAAACTGACTTTAAAATGTGGTTATCAACCTCCACGTATGTGCTATGGCGCTCCCTCCACCCGCCATGTCTACACGCACAGTAATAAAGCAGTGAATTAAGTTTCCGCTTAGTTGTTTTTCTAATAGAATGAAACACAATGGCTTTCATTGTGGCATTTTCAGCATTATGTGTTGTCCTTACCCATATCTTCCTTTTACTGGTCCCCAAACAGTCCCTCCTTCTGCAGTCATGTTGCACATGTTCTGGTTTGTCTTCCTTCTTACAGTCAACTGTTTACCAAAGCCTGTCGATTCTTCCTCCCTCCTGTGGCTTGCCTGTGTCCCGTTCCCAGTTCTTTTTCTTAGTGACAGCCTCACGAACCCTTGTGTAGATAATCGCCAATTATATGTCTGGAGCCTATTATTTTTCTCCTTCCATGAATTCATTCCCACCAGATTAGTTTTGTTGGGTTATCTGGCTGATTAACACCGAGTTTAGCATCATTTAATGTCATATCTATTATTTTAGCAGCATAAATGCTAGAATACTTTGTGATGATGGAGTAATCTAAGGGCTGGGAAACATGATATGGTATTTTTAAATCTCTTTTACTTTTCAAAAGAGGTTCATTAATCCCAACTCTTCTTTCTCATAGTAGCTAACTCTTAGTTATTAATAACTTGGATGTGGATAAGTAGTTAAATAAATGAGCTGTGCCAGTCAACAGGTGCTCTTTGGAACTGAAGTGTCTGTTATGTAATTGTGTCACATTTTAATATGAGGCAAAAGGATACACAGTAATCAGTCTGGAAGTTTTGTTTTGTAACAAATTCCACCCTTTAAAGGTGGGAGAACATTTGCGTTAATGGTGTTCCTCCTATGGCTACAGACCTTCAAAACAGCACTTGTATTTTAAAACTAACCTGACAGCAGTCTCTGATATCTTCGGAAACAATGGAATTTAACTGCTACACTTGGGGAGAGGGATCCTGAAAACAAGTGTCTGCCTTGCTTATTTTGTCAGATGTGTAAGCTTGTGTGAGGAAGCAAAATGAAGCTGTTATGATAGATTGAAACAACAGATCACAGCCCAGGCTGGAGGAGGCACTTGAGGACCGCGTGTGCAGAGCCCTCTGACATAGGACTTCCTCTCCCTCAGTGTCCCACACCCACCCCTCCTTCCTAAAACAGGATTCCCAATGACCTCACTTGCTTCTGAAGCAGCCACTCTCTAAAAACAAAACTGTTTCTCATACAAAGAATTTTTTTTCTAGTTAGCTATATAATAGAAACTTAAACTTCAGTGTATTCAAAATACACAATGAGCTGTGGACAAAAAAAGTTTTTTTTCAAAATATGCATGCAGGTTACTTGGGGCTACACAGCCAAAACAATAAGCTAATTGAATTTTTCTCTTTTTAACTTATTATTTTTGGTCACTGAAAGACATAAGCCTGGCTGGAAACCAATTGTTAAATTGGGTTAGGGAGCCAAGTTTCTTCCTATAGATTTTAGAAGGTTCTTGGGGTTCCATAAGGACAGATGTTAGTCTCTGGCTTTGAGTGGCTTCAGATCTCAGGAGTGCCTCACTTGAGCTGCCTTATCTTCTTGGTGGTGGGGCCGTAGCACAAGGAAACTGAATATTGGCACACTGTGTACTCAGTTTGGGATTTCAATGGCACTACTGGGAGTTCTGCTCAAGGAGACTCCTATAGGTTGTGTATTTGTTTGAGTCCTGGGCTGAGCATGCACAAAGAAATGTCTGATATCTGCTTAAGCTCTAACAGTGTAACTTGTTCCCCAGACCCGGACAGATGATTTATCAGAAGCGATCTTTCCTGAATCCTCTCTTTTGGGAAAGGTAATTTTAATACATTAATAATTTCTGGATTTTGAAACTGGGGAAGTTTTTAATATAAATGATTCCCAGTAAAAACAGGAAGTTAAAAGGGATCATGAAACCTACATTTAAAAAGTACTTAATTGAGCTGGGGAAATGACACAGTGAGAAACAAGGTCTGCTGCCAAGACTGAGAAGCTGAGCTCCATCCCAGATTCCACAGGTTGTGTGCAAAGAATTGATTCCCTCAAGTTGTTCTAAACCTCCCTGTAGCCCCTTTACACAAATAAACATAATTTTAAAATATTAACACATAAAAATTTTAAATGTAGCTAAAATACTTATTTTTTGTAAAATTTATTTTTTAAAGCCTTGAAAACAAATGAGATGATCACATACCAAAATTAGAGACCCAAACTCTATACAACTTAATGAACTTATATGCACTATACACTTAGAGTTGGCGCTAAATCTTTATAGTTAAATCTTTATAAAGAACTAGAAACATTAAAAGACAATGATCATGTTCACTGGTGATGACCTTTCTCCCCTTAAATATGAAATGTTTCTCAGAGGCAAACATTTTGTCTCGACTATTGTTCATTTTTTTAATTTAAAAATAAATTCTATTCACAATAGTTAAAAAAAAAAAAACCTCACTCTGTACAGAGAGTGCCAGAACTTCTATTAAGAAATTCACAATGACATTAGAAATGGTACTGTGATAACATTTTACTAAATAAAAGACTTCTCAGAATCTGTAAATCTGGAGGAAACAAGCGACTGAAAAGTGGGAGACTGCAGCCTAGCGGACACGTGAGCTACACTACGAACAGATGTGGCCTTCAGCATCAGCACTCGGGAGGTGGAGGGAGGAAAACGTGGAGCTCAGGGTCATCCTTGATCATACATGCGTTGACTTCACTATATCCTTCCGCATGCTTGCGAAGAGTAAAGATCACACTGAAGTATGCCGGAGAGCTGAATGAGAAGCAGCCTCCGCCGTCCTCAATGTTGCTGTTTCTTTTTCGAAGTTTACCTCACAGCTTTTTACTTCCTAACAACAACAAAAACCCCACCACATTTGTGTGGGTTTTTCCCCACTCTCATCTCATTCCTAGACACAGCCTAAGCTTTGGATTTAAGCTTTAACCTCTGTGAGTACAGCATTTCTACCCATCCCTCACTGATACCAACGAGAACGGGATCAAAGTAAACAGATGCTGAGAATAGCAACCCTAAATATTTCAAGAACATCGAATCAACAGCCAGCCTCCCTGGACATCATTCGCCGCTAAGGAAGTAGAGCGTAGTCTTCAAACAGAACAGAATAGGCCAAGTGAGTGTGGCTGCTGAAGATGGAGAGCAAACAATCCTATGTAAAATAAGTTAAGGATGCTCCAAAGAAAATAAAAACGAACATGCACAAATGCAGATGGTTTGTGCACACAAACCAAGCTAATGAAAAGGACTCCCTCAAGCCTGATGTAAAGCTCCACTTTGTCAGTGGACGGGGTTCTACTCTTCTAAAAAAGGAATAAAAAGCTAGGTGATATGCCTGCGGCGGTGAAGACAATTGTTGGTGAGGGGAGAAGGGTGGGGGGTAAGGGGTTGTGCTGAAATAATGACATCAGCATGTGGACGCTGGAAAATTTGTTCTCCCATAATCAGATCAGATGGGCGCTTCCTGTTTCACATTTCTAGTACACGTTGTCTTGTACACAATAGTAGTGGGAAACAATAGTTTGGCATGAGTTCAGTGCATACTAAGAAACACTCTGGCCCTTGAAAGGCTCAGATGAGTCAGCCACAAATGGCAAAGATTTCAGTGACGACAAGCAAGCCTGTGATGGTGGCTGGGGTGTGGCGGCCCAGAGAATGAGCTGCAGGAAGCAGATACATCCCTGACTTCTATCTTTTTCCAGCCTCCAAGTCCTTGACCACTGCTGCTGTGTCCAATATTTGCCTCTACACAGACGTATGTGCTTGCGTCTGACTAACCTGGCTTGTTTGTTTATGGGAATTAGTTTGTTTGCAAGGGCAAAACTGCTAGAGGGAAGAGCACTGTGTCAACAGCCCCGCTTCAGTTGTTTCTATTATCTCTCGTCCTTCCGTAGCTCCAAACCGTCTAAACAGACAAGAAGAGTGCTGTCTGGTGTTCTGCTGGAAATCATACCCTTACCCACAACCTCACAGCTCCTTGGAATGCCCAGGGGATAGACCCATTCTGTCCTGAGTCCATCTCCCATCCTCTCTGGTGCCATAGCGGGAATTCCGGTACATGCAGGCATCCAGCCACACTGTGCCTGGGTAAGAATGTTCGTGCCAGTCATGTGCAATGGCTTCCCTCTTCTGTTCTCTTCTTTCTGCCACTTGGCACAAGAATACACATGAGAAGAATATTCTGAAGCAGGCTAAAAAGAGGGGCTCTCCTGCTGTTCTCCACAGCGCTATTGCGGATGTAACTAACAGTTCAGGGAATATTTCAAGAGAGTGTAAGGACAGAGTCAGGCAGGGAGGAGTCTGGGATGAGAAGCTGTAACACAGAAAGGGAAACACACGGCAAGGATGCGTTGTGAGAGGAAGCAGCCCAAAGGATGTAGGATTGAGAACTGGGTTCTGTCCCAACAAGTTTTCCCTTTTTTTTTTAAACACACAAAACAAAACAAACTGGTCACCAAGTCCACATATTTGTTAAAAGTGATAAAGCTGTATTCACTTGAAAAATTCTACAAATAATAAAATATTTTGTACAAAATTGGCAGAATACAGAGCGAATAGAAAAGCCATCTCCAGTTCTCCCCAGAAAGAAGCGCTGATTTGATAATTATTAAAGCTTTCTGAATGTCTCTGCCTGAAAGCAAGCATATTCTGGCACATACATGTAATTTCACTAAAATAGACATATATACACACAAAGTCCAGCAGCCTGCTTTTTTTTTTTATCACAACCATCTATCTCAATAAATGTATACCTACAAAAGAAATCTTTAAAAATTGGCTTTATTTTTTAATTATACATTTGTGTTTCTGAATGTGGGTGTGTGCCCACGGCCTCAGTCCAGAGGCATGGAGTCACAAGTGGGCACAGAGAATTAAACTCCAGTCTTCTGGAAGAGCCGTAGAGATGTTTAAGTGTTGTCCCATCTCTCTAGCTCCCTACAAAATGATTTTTAATGGCTGTGTGAAATTCTATTGTGATGACGATGTTTACTTAACGAATCTCCCACTGAAGAATTTTTTCAGTTTTGATTGCTGTTAATAGCACTGACAAGATAACTTTATGCACATATTTAGCTATTGTGTGATCTTTACTAAACAAGATAATAAGAAATAACACCTGAACTTTTATCTCTGATTTTAATCTTTTGTGGGATTTTAAGATTCCGTAAATCTGCCTGGCACAGTGGCTCATGCCTGTAATGCTAGCACTTCCGGGAGGCAGAGGCAGGAAGATCTCTATGAGTTCCTGGTCAGCCTAGTCTACACAGGACAAATTCAGGACAGCCACGGCTACACAGAGAAACCCTGCCTTAAAAAACAAAACAAAACGAAATGAAAATATTCTGTAAGTCTTTCATCTTCTTTCACAAACTTCTGTACTGGTTTTTTAGAACTTTTTGTGATTTCATATGAGCTCTTTATATTTCAGAGATAATAGCCCTTAACAGTCATACCATCTTGCCTATCATTCCTGCATTTCTTCTTCTTTCTTCTTAACACCCTCTGTCTGTGTGTTGGGGCGCTGGGTGATTACTCAGGAGCCCCAAACATCCTCCCATTTCACCCCTCTGTCTCCCCTTGCCCCAGCATTGGGATTTCTAACCCACCTCTGGATTTTTATGACAGCTCTGGGCATTGATCTCAGACCCACCCTCATGTTTGCACAGTAGGCATTTTATAGACCAAATTGTCTGTTCAGCTCTGTTTCTTAATTTTCTATTTTGCTGGAACAACACACTTTTTAATTTTTTTATAAAATCAACTCTATCAGTGCTTTAACTCCACCTGATTCAATCTCAAAATTACTGCCAGTAATTTGAATCAGGTTTTTAATAATATTTTAATAATATTATTTTAATAATATTTTTTAACCCAAGTAGTTACAGTGATTTGATTTGGTCTCCCCTTCAGCCTCTGCCTCCTAGTCCTTGTATGCCATGCAGTGGTCGGAATGTTCTATTTACAGGGAAAATCTGGCCAAAGTGTTCTGCTGAAGACCGCTGAGGGATGTATGCCCATGGTTGTGTTGGTTGTTTCTTAGATCATAATGGTTATACACTGTGGCTTTTCCTACAAAATAAAATCAAATAAACGATGTGACAAAGATATATTAGTCAGAGCTCCCTGGGGATGCAGAACCAGTAGAACATATGTTGCAAAGGGCATTCATTAGATTGGCTCTCACGATATGGCCTGAGCTCTCCAAAAGTGTACTGGAGAGGCTGAGAGTCCACGACGCTGGAGGTTAGTATTCTGAAACAACCTGCTTCTGGGTTGCCTAGCAACTTATGATGTCATCTTGTATCACCCAGCCAGGTGGCCACACCTGGGGGCGTGGTTAGTGGTTACCTGACCTTAAAAGGGACAACCGGACACTTGTTCTCTCTCTTCTCTCTCTTCCTCTTCCTCTCTTAGTCTCTCTCTCTATCGCGGTGCCCCCCTTTCCTCCTCATCTCTCTCTATCTCTCTCTTCCCTCCATCATGGCCCACTCTCCCTGTTCCCCCTCTCTCCACTTAATAAACCTCTTTCATAGAAAACCTGTTGTAAGCCTCATCTTATTTATAAATTAATACTAACACTGGATCCCCGACAGTCCTGATCTGGCTCTGAAAGCCTGGCGGACTGCTGGTCTTCCATCTACAGTGGAAGGCCAAAGAAGCTGCGTCCTGAAGGATCGCTGCAGAAACGTGATTGGTGTGCTAAGCAGCCAAACTTGAAGGCAGGCCAGCAAGCAGAGTTCTTGCGCCCTTAACGTCTGGGCCATGCAGGAAGGTGGTGTCCACTCTGAGCGTGGTTCTTCCCTCCTTCATCCTTCTGGAAATACTGTCCCACACCCACTCAGAGATGTGTCTCTTAGCTGCTCTCAGACCTACTCCAGTTAACAGCTCAACCATCACAATAGCTCCTGTTCCTGAATTATTTTTCAAGAGTCTTGAAGAAAAACCATCGTTTTTAATAAAAATGCACTAATTATGAAATTGATGTAAAATTTCAGATGATTTTAAAAATCAAGTGGGAAGCATTGTGATAGTGAGTGTTCTTTGTAAATTTGACAGGCCCTAGAATCACCTAGGGGCACACCTCTAAGCACACCTGTGATGGCTGATTTAATCTCTGTGCATGACTGTAAGGGATTAAGTTAATTGAGGTGGGAAGACCCAGCCTATAAATGGGCAGTATCATTCCCTGGGCTTAGGTCCTGGGCAGCATAAAAAGAAGAACAATAGCTCAGCACCAGTACTCATCAATCCCTGCTTTCTGATTGTGAATGTGATATGACCTGCTGCCTTGACTTCCCCACCATGGTGGACTGTACCATCAAGCCATGAACCAAACAAACCCTTCCTTCCTTTCTTAAGTTGCTTTTCTCAGAATATCACAGCAACAGGAAAATAAACTAAGACTAGCAGCAAAGGAATATTTGCACTTAAATCTTTAAAGGTCAACAGATATGGAGAATCTGATTTATGCCTTGGCATGAGACATGGGATTTCTGGAATGACCTCTCCCCGAGTCTTTGGTCCTCCCTTCCATAAGCCTTGAGGTCCATTGAGCTGAGTCGCACATACATTGTGAAGTACAGTCAATTGTCTTACACGCTCCACATGCACAGCTTAAATCAACCATAAATCAAAGGTGTTCAGAGAAAAATGCATCTTTACTGAACATGTACAGATATGCTTATGATCATTATTCACTAAGCAGTATAGCATTGAAATTTACATTATATCCGGTATAATAAACAATCTAGAGCAAATTTTTAAAGCATAAGAGAGGTGTACATAGATTATGTGAACACAATAAAGAACTATGTCATTTACATAAAGAACGTGAACATTTTCAGATTGCAGTATCTGTAGTATAGAAGCAGTTTCCACAAACACCAAGGGACAACTGTATTCATTTACATGTTTTTCCTACTAGCCAACAAGTTCTTTGATAGCAAAATTATCTTAATTATCTCTGTAGTATTCACTACTTGATATGTAATAGGTCTCATAACTATCCGTTAAATAAAGGAGCCGAAAGCCAAGTAAAAAGGCAATCTTTCAACAGCGAATATTTATTCTTAGAACTAAAAAAATGTCAGCATTACACACTACAAAACAGGTCTTATGTCTGAAAAAAAATGTTGAAATCAACACATGGTGATATTAGCCATACATTTCAACTGTTTGAGAACCCAAGCACAGAAGCACAGTCTTGCTATTGCCTCTCCATGTTCCTTCAGCTTCACCTCCTTTTCACTCCATTTACACACACACACAGACACACGCACACACACAGACACACACACACACACACAGACATTTGCTCATTTCCTGGGGGAATATTTGACTTAATTGACAGTAGTGGAATAACTTTGACAGAATAAAAAGGAATTAAGATTCTAAGTTCAGCTCCTAATGCTGGCCAATAATCCCCCCATGAGGTGCTTGTGCTCAGCAGTGGGATTTACTTCACCCGTTTCCCAAGATGATTAAGAGTTGATGCGTAATTGACAATGATGTACACTGGAGCGTGTTATCAACTCAATAAAGGAGTTGTGCCTGCATGATTCTCATTAGCATGACTAGTGGTTAAGCTGCATGCACTGAACGTTATGTCCTCTTTGCTCTATGAAGAGGAAGCTTTCATTGCCTAGATTATGAAATATTGATTAATTCATGTGTGCTCAGATATCCATCTAAAACTTGAATCAGCCAATCTGTCATCTCTCTTGCATCCACCTAGAGGAAAAATACAATGGCGAGCCCAAGGAGAACAAAAGGAGTGATGAGGGGCTGGAAATGAGAAAGGGGGGTAAACACAGAGGGAAAAAAGAGGCTGCAAATGAAACCTGACAAACTTACCCTGTAGACCAACACAGCACCCACCCGCAATCACACACACAACAGCCCCTATTTTAATTAATGCAGCTTTGCTTTCATGCCAGATATTAGGGAAACATTAATGAGAGAAAAATCTTGTTAATCCATTTCCCACTTCATTAATTATGCATCAATGCCAAGTTTGTGTTGGACTGCCATAAGACAAGCTGTTCTAATAAGGACCAATGCTGCACATTATGCAACAGTTACTGGACTTTCCTGATTCTCTGTGACTGTTTTGAGGTTCTACTAAATGTTTCTTCTATGTGTATTTGTGCTCAGTAGTAAGTATTCTATGATAAGAATATGAAATGTCCTTTATGCTGACTACAATTGTTCCTTAGCAAATTCTTCGTTTCTGTCCCTGGCACAGGGAAGAGTCTCTTTAGTTAGAGAAAAAGGCAATCAAACATGGTGAAAGTACTTAATGTCATTGAATTATACACATAAAATGATGGTGAAATGATACATTTCATGTGATACATATTTATCACAATAAATAAGGGAAATGCTTTTTAAAGAAATTAATTTTTCTGGAGACACTAAAAGGTTAAATTATACTAGAATTAGAAAAGTGGGGAAATTCTTTGAAAGTTCTTTTTCTCAAAATATCTTGAGGTAAGGCTAAGAGGATGGTCCAGAAGGTGGGCATACTTGCCCAGAAGCTAGTTTGATCCTCAGAACCACTGAAGGAAGGACAGGACTGACTCCTGAAAGTTTGTTCTGTGATCTCCACAGAAGCGCCATGGCATATGTGTGTCCCAAAACATGTCACACACATTAAAGAGAAGAAGAAGGAGAAAAAGAACAATAACAAAAACAAAAACAAGAACAAGAATAAGAAGAACAAGAAAAAGAACAAGATCATTTCAGGATGTATTTAATAGAAAAAGAATGAGATAAATTTCAGAGCTGGCAACCTCCATTGTGCTGTCTGGAGAAAATAGGGGGTATTTGAATGGCTTCACCGATTTATGTTAACTGAGCATCTAAAAAAGTCTGCTACTGTTTTAGTTAATTCAAAGTATCACTAGTTAATTCCACCCACCCCCTACCACACGTGCCGTTCTCTGTGCACCTGGATGATTACTTTATCATTGACTGGACAAGAGATTCACCAAGTTTCGCCGGTAAACATAGAAACATTATTGCTCCCTTCTGCTGAATAGGATCACTTCTCTCCACTCATAGAGTCCCACTTTTGAGGAGTCCTTCAGAGCCACGAAGCACCTCATACCTCACACTCTCAGAGGACACAGAGTAAATGTCAACAAATCCAGCAATATTTTCTCAACCTTTCTGTGAAGAAACTTGGTATTAAAATGTCACCAGAGCTTATCTTTAAGGTACAAATGGATTGACCCTATGCTTGGTAAGGATTTTCATTCATTATAAATAACTAAAATTATTTTTACCAGTGGTATAAATTGATTAGAGACAAAATTTTGATGAGTCAATCAAGATGAATTTTTAAATAAGAAAAAATACGGTAAGGTCTCCGAGAAATATCTTCTTTTGTGTCAAAAATTTCCCCATGTAAGTATTGCTAATTTTTACTTTTAACTAAAAACAAACCATCAATGTACCAAACAGAGCTGAAATCTGTTTATTAAATTCTTGTAATCATTTTCCTTAAATATCCTCGTTTAAAATCTTTAATTTTATCTAGACTTATTCATTAAACAGGTTGAAATTTTCTGATTCCTTTCTTGCCATGCAGTTCCCGTCTCCAATAACGATTTGTCTGGAATCCGTCTGGCCAGCAGACTCGCGAAGGGGAAGGTACCAGTGCCTGCCACTTAACTCTTCAAAGTACGTGGACAAGGGCAAACATCCCGAAGGGTTTCTAAACGCGGCACTGCCATGGGAAGTGCCCTGCAGAGCCCAGGTGCTTCTCCAAACAAGGAGGACTCAAAACAGCGAGGACTCTCGTCACTGGGATCCTTTCTAGAGAACAAATACAGAGGGGCTGTACAATTGAGAGCGGGCTGTACTTTCACATGCCCTCTTACACCTCATTGTGGGCACACTAAGTCCAGCTCACGGCAAGATCATAGGTTGGGAAAGACCATGTCAAAATTCCCTTAACAGGGAACAACTTATGTCTATATGAACGTTATTCGGGTTCCACAGTATCTCTACAAAGCTCTGAATCAGCGCTGCGGGTGGGTGTATATTAATATTATAGACATTTTCAGTATGTTTTTTAGATTTTTAAAAAATCTTTGTATATCTGCACGCACAACATACACATTCATGTGAGGGGGCATCGCAGGACCACATTGGGCGTTGGTCTTGCCTCCCACCTTATTTGAAACGGAATCCCTTTGCGGTTTTTCTGCTGTGGGCGCCAGACGGCTCATGAACTCCCTGGGATCTCCTTGTCCCTGACTTCCTCTCCCCTAAGAACCCTGGGGTTACGGACACCCATGCTGCAGCACCTGGCTTTGACATGGGTTCTGGGGATTCAAACTGGGCTCGTCACACTTGCGTGCAAGCACTTTTGTCAACTAAACAATCTCCACAGTCCATTATCCATATTTAACAGAAGTTGGGACAGAGGACAGTGGCATCACCAGAGACAACACCTGGGTCATCTGGTTCCTTAGAGACAGTGCCGCCTCCACCCTGGAGCAGATGCACCTCCCAGTCAGAATAACCTCTCTGGAGGCAACTGCTTGTGGTCTGCCTACTGACTGGCCATCAAGAGAAGGTGACAATGAGGACTGCACTCAAGCTGAGAAGGGAATGGGATATGCCAGGGCTTCCTGAAACACTGTGGCCTCAGCTTCTCACTGAGGACTTCTCAGCAGAAGGACTGCAGGAAGAGGAAGAGCAAAGTGTCACCCTCAGAGTTGGACACTGACGCACTTCCAAAGTATCTTTTGATGAAAGATCACTGAGTGGTTCTGTATGTGTGACACAGAAGCATTTTAAATAATTCAAAAAAAAGTTCTATTTAAAAACTGGTAAACAAAAAAAGAAAATAAAAAAAATAAATAAACTGGTAAATGTTGGTAGGCCATTTGCCTATCATGTGCAATCCTTGAGTTTAGCAACATACACAGTCACACACACACACATCATGACACCTTTCAGTACCATGTCCTTATGCACATGAATAGGACTTTTTGGGATCTGCATCAATAAAAATAAAAGCCAGGGCTGCATATACCCATAATCCTAGCACTTGAGAGGCAGAGGCAGGAGGGTTGTAAATCGGAGACCACCAGGACTATATAGGAAGACCCAAAATGATTGAAAAGAGTAAAAATTTTTTTACTTTATTGATGCTGAACCTGCCTCCTTTCAGTAATGAGCAATAAATAGTTATGAATAGATAATAGAAACACAAAATATAAGACAAAACAACAGGGAAAACCAAAAAGTCCAATCCACTGCACATTTTCTTCATTAAGACAGACTTTTACAAAGCCGGGCAGTGGTAGTGCATGCCTTTAATCCCAGCACTTGGGAGGAAGAGACAAGTGGATCTCTGTGAGTTCAAGGCCTGCCTAGTCTACAAACAGAGTCCAGGATAGCCAAGGCTACACACAGAGAAACAAACAAAAGACACACTTTTATAGAAAATTCTACTTCACCATTTACCTTGAGAGCTGTTAAGTGTACAGATTTTTGTCTTTTGTGCGTTTTGGGGTAACCTTTATATTAATAATAATGGCAGTAGTGACGGATTCCAAAACAATTTTGAGTATCACGATTATAGGAAATTCTTATAATTTGAAGTTTCAATTTATGTAAATATTTTTGTTGAAGGGAAGCATGGTGGGATTGTCAAACTGTTCAAAGATAAGCACAGAATAGAATTCCATGGGAAAAAAAGAGATGAAAACAAAGAAGAAATGTAAGTATCTATTAAACAGAGCTCAGCATTTGCCTTTTCAATTACACTTATTTTTCTAACTTTGAGATGGGCAACGGGAGTACTGACCACGTTGCTGTGGTATTTAGACTACATGTCAGAATAGAAAAAGCGATAGAGCCACTTTGTTAAGTGAAAAGAACAGGAAAGAAAGTTGCATCTTCCGTGTGAATTTACAATTCAAATGTTTGATAATTTGTCAGGAGTAGTCACAAAAAGATTTTCAAATTTCTATTGGGTGAATGAGAGTAAAAGTGTTTAAAGATCACTATGCAGGCTGAAGAGAGCTGTCTCGACAGCTGAGAGTGTTTATAGCCGCACTGTTCACCCGACATCGCCTGGAACTTTAGCTCCAAGAGATCTAACTTCCCCTTCTGGCCTCCTCCGGCACTGCGCTCCTGTGCAAGTGCACACACACACAATTAAATATGAAAATAAAACCTTTAAGGGTCACTGATCAGTATGCTATGGAAGCATGTCACTGTGCGTATTATTTGTGTAAGAAATGCATAGAGTTGGGGGCCAGAAAATGCACACATTCAATGGGAGAGTGCTTATGTGGTATTCCCTGAGATGCAGAGCGGTGGGATAAAGAAAGAGCCATAAAATGATCTCTAAAACTTACTGAAGGCAGCGGAAAGCAAGTCGTGAGCAACAAAATCATGGCAAATGATCAGTTAAATCAAATAAAACCACCTGGATTATTTGTTCCTCACTCAAGATCTCTACAGTCATAATTCCCCACTCTAGCTCCAATGTAGAGCCTACCTTCCTGCCCCTGTGAACATCAGGCAAGAGACAAGAATGTGAGAATCTGTAGTGAACTACTCCCATGATTTTGTGTGACTGTGATCATTTTCTTTCACTCAAAGAGCTAGCACATACACATGACCTGACCACAGAATCCTTGACCCTGAATATAACTCACCTAGCTGATGTGCGATTGACATCACGGTGTTCCAGGAATTGTTATTAAAGACTAATTAGGAAGTCAGTTACCCTGATGGAATCACATAGACCTAAATAACAAAACAAAATAAAACAAAAACTAAAAACAACGTGACATCACACACAGGAATACCACCATACCAAACAGGATGTTTCAATTTATCTTGGGGGCAAATAGACAAGAACCCATCAAGATGAAAATGGGATTTAATCTTAATAAACACTGAGATGGGTAAGTATTAAATCTAACTTTGCTCAAACTATGAGAACACAGAGTTCTCTGACTAAAAGTGCGTGGATAAAAATATAGTCTACACACATTGTAACTCCCTGGTGTAAAACACCAGGCTGGATTATGGGAAAAGCCTACGCCCTGTGAGCCCCAGTCGCCATGCACCGGGATGAAAAGAAGGAAATGTTGTTCTGAGCAGCTTGCCAAGGCTAGGGAGAAGTAGGGCAGTTGCTGAAAGCAAGTTTGTTGTGTTTGACATAGACAAAGGGAGGTATCCTAAATTACCTTTGCCACTTAAAAATTGAAACTGGTCACTTTCTCCAAACTGAGAGAGGAATAGGGGAGAAGGGATGGGGGAAGAGGGAGGGATGGTGGGGCCAGAAACAGAAGAGGAAGGGGGCTACGAGCAGGATTTAAAGTGAATAAATAATGAATTTAAGAAAAAAAATAGGGGAAAAATAGTTGGGAAGAGAAGGGCTGTGTGAAAGGGTTTAACAGGCAACTTTAAGAAATGCATAGTGAGCTTTAGATTCTTTTCAAGCAGTACCTTTGCTTTAGTGGATGTTTTCTCACAACATGAGATTGGTTCCTAAGACAAGAAACTTTAAGCCTAAGATTACTTGTCATTTAAGAAAAAAAATTAGAACTGAATTCAAACCCAGGACTACACATATGCTAAGTATATGTTCTAGTAAGCTGCATTCCTAACTCTTCACACTTTGATATAAAGGAGTGGTTGACAAAGGCTGTGAGTATAAACTTTGAGTTTATCAGGGAAACGGTCATAACATGGCCAGGGAAGACTGTAATAAATCTCCCACATCTACCACCCAGCCTTAACACGCACCAGCTCTCAATTCATCTTATTTCATCTGTGGTTTATCTATCCACCCACGCCATACTATGGCAGAGCAAATCCAAGAGACAAACTCACTTAGTTCAGTTCTTCTTATGTAATATTTGGGGCCTCTTTCCTATTACAATATAGTGTTTCTGTCTTTAATAATATTTGGTAGGAAAATGCATGTGACCACATGACCGTGGTCCCTACCACTATTCTTTGATATGAACCTGTGCCACACTCCATTACCAACCAAGAGGTTTTAGCTCTGTCTCCGGGAGACCTCATGGCAAAACAAAATAGCTCCTAATACCACCTAGAAATATGCTTGCTTTTTAGCCTGTTTGTACAAGCCATGCATAAAAACACTGCTGCTTCTACTGCATATTTCTTGGGAAGATATCTATGATTCCAGACTGATAAGCAGATGAAGAAAGACAGTCGAGTGTTAGAATTCTCAGCAGAATGTTTCTTCCCTCCACTCCAGCAGTTTCTTTGCTAGTGTAAAAAGCTCACACAGGCCGCCATTGTCTAGAAACTATTGCTGCCTAACAGCTGCTGAGAAGGCTCTATGATATTACCGTCACTCAGGAAGAAAGTCCAGGCCCTGTGGGCTGGGCATCATTGTATCTTGAGAGCTGGCATGCTTGTTGGCAGTGCCCCTGAAAACCTAAGGAACAAATAAGCCAAGGCTGTGTTCACACAGTTGGAAACGCCAGGCCAGAGGCACAGGCCTGAGAAAAAAAATCTGTCTTGGTCCTCACATTGCATTTCCTGATAAACCAGAATCTCTTCATTATGAAATTCACTCTTGTTGGGAAGAAGGAAAAGAAAGGCATATCTCTTCACTCCAGTCAGATCCCATTTCTAGTTCTCTTGGTGAAAGAGAATGGGGAAAAACATTCCTTCCTGTTTTCTTCTTGGTGTTCCTAAAGCACGCTGATTAATGCTAATGAAATTCATGCATTCAGACAGGAGTGTACTCAGCTTCGGGATTCAGAAAGTTTGTGATTGGCATTGATCGGGATGCATTTAATCCAGGTCGAGTTTACCCTTTTATATTTAGGTGAACAGAAATCCCCATTGAATGTATTTGCCACGGTGGTATTGTTTGTGCTTGGTAAGAAAGAAACAAATCACCTATGAATAAAACCTTTCTCTCTCTCTCTCTCTCTCTTTTTTTTTCTAGTTCATAGAATATTTTCTTTGGTAAATTTTGAAAACAATGTTATTACTTGAAGATTCCAATTTTGATCTTTTTATTTATTTTTTTAACATGCCTGTTATGGGGGTTCTGAGCAAACAGAACATAGAAGATAATGAAATTTTTCTTACAGGGGACAATGTTTTCCTAAGCCTTAGTTCAAACACGAAATAAGACAAGCTAGTTTTCCACCAGGGAAATTATTATCTGTTTCGTATGTACTATATTAATTAGATTAGGGCCTAAATCCTCGTAGTTTGCATAATTGTATTTAATTTGCCAGAAGGGGTCAGATGTAGCACTAGCCTTCTTCTGAGAGGTGATGTTGTTTAATTGGCAAAAGCGTATCCCAGTCTACAGAGTGGAAATGCAACTTTAGAATGAAGTGTACAGTTTTCTTTGGAGGCACAAATTCTACTGTTCGAGTAGGAAAAGCCCTAGAGATGCACCTAATTAAATATGTTGGTAAATGCTGCAGTCCATCTCTAGGTAATTCCTTCCAGGGTAGTGTTCTTTCCTTAAATGGCTTTTCTAAGTATTTAGCTAACATGACACTAAATTGTAAACTTTCATGCACCAACCCTTGGACAGTTACTTTTTTCTTATCATGCTTCCTACTCTTGAGTTTAATGTGTTTTTCTTTACAGTAAATAAACTCCTTTTTTCTTTCTCTTTTTCCCTCAGAATCAAAGGAATGAGGAATGAAAAAACATCCCTTTTTTGTTTGTTTGTTTGTTTGTTTGCTTCTAATTTAATATCACATGCAGACTTTTCCTTATCTTATTTTTTTCCAAAGTCTTTATGTTCTGAATACTCTTAAAACAAACAACCAAAAGGAAAGGGTCTTGCTATGTAGCCTGGACTGACCTCAAATTTATAATCCTGCCACAGTTCCAGCTGTGTGTGCACTATCACACGTAGCTATATCCTGAGTGCTCTGATTTTTGAAATTTCTTTTCATATAGATAAAGATGTTATTGGATATACATGTACATGATTCTAGCTGACATGTACTAAGCCTATGAGATATTCTAGATAGTGTATCTAGAAATATTTGGTTTTTCGACACAGGACTTCTAGGTGTAGCTTTGAACTAACTGTGTAGACCAGGCTGACCTCACTGTGTGCACCACTGTGCCCAGCTTTGATAGTATATTTTATAAACATCAATTAGACGGATTTCCCCAATAGCCTTACCTCCTCAGCTAAGATATTTGATACCTAGTGTTGCCCAAAATCTTGATTCTAGTCACAGTACAAACAGTAGAGACCAAGCTTCTTAACCATGACACTGTATCATTTCTTCATTATTGATAACGTAGTGGGAAAGACACCATTTGTGAGCTACAGAGTGAGGATTCTCTACTGTCACTGTGCTTTCAATAATGACAGATGAAATCCTTTCTCTAGTCAAAGGGATGAATAAGAAAGCTCTGAAAAGGCTCCTCCAGTCTAGCTGCTTTGGGCTGTCTCTCTTCCAGAGTCATCTCTTTCCATCACTGGACACGGCACTGGCACCAAGCTTCCGTTTTCATTTTAAGACAAGGTAGCGTGAGAATTCCAGCCGCATTTCTTGTTTGTACGCTGTGCTGTTTGCCCGCAGAGCTGCTGCCACGTGCTGCTAGGAAACCCCGGCTCTTTCTCTGGGCCAGCGCCAAAAGGTCCTCTCCTGTGGGAATTCCTTTCCTTTTGTATAGTCCAGCCACAGCTCCTTTCTTTTTGTCCCTGAAGTAACTGCACACTGAACAGCATCACACCTTGAAACATTGTTTAAACACCAAACAAAAAGGGGAAAGAAAAACCAAACCAAACCAAAACCCAGCAAGACCCAGGGGAAATGGGGGGTTCTGTGCTTCACACCCTGATTTTTCAAAGCACCGTTGTCTCTCTGCTTCTTATTTGGTTTGTTTGTTTGCTTTTCTTTTGGGGGGTGTTTTGTTGTTGTTGTTGCTGTTTTTAAGATTTGCTGTTATTTGTAATCACGCGTAGGTATGTGCGCTTGCTTGGGGGTATATACATGGGAGAACACGTGCTCAAGGAGGCCAGAACTAGAGGTGTGGATGGCGGTGAGCCATCTAATATGGGTAGGAACCAAGAGCTGCAAGGGCTATTAATCAGCGAGCCTTCCTTCTCTCCAGCCCTTGCTTATTTTCTTTTCAGCAAGTTTTTTTGTCTTGCTTTGTTTGTTTGTTTGTTTTGTTTTTTCTTTCCTGTTTTCTTTGTTTTCTGAGACAGGTTCTCACAATGTAGCCCAGGCTAGATGGAAATGTGATGCTCCTGCCTCAGAATCACAGATGTGCATCACCATGGGTAGTTTTCCTTGACAGGAGAAGGAAAAAAAAATCTGAAAACCTCGGTGCCACAGAAGAAGAACCTGGAAGACAGGCCAGCCAGTGAATTCCTGTCACATACTGCTTAGCCCTGCCCTAGCTGTATAGTGCAAGTCACCAAAGGTTTAATCACTTCTTTCCATGACTTATCAGAACTATTCTTTTATTCCTCTGTCCCCACAGGGTAGGGTGATGCCGGGTCTTCATAGCCTTTCTTCTTAGCAAGGGGCCTGCGCTGAACAAGAAAACTTGGTGGGTTAGTACAATACTTAGCATCCTTCCTAAGGTTACACAGGGATTAAAGTTTTGAACGATAAGCTAAACTTTAAAAGTTTTTTTTTCTAAATTTATTTTTTCACAATTTATTCATTGTATATCCCGATTGAAGATCCCTCCTCAAATCCTCCCAGTCCCACTCTCTCTCTCTCTTTCCCCCATCCCCTTCCCCTAGTCCACTGAAAGGGGGAATTCTCCACTATTGCCATCTGCCCATAGCTTATCAAGTCTCATCAGGACTGCCTGGATCCTCTTCCTCAGTGGCTTGTCAAGGCTGCCCTGCCAGGGCCAAGTGATCAAAGAGCAGGCAGCAGAGTTCATGACAGAGGCAGCCCCTGCTCCCCTTACTCGGGATTCCACACGGAAACTGAACTGCCAATTGACTCCATCAAGGAAATCATGACATTTGCAAGCAAATGTCATAGAACTATAAAAGATCATCCTGAGTGAGGTAACCTAGAAACTGATAAACTTTAAAAGTTTTACCAGAGATATGAGCAAATGTATTCATAGCTCATTCTAGACTTTTAATGACAGAATGTGCTAAAACATAGTTTGGCTTCATGATAAATGAAGAATCTGAACTCATACCAGAGCTCTGCCATTTAGCTACAGGAAAGTCACTTCACCTTGTTTTTTTTTTCATCTGTTAACTGGTTTATTACAGCATCCACAGACATCAACTGAGCTAACATATGCTCAGATAATGGGACTTAGAAAGCCACATATCTTAGAGTGATAATAAAAGACATCTTGCTGTTATGATCAACTGCCTTTCACAGCGTATGAAACAGGATCCCAGACTCACTTAGCTATATCACACAGAGTATCCTGGCCAGAACTGTACCACATCTAGACACCACTGCCAGTGGAGGTGAAGTGGATCCTTAGGTTGTGACAACTGAAGAGTTGGGGGTCTCCAACCTTTGTGTCCTGGTGACATAGACAATGGATTATGGTTTAGAGCTCAGAAGCAGGAGATGAGTTGGAGTTCCACAACTGTCCAGCAGTGAAATCAATGGGACAGTCCTAAGAACAATAGCTACCAGCAGTGACATGTAAGTTAGACACACCTGCATGAAATCCAGCCTTCATTGGAGCCTATTTAAAAGTCACTTTGAAGTTGGACAGACAGCTCACTATATAAGCCTGGTGATCTGAGTTTGCTCTCCAGGACCCAAATCTATTTTTCTGAGCGCTACATATGCAAAGTGGCATGTCCCTGCATGTACATCCCCACACACATTAAACAATAAACAAATGTAAAATAAAAAGAAAAAAGAAAGAAAGGAAGAAAGGAAGGAAGGAAGAAAGAGGACCTGAGTTAGAATTCCAGTAACCACATTTTAAAACCAGGCATGGTTATATGTGTGTGTGCCTGTAGTCCAAACACTGAGTGGACTGGAGGAGGATACTTGGGGCTTGCTGGCCACCAACCTAGCTCCAGGCCTAGTGAGAAACCCTGTATCAAAAGAATATGGCAAAGAATGATAGAGTTGGACATTCTACATCCTCCTCTGGTCCTTGCACGCCTGCACATACCCACACTCACCTGCATAAATACACACATACAAAAATTAAATAGTTAATTAGTATTAAAAGGGTAGCTTTACTCTTCTAGCAGGCCTATGACTAATGGTATATACTGCACGGTATAGGCTCCACTAGGATTAGGGGCGGAGTCTCTAGTCAGGCTACATACCTACTTGTGGATTTGATGTAGTTCAATTCAATAATCCAGGGCCATTTGTAACATTCAAATACCAGATCATGGGGTCAGGAAGCCAGGAGGTCCTCGTTGGCTGGTGGAAAGCCCTAATTAGGAGAGGGCAATAGAACTTTGGACAACCAAAACCTTTACTAACAGGATGTACTTTGTACCATTTCTTTAGTTTGCCTTGGCTATGTACCACATACCAGTAAGTAGGCTATTTCACCATCTATAAAGAAACCAGTTTTAGGAGTAAGGCTTGCTGAAAACCCCACATATGAGCAGAGTTATTGTTCGTCATTCTCCCTTTACCTAATCCCACATATTTTATGACATAGGGAGAAGGACCCTCAGAGATATCCATGCCCTAAACTTGAAATATGACTAAGGTTATGTGCCTTGAGAAGGGAGATCATTCTGTCCAGATGATATGTCTCACTAAATCCTGCCTAGTCTAGCCGCATGAGTCTTCAAAGGCAACAATTCCCTCTTCTCCTATAGTGAGAAGCAACAATGGTTCAGCCCGTTATCTCTAGCTTTTAGGACACAGCAGGAGGTCAGCCAAGGATGCTCTGTCTTCTAAAGGTCATTGGTAGCTCTCAGGATAGAGTCAAGAAATAAAAGGGGCTGACAGGAGGAACCTCATTCCTTCAACCACATAAAACTCACTGTTGTCAACACATGGGTGTGGAGAGAAGTCACTTATCTGCTGCAGCCCACAGAGAGGACTACACTGTGATTTTTAACCCTGATTTTTAACCCACATTAGACTTCTGACCTGCTAACTATGAGATAACATTACCACTGTTGGGATCTGGGGAGCTGGCTCAGTGATTAGGAGTGCTTGTGCACAAGCAAGAGGGTGTGAGTGTGAATCCCTAGCATCTATTCAAAACCAACCAACCAAGCAAACAAACATAAAACCCATGATCTTGGGACACACTTGCCTGGAGCCCCAGCACTGTGGGGGCAGAGCTAGGAGGATCTTTGGGGTTTACTATCTGACAGCTTCGCTCCAGGTTCAGTGAGAGACGCTGTCTCAGTAGAATAAGATGGAGAGTGTTAGAGCAGGACGTTCAAGATTGTCTTCCAGCCTTTGCATGCACACATTTGTCCGCACCATACATACACATGCATGTGTTACCACAGATTTGGAACCATTAAGTTGTTGGGTGACTTTTAATTGGAAAAGTGGGAAACTAGTGTTTCATGATGCTAAATATTAGAATAAAAGTGATTTTCAATAGCCTATGGATATGCAGGAAATGCACTCTAAAGCCAGTTATTTTAAATTAAATATTAATTTGTAATGCTACTGTATAATTCCAAATCACTTTAATTCAGTTATGAGACAGTGGGGACCTTTTAAATCTCATGAAATGGTTTTCTTTTATTCTGTAGAAGGCATTCAAAGAAAGTACTCATGTGTTCTTTCCCCAAATGTTTGGCTAGCTAAATTTAATGAAAGTTAATCATATACTCAAGTGAGTAAGAACTAGGATGCAGGTAAATAAATTCCATTTAATGAGGCAGGCTCAACGTACACAGACTTGAGCAACAGCCCTAAATTACTGACCTCATTAAAAATGACAAGGAACATGGAATACAGACAGGGTTTGCATCAGGGCTGGAGAGATGGCTCAGCAGTTAGGAGACTTAGCTGCTTTTACAGAGGCCCTGGACTTGGCTACCAGCCAGTTGGCTCGCCATCCACTGTAACTCCAGCTCCAGGGGATCTGATGCCCTCCTCTGGCCTCTGCATACAAGTACAGACACACAAACACACACACATGTGAATACTTACCCACAGACACATACACATGAATAACAATGAAACGAATATTTCCGAAGTTCATGCATAAAGAGAAATGGATTTTTAAAAGCCGTGCTTGAGCATTTGGTAAGACTGTGAGCTTTTGAGTCAAGGCTTCCCAATTCCTTCTCCTGACCCTCCTCACTAGTGTTCCATGTACCTACAGACTGTATGTCCTAAAGTGGATTCTATAGATACATTTCTCACAGTGTTAATTGCGGCAAAGTTTGAGTTATAAAACTACAATTTCTAATACTATGAATCTGGTCACAATCCTCTAGTTTAAAACAGCTGACATGCAGTGCACAATAGAGAGAGTTGCTTACTGCAGTTCTATACACAATTAGCATGGTGTGAAACCAGCCTGGATATCCAATAGTAGTGGGGTGGTATGTGTACACAATGGAGTTTTCTTTGGCCGTAGTGAAGAATAAAGTTATGTCATTTGCAGAAATGGAAGGAGCTGAAGACTGTCATGTTAAATAAAATAAGCCTGACTCAGAAAGACAAATATCACTTGTGTGTATTTTCTTTGTTTGTTTTGTTTTTTTTTGTTTTTGTTTTTCGAGACAGGGTTTTCTCTGTGTAGCTTTGGTTACCCTGGACCCATTTTGTAGACCAGCTGGCCTTGGATTCGCAGAGCTCTGCCTGCCTCTGCCTCCCTGAGTTCTGGGATTACAGGTGTGTGCCGCCACATTGGGCTCAGTTATAGATTTTAGATTCATAATGATAGGTATATAGGTAAGTAGATCGATGACAGATAGATAGATAGATAGATAGATAGATAGATAGATAGATAGATAGATAGATAGAACTTGAAATCAGAAGGGGAAGTGCATGGGAACTCTAAAGGGAGGAGAAAGAGGAACAAGAAAGGATATTACAAGGAGAAAAAAAAATGTCAGGCTGGTGATAGGGGTCAGTAGTTACTAGTTATTCCTATGCAGTCGAGGGCCAGAGTTCAGATTCCAGCACCCATGTAGCAAACAGGACATCCCATAATGTCTGTTCTTAGAGAGGGATCCAATGCCCCTCCTACCCTCCACTCACGCATGGCACACACACTGTTCAAACACACAGAGACACTCAGAAAAAATGTTGATACTAAAACATCACAGATTTACCTGTTATGAATCTAGACTTAAAAATAAACATACACAACATAGCTAGATGCGCAAGTAAGTCAAAGGGGGGCTACTTGGGAGGAGAATGGGATCTTCTGTAGGAGGAAAAAGGCCAAGAAATAGTAATGGGTAGGAGAAATGAGCAAAGTAAAATGATAAATATGCAGGAAAACATCAAGGTGAAACTCAATATTTTTGAGATAACTAAAATGAAAGGGGGGAAAAAGCATCAGTTGACATTCCATAGAGAATTCTGTCCAATTTAAATAAATATCCTAACCTGGGCTAGATTTCTCTTTAAGCTTATTATGCAGACACAAGTTCCTTTCTGATTTGCTGGGCATGGCCCACCAGAATGCCATGCCTAGCTTTTTGGGCTTGTTTACAGATGAAAATGAAGAGTGAAGAAGTAGGAAGGAACCATGAGCATGGATAAGCATCTTCCCTAGCTCCAGACTGCTCTTACCTCTGCAAAGAACCCTGCACTTCCCTGTTCATTAATTCTCCTTCTCCATCAAAACAGGAAAGAGTCTGATATCATTGTTTACTCCTACCACATATTCATATATTTGTGCTTTTAAGCTCCTTATCATAGAAGTTGTGGAATGAAACCATTTGTCTATGAAGTGCTTTTGTTTTGGTTTGTTGGCAAAACACAAATAGTGGAAGGAAATGTTGGGTTAGATGCCGGCTGATCACAACACTGTTCTAGCTATATTGGGGTACTGTGTGCTGGAGGGGAAGAAGTTGAGTTCAGAGATTGTGTGGAGAGAAGTGGCTGGCGAGATGGGAGCTTGTTGCCAGTCCTCGTGATCTGAACTCAGTCAGGAAACTGTCCTCTGAGCTCAGCACATAGTGGCATACAGACACACATATACCCACAGACATAAACACACACATGCATACACACAGACACACACAACACACACAAATTATCACACAGACACACACACATACAGATATACACACATGAGCATACACGTAATAATACATTTAGGGTAATGATAAAGAACTCTAATCAATTACCTTCTTTTACAACTAGTATTTCTGCATTTATACTTTCACTCACTTGTAGTGCAATTTTGGACTCAGCGATCCATTTTCTTTGATTCTCTGCCCTCACTAATATTTTATAAAATGATTTAAAAACTAGTAATTAAGAACCACAGGCTTTGGCAAAACCTGAGTCTACCTCCTGTTGACTAGGTTGTATGATTTTAGATTGCTATTTAACTATATAACATTTGGAGAGTCTCACCTCTGAATGTACAAAATGAGCAGATGTGCATGTGTGTCCGTACCCATGTACCTATGTGCTAATCTGAGAGTGAACTCAGATCACCAGTGTTGGCAGCCAGATTCTCGTGTTGGCCTGGCTTAAAGTTCTTCATGATCACTTCTCTCCACACAAACTCTCACCTGGGCATGGTGCAAGCCTGTGATTTTAGGACTCAAGAGGCCGAAGAAGGTAGGTTTGGAGTTCAAGGCCAGATTGGATTACATGGTGAGAACTTCTCTCAAAAGCAAGCCAAAAAATCTCCCTGGATCACAACTGTGGCAACAAATAGTAGATGAGTATAACAATTCTCAGAATTACTCAAGGTGTAAAGGAATTCCTTCCTTCCATATTTATGGTGTGTGTGTGTGTGTGTGTGTGTGTGTGTGTGTGTATGTGGAAGCCAAGGAACAACATTGTGTAACTCAGGCACTGCCCACCTGGTTGACTGAGGCAGAATCCCTTGATTAGAACTCCACATGTAGGATAGGCTGGCCAGTGAGCCCCAGGATCCACCTGCCTCTACCTCCCCTGTGCTATATATGATTCTGAGCATACACCACCACACTTGTGGGGTTTTTTTCTTTTCATTTTCAAACCTGTGTTTGGGGCTTGAATTTGGGCATTGTGCTTGAAAACCACGCCGTTTACCCTTTCGATTATCTCTCCAGCCCCAACGTCTTTCTTTTTGACAGTACCTCTCAAAGCACACTCAACACCAAATTCTATTAAAGAGCTGTATTAAAGGATGTGCCAAATATATCTGTTCACATTTATGTTAGCCTGAGTTCCCTAGGAAGCAGGTCTTAGGCAATGAAACAATTTAGTTGTGTGTACAAGGTGTCATCTCAGGGCAGTGGGATGGAGGGAGAAGACGGGCCATCTGTAAAGAAAGTAGCGTAAGGTTGCCATGCCAGCCACTGCTTTGGAATAAACCAGGGACAGACGATGACATTTAATGTGTTGCACTATTCATCTTGTGGGCCACACTGGAAAAGTGTATCTGGGAGTGAGTATGAGGGAAGAAGAGAAAGAAAGAAAGAAAGAAAGAAAGAAAGAAAGAAAGAAAGAAAGAAAGAAAGAAAGAAAGAAAGAAAGAAAGAGAAAAAAAAGAAGCTACTGGTTTGCACCTGCTGCCCTTGGTTTTTATTAGCTCAAAATAATTCTTTCTCCTGCAGTTCCAGATGTAATAGTTAGTTGATTGGTGAAGTGGATTGCTAGCGCCTATACCCTGTGATGAGGTGTTTCAACTGGGCCCATAAGAGGTATAAGTAATCAAAGACTATTGGCATATCCAGGCTGGACAATGCAACAAGGGTGGATGGACAGTCTCCAGGTAGACAGTTAGTTAATACCTGAGAACAGACCATGTAGACATAGAGAAAACTTGCTGCAGGAGGGTCCAAGGAGTAGCTGATAGCCTAGAAGTCAGGACAGACAAGGCCAGTAGAATTCTAGGTGATACATGAACTTATTTTATAAGTTCTTATAGGATGGGATATTTTGTTTTGTTTTATTATTGTTTGTTTTGCTTTGTTTGTTTTGTTTGTTTTGTTTTTTGAGACATGCTTTCTTCATGTAGCCCTGACTGTCCTGAAACACACTCTGTAGACCAGGCTGGCCATAAACTCGCAGAGATCTGTCTACCTCTGCCTCCTGAGTGCGGGGATTAAAGGTGTGCACCACCATGCACAGTCTGGCAGGCTATTTATTTTTAATCCATGACTCTTCCATAACACTAATACTGCAGGCTGTATCTTAGGTGAGATTTTTGAGGTCATGGTTCATGAACATCTCAAATATAGCAACCAGAGCAAGAAGTATCTGTTGAGCAAGATGGAGGAGTAGGGAGTTCATCCCTTTGACCTGGAATCAACCACGGAACAGGTTGAACCAGGCAATGATGGAGATATTAACCATCAGGTGGAAGAGTGTCTTGTATCCAGAGGAAACTAGTAGCCTGCCGTGTCCTAGCAGCAACTGAGCAGCAGCTGGAGGCAAAATACGGTCCCAGGAACAGAACACTGAAGCTTAGAAACCAGTCAGCAGACAGGGGTTCAAAATGGGAAATGGGTTCAAAACTCTAGGAAGGAAACTGGATTTTTTTCTAAGTTAAACCAAGGAAAATTTCTCATTTCTCAGCTGAAGGTAATGCAGGAATTACAGAGAATAAAGGAAACACTAATTAATATTACTTGTATTAATAATAGTAATAATGAATAGTCAATATTTACTCAGTGCCTTAGCCATTTCTTTAAATTGTAATTTAGTTTACCCAACAACTCTCTTTGATTGATGATTTTTTATTATTTTCAGATGAAAAAAAAATAGGATCTGGGGAAGTTACATAATTAGCCCATGTTCCCACACTTAATGAATAAAGGGTGGCATCAAATTCCTGAGGCTTGAAAGGCATTCCCTTCCTTCCTTCGGTCTCTGTGTCTCTCTCTGTATCTTTATTTCTCTCTCCTTCTTGTTTATTTGTTTTGAGGCAGAGTTTTTCTGTGAATCCCTTCTTGTCTATCCTGGAATCCACTTTGTCGTGAGGCCACCAGGCTGGCCTCAAAATCAGCGATCCACCTGCCTTTGCTTCCCAAGTGCTGGGATTAAAGACTAAGTAGAAAATTCAAATTTGGGTTCATTCTGGTCAAATTAATCCAAAAGGAAAGCTTATGTCTTTATTTCTTCTTCTTCCTCCTCCTCCCCCTCTTCTTGTTTGTTTTTGGTTTTGGTTTTGATTTTGTTTTGGTTTGGTTTTTTTTGAGACACAGTTTCTCTGTGTAGCCTTGGCTGTCCTGGAACTGGACAGCCAAGGCTACACAGCCTGTAGGCCAGGCTAACTTCAAACTCAGAGATCTGCCTGTCTCTGCCTCCCAACTGCTGGGATTAAAGGTGTGCACCACTGCCCAGCAACACAGTATACAGTTTCAACACCATTGAAAGCATAAAATGAAATGAGGCTCACGGAATTTTTAGGTGAGTTGTGGTCATCAACACTCCGATGGTTTAGTCAGTTGTCACGGTCGGTGACGGTGATACGCTGGTGAAGTCCTATTGCTAACAGTAGCAGCCAGGGTCTTGGTTTCCAGGAGAGGAGTGAGGAGGAGGACTCTTTTTTAGAGCACGGAGGCTGCAGCACAGCTGTAATGGAGAAGTTCAGGCAGAGGGACATGGAATGCATTAGCTAATGTAACTGGGACGTGACACAAAAGAGGGGCTAAACCGTGGACTTTAGCCTGACAGTGGCCTGTTCTCTGTTATTTACTGGCAGTGAGATATTGGAGAAATGACTCAGCAGAGGTGAGCACCCAATGGCTCACAGCTGTACCTAGCAGACTGTGCTTTCTGTCCTTACTCCCACCCTAAATTCTCCCATAACATGGCTGCTGGGTTAACTTCTACGTTCTGAAGCACACTCGTCCGCATGAGGAGTGCTACTTCACAGTTGGTATAATGTGTCATGCAGATTCGCCTAATGCCGTGAGTGGTCCGCCTGGTGAAAGACTCATATCCTGGTGGTGCTCATGAGCCTGAAGCTGTTTGGATTTAATGAGGAGAAAAACAAAACAAAACACCTCAAAGAGTTCCTATTTGTCCCCCAAATGCAGCTCAGTTTACATGGAAAAAGCTTTCATTTTGACTATTATACACTAAAATAAAAATATATATTAAAAGGAGGTCATTTCCTCTACATTCATTGTCAATTTAAATTCTATTTCTTGGGGCTCAAAAAAATGTGTGTGTGTGAGTGTGTGAGTGTTTGCATGGGGGTGGGGGAGATGTGACAACCACTTCTCTAGAACTGAGAAAGTACAGAGGAAGCCTGGCAAGGGCCCCAGTCCCTGACTTTTGTTTTTACTTCCATGGCCTTTAATGGCTCTTGGCGCAGTCAGGCCAACTCTGTATGTATATTGACACTCTGGAAACCACACCGATAAGCAGTTTTGAGCTGGCCTCCTCTGTTTACTTTGGCTCTTACCACTGATCACAAATTTCCCTGCTAGAGCCCCAGAAAGCTTTGTTCTAATCTGGAGCAGTTTTTCTCTTGTATTCAGCTTTTGAATTCTGGATTCCTTTGCCTTTTCAAAGTTCCTTCTTGTTGGCTGTGTGGGGTTCTGACTTGCTTCCCATCACAAAGCAGATAGGGGTGTGTTCAAGATGGGAAATTCACGTCTCCTGCTGCGAGTACGGGGAGATGCAGATGCAGAGGGCAGAGACTCTGTATTCATCTTTGCAGGCACTAGAGGCCAGATATGCTGCACGAATAATAATGGCCTCTGTCTTTCCACAGTGAAGGGTCAGAGGTGTTCCCTCTCTTTAGAACTAGCCCATACTGTCCTCCTTCTTCAGCCTATTCTCACCCTTTCCAATCATTTAAGAAGAGTAAGCCATCCTGCTGGCATTCCAAATACATTCTAACACTTTTATGATAATAATCATATTATTTGATAGATATATTATAATATAGTTTACCATCTTCATTATTTTTAAGTGTAAAATTTAGTGTTGCTAAGTATTTTCACACTGCTATGCCAACACCACCACTATATTCTCCAGAATTTTTTTGTTTAATAATTTCAAGTTCAAAGGCCACTCAAGAGACAATGACAATGGCTAGTCGCTACCCCAGCTCCTGGCAACTACCTTTTAACTTTCTGTTTGTGTGAATTTGAAAGTTCTATGTATCCTATGTAAGTAGAATAAGCTATATTTGTCTACTTACCCTAATTATGTCATGTTTTCCCATATTCAAGGCTCATCCATGTCATAGCACAAGCCAGAATTTCATTCCTTGTTCAAGCTGAATAGCATCACACCACATATAATGATACCCCCATTTTGTTGATGCATTCCTTTGCTGGTAGATATTTGTATTATTTCTCCTTTTGGCTATTGTGATTGGTGCTGCTATGAACCCTTTCATGCAAATAACTGTTCTAGTACCTGCTGTAAATTCTTGGAGTATTTACCCAAAAGTGGAATTGCAAGCTCATATAATAACTCTGCATTTGCTTGTTTATTTATTTATTTATTTAGGAAAACACAACTCCATTTGTTTCATTCCTTGGTACTGATGAGAGGTCCTCCATTACGGCAGGGAAGGTGTTGGGGATTTGCGGCGGTTTGAGTGGGTAGTTGGGGCTTCTCACATCTCAGCAGACCAAGAAGCAGAGAGCTTTGTATAGAAGTAGGCTCAAATTATAACACTCACAGGCATACACTTAGTGAGCCACCTCCACCAGATGTGTCTCATGCTTCTGAGATCCTGTAACCCTCCAAACAATGTCATGAGCTTGGGACCAAGTATTCATACACATGATCCTATAGGGGAAAGTTCACATTCAAACTATAACAGCACCATAATATATCCACAGCAGTAGTACCATACATCTATTTTTTCTTTTTTTAAATGTATTTTAATTATAACTTTCACTATTTAAAGACTTTCATATACAGTTACAGTAAAAAATGATTATATCTGCTCCCCATTTCTCTCCTCCAGCTCTGCAAGAATTCTCCCCAACAGGTCCTCTTCCTAACTTCACGTCTCTTCCTCCTTTTCTTTTTCTACTAATGCACTGAGTCCAGTTAGTGCTGCCCACATGCGCATGGCTGTGGGGTCATCCAGCAGAGCACTGGAAATTTACCAATAAGAACACTCTCAAAGGATTCTTCCTCCCCAGGGCAGCTTTCAGCTGTTAATAGCCCCTGTGTAAGGGGCGGGGTCTGGAGAACATCTGCCCCATCTAGTCAAGAATTTTGGCTAGCTTGATGCTGTGCAGATAAGCACAGCTGCTGTGGATTCGTGCTTGCAATAGCTGTGCCATGTCCAGAAGGCAGCATTTCATATCATGCCCCCCTGTCCTTCAGCTCTTATGTTTTCTTCCCCAGCAGCTTGGGTAGCATCTCCCAGCAGTCAGTTTGGGATGGATGTCTCTGATGCCCTGTAGTCAATGCGTGGCTAGCCAGTGCTATTTTATGCTACAATACTGCAACCGCAGCAATTGCACCATTTTACATTTCAACTGGCAACGGACAAAAGGTTTTAGTATCTACAGCTAGTCATTTTCTTTTGTTGTTGTTGTTTGTTTGTTTTTAAGGATTTCTCTGCATAGGGTTTTTCTGTGGAGCTCACTTTGTAGGCCAGGCTGGCCTCAAACTCAGAGATCTATCTGCCTCTCCCTCCTGAGTTCTGTGTTTAAAGGCATTTGCCACTACACATGGCTTATTTTACCCCCTTTTCCCCCTTTTATTGTATTTTTTAAATTAATTTATTTACTTCACATTACAATCACAGCTTTGCCTCCTTCCTCTCTTCTGAGTCCCTTCCCCTCTTATCTCTTCTCCCCTGCATCCTCCTGTCCTGCCTTTCTCCTCATAAAAGGGGAGGCTTCCAATGGATCTCAACCTGCCTTGGCATATCAATTCACAGTAGGACTCAGTGCACCTTCTCCTATTGTGGCTAGACAAGGCATCCCAGTTAGAAGAAAGGGGTTCAAAGTCAGGCAACAGAGTCCGAGACAGCCCCTGATCCTGCTGTTAAAGAGTCCCACATGAAGACCGAGCTGTACAACTGTTACACATGTGTGGAGTTCCTAGTTCTGTCCCATGTTTGCTCTGTGTTTGGTGGTTCAGTCTCTGTGGGCCTCAATGGGCCTAGCTTAATCGACTCTGTAGGTTTTCTTGTGGTGTCCTTGATCTCTCCTGTCCCACCAATCCTTTCTCCCACTCTTCCACAGGATTCCCCAAGCTCTACCTAATGTTTCCCTGTGGGTCTCTTCACCTGTCTCCATCTGTTGCTGAATGAAGCCTCTTAGATAACTGTTGTGATAGGCACCTTTCTGATGGTATAGCAGAATATCATCAATAGTGCCAGGGGCAGGCTCTTTATCATGGCATGGGTCACAAAGTAGAGCACTCATTGGTTGGCCCTTCCCTCAATTTCTGTTCCATCTTTACCCCTGCACATCTTGCAGACAGGATAAATTGTGGGTTGAAGGTTTTGTAGCTGGGTTGGTGTCCAAATTCCTCCATTGGAAGACTTTTCTGGTTACAGGAGATGGCTGTTTTCAGGTTACATATCCCCCATTGATAGGAATCTTAGCTAGGATCGCCCTCATAGATTCCTGAGAGTTTCCATTGTCCTAGGTTTCTAGTTTATCCCAGAGATGCTCCTCCCAAATCCAGTAATCTCTCATATTGTCTTCCCCCAACTTGATCTTTCCTGCTCCCTTCCCCACACCCTTCCCCACTCAGTTCGCTCTTTCCAGCTACTTCAGACAGTCATTTTATTTCCCTCCTGCATGAGATTCAAGCATTCCCCTTTAGTCCCTCTTCATTACTTAGCTTCTTTGGGTTGGTGTATTGTAGCATGGTTATCCTTTACTTTACAGCTAATATCCAATTAAAAGTGACTACATACCATGTTTGTCTTTCTGGGTTTGGGTTACCTCACTCAGGACAATCTTTTCTAGTTCCATCCATTTGCCTGCAAATTGCATGATGTCCTCGCTGAGTAGTATTCCATTGTGTAAATTTCTGTATCCATTCTTCATTTGAAGGACATCTAGGTTGTTTCCAGTTTCTGGCTGCTACAAACAAATACAAATAAAGCTGCTATAAACATTGTTGAGCAAATTTCCTTGTGGTATTGTGGAACATCTTTTGGGTATGTGCCCAAGAGTGGTATAGCTGGGTCTTGATGTAGAACTATTTCCAATTTTTTGAGAAACTGTCAAATTGATTTTCAAGGTGGTTGTAAAAGTTTGCACTCCTACCAGCCATGGAGGAGTGTTTCCCTTGCTCCACATCCTCACTAGCATGTACTGTTGCTTGAGTTTTTCATCAGAGCCATTCTGAGAGGTGTAAGATGGAATCACAGAGTCCAGTAGTCGCCCGCGACTACCAATAGTAACCGCCTGCACAAGGGGCTGGGAATTAAAAGAGACAGAGAACACGAAGAAGTGACACCAAGACAGTATTCTGATCAAGGCGCCATCTTTATTACAGAGAAAACCACTTATATAGGTTTCCAAGTAAACATATCCAAGCAAAACAGGAAAATTAACCAAGCAAAACAGGAGGTTTAACTGAGCAAAACAGGAGGTTTAACTGAGCAAAACAGGAGGTGTCTGCTGAAAACAAGAATAGTGAGCCAGCATGACTTGCACGCAGGTGACCATCTCAGGTCTTATGGAATGGCTACCTCAGAGTCCTTTTGATGTGCATTTCTCTGATGACTAAAGCTCTTCATTTCTTTAAGTACTTCTCCACTATTAAAGACTCCTCTGTTGAGAATTCTGTTTAGCTCTGTATCATTTTTTTTAATTGGGTTATTTGGCTTGTTGATGTCTAGTTCCTTGAGTTCTTTATATATTTCGGATATCAGCCTTCTACTAGATATAGGATTGGTGAAGTTCTTTTCCAATTCTGTAGGCTGCTGGTTTTGTCCTATTGATGGTCTCTGTTGTTTTATTGAAGCTTTTCAGTTTCATGAGATCCCATGTATTAATTGTTGATCTTAGTGCCTGAACTGTTGGTGTTCTGTTCAGAAAGTTATCTCTTGTGCCAATGCGTTCAAGGCTATTTCCCACTTTCTCTCCCATTAGATTTAGTATATCCAGTTTTATGTTGAGGTCTTTGATCCACTTGGGTTAAATTTTCTTCAGGGTGATAGATATGAATCTATTTGCATTCTTCAATATTCAGACAACCACCAGTTAGAACAATAATATTTGTTGAAGTTGCTTTCTTTCTTCGACCATATAGTTTTGGCTTCTTTGTCAAAAATCAAGTATCCAAAGATATGTGGATTTACTTCTGGGTCAACTCAATTCCATTGATCAACCTGTCTGTTTTTAGTACATCTTGAAATCAAGGATGGTGATACCCTCATAAGTTCTTTTATTGTACAGGATTGTTTTTCGATATTCTGGTGTTTTGTTTTTTGTTTTTGTTTTTGTTTTTAACATATGAAGGTGAGTTTGTTCTTTCAACATCTCTAAGAATTGTGTTGGAATTTTGATGGAAATTGCACTGAATCTGTAGATTGCTTTTGGTAAGATGGTCATTTTTACTATTAATTCTACCAATCCATGAGCATGGGATCTTTTCATATTCTGGTAGCTTTTTCAATTTCTAACTTCAAAGACTTCAAGTTTTTGTCATACAGGTGTTTCACTTGCTTGGTTAGAGGTACACCAAGATATTTGATTGTTGTGAAGTGTTGTTTCCCTAATTTTATTCTCAGCCCATTTATCATTTGTATATAGGAAGGCTACTGTTTTGTTTTGTTTATTTGTTTGTTTGCTTTTAGTTAATTTTATATTCAGCCACTTTGCAGAAGGTGTTTATCAGCTATAGGAGTTCCCTGGTAGAATTATGGGGGGCCACTTAGGTACGCTATTATATGATCTGCAAATAGCAATACTTTGACTACTTCCTTTCCAATTTGTATCCCTTTGGTCTCCTTTAGTTGTCTTATTGCTCTAGCTGAAACATCAAATACTGTATTGAATAGATATGGACAACCTTATCTTGGCCTTAGTTTTGTTTAAGTTAAAAGATTTTTTAAATTTTTTATTAATTATACCTTATTCATTTTGTATCCCTCCTGTAGCGCCCTCCCTCCTCCCCTCCCAAGCCTTTCCTTCCTCCCCCTTCTCCACCCATGCCCCTCTCAAAGTCCACTAATAGGGGAGGTCTTCTTTTCCTTCCTTCTGATACTAGTCTATTAGGTCTCATCAGGAGTGGCTACATTGTCTTCCTCTGTGGCCTGGTAAGGCTGTTCCCCCCTCCGGGGGAGGTGATCAAAGAGCAGGCCAATCAGTTCATGTCAGAGGCAGTCCCTGTTCCTATTACTATGGAACCCACTTGGACACTGAACTGCCAGGGGCTACATCTGTGCAGGGGTTCTAGGTTATCTCCATGAATGGTACTTGGTTGGAGTATCAGTCTCAGGAAAGACCCCTGTGCTCAGATTTTTTGGTTCTGTTGCTCTCCTTGTGGAGCTTCCGTCCT
>CM053744.1:80327411-80559103 GCA_028658305.1 Pachyuromys duprasi | reverse complement strand
AGATTTTAGTAGGTTTATCCTATATTTTATGTCTATATCAGTGAGTATATACCATGTGTGTCTTTCTGCTTCTGGGATACCTCACTCAGGATGATCTTTTTCAGTTCCCACCATTTACCTGCAAATTTCATGATGTCCTTGTTTTTTATTGCTGAGTAGTATTCCATTGTGTAGATGTACCACCATTTCTGTATCCATTTCTCAGTTGAGGGGCATCTGGGTTGTTTCCAGCTTCTGACTATTACAAATAAAGCTGCTACAAACATGGTTGAGCAAATGTCCATATTGTGTACTTGAGCCTCTTTTGGATACATGGCTAGGAGTGGTATAGCTGGATCTTGAGGAAGCGCTATTCCTAGTTGTCTGAGAAAGTGCCAGATTAATTTCCAGAGTGGTTGAACAAGTTTACATTCCCACCAGCAGTAGAGGAGGGTTCCCCTTTCTCCACAACCTCTCCATATGTTGTCACTTGAGTTTTTGATCTTGGCCGTTCTGATGGGTGTAAGGTGAAATCTCAGGGTCGTTTTGATTTGCATTTCCCTGATGGCTAATGACACTGAGCATTTCTTTAAGTGTTTCTCTGCCATTCAATATTCCTCTATGAAGAATTATCTGCTTAGCTCTGTTCTCCATTTTTTAATTGGATTACTTGATTTGTGGCTTTTCAACTTCTTTAGTTCTTTATATATACTGAATATTAGCCCTCTGTCAGATATAGGGTTGGTGAAGATCCTTTCCCAGTCCATAGGCTGTCATTTTGTTCTGCTTGTCCTTTCTTTATAGAGACTTCATCCAGCAACTGATGGAAACAGATGCAAAGACACATAGCCAAACAATAGGACAAGCTCTAGGAATTTTGTGGAAGAGCAGGAGGAAGGATTGAGGGAACTGGAGAGGTCTAATGATACTCTACTATGCTTACAGACAGCAGCCTAGAATAACTGTATTTAGAGAGACTTCATCCAGCAGCTGATGGAAACAGATGCAAAGACACACAGCCAAACAATAGGACAAGCTCTAGGAATTTTGTGGAAGAGTGGGAGGAAGGATTGAGGGAACTGGAGAGGTCAAGGACACCACAAGATGACCTATACAGTAAACTAACCTGTACCCATAGGGGCTCTCAGAGACTGAACCACTAACTAAACAGCATGTGTGGGCTGGACTTAGATCCTTTACACATATGTAGCAAATTTGCAGCTTGGTCATCATGTGAGTACCCTACCAATGGGAGCATGGGTTATCTCTGACTCTGTTGCCTGCCTTTGGATCCCTTTTCCTTAACTGGGCTGCTTTGTCTGGCCTCACTGGGAGAGGAAGCACTTAGTTAGGCTTCAACTTGAGGTGCCAATGTGGATTGGTACCCCTTGGGTGCCTCCCCTTCTCTAAGAAGAGGGGTGAGGGGCATGAGGGTGAGACTGGGAAGAAAAGAGAGGGGGTGGGGGTTGGGATCAGATTGTAAAGTGATTAAAGAAAGAAGGAAACAAATAAATAAGTAAAAGAAAAATGTCAATTTCACTAAGATTTTTCAATTCTGTAGCATATAGATTTTTGAAGCAAGACCCTGTGATTATTTGTATTTCCTCTGTGTCTCCTGTTATGCCTTCCTTTTCACTTCTGATTTTGTTAATTTGGATATTCTCTCTTTGTCTTTTAGTTAGTTTGGCTAAGGGTTTGTCTATGTTGTTGATTTTCTCAAAGAACTAAGTCTTGGTTTCATTGATTCTTTGTATTGTTCTCTTAGTTTCAAATTTATTGATTTCACTCTGTGTTGGATTATTTCCTGCCTTTTGCTCTTTTTGGTTGTGTTTGATTTCTGTTGTTGTTGTTCTAGAGCTTTCAGATGTGGTGTTAAGTTTCGAGGATGAGATCTCACTAATTTATTCATGAAAGCAGTTAGTGCTATGAACTTTCCTCTGAGCACTGCTTTCATTGCACCCATAAGTTTGGGTATGTTGTGCATTCATTTTCATTGAATGCTAGAAAGTCTTTATTTTTTCATTTCTGCCTTGACCCATTGGCCATTGAGTAGAGAGATGTTCAGATTCCATGGGTTTCTAGGCTTTCTGTTGTTGCTGAAGTCCAGCTTTAATTCATGGTGGTCTGATAAGACACAGAGGGTTATTTCAGTGTTCATGGAGAAAGTTCCATGAGGTACTGATGCTTTTGTGTTTGGGTGAAATGTTCTGTAGGTTTCTGTTAGGTCCATTTGATTAATAACATCTGTGAGTTCCATTATTTCTTTGTTTAGTTTCTGTCTAGATGACCTGTGCATTGGAGAGAATGGGATATTGATGTCTCCTTCTATTAATGTGTGGGTTTGATGTGATTTAAGCTTTATTAATGGTTCTTTTATGAATGTGGATGCCCTTGCATTTGGGGCATAGATATTCAGAACTGAGATGTCATCTTGGTGGATCTTATCTTTGGTGAGTATGAAGCACCTTCCCCATTTCTTTTGATTAATTTTGGTTGAATGTCTATTTCATTAGATATTAGGATGGCTACTCCAGCTTGCTTCTTGGGTCTGTTTGCTTGGAAAACCATCTTCTTGCCCTTTACCCTGAGGTAATGTATATCTTTGTTGTTAAGATATGTTTCTTGTATGCAGCAGAATGATGGATCCTGTTTTCAAATCCATTCAGTTAGCCTGTGTCTTTTTATTAGGGGTTTGTGTACATGGATAGTCAGAGATATTAATGACCAATGATTGTTAGTTTCTGTTATTTTGATGGTAGTGGTAGTAGTGTGTATGTTTGTGTGTGTGTTTTTCTTCTTTTGGTTTTGCTGGTGCGGAATCACTTATTTCCTATGTTTTCTTAGGTACAGTTAACCTCCTTTAATTAGAGTTTTCCTTTTAGTGTCTTCTGTAGGGCTGGATATGTGGATAGATGTTTAAATTTGGTTTTGTCATGGAATATCTTGTTTTCTCTCTCTCTGGTGATTGAAAGTTTTGCTGGGTGTAGTACTCTGGGCTGGCATTTGCTGTCTCTTAAAGACTACAAGACATCTGCCCAGGCTCTTCTGGTTTTTAGGGTCTCTGTTGAGAAGTTGGGTATAATTCTGATAATTCTGCCTTTATATGCTACTTGGCTTTTTTCCCTCACAGCTTTTAGTATTCTTTGTTTGTTTTGTACAATTAGTGTTTTCATTATTATGTAGTAGGAAGATTTTCTTTTCTAGTGCAATGTAATTGATGTTCTATAACCTTCTTGTATGTTTATAAGGCATCTCTTTCTTTAACTTAGGGAAATTTTCCTCTACAATTTTGTTGAAAATATTTTCTGGACCTTTGATCTGGGAATCTTCTTCTTCTATTCCTATTATTCTTAGATTTGGTCTTTTCATAGTGTTCTAGATTTCTTGGATGTTTTGTGTCAGAACGTTTTTAGATTTAACATTTTCTTTAACTTGTGTATTGATTTCTTCTATCATATCTTCTATGCTTGAGATTCTCTCATCCATCTCTTGTATCCTCTTGGTGATGCTTGCATCTTATTTGAATGCAATCACCATTTAATCATCTAAAGAACCACAAAATAAATTAATGAAAATAGGGTGGAAGGGATAGAGATTTTCTACCCAACTAGACTGGTTATTTGAAAGAGCAAAAAACATTTTCCATATTTCTAGCATGAGCAGTTAGTACATGATGGTGCCAACCACTAAGATACAGGAAAGCAAAGACAAGAAGGGCAGCTGTAGGGGAAAACAATTGTGATAAAATCCTTTGCATATTTCTGACAGATCTGTTCAATGTGCAACTGAATATAGAAATGGAGAGAAAGTAGGGACCAAAAGAGAAATTGTTGAGTCATTAGTCTATAGTGATGCCATCAGACTAGGGTTTTTGCCTGTGTGTAGCAGTAAATTAAAAAAATAGCTGTTGCTTATATTCCCTAAGATTATCACAGTGGTATTATTTAACCTGCTATCACAAGTAATAAGACACAGACATCTGCTAAATTTATAATTGCCTTATTTACCTTGAGGTGGGCAGATATTTTCCTTATACCGTCTCAATATCCTCTCCATCCAACTTCCAGCACCCATCCAATGCCATCCACCTTAATCTTCCTCATTTGGTCTACCTTCCATGCATAATCCCATAGTACTTGCTTTTATTCTTCATCTGGGCCTTTCCATGCCGTTATTGGAGTCCTTCCTCCTGGCCCCATGTGGTTTCTTCATTTATGTTGAGTATCTACTGGGGATAAATCATTGTGTTTAGAATTAGAGATTGTTAACCATAGTCAATTAGCCCTGTTTTGTTTGTTTGTTGGTCTGGTTTTGCTTTTGTCTTTTTGTTTTTTGTTTTGCTTTGAAAAAGGAACAGAAAACAAACGTTAGCTAGGACTCCTCCCAGGCTGTGAAGTCATCCTTTAATATGGGGTAAGGAATTCTGAGTACAAAATAAGGCTCTGTGTGGCTTAGGGCTGATCTCTAAGGAGAGATGGTGCTAAGAGTATAAAGACAGTGTTCTAATTCTTGAAAACCTGGGAAATGATCTCATTTGTGCACACACACACACTCACACACAGAGATGAGAGAGAGAGAGAAAAAAAATAACCTGATTGTTAATTTGATTCTACGGAGAGGTTCTCTAGAGGCTAGTAGAGATGTGTCTGGGATGGTGTTTCTAGAGACAGTTAAACCACGAGGTCATATATCCCACGTAAGTGGAATCACGGGGCAATTTCCTAGAGAACATCTAGAAGGTAAAGATGCCAGAGCTCCAAGGACATAGGAGGTGTTATTGTAGTAGCAGAGAGTTCCCTCCTGTCCAAGGGAACAATGCTGTGGAGCTTTCAGACCCATCAGTGATGCCAGAGTCAGCTATTAAAACAAACTGAAGAGTCTCTGTTCTATATCTGAGCAAGGTGAGGAACTGTTGAAGCCGATAAAGTAGACTTGTGTGTGAATGACTATGTGTCAAAGATCTGGAATGACAAAGTCAAGACACTTGCCAGAGAGTGAAAGTAACATTTTAATTATCTCATCAAGGAGAAAGTGAGAGTTTTATGGACTGAAGTGAGGATAGAGAAAATCTAGCAAAATAAATCCCGAGTATATAAAGTAAATCAGGGGTATTGCTCTCAAGTGGCATAACATCAAGTGGAAGAAATATATGGAATTTGCTATAATAAAGCGTATTGAAGTGAATATTGTCTTAGCTAAGGTAGCAGTGTAAAAGCTAAAAGCAATGAGGTATCCTGGGAGGGGTAAGGAAAGTTTATGGAAAAGAGGGATTGAAGTTGGGAGTTGAGGGAAGCAGGAGTTCACCACACAGGTTGACAATGACATTCCAGTCTGATGATAGCCTGTGACAGCAGTGAGCTCAGAAATACATCTCAGCAAGTCATAAACTGTGCGGTATCATTGAAGGCCAACATAACAAGAACCAACTAGGGAAGATAATGCTAGAGTGGCCCAGAGCTGAAGAGCCTCTGTATGCTGAAAGAGTGCCAAATAATCTGCTGGACTAAAATGTACGGTGCTTGGAAAAGTGGTTCCTGCTGAGGTGGTAAATATAGAACAGGTTGGGCTGAATGCATGCCATTCAGCTCTTAATTTGCACAATCCCCTTGAGAACTGAAATATCCATCCATCCATCCCCCCCTCCCCCCATGGTTTCCAGGTTTCTGTAAGCACACTCGCATTACAGCAGCGCTTTGAAACCGTTGAACTAGCAGCCTACATTTTAAGAAGGTGCCGGCTAGGTAGTATGTTGAGGTTACCAAGAGAAACTACTTGAGGTTAGAGGCAATGAAGTGAGGTTCTGGCTACTTCCTCCCACACAGTACCCAAGAGTGTGTAGTGATTAAACACTTTGTCACACCTATTACCCATTCTGGTGAACTTGAGCTGAACCACTGAAAGTTTCTAAGAAAAGGGATGAAATTATCAGAGCTCAGTGGGGTGGGCAGTTCTGACAGCGATGGTAGACAGGAGGCAAGCAGTCAGGTAGCAGCAGTCCAGAAAAATGCAGAGACGAACTCTGGCAGTGGCTGTTGACCTCTCTAATGTTGTGATACTTTAACACAATTCCTCATGCTGTGGTAAAGCCACAATCATAAAATTATTTATTTGCAGATTCATAGTTGTAATTTTGCTACTGTCATGGGTTGTACTGTAAATAACCGATATTCAGCACCCAAAGGAGTTGTGACCCACAGGTTGAGAACCACTGCTCTAAAGGTGTGTTGCATGTTGCTGATGAAGAGGCTAGTGAAAGGGGATGGTAAAGATCTTCACAGAATCAAAAGATCTGGTACCAATTGGAGCTTAAAAATGTCTGTACAGTAGGAATTCCCTCTGGGGTAGCCACTGGGTTGGAAGAAGGAAATGAGGACTTGGAGGCCCATCAGATACGCTTATGTAGATTAATTTCTGCACAGCTTATGGGAAGATTTAGCTCACTAGGACATACAATCTAACTGACAGGATCATTCGAAATGCAAATGTAATCAGGCACTGTGGTAGCAGGTGCCCAGAATCCTAACACATGGGAAGTAGAGGAGGAAGATCAGAAGTTCAGGGTCACTCTCAGTTTCATAATAATTTAAAAGCCAGCCTGGGCTGCATGAGACCTTGTCTCAAAAAGCCAAAAACAAAAAAGAGAGAGAGTGATGGAGAGAGAGAGAGAAAGAGTGAGACAGAGAGACAGAGACACACGCATACACACAGAGACAGAGAGACAGAGTTGGGGAAGAGGAGAGAGAGGCAGAGAGAGAACAAAGTCTTCCTTATAAGAAGACTTAGATGCTATAAACTTTATTTACCCCAATGATAAGCGACATGAGAGGCAATAATATTATTTAGAGTGCCACAGATTCACTAAAAAGTCAACGCCCCCTCATAAAAAGGGGGAGTGGATTTCCGTTTTGGTGTTTAAAGTCTTCTGTAGTTTTATAAACAGCAGCTTATGAACATGAAGGTTTTATTTTCCTCCCTTCATCATCATATTTTAGTTTTATCTGATCAAAAGGGTGTGGTTCTCTATGCACAGTAACCACGAAGCCACCCCATAGAAAGAGCAGCCTGTTGTGGGAAAGCCTTTTAAGTGCACAGTAGTATGTACAAGTCAAGAAGAGATCCAGTGTCCTTGCACTCAGCAATGCGAGCCTTTATAACAAGGTTTAAAGGATCCTCACCAGCACTTCTCCTGAATTTTTTTCTGTCATTCACACAGATGAGGCATATATATATATATATTTATATATATATATATTCCTTAAGTAGAAGTCTTAAGGGGATTTCCTACTTCTTTCCTCTTTGATGTTCTAAAAGAGAGTTTCAAGTAAGTTTTTTGCCATAAACGAGTACTTTGGATTTTAAATGGATTTTCCCCTTTGACTGGAATCAAAATGCAGTCAGCTCTTCTTGCACTCCGCCAGTTGAGAACACAGAGACCCTCGATGTGACAAACCACAGAAGGGGCAGCTGACCACAGTGGCCCCTGGCCCAGTGCTTGGCTGTTATCTGTTACAGACAGCTGCTATCCGTTTTGTGCACAATTCGTTTGAGGACAAAATGAAACACACACGGGAGGACATTGCTGGTCGTGTCAGAATGAACCTGATCTGCCACGTACCTCGCAAGGGAGAGAAAACAAGACAGGAAAGTGGAGCGGTTTCCCCGAGATCCCTATGCCACCTCAGAGCAGGAAGGAAACTCCACCCTCAAAGACAGAGGAAGACACACAAGCGGGTTCTCCTGCACAAAATGCCCCTTGCGCAGGGAAAAAGTTGAGTTTGCACAAACATACAAAGCAGCGTACAAAACCCCAGCACTGTAACAAACCAACAAACGAGCATCTCCACTGCCTCTAGTGCTTCCCCCTCTCATAAATGGCGCCGACTATCAGGTGAGTTATGGCTGCCCTGTATGTAGGACAGCCTGCTCCAGTCCTCCCCACAGAGAGGTTGGTAGGACTTTGTGCTTCCCCTGTCAAAGCAGGTGTGCAGAGACAGCGCTTGTGAACATACTCCCCAGAGCATGAATCCTGCCAAAAAGGGGATCTGAAAAATGTATAGATTTTATATGCTAATATGACCTCACTACTGCCTCCACACCTGGATTTTTCAAATTAGCCAATATAATGCCATAGCGGCATTTTTTTCATTTCATATATTCATAGTTTAAAGCTTAATATCATTTTATCTAGGCTTAGATGTATCTAGATTAATGTTCATCAGAACCTGTGCGTTCCCATGCAGATTTTATTAGGGGAAGTTGATATTATAGATACTTCCATAAATAAAGAAGGTCTGACTAGGAATGGTACTAGTACCCTCTAATGTACTAAAATCAAATCCCAGTCGCATTGCTGTGGGAGACGGGGATGTGTTCGGGTAGTGAGAGTGCTTGCCTAGCATGCCCAAACCCCGATTTTGACTCGAGTTTCACATAAATCTGCTGTGTTGGCACACGCTTGTAATCCAGCATTTGGGAAGTGGAGACAGGAGGATCAGGAATTCAAGGCCACCCTTGGCTACCTAATTTCACTGCAAAGGGAACTATCATCGGCCCTATTCGTGATCTTAGTTACAGCATGACCGGAGACCATAGGAGACATCACAGTCACTACTGTAAACATCTGAGTTTTTAAGGAGGTAAGATTTGATTCCCCAAAGTTCCCATAGAGGAGCTTTTTATATGATGATATTAGAAATGGAATGTTGTTATGAAATGAAAACCCAGAGATGCAACATGTGCTCTGTCCAGTCCATGTGGTGCCCTTTTCTTGACTAACCGACTAGCAGCCATTCCTTCTCCCACCCAGAAAACCAGTGTATTCTGTTCTTGTTTGGAGCCGATGAATGTGATGACTGCCTTCATCACAATTATCTGTGCCGTAACTCTATAGTCAGTAAATGTGACAAAAGCTAGGGAAAGCGTTACCAAGAGGAATTTAAAATCCACAGATAACCCCAAACTCTTGTTTCTGTCAACTGAGTTGATCTTTTTTTTGTAATGTTGCTAAAGTCATTACTGTATAAACAAACATAAACAGGTAAGCAGTTAGGATATAGCAGAAATGGTAAATGCTGGAGCCTTATATACAGTTGCTAGAGTATTTGTGATGCAAGTTATTCCAGTGCAATATTTTTTTTTCAGCTTAACAAGGGCAAGACAATGTGTTTTGCTTTGACCTTTGCATAAAAAACACATCTACAGTATTTTGGCTTACTGTTGTCCCTTAGTAGAAGAAATATGAAAAATCCTAAGAGCTGATTCCAGCTCTCAGAGTAATAAGAGCTTTACTTTCCCTAACCCTTCATTCATTTATTTGACAAGTGTTTGCTGAGCAGCTACTGTATGTCATGCACTGTTCTGTGTGTGAGCTCTACTCTATAATTATTATACATGTCATAGAAGACAATTCAGACTGGGGAGATCCAAGGATACAGATTCTGAATTATAACTTAAATTTTCCTGTCAGAGGGACGGCAAGCTGGCTTGGTCAGTATTAGAGATTGTTGCCAAATCTGACAACATGAGTTTGATCCCTGGAATCCATGGGGTAAAACGAGATCACCAATATCCACAGGTTGACCTCTGACCTCTGCACTTGTGCCATGGCAACAAGTCTTCCTCTTTTTTCCAAAATCAATAAATGTAAAAGACAAATCCTTTTCATTTGTGTTTCGCAATGTAGTTTATTTTGCCTGAGACTTTGTAAGCACCTTTTATATGTGTTCTTGAAATAATCTCTGTTCGACCAAAGAGCTGGGCTAATCACACTTTCACTGCAGTACAAGACAATTCTGCAAAGCAATAGCTACAGCATCGTTGGAACTAAAGCCTATTTATTTGTGTGTGACTGGATGACTCCATTGTGTAACCAGCAGTCTCTCTCCAAGTGAAAAGGCCATCTTTTAATAAAAGATGCACAGGGAGACATAGAAACAGGAGGCAGACACACTTGGCCACTGGTCTGTGGGGAGAGTTCTGCAAGGTCTTTTAATCTTGCCAGAAGAGCAGAATAATGTCACCCTCACGCTTACTCTAAAGAACTGGCAAGGTAAATTTTGATAAGGTGATCCAGGCAATAAATACTCTCCCAAGTGCTTTATCCAGAGGGCAAGGGAGGTCTTAGGCAGAAGCAATGATGCAATTAGCTCTGAACTTTTGGGGATACCCTTCCAGCTGCAGCTTGGTGACTGGGTAAGGGTGAGAAGAGAGTAGAAGGGGGCTGGATGCAGATGTGAAGGCAGGAAATAGAAGCCTCCCACTAGATTCCCAGAGCTGGCAGTGGTGCCTCTAGCTAAGAGAGGTTCGGAACGCGAGAAATGCACCGGGTCTTCTGAGACAGATAGCATTCTAGAAAGGCCGTGTCCCAGTCGCCCATGAGCCCTCCAGGTAGTAAGATGTAACATGAGATTAGAAATCCAGGTCTGGAGATAACGAAGCAGAACAGGACACAGAGAAGAATCCAGCACTCTGTGACTGTTACTCTACAGTTCTCTGTGCTGTCCAAGCACATCTCTGCTTACCTCACTTAGCTGCAAACATCAGTGCAGGGACCATGAACCAGCTATTTCAGTGCATATGAATGCTTTAATTGTCAACTTGACTCCAACCAGAATCACCTGGGAAGAAAGGCGCCATAAGACACTCTCCACATTGTGGTGGTTTGTGGGCACATCTGTAGAGAATCTCCTTTTTTTTTTTTTTTTTGAAAGAGAACAATTTTTATTTTTTAAATTGCAAATACATTTCTTTATTATTTTTTTATTAATTACACTTTATTCACTTTGTATCCCCCCATAAACCCCTCCCTTTTCCCCTCCCAATCCCACCTTTCCTCCTCCTTCTCCACCCATACCCCTCCCCAAGTCCACTGATTAGGGAGGTCTTCCTTTCCTTCCTTTTGATCCTAGTCTATCAGCTCTCATCAGGAGTGTCTGCATTGTCTTCCTCTGTGGCCTGGTAAGGCTGCTCCCCCATCAGGGTGAGGAGATCAAAGAGCAGGCCAATCAGTTCATGTCAGAGCAGTACCTTTTCCCATTACTATGGAACCCACTTGGACACTGATCTGTGCAAGAGTTCTAGGTTATCTCCATGCATGGTACTTGGTTGGAGTATCATACTCAGGAAAGACCCCTGTGCTCAGATTTTTTGGTTCTGTTGTTCTCCTTGTGGAGCTCCTGTCCTCTCCCTATCTTACTATTTCTTACATCTTTCGTAAGATTCCATGCACTCTGCCCAAAGGTTGGCCCTAAGCTCAGCATCTGCTTTGATATTGTGCAGGGCAGAACCTTTCAGGGGCCCTCTGTGACAGGCTCCTAGCTTGTTTCCTGTTTTCTTTATCTGATGTCTGTCTGCTTTGCCTTTCTGGCTGGGGATTGAGCATTTTAGCCAGAGTCTTCCCTCTTGATTAGTTTCTTTAGGTGTACAGATTTTAGTAGGTTTATCCTATTTTATATGTCTATATGAGTGAGTATATACCATGTGTGTCTTTCTGAGTGAGCTATCCCAGAAGCAGAAAGAGAATCTCTTAATTTGCTTAATTGACATAGGAAAACTCAGTCCTGTCTGAATGGTGCCATTCCCTAGGCAGCAGAGTTTGATCTGTGTTGGTTGTTCTGATGCGGGCCCTCAATATCTGCTTACTGTTTGGGTACACCTATCCTTGTGTAAACCTACCTGATTGGGTGATTAAACAGCCTATATCTGGGCAGGGCAGGATGGGGTAGGCATGGCTAAGACTCCTGGGCTTTTGAGAACAGCAGAATCACAGGAAACAGAAGGACCTGAAGAGAGGAGGAAGGAGGACGCCAGGCCAGGCTAGGTTAGCGAGAAGAAGGAATCACGTGAGCGAGGAGGAAGGACTCTAATAACAGCATGGAAAGGCCCAGATGAAGAATAAAAGCAAGTATTTATGAGAGTATGGATGGAAGAAAGCTCAGAGGAGTACGGTTAGGGCAGATGGCACTGGATAGGGGCTGGGAGGTGGATGGTGAGGTTATTGAGGGAGGGTTGGTGAAATATCCTGCCCGACTCATGGTAAATAGGTTGTTTTAAAATCTAACAGTTGTCTGTGTCTTATTATTTGTGATAACGGGTTAGATAATACCACAATGATAATCATAGGGCTAATAAATAACATTCTATAGCCCAACACCATTTTTATTTACCACAACACTCTGGGGAACAGCGGAGAAATCAAGCTGAACACAAGCAAGAAAATGAGAGAGCATGCGCACATGCATTCCTCTCCGCTTTCCGCTCCTCCCAGTGTGTCTTCCCTGACTTGATAGCCTGAAACTTAAAATTGTAAGTTTCAACGAGCCCCTTTCTCCCTCCAGGTGCTTCTGTCCACTATTTTACCACAGCAACAGAGATGACACATGACCGTGTGGTACACGTAGCTCATCATGTGGATCTGTTTTGCAGCTATTGGTACCATCGAAAACCAACTTAGATCGTATCTCAGACCCTCCCGTTTTTCCAGTGCTTTTCAGAAGTTCCTGTCTTGTTTCACTTCTAGTCATCTGTGACCAGTGCTATGGTTCAGATGTGGTTTGTTCCCACCCAAACTCATGTTGAACCTTCAGCCCTCAACATGAAGTGACATCGGGAGTTCAGGCCTGTGACGTGGTAATTAGGTCACGGGGTGTTTTTCTCACAAATCAATTAACATCCTTCGTGAGAGAGCAGGTTAGGTCTTGGGAGATGAAAGGTGAGTCTTGTGTGATTGAAGCAATTATCATGAGACTGGGTTACCACAAAGCGAGCTTGCTGACTAGCGAAGTGATGCCTCATACTAACTCAGAACGGTATAAAGTTCTCACCAGCAAAGTGGCTCTTACCAAATGTAGCTCTTCGAATATGGAATCACAAAGACTATGAGCTGGACTAATCCTTGTCCTCGTCATCTACTCACTCTGTGGCATTTTGATGAGCAAAAGAAAACGGACATAACAGTTCTAACATTTTTGTATTTCCAGGTAAACATCAAGTCTACACTCAGTGGCATTTCATGGTTACCATCCAGTTGAGTGTAACACACTGAAATCTTGTAGAACTACCTCCTCAGTATGGGAACACATTCAAGTCAGTGGAGATACAAACAGCCCTGACATACGTGTTTAGAGTGTTCGGTGTCAGGGTGGAGTGGGGCAAGCAGGAGTTCCTCAGGGAGCACACAGATTCAGGTTAGAGAAGATCACGTATTGGAAGATTTGTAAGAGCAAAGGGGTAAGGATGAAGAATTGGTGGAGGAAAGAGCTTCAGATTCCAAGAGGCTCACAAGCTAAAGAAATACGTGTGGTCTCTTTGGCAGCAAATATTATCAAAGAACTTTATATGAAAAGCTCTGCAGTTTGGAAGAATGCTCTTTACTTGTTACACGGAGACTTAGCTGGTAGCAGCAAGAGTGGTGTCTGAAAGGAATCTTTACAGCAAAATTCCCGAGGAAGGTGAGCTGCTGTCCTAAAGAAACTCAGTGTGTCACAAAAACCAACAAGGCAAAAGAGTAGGAGAGGGGCATGCTGGGAAAATGAAAGGCTTAATGGAGTAAGAAGAGGATGAGAGAGGGTAATGTGGGTGATGATGGCCCTCAGAATCATATACAAATATGAAACTGTCACCTAATTAAAAAGTAAATTAAAAGAAAAATACCCAAAATAATCCTGGTGAGAAATGATGGTGGCCAGGCCTACACTGGAGGTGCACTGAGGTGAAGGGAACAGAGGATGTGTAGGGAGAAACCGAGCAGACATGATTAGGGACCAGAGGCAATAAGGATGAGGAGAGAAGGGAAGAAGGAGAACCAACCACAGCCATCCATGCTTCTGAAATGGGAAAGAGATGGCAAAGCCATCCTATTATCCCTTCCACGGTAGTCCTCGGGATATCTCATTGTTAGGGGACAAACTCTGTTCAAGTTACCTACTCCTTCTGCTGAAACAATGCACACAGGGACACAATATCTTTAAAGTGATAATAATGTACTCTCCTTTCATCATATGCTTAGAATTCTGCATACTGAGTAGAAACAAAGAACCATTCTCACCACCTCTGGGATGTAATTTATTCAAAGCCTAGCTATATCTAATTGCACACACCCTGGCCCCTAGAATGAACCAAATGTTTCTATTGAACAAGTAAGTATTCAGGAAACTACTGTGACTTTCCCCATCACCTCAAAAGCATTTTTTTCTGTTATTATAGTAAAGCCTACCTTGGTTTTATAATTTTTTTAAAATATATTTTTCTAATCTCTTGTTTGCTTGATTGTTTGTGAACTGTGATTTCTGTTGCCCAGGCCGCTCTTGAACTTCTGGTCCTCTTGTCTTTATCTTCCCAGAGCTGGGAGGTCAGGCATGTGCCACCAAACACAGCTCCCTAATCTGTTTTTAAATTAAGTTGCCCTGAGGTGCCTGCTTCAGTCCCCTAGTAGTTCTGCTTCAGACAGAATGTTTCATTTGAAAACAAAAGGATGGTAAAGAAATTCCCAAGAGCTTATTTCTCTGAAATCATTTTAAGGAGCAATACAAACTCATCCCATTTCCCCTCCCCTTTTTTTTTCTATGAACACAGGCTGGTTTGTAAACAACTCTATACAGAAAATTTGCATAATTTTAAAAAACAATATTTGAGCCTATATTTGTTGATATAGTACTGGAAAACTTGATGTGAGGAGAGAAAAATGCTACAGAGGAATTGTTAACCAAGTCTCTCGTTCAGCTGTGAAGAAAATAATGCAAACTCATTGTAGTCCACTGCGTTTGTGACGAACTCACTTATCTTAAGAAGGATGGTGTTGGCGTGGTATAGACACTAGAATCTTGTTCTGTTACTTTACCTACACGCATCTTGCACTCAGGTGTTGTGGCTATTTCATTTTGTTTGAGATGGGGTTTCCTGTAGACACGGTGACCTCAAACGTACAGAGATCTGTCTGCGTGGGTCAACATGCCAGCTAAGGTCGTTAGCTTTTGTTTGTTTATTTGTTTGTTTGTTATAAAATAAATGTTTATGACAGAGATAATATATGTTCCATGTTTTCATTGTCCACCAACAGAGACAGTTACTACAGGTCAGCTGTAGGTTGATGCCTACAGTGTCTGGAGTACATTTTCTGTGCCATTACTTTGATGAATTGCTTTTTATTGTAATCTATTTGGGAAATTTAGAGGAAAAAAAGCACCTGGACACACTTTACATCCATTAACAACAAATGGTTTGCTCTTAGAGTTTCGGTGCTTGTTCCTACCTTCTGGGTTGCTGTAGAATAAAGGAGATTATATTTCCTTAATGTGACCAATAGTTAGCCCGAGTTTTCGGTATCAAAGGTTAAAGAACCCTTTCTAATGCAGCAGCTGGGGCTAAGTTTCAATACCCCTCACTATGTGTGTCTTACATATCACTTGGCATCGCCAGCTGAGGATCTGAGGTAAGGAAAGTCCACATGCTCTTAAGACATCCTTCTATAAATTGTGCTCATTATTGTGTATGCTCACACTTTGAGCATAGAGCACACACCACGGTGTGCATACGGAGATCAGAGGGCTACTCTGTGTAATTAATTCTCTCCTTCCATTTTTACACGAGTTCCAAGAGTTGACCTCAGATTGCCACACTTTCTCGGCAAGCACCTTTACAAACCCAGCTGTGTCATCAGCAACAGGACATCTCTTTTAAAGAAACATCTGAGAGTGAAGATGATTTTTTTTCATTTTGGTTTTTCCACTAGTTTAAATCCCCATGGAAGTTAGTAGTACATATCATTTGCTACGATAACAGCGAATTTTGCAGTTCTTAGCAGAAAATTGACATTAAAAAATGTGAAAAGGTTTCTAGAATCGAGTAGTAGAACATCCAGATACATTGTAAGATCATGGTTATAGTTTTGTTATAATTTTACAAATGTTTAAGAAAGTTTAAGTTTCTTTCAGTGCTTCAAGTAAACATAATATCAAAACTTCATGCTATTAAAGCACAGCAGTGTGTATTAGGAATTAGACATTTTGTTCTCTCAGGAGCTATATCTGGAACAGAGTTGAACTTTTAGTATGGTCTCAATAAACATTCATCAAATGGATGAATTAATGGATATATGAGTCAAACTCTATAGAGAATTATACAGTGAGAAATAGATTTAAGAGACCTAGCTTAAAAATGAAGGAAAATAATTGTGCAGAGAGAGGAATACTAAAAATGTATGTCAATGGGAGTGGAGGCTTGGAAAGAATCACATTATTGTGATGCTATCATGCTATCTGTCATCATGGTTTAGTAAGGAAATCCAAGCAGAGAAATGTATAAACATCAATGACTTTAAGATGCAAAATATTACTTGCAAATATGTCATCAATAATGGAATGCATGGGTAAATAAATAAAAATTAGTTTCACAAAAGTATCAAGGACCTCTAATAAAAATTATGTATTGCCACTGAAAGGCATAAGAAAGATTGTAATAGTGGAAAGCCAAGCACAAATTGAATGATAAACTCTGAAATCAAAAGTCAAGCAGCCTTTGGCCCACCTCTTGGAGAGTGCCCAAACATCTAAACAATGGCGATACCAAATGTTGATGCGGATCCAGAGTGAGAGCTCTCAGTCATCACAGTAGTGAATACAAAACCACAGAGCACACTTAACGCCAGCCTGTCAACACAGCAGAAATAAGCATTTTTTAAAATACAATCAAGGAATTGTGCTTCTCAGTATTTCCAAAAGGGAATACTTGAAAAGCTATGGCTGTACATATCCTGCACATAGATGCTTATAACAGCTTTATTAATGCTTATCAACACTTGGAGGCAATAGTGTTATTCAGTAGATAAATGGGTAGACAAGTATAGTGGCATATCACAATAATAATTATCTGGTGTTAAAAATGAGCCTTGAGAATACACAGAGGAGAAATTAATATTACTAACTGAAGGAAGCTAATCTAAGAAGGCTACATGTGTCTGATTCCAACTATATGCTGTTCTGGTAAAAAGAAAAGTTGTGGTGATGATAATAAAAGGAAAAGTCATGGTTAATGGGAAAGGATGGCTGAATCAGCAGAACACAGAGATTGTCTTGTGGGTGTGAAACTACTCTGCCTGATGGTACCATGACAGATAAGTGTCATCATAACACATGTCAAAACCACAGAGGGAGAACAGCAAGAATGAACCTTATGTGAACTGGGGACTGTTGATGACAATGATGTGTCAATACAGGTTCATTGATCTGAACAAATTTGCTGCTATGGTAAAGTATATCAATAATACAAGAGTCTGTGAATGTGGTGGTGGGTGGGTAGGGGGCACAAGAGCTAGATGTAAAACTCCTGCCCGATTTTTTTTTATGTGTGAATGTAAAACTGCTCTAAAAATAATAGCTGATGAAAAAAATCCAACAGCCTTCATGTGAAACGTGAATAAAAGATTCTAACATGTGCCTATTGCAATGTATATGCAAGAGTTTGTAGGAAAATTCTGCAAAGGAAGTTCTGGTGTTGAAGAGCTGCGTAATGAGCTACACAATAAAGTCAGTCCTGCAAAATATCAAGGCATAAGGTAGAACAGCACAATCTCACAGCAATATAGTGTTAGAGCAGAGAGGGACACGTGCAATGAGGGTCAGGGCAGAAACGTGGAAAAACACTCAAATTGCCCTTACAAAGTAAAATATGATTACAATATAAAATGTGCCAATTAGTGAGTCAAAACTGATCAATCATTTAGCTATTTGATGATTAAATAAAAAGAAGGCAAATTTATTCCTAGCTATTTCCTTTGAACAACTGCAAACGGATTAAAAACTTCTTTTGTTGTGTGATTAATCTGCAACATAAAACAGATCATTTTGAGTCCACGATTCACTATGCTATATACTCATTGTGCTGGCTAGTTTTATGTCAGCTTGACACATAAGGTACAGTCATCAGAGAGGAAGGAGCCCCAGTTGAGAAAATGCTTCCGTAATATCGGGCTGTATGCTAGCCTGTAGGGCATTTTCTTAATTAGGGATTGATGGGGGGGAGGACCACAACCCATTGTGGGTGGTTCTATCCCTGGGTGGTGGTCCTGACATCTATAAGAAATCAGGCTGAGCAAGCCACAAGAAGCAAGCCAGTAAACAGGATGCCTCCAAGACCTCTGTATTAGCTCCTGCCTCCAGGCCCTCACCTTCTTAGAGTTTCTGTCCTAACTTTCTTCAGTGATGGATTATTGATGTGAATAAGTAAGCCAAATAAACCCTTTCCTCCCGAACTTGCTTTGGGTCATGGTATTTCATCATAGCAAGAGCAAACCAGATTCTGGACATTTCCAGCACCCTAAAAGAAAGCCCATATTCATTAAGCATTCACTCTCCTCCATCCATCCTTTTCTCCAGGAAAACACTTACATACTTTCTGTCTCTATGGATTTATCTGTTCAGTGTCATAAAGATGAAAGTATGCAATAAGTAGATCCTGCGCTTAGCTCTTTTTAACACAATGCTGTTAAGGTTTGTCTACCTTTGCAGTGTGTACCAGCCCCACATTATATATTCTGGATAAGTAATATTTCTTTATATGAGTATATGACATTTTGCTTAGTTAATAAAGTTTTTTTTAACTGTCTCTTTCAAGATGTAGAAGAAAATAATAGTTAACAGACAGTGAGATGGTTCAGCCAGGAAAGAAGATTGCTACCCAAGCATGAGTTCAAGCCTTAGAACCCAAAGTAGAAGGAGAGAAAGAATGCACAAACATTGTCCAATTGTTTTTTGACCTCTACCTATGCAGCATTGCATATGTGCTACACACACACACACACACACAATGAATAAATAAGAGAATGAAGTTTGAAAAGGAAAGCATGCTTGAAAACTTTTATAATTGATTTGCAGAGAAGACTTTGGATCATAAAATAAAAATCCAGGAAACAAAACATGAAAATAAAAACCATTCCATACAAAAGCAAGTAGGAAGCTCTATTCATCTAAGATTTTGAGGTCATGAAAGACAAATAAAAACTATAGAGAAGCTTCAGGTTGTTAAGTATTATGGCTTGAATCTGAAATGGCCCTGGTCCCCGGCTTGTGTTCTGAATGCTGGTTGCCAGTTGGTAGCATTAATTTGGAAGGCTGTGAAATGTTAAGAAATAGGAAAGAACTGTGATGTAGTCACTGGAGGCAAGTGATCCTAACTGACTGAGCCATCTTTCCAGCCCCCTTTCACTGCTTTGTAACTTGATACTCTGGCACTTAACTCAAGTAACACCATCATAATTATGCAGATAAAATATCCCACAACTTGTTATCCTCTAAGTTGTATATGTGGTATCTACACAATAGATACACTTGGAGTGGTTTGTATAAATGTAATTTCTTGTTGATCTTTTATAAGTTCCCAGAAAGAACCTTCTTATGTATCTTGCAAAGCATAGCTATGAGTACACAACTTAAATATACAACATATCTACAGATCTAAAAACTTTTATTCCTACTCAGTAATAAGAACGAAGTTCTGAATATCTTTCCAGGCCTATCTCTATACATCTTTTCTCTTTAAAGGCTCTATTTAAAAATGATTTCAAGTATATAGAAAAGTCCCAAGACCCAAGCACAATAAAGAACACTGATAAACTCTTTAGCTTGATATTTTGCCACATTTTGCATATGTGCTACTCTTGCCTGCTTTCATACCCCTATTTTCTTTTTTACATTTTACGTATGCCTTTGCCTTTATAGTATTGACTACAAATTTTCTTAAGTGTATTAGGATGGGGAGATGGATCAGTTGCTAAGAGTATGGTTCTTCCAGAGGACTCAGTTCAACTCCCAGTCGATAGGCCTCATCCATGCACCTCTAGCTTCAGCTATATCTGATGCGTCTAGCCTCCATGGGCACCTGAACTCATGTGCACTCCTCCCCCACATATATTCATAATTAAAAATAAAATTTTTAAAAGAATATGGGTGTTCTTTTAGACAGGTTTTTTTTTTAGCTTAGGTATATTTAACATTGACAAAAGTATTTTAGCCATTATTTGTGTTTCAATTTAATCACTTGGTCTAGTGTGGTAGTTCTAGAATTCTGCAAACCATCCCCCATCAAAGGAACCTAGTCTAAAGATAGGAGTCACAGTTAATTGTCATATTGCCTCAGTTTCCTGATGTATGTGTTACCTTTATTTTGCTTTGACCACAATACCTGACAAAAATAAAAAAGCAAATTTGAGGAAGGGAAGAGTTATTTTGACACATGGTTTTAGTCCACTGTGGCAGGCCAAGTGTGGTCGAACAGCACCCACATGAGGTGGCTCACAACTGCCTGTCACTTCAATTGCAGGAGACACAGAACCTTCTAAGAGCCCCTGCATGCACATGGTGCACATAAACTCACAAGGACTCACACAGAGACACATAAACTTTGTATAAAAAATAAAAAGAAAACAGTGAAAGGTTGCTAGTTCAAGCACAGCCAGCTATCCGGTTTCAGGTTAAGTATCCACACTTGACATTCTGACATTCTGTGGTTTGCAATAGCCTAAGGAGTGCAATCCAGTGTAAAGGAATATTAATCCAGAACACCTTTAATCCCTCTGGCTAGAATGCAGATGCAACCTTAGTACACACCTTTAATCCCAAACAGTGTAGGTAAGGTTAGTTTGTAGAAGAAAGAACCCATGTTTGAAAGTGACATCTAATTGAGGGGCAGACAAAGTAATAAATCAGAGAAAGATCTGACAGAATAGGATATGCCCGACTGTCAAAAGAACAGAGAGGAAAGAGAGGAAGCTTAAGAGAGCAGTGTAGACAAGGAAGAAAAGAAGAGGCGGTTTTATATGGACAGTTGTACAGAGACAGGCTGCAGAGAGGGTGCTACGCAAGTAAAGACAGAATGAGCTGCAGAATGAGAAGGAGCCAGAAAATTAGAACAGATCGCCAAAGTTAGTATGAACCCAACCAGAACAATTCAATCAGAAGCTGACAGAAGCCAATTTGAATCAGTCAGCCTGGAGAGGAGTTTGAGCTAGACAGCTGAGTTGAACCAGCCAGCCAGAGTTCAGAAAGAAGTAGACAGGGTGAGCTTATTCAGGAGTAAGTCTCAGAGGCTGAAAACATCCGAGACCTGTGTAAGATTGTACAGAGGCTAGAAGCTTCCAGGACTAGGCCTAGGTTAGCTGATGGAGGCAGTAAGCCTCTGAGACAACCACAACATCTGGCTAACAAAAGATGCTTTCATAGTCCAGTGGTGCTGATGATGGTGATGCTGTCCACTGACGACTGGTGATGATCTACTGTGTACCACTTGTGCTAGATGTTGTACCTATGCTTTATGATTCCACCCTCGCAACAAACCTTTGAGGATTTTTATTTACTGTTGGTAGAGGGAGGGTTGGATTTGTAGGTGTGGGTGGATATGTGCATGCCACAGCACACAGGAGCAGACAACTTTGGGGACTCGGTTCTCTCCTTCCACCTTTGCAGGGGTTCTGAGATCTCAGTTAGTTACCAGGAGTGCACAGCACGCACCTTTACTGGCTGATCTATCTCACCGGCCTTCTTCCTTCCTTTCTTTCCTTTAAAGAAAATTTTTACATTTAAAGATTTATAAACAAGATAGCTGAAATTAACAGAGGACAAGCCACACTTCAGGGCTGACGTATATGCCAAGTTAATTCTCAGTGAAATGCAGAAAGAACATGATGCCTTTCATCCTTTTATTTTATTTTACTTTATTGCATTTTATTTTATTTTATTTCATTACAGAGTCTCACTATGTGGTAGTCCAGGATGGCTTCAGGGTGGTGATTGCTTGCTCTAGGCTCCTGGGTGCTGAGATTAGGGGGTGCACCATCACCTCAGTAACTTCTGACCTTTATTGGGGTATGTGTATATGGTTACTGGGAATCGAGCCCAGGCCTTGCGCATGCAAGGCGAGCATTCTACCACAGAGATAAGGTCCTCAGCAAAACACTTATTTTGAAAGAACATTTTATTATGAGAATGTGTGTTCATATGAAGATTACTTAATGATAATACTAACGGAGAACCCATTTCTGTCTCCTACTTTATCCATGGCTGTCTATGTCTCCTTTTGAGTTCCCCAATAACTCCCATTAGTCACTTGTCCTCCAGGCACATGCATCAAACAAAGATTTAAAAGCAACACAAAATTACTTTTGCATCAGTAAAAGGCTTTTAACTGGAAAAAAGAGGAAGAATTACCCTCCTCTGCATGCATGGGAGAGGATGGCACGTTTGCCCTCACCATTCCTGCATAAGAACTAATCCAAGTCCCATTACCGGCAGATTCTGAACATTTACATAAGGGATAGCTTCTTATCACTTGTACTGGGATGAATAGATTACATACAAAATGTGTGCAGACTTGATTACAAAAATCTTTGATCTTTTAATCAAAGCAGTAAACAGTATTAATTCGTTCAGCAAGTGAAATACAAATACTTAATTTACTGCATTGAATTTGAGATACCAACATGCAATAAGTTCTCTTCATTAATGAAGGCTTGTTCCCGAGTAATTTCTCTGTGGCTCTAGGCAATGAAATCATTTCTAAAAGAATCAGTAAAACATGGTTATCAAGCTATCTTATAAAATTTCCATATGATTTATAAATAAAGCAATCAATTCTATGGCATATGATTCTGTAAACGTGATAGGTAGATATATCATAGAAAATCAGAAAATGAAAGAATACAATAACCTTCAAATGGAATAAGAAATAAGCCTCAGATTCAAAGCCCATTACTTTTCATTAATATTTGTGAAGTAAAAATATTGTTTTCTAAATCTTATTCTTTTCTCAGTCTAATATTGGAGCTAAATATATACAGAAATCATTGCAGTACAAAACAAGATACACACAAACACTGTAACAACAACAGAAACAGTCAAATGCTGATTATTCCTAGAAGGATCCTAGAAGACATCACAGAAAAAGACAGAAAAGAGGATTGCAGCAGGAAGTTGCAGAGGAAGAGAGCAAAATAGAATTGAATGTTAAGAGCAAAGAGTCTCAACTATCAGACTATGTGAGAAATTTTTCTTCTGCTAAAAAAAAAAAAAAGTTGTAGAGTTTTCAGCAAAAAAGCAAGATTATCACATCCATTAGGTGTGCCCTGGGGATGACTGCGAAAGGGCATAAGACCAGGAAAAAAGTTATGGGATGGAAAAAACAGTGGTTTTCCAGTTACTTCTGTCATCGGTTAGTTAATCTGTCTATTCATTTAGCAAATTGCCATGGGATTTTCTAGGACAGACTACACATTTTTCCACAGTCTTACAGTGCCTAAAGTATATATGTCTTGCAAATTCTGTTGAATGCACATTTTAAAGAGAGTGGCTCCCGTACTGTGCTAAAAATGAAGGCACGGTGTGTGGTGGTGTGTGGTGGTGCACACCCTTATCTCAACACCCGAGCGGCAGAGGCAGGTACAGCTCTGTGAGTTTAGAGTCCATTTTGGCCTACATAGTAATTTCCAGGTCAGCCAGAGCTACAAGGTAAGATACTGTCTCGATAAACAAAATGAGAAGGAGAGAGACAGAGAGCGAGACAGAGATGCAGAGACAGAGAAGAGAAGAAGATGAAGAGAAATATAAAATAGAATATAAAAAAAATCCCAATATAACCAAGGGAGGAGCATTGTAAAGAAATGATGACTGGTTGCTAAGGAGCCTGAAGAAGAAAAGCAAGTCAACTTGTTATCATAAAAGTATGCTGAGTAATTATTATGGGGCCCATCAGTGTTAAGTGGTGAATATACAAAGATGAATTAATATCTGGTCCATTAACAGAGAACTGAGGTAATGCTTAAAGGGTAGGTAATAATGTAGTCAAATAACGTATGTCTCATTTCTTCCTTGGTACCAATCCCATCTCCTTTCAGTAGTCCTTTTCTCAATCTTCCTTAATAAACCTATGTTTACTAAAAAAAATAATGTCAAATATATGTATACACTGAGTGTACATACAAAATTTGCAAATAGTAAAAAAAAAAGTAATCTCTCTTGTCTGGAGAAACTGGCTGAAACCCTCATTAAGGAACTGATAGCTTCATTTCACTAAAAAATAAATAATACAGATTTTCCAAATCTGAGCACAAGAGATCATCTCATATAGGAGAACGGATATTTTTAAGTATGTGGAAGTCTGAAGGTCTCAGAAAACTTCATGCCAGCCAGGTGGTGGTGGCCCACACCTGTACTCCCAGCACCCGAGGAGGCAGAAGAGGTGAGTCTCTGTGATTTCGAGGCCAGCCTGGTCTACCAAGCAAGTCCAGGACAGCCAAGGCTACACAGAGAAACCCTGTCTCAGAAACAAATAAACAAAAACTTTTATGCCTGTGTGTGTGAATATGAGCATTTTGAGGGGAACTAGGAAGCAGTGAGGAAGGATCTTGGAGAGGTGGTCAGGTGACGGAAACCGATATGCTCCTAGGTATTTCGGCGTACACCTGTATTTCAGCCCACCAATCACAGGACTGAAGAAACAGCACAAGAAGTTTAAGAGCATCCTAAGCTATGCAGCAAGATTAGATCTTTAAAAAAAAGAAAAGTAATAGAGTCTGGGGAAATATTGCCAATAATGGAGCTTGCCTAACATGCATCAAGCCCTAGGATTAACCCCCAGCACTGTATAAACATGCCTGGGGCACTTTCTTGTCATCTCCGCACTCAGGAGGTAGAGACACTTTGAAGATAGAGGCAGGAGGGTGAGAAGTTCATGATCATTCAGGGCTACATATTAAGTCTAGAAGCCAACCAGGGATATATGAAGCCCTGTCTCAAAAAAAAACAAAAAACAAAGTCCTGTGCTTTAAGACTTTTCTTCTGTGGGTAAATGAAAATCAGTGAGAGTTTTTTAAAATAACCGCATGGTCACTGACTGCTTTGCTCATGAGAGAAGGGCAGATGTGAAGCTTGTTGATGGAAGCTTGATGAGTGTTCAAAGGCAAGAAAGAAAGAATGTCAAGTAGATTACTGCAACAGGTCAGATAAATAATAATGAAAGCTTGGTATAAGACAATGATAACAGAGGCTCCAGGAGCCAGGAATTCCCACACAGATGAGCCAAATCAATGAACGAGACACCACCTGTGAAAATGTCTGGAAAATAGCACGAAGATATCACTAAGTTGTGAATCTCTTTATAGGGTGGACCCTAAGGTGTTGAGAGAAATGCTGTCTTAGTCATATTTCCCATGAGGTTATAAAATAGCCTCAACAAAGGCAATTCAGGGCGGAAGGGCTTACTTGATTAACAGTTGGAGAGAAGGCCACACGGTAGCAGGGAAGTCACACATTGCATACACAGGAAGGAAGGAGGAAGGAATGCCTATTCCCAGTTAGATTTCTCCTTCTGATGCAACCCAGCACCCACTCCCAGGAAATGGGTGTCATTCACATTTAGGGTACATCGTCCTGCCTAAATTAACCTACACAGGGTAGTCTCTCATAGGCATGCCGAGAGGCTAACAACATTTGAATGGTTTTTCACCGGTGTGCCGGGAGGCCTGTCTCCCTAGTGATTCTAGATCCTGTCAAATTGACCATCCCCACTAAGCATAACTTCTGCTCTTGTCAAAAAGCACAAATGTGGTTTGAAGAAGACCCAAGCAAACAAAGCCCACACCACAAGCGCAGTACCCATGCTACAGGGCCCTCTTAGAGTCCAAGATCACAAATGGTTACAAACGTGACTGACTTGTTTCTGTGCCTACCTTGGACTTGGAAAGAATGTTTGTGCCAGCATTGCCAGGGTTAGAAGGCTCTCAAAGGTAGTCAAAGGCCAATACCAGGAACCAGGCCAGGCTACAGCTCCAGCCCCAGCTCAGGTTCCCAGAGCTGTATCTGCTGATAGAAGGTCCCTGCAGTGAAGGACATTGTGAGAACAGAAGGGCGGGGGGGGTGGCTGAATCTCCATCTGCCTGAGCAAGGGGCTATTTACCGGAACACGGGTATCTTAGCAGTAGCTACACCACTGAAAAAAAATGTCTTTCCTCATCCACTGATCATTAACTACCTATAGAGTCTCAGGTAGGGTTGGGGTCTGGTAAGCCCCTTGTCCTGGCATGGAATCTTTTAAAGGATTAGGTAGCTAGTCCACTGACCAGGTAATATTCCCATGGTCCACAATAAAGAAAAACACAAGTTATAGAACATTTACTACGTATGTAATATATAACATTTAATATATATGTATGTATTCCAATTTCTTAGAATTTATTTTATTTTATGTGTATGAATGTTTTGCCTGCATGTATGTATGTGCACCATGTGGTAATCGAGGACGTTGAAAGAGGACATCAGATCCCCTGAAGTTAGGGGAATTGAACCCAGGTCCTCTGCAATAGCAAGTGTTCTAACAAGCTTAGGCATCTGCTCGTCCCTGATAATCTGTATTTTTCATAACAAAACATGTGTGTAAGTGCATGTTTAATTGAAAGTTTAAGTCTAAAGAGCAGGAAATCAACAGAATGTACAGGAGAAGGTAGATCAAGAAAATGTAACATTCTAAAGAACATGCTGTGCTCATGCATGCATATAACGTGTATATATATATATATATATATATATATATATATATATACACACACACACACACACATACATGTATGGGATGAGGAGAAGGCAGCTGATCTTCTACACAGTAGTCCACTGTACCCTTCATGGTGTTACACTGGGTATTCAATATTTTGTGTTCTTAAGGGTTTTTTTAAGCTATCAAAGAAAACAATCATCATGTGAGAGTAGAGAGTGAACACAAGGTGGCCCAAAACAGGGATCTGAGAAATGCTCAGACCACAGATAAAATTTCCATCAGGAAGCTGAAGGAGGGCAGAGATCTGCCTGCTGGCAACTGAAAGCCCATTGGTGAAGACTTCAAAACACACTCATGGCCTGGAAGTGGCTAATGGTGTGGGAGGCTGGTGAGCTTTGACCAAGCAGTTTTTTTTTTTTTTTTTAGTACAGGGTCAGACTGTCCTTGCTGAATCCAGCAGCTGAAATAAGGGCACCAACGTGGCCAGGCAGCCAGTCACCAAGAAGTTTTGAGGTAGAGGAAACTGGAGTACACTGTAATCTAAAGCTGGAGAGCCAGCACACAGATAACAGCTGAAAACTCAAAAGGGAGAGGGTGTAACCATTGCTTTGTCAGAAGCATTTAAAATTCTTTTTAAGAGAAACTAACACTGTATCCCTAGACTTTAAGGTTTGATTTCAACCCACATATGTATTTGTGTGCATTCTTTTTTACATCTGATCATGGAACCAGAGTCAAGGGCTTTTATGAGTAATTTTTAATTCCAAACTTTGGCCTTTTCAGACAATAACAGGAACCGGAAAGCAGTGGCTGGGCAGGCTGTCTGTGGTGTGACGCATGTTGCTGGCCCAACAGCTGTAGTGAACGTTGGCTTGGTTCTCATAGAGTGCAATGTTCTAATGCTGGATCAAACAATCTTGATAGTTCAAAGTGACAGCAAGGGTTAGAACAAACCACAACTAAATCCGTTGGCAGTAACATAACCCCACCCGGGGGGGTGTTCTCACACACTAGAAGAGTGTTGTGATGGTTTTGGCTGCACACCCCTTCACTACAGGAGCTCACAGTTTCTCTGCAAGTTTCTCTGAATGTACATGAAATAAAGCTGTGGCTCTTCAGCAAGGGTTTAGTTATTAATCTGGGGATAATGCAGATAGACTTTCATCCTTGGTTTCCTTCCTCACCATCAGTCAGAAACTGTCAACCTTCCCTCATGGTTAGGAAGTGCATGTGTAAATGACCTCAGCCTAAACAGGAAGGGCCCATAGAACACAGAGGAGGAGATCGTGGAACAGGGAAGGCTGAAATGCTTTCTACATCTAACAGGGCATGATTTGGCATTCCCTGGAAGACTCAATTTAAATTGACATTTGGGATTGTATGTGGTGTTGGTGGAAGGTGATATACTTACTGTAAATCAACCATACTCACTGCTTTGTATACCACAAAAAGCTGCTTCCATGGCTCTCTTGTTATCTCCTAAGCTATAAGACAATGTCTTTTGGCTTAACAGGTTGGCGCAAGCCTTTAACCCAACACTGGGGAGGCAGAAGCAGGTAGGTAGTATCTTTTGTGAAATATATAGATGAGATGCTGAGTTGTAATAAGATAATGGAAAAAGTTGGTAAGCATAAGATTGGAGAAAGTTATGGCAAGCCATGGGTAACATTCCTTGGGCATTAGATGTCACCTTTAAAACATAAATGGTTTCTCTAGTCACCTCTGCACCTAGGTCTCTTTCCATTGACACATTTATCTTACTGCTATTGTCTTTAGTGGAACTCTTTTTCTCAGATTATGAGTGGTGTGAAAAACACAGAAAAGGTCATTGTTAGAAAATCTTTTGTTGTAGGGTTTAGCAGAAAGAATGGTGGTCAGAAAAAGGAAACCAGTGATGGAAGAATGGCTCTCTATGCACATGTGGCATATAGACACAAGGCTACAAGTTATTTTAAAATAACATCTCTACCTCAGATACCACTGTGGTTGTATTCCCAACTCTCTCATCACTTCTCCCTCATCCTCCTCATTTTCTTTCTGTCTGTCTTTCTTTTTCTTTCTTTTTGTTGCTGTTTCATTTGTCTTTTTGGAACAGCCTCACTGTGTCACCCTGGTTAGTCTGGCACTTGCTATAGAGACAAGACTGGCCTTGAAAACCTGAGATCTGCCTGTGTCTGAGGTTTTTTTTCCTTTTGTAAACCATTCATTTGGGCACTGCCTAATGTTTTTTTTTTCCCAGACTCTAAGCCCCAAAGCAATGTAGACCTTGAGTGCCAATAAGGAAGGGTGGTGCCAAGGCCAAACACAGATTTGGGGGTGTACTTACTGGAGTAGCAAAGAGAAGACAGATAAACTGAGTAAAGAGAAACACAGAGCTTACAACAGAATGAGTCCAAATCCCTGTGACATGTGATCTTTGAGATGTCCTGGTTTAGCAATGGGAGCAGGCAGAGCTTGTCTCTTAGATCAGCCCAGTAAGCACAGTGGCAAGCCAGAAAGAAAGTCTAGAATTCATACTGTGACCAGGGTTGCTTACTGATCTTTCTGTGCTTTGGAGGTAGGGTGACTAAAAGGTACAACAAAAGCTGGTATTATCTCAGCTTGGTGTCTCATCCACGTGTGCCAATCACTGCCATCTGCTTCTTCTGCTTAAACAAACATGTTTCACTGTTTCTGCTGTACCAAGAATGTGCTAAGTAGAGAAAACACAACTGTGAATGAGATTGGTGTGTGTGTGTATGTGTGTGTGTGTGTGTGTGCGCTCACACGCAGTACATGCTTGAGGAATTCAGTAAAACAGACTAGAAGTAGAAATTTAACAAGCAATGAGATAGAAATTTTAGGCAGTTTAAAATTATATTTAAAACATCAAGGCTCAATGATAGAGTACTTGCCCAGTATGCAAAAATCCCTGTGTTTAATCCTATGCACACACTGACACACACACATGCAGTTACTTGGAAAGCAGAATATATTCAGAATTCAGGTAGTTTAAGCAAGTAAGATGGCAAGCAATGATGTGATGCATTGCTAAAATTGCCAGCACCCTAACCTTAGACAGGGGAACCAGCTAAAGATAAGAAAACTAGAAATTAGTGAGTAGCACAGATGTCATGAATTTAAACCAAGACTTTTGCAAAGGGCAGTAGAGAGAAAGACACATATTTGAACAGCAAAATGGAGGAAGAACTGAGAGGTTTGCCTTGCAGACGGTGAGATACAGGACAGTTGGTACAAGTCCCAAGTCTCTCAACAGGGTAGTTAGACTGAAAATGATGCATTTACCAAAACTGGAGAAACAGAAAAGTGTCAGGTATAGGAAAGACAATTTCACTTTTAGACATATTGAACTGATCCCTTTGTGGTTAAATAAAGCCCATCCCCCCAGGAGTGCAGGTCCTGCAGGCTTAGTCCCTCATGAGTTAGGAGGTGGAGCTTAGGAAAGGTAATTATAATTATATCCTAGAGGACTATACCTCACAAATAAATTAATGCTGTCTCGTATCATGGAGAGGGGGGTAGGTTAGGTCCCATGGGAACGGGTTAGTTCCTCTGATTTCTCCCTCACAGGCAGCCATGTCCCTTCCTTCCCTTCCATGCTGTCACAAAGCCAGGGGTCTTCTCAAGGATGTCAGGGCCATGCTCTTTAGACCCTTAAGCTACCAGAATCAAGCCAAATAAAACCCCTTATAAGTTATCTATCATCTGACATTTTGCTATAGCAGGACAGAATTGATCAGACAAAATCAGTAAGTCCAGAACTAAGCTTACAGACATGAAAACCAGGTACAGAGACCAATGGTTAGTGGGAAATGCGTCACAACATACTGGTGTGAAACACCATCTCTGCATCTACAAAGCATGTGAGATGCTCTCTTGAGTTTGGTCCTGACAAAGTGATTTCACATATAACTCATCGCAAATGTTCGTCGTGTCTTTTACCTCCAATGGCGCTACACACTTTTGTTTCTTGTGTAACATCTAAGTCAAAATAAAAATGTTTGTTAATTTCCCGCTGTCTGTGTTTAGAGTAAAATCTATTGGGTCATGAATAGCATTCTTGAATTAGCGTAAGCACAAGCATGCACCTCCACTTTTCCCTAGGGAAATGGCATTTGTATCTGCTTTTGAGGCATTCGCTTGGGCTGTGATCTTGCAAGTAGTTACCTATGTGTAACCCTCATGTGGAAATGAAGACTTGGGAAGTGCAGCACGTGAGTCAGGGTAATCAGATGTTTCTCATGGGCCTTTCCATTGTATGCACAATCCAGGGACAGGGGACAGTGGTGACAGGAGCCTGTGACCTCTTTACATAACACAAAAATGATGGGTGACTCTGAGCCTGCTCCTAGCTTCCTGCTGATTTGCAAGCCCCCCTACCCGCACTAGGCTCCTGCAGGTTCTGGGAGTCTAATATGTTTTCAGCAAGTTTCCTTTACTGCAATTAGTCAATTGGTCTCTGCCTCTTTTGATAAGAAACCTGGCAGAACATCAGGATACATTAAGTCATTCAATCAATAAGAAACTACTTTGTATTTATTTTCTCAGTAAATCTCAAATTGGAAAAAAAAAAGACTGCTACCAAAGCCACTGAGTGTAGCAGAGGAGACCTCAACCATGACTTCTTTCAAAAAGAACTTCAGTAGCTTATCTCCAGCTCACAGCTCACCACGTTCCTTCCTGTCAGTCTGCCGTCTAACCCTTTACAGTAAGTCAGGCAGAGCTAGGAGGATTCTAGTAAAGCCTATGGAGTTAATGGAAAAGCAATTCCTCCAATTTCTCAAATTTTGTTTAAAATCATAAAAGAGCCATTTTTGTAGATGTGAGAATCCCTTTAGAAAAGAGCTCGTAAATATCCGAGAACGGTGTGGTGAATGGTTCTTAGGGACACAGCAGTGCCCTGGGCGTTGAGAGCGCTCCCTCTTTGCACTGTTGCCTGTCCTCACAAGGCTTACCTTTCAGTAGAGGAGACAGGGAGGAGGGATGTAAAAACCATAGCAGCCAGTGGTGGTGTGCATAAAGGATGCTAAGAGCTCACACGGTGACCAACAGAGGCATTCTGCTCCTCCCCACTCCCCAATCCCACACAAATGCGCTGGTCAAGGAGGACCTCTCCAAAGACAAGACTAACGTGATAGGACCCAGAGCAAGAGAAGGAGCCACTGAATAAGGATGTGTCAAAGCCCATTGTGGGTTCGCCCACTGTACGCTGTGGAACTTGGGTCTACTGGTTTAGCCTGTCTGTGTCTTAGCTCTCTGATCCATTAAATGTGGAGTACATGTGACCTGTCCCACACAACTGCTGTGACGAACGCACACATTAGTGTTTGTAAGGCGTGGGGATGAATCCCCAGCATGTGGCATAAGCAAATGAGTACTGGCTATTATTGCGGCATCGTATTTGTTATTCCAGAAGAAAAACCAGCAAATGCGAAAACCTCAGGCGAGCAAGCTCCTCAGTCCATCAAACTGAAGAAAATTTATGTTGAGAACAGAGCAGGTGGAGAGACACCTTAAGCAGTAAAACGTGAGGCTGGAAACGGGACCAAACAACGCAGGGCCTTACGGTTCTTAGCAAAGTCTTTGGATTTTTTTTCCCCTTCTCCTGAGTGAAGTCTAGGACATAAGCATGACATAAATGTGCCTGTATTTATGTTGTAAGATCATCACTTCCTCTGCTATGGGGCAAACAGACATGGAAGCCCCTGGGGGCAGTGGAGGGCCAGCTAGGAGGATGCTGCCTGCTTTTAGTGGGAGAGAGGGTGGCAACTTTGGCCAAGAAGAAAAGAGCAGAGAAGAGAGCAGGTTCAAGATGCATTTTGGAGATAGACTCGGCAACACTGTGAATTAGCTGAGTAGAAGAAATAGGAGGAGGGGAGAAAATGAGGAAGATAGAGCTGCATAGACAGCTGTGCAAATGTCCACTGAATAAGACCACCTACCTAAAATTCAGCTCACAGAGATGAGAGGGCAACATGGGTAAACTGTGTGCAAGCCTGAGGTCAGTTCCTAGGGCCTGTGATGAATGGAGAGAAACAACTTCTGAAAGTTGTTCTCTGACCTCCATAAGCACTGCTAGCACACACACACACAGAGTCCTACTCTTTCCCCACAGCGATAGTGGAAGCATTAAAATAAAATAAAATTCAGCTTACACATGGCTCTCTGAGTCATGCCTCCAGGGAAGGGCTCCGTCCACTTACACAAAGGATACGTGGTGCAAAATCAGCACACACATTAGAAGCAGACCACCCTTAGTTCTAGCCTGGGCAACTAGATATCTAGATATCCATCTTGAAAAGGATGGAAATAGATATAGGTAGAAGATTAATAAGGGCAAAACAATAAAGAATTGGGGCTTCTGTTCGTTCCTTAATTTGATTTGTATGTTTGTTTGTTTTGTGTATGCATGTGTGTGTATGTGCGTGCGTGTGTGTTTGTGTGTGTGTGTGTATGAGAGAGAAAGAGACTTGTAATGACTTGTAGAAGTCAGTTGGTTTCCTCCTTCCATCGAGTGGGATTCAGGGCCTGAACTAATTTCATCAGGCTTGGTGGCAGGTGCCTTTCCCTGCTGAGATATCTTGGCAGCCTAGGTCTCAGCAACAATGCTGTAGCAATGTCCATTCAGGGCATTTGCCAGTTGTCTTCTTCTAGAAGCCACTCAAAAGCAAATCCAAAAAGCAAAAGGATTCACTTTATATATGTGAATTATCTTAATAAAGTTTATATATATATATATATAATAAACACAAACAACTTGATTTTTATAGCCTGTGTTTGTGGCAGTGAAGTTTAAAGCACCACATCAGAACTGCCCATGATAGTAGGCTTTGCTTTATTTTTGTTTTCGTTAATCATAGGCTCTTCACATCCTTTAAGACTATAATTTGAATTTATATATCAAAAGACCTTGTGTTAGAAATTTAATTCCCTAATCCTCATGTTATTGGTATGTGGAGATGGGTCTCTATGGAAAGTAGTTAAAATTAGATGAGGTCATAAGGATATGATTAGATGAAACCGTTTGCAAAAATTAACAGGGAGACCTGAGCTAAGGCACTTGCTCTGTATGGCCATGTGTCCTCCATCATGTTATATAAGAGCAGGAAGGGCTCTGCCAGGTTCTTATGGGATGCTCTTATACTCAGCAACCTTCAGAGCCATGGACTAAGTAGACCTCTATTTCCTACAAATTACCCTGTTAGCCAGCAGAATGAACAACTAAACTAACAAACGCAGCCCTGACAAATTAACCATATTATTAATAGGATTTCTGGGAAGGCTAGAAGCAGCACTATATCAGCCTTAGAACTTCCAGGCGTGAGCAGTGGCCACTTCTGGTATTCAGAAAACGGTAGACATGTTCTATCCATCGAAACAAAGCCAACATAAGAAAAGTAGGTCACAGAACACAGCCCAGCTCAAACTTGGCATCAGATGACCCAATGTTTCTTTCTCCACATAATCGCGATGTTCTAATCAGTCTGTGACTCTAGCCTTTTGGGGCAGCAGGCAGCCTATTATTAGTGGCTGACGTATCCAGAGTCAACATTCGGAAGCTAAAGAATGCCCATCTTCTCTCAAAATCTTTTGGCTTTTAAAAAGCTGAGCACAGCAAAAAGCTTTGCCAACAGTCAGCTTCTTCATGCAAATGAACTAATCCATAAACAGGATACTGCTAGAGAATAAAGAAGACTGGAGAACTGTATGTTTGTTTAATATGGTAAATGGATTTAAATACAGTAAACGTATTGGATGATACTCATTTTTAAAAGCAAGAACATTGAAAGTTCAAAACCAGCCTGGAAAACAAAGGCACATAGTAAGATTGTCTCAAAATAGGAAGAAAGAAAGAAAGAAAGAAAGAAAGAAAGAAAGAAAGAAAGAAAGAAAGAAAGAAAGAAAGAAACAGGAAAAGAAAGAAGCAATAAAGAAGGGATATTGCTGTAAAGCTAAGAAAAACACTGAATCTGAATAATGAGCCAGCCTATGATGTTTGTATTTAAAAAATTAGAAAATGTTAAATTAAAAATTTCAAGTATCTGTTTGATATCCAGGTATCAGGTATAACATTCTTTACTCCACCAAACATTCACCATAAATAATCAACTATGATTATAATTTAGCAGGTTTTTTTGCAAAAAGTCTATATTTCTTTTTTTATATAATTTTTATTTTTTATATTAATCACAGGTTATTTACTTTGAATCCCAGCCATAGCCCCCTCCCTCATTTCCTCCAAATCCCACCCTCCCTCCCTCATCTCCTCCCTGTCCCTTTCCAAGTCCACTGATAGGAGAGGTCCTCCTCCCCTTCCATCTGAACCTAACTTATCAGGTGTCTTCAGGACTGGCTGCAATGTTCTCTTCTGTGGCCTAGCAAGGCTGCTCCTCCCTCAAGGGGTGGGGGGAGGTCAAAGAGCCAGCCTTTGAGTTCATGTCAGAAATAGTCCCTGTTCCCCTTACTAGGGTAACCACTTGGATACTGAGCTACCATGGGCTACATCTGAGCAGGGGTTCTAGGTTATATCCATACATGGTCGTTGGTAGGAGAAACAGTCTCAGAAAAGACCCCTGGGCCCAGATATATTTGGTCCTTTGGAGCTCCTGTCCTCTCCAGGTCATACCAACTCCCCCTTCTTTCATATGATTCCCTGCACTCTTCTGAAGGTTTGGTTATGAGTCTCAGCATCTGCTTTGATACACTGCTAGGTAGAGTTTTTCAGAGGCCCTTTGCTGTAGGCTCCTGTCCTGTTACTTGTTTTCTCCTACTTCCAATGTCCATCCCATTTGTCTTTCTAAGTGAGGATTGATCATCCTTCCCTGGGTCCTCTTTCTTGTTTATCTTCTTTAGGTGTACAGATTTTAATATGTTTATCTTATCTTATAGGTCTAGTATCACTTATAAGTGAGTTTATATCGTGTGTGTCTTTCTGTTCCTGGGATACCTCACTCAAGATGATCTTTTCTAGATCCCACCATTTGCCTGCAAATTTCATGATTTCCTTGTTTTTAATTGCTGAGTAGTATTCCATTCTGTAAAAGTACCACAATTTCTGTATCCATTCCTCGGTTGATGGACATCTGGGTTGTTTCCAGGTTCTGGCTATTACAAATAAAGCTGCTACAAACATGGTTGAGCAAATGTCCTTGTTGTGTACTTGAGAATCTTTTGGATATATGCCTAGGAGTGGTATAGCTAGATCTTGAAGAAGCACTATTCCTTTTTGTAAGAACAGAATTAAGGATCATTTCCTACAAGAAAATATTATTCACTTACATTGACAATATAATGTGCTAAATATATTATGTAATGAATAATATGATTCCTGAAAATTTTCCCGCCTTTAAAAATTTACTTTTGTTTATTTGCATATTAGTACATGTATGCATGTGTACAGGTGCCCATTTATCATGGCGCATGCATAGAGATGAGAACACAACCGGTGGACTGGAACATCTGAAGATGAAACTCCGCTCATCTGTCTGGCTGAGCAGCAAGTGCATCTACTCCCTGATTCATTTCACTGGTCCTTTTTCCATCTTTCTGACACATCCACGGTTATCTTTTAATTTATAAATAAACTATAAACATACAGTACCAAGACACATTTAGGAATGTTTGTAAATCTTTTTCTTAGGGAAAGTTATCTGACATCCCGAAAATGCGTTAAACTGCGGGTGCACTTATACAGAGGAATAGGTAGGTTTGCACAAAAGAACTCATTTCATTAAATAATAAATTGCCTCTTTGGAAAACTGGACACACCATTCTGAAACAGTCCCAAGAACAGCAGGCTTCTTTAAAGTGTAACACCTTTTGTAAATGAGAGTGAGAATGAAGTGCAGAGGGCTTAGTGTGCAAGTGCGGGGTCACAAGTGGAAACCAAAACAATAAATATAATTTTAGAATCAGTGGCCCATGTTATTCCAAATAATCTTTGCTGAGCGGTTAACATACCGTGAGAAAGATGAAACATAGCTTGTGCAATATTCATTCCTCTTTCAAGTTTCTTCATTTTATTTATTTATTGGAGGGGGCAGTGCCCCACATTGCCTGAGAAAATCTGAGGGCAGCCCGTGGGAGCGTGTTTTCTCCGCTCATCATGGGAGGTCCAGTAATCAGAGTCAGTCCTGAAAACTGTCTTCTGATGTCAACACAGGCACTATGGCAGGAGGACGTGCACACACCCCCACATGCGCGCGCACACACACAAATATAATAAAAAATTTTAATGGAGAAAACACATGACAGCACTATTACTAATAGCAAAAAGATAAGAAATTCCTTAATTATTTCTTGGTAAGTGAATGGGGAATGAATGGAAGTACTGCTGTACGCTAGAACTCTGTTGGAAGTATTCAAGGCAGACAGGTTTTCCAATGTCTCCCTGGTATTTTAATCGGAGAAGCATATGAGGAGTTCATATTTAAATAAATAACTGTGTATTATTACATGCTTCTGAATACTGGCATGTATACAAGTACACACACACATATATCACTTGGTATATTAGTCAAGTAGTATGTATATATGTTAAGAGAAAAACACACTAGATGACTGTTTTATGTGGAATAATTCAGTTTTATGGGGAGTTCTGTGTGTGCCCACTTGTGTACATACGGTTGTGTGTGTACATCACTGACATCCTCAGGGAGGATACAAAACCCATTAGCTGATCCCTTAACCCTGGGAATACAGTTGCAAAAGAGCTTATCAGAGAGCATTGAGATTTTTGTAACTTTGTAACTTTTGCAAAATTTGCTTTTAATATTACCTGTCTTTCACAGTTTGTGCTTTTTTTTTCTTTTCTCCTTCCCTTCTCTGCATGCTGAGACATGGTCTGCTGTGGTACACACAAGCCTCTCCCCCTCCTTTGGGCTGGGACCATAGTAGTGTACTGCAAGGTACAGCTATGTATGCCTGTCAGTTGAAAACTACAAAATGAAACATCAGCTTGCCCAGGAAACTTAAATAAGCAAGACAAAGTTAAAGAAGAGGCTAAATATCTCCAGGAGATATTTATTCAGCAACAAAGTGAATTATACATTTAGTTCACAGTAAGCATGCCTTAGAGACACAATATTAGGAATCGTCTTCTATGCTCAGCAAAGGATACTCTGCAGTCAATGTTAAAGCCACATGGTTGAACCTGTTCTTGCACGGTAACTCGGGAAGTAAACTTTTTTTCAGTTATAGAGTACCCAACAGTGCATGAAATTTAATCTGAATTCAACCAGAAATCATAATACATTGTATTCTCCAAATAATATTCATTTTAAAAATATGTTAATTAATTATAGAAATGATTCTAAGTGCTTTGGATGTATTAATTAACAAATTACAACTTGTTATTATAATCAACCTTATTTTTAAAAAGAGGAAACTGAGACACAATTTTATGATTAAATAATTTGACAAAGGTTACCAACTCCTCATAACCGCCTATAACTCCAGCTCCAGAGTATCCGACACCCTCCTCTAACCTTTCTGAATAGCTGTGTGCATGTACACACACACACAAAATGAATGTACAATGTTTTGATTTCAATAACTTTACCTCCCTCCTCATAACTCAAAGATTCTTTGCTTTAATAGTGCCATATCACATTCTGGGTATCATACTTATTTAAAAAAATAAATTCTTTTTGCAGGAAATTGTAAATAATTTTGAGAAACTACTTAGACTGAACAGCTTCTTATTTATTCAAAGAAACTACTATGAACCAACCCTTTAATTCTGTTTATGCAGTCTGATGCAGAGACCAACAAGGCAAATTAAGTCGTGAATAATTTAACATTTCTTTTTTTTTTTTTTTTTAGAAAACTGAGGTTATACGAACTAATGTTCTGCTTTGTTTCTGCCAGCTAACAAAAAATTCAGCTAGGATGAGGAATAAATTGTTGGGATGTGAATCTCTGCCTGGAATGTTTATGCCTACTGTACAAACAAAATTCATCTTACAAGGTAAAAAATAACTGAGGAATCACAAAAGCAGGTACTTTGTTTTCTGCTTTTTGTTTCTGTGTATTTGTTTGTTTTGTTTTTTAACCAAATGGAGCAAACACAGTTAAGAGAAGGGCTTGCCTTTACTTTTATTTATTTTAAATTTGTTTTTATTGTTTGGTGGGTTGTTAGGTTGGCCTGACTGCCTGACTTGAAACTTGCTGTAGACTGGTCTGGATTCCAACTCGTGGCGATAACCCTGTGTAATGTAAGTTTTGGTTTCTTTGTATGTTATGTAAATATGCTTTTGTTTTAATCCCAAGTGTGGGATTTTAGTTGAGCTATAGTTTGTCCACAGCTGTTAATTGTCTCATTCGGAGCGTGGCCTTCCATGTGTGGCATGGAAAGGACGTGCTCTAGGACCCTGAGAGTACAAATAGGAGGCCTAGAAAGAGACTGTGTGGTGTTCTGAAGTGAGGTTCAGTGAGGCATTCTGTGTGCCGTTCTGTGTTGGCACGTGGCACGTGCAGCAGTTTGGAGAGACCAGAGACTAGTGACCAGAGACACGGTTTGGAGTAGACAGATGGAGAGAAATACTTACTGGCACAGAAGCATGGAGGAGCCTGCTATCTGTCTGTGGTTGATGGAGATTGGCATAGAGCCCTAAAAGAACCCCTTGACCCTAAATAGCTGGGAGAAGTAAAAGAGTCTGCCCCCCCACCCCCACTAACCTTTTCTTTCTCCTACTTAAGGTTGGGGGTTGGTAGAAGGGAGATAGAGGCCTAAACACTCCAAATGAAGGAGAATTTCAAAAAAAAAAAAAAAAAAGAGTGCTACAACTCTGCCTCTGGCTCTCCAAAGCTTAGAGAATATACTGTATCACCAGGCCTGCCTACCTAGAGTTTGGGAACCACTACAAAGTAACTACCATTATGGTACATTTTGGGGAAAAACAAAACAAAACCTTACACCACTTTAGGAAAGTCTTCTCTGTGTGTCTCTGTCTCTCTCTCTTTGTATGTGTGTGTGTGTCTTTGTCTATCTGTCTGTCTGTGTCCCTTTCTCTCATAATTTAGATGGCTGATATCTGGTTTTAGGATACAAGGTAAAAGATTTCATGGTGACCTTTATACACAGTATAATGCTATTTATACTTGTTCTCAGGAAAAGACTTAAAGTTAATGATGGTGTTTGAAAAGGATTATTCTTTAAGTCTATCTAATTAAATGATGGGGTACTCTCTGCTGTGACTCTTTTGGGCCTTAATTACCCATCGTTGTTTCTCTGAACTTACAATAGTTCAAACATATAATCATATTTCTAATTATCACATATACATTTTACCAGTAAAAAGTGAAGAAGCTATTGCCAGTCAAGGGTTATCTTTCAACATTCACAAATTCTAATTTATAGTCAAACACATTGCTGTGGCATGAGCAAGACTGCATGGTGTTCTCAACCTGGAGTTGAGAACACCAAGCATCAGGACTTTCAGATTAGTATTGCTTTTTTTTTTCTTTCTATCACTGTAATAAAAACATCATGACCAAGACAACTTATAAAATAAATAGTTTATTTGGGCTTGTGATAAAGTCCGTGATGGCAGAGTGAAGGTATGGTGGCAGAAATAGCTGAGGGTTCACAGCTTGATCCCTTGATCCACAAAAAGGAAGCAAAGAGGGAACACTGGGAATGGTAGGAGTCTTTTGAAACCTCAGTGACACACCCCCTCCAACAAGGCCACAGTTCCGACACACCTCCTAACCTTTCCAAATAGTTCCACCAATCTGGACCAAGAATTGAAGATATGAGCCTTTAGAGGGCTCCTCACCCCACTCCCCTTCTCTCTTTCTCACACGCTCCCTCCCCCCTCTGGAGGGCACCTCTCCCAGTTTTTAGTATGTGGTTGGACCAGGAAAACTCACTTAAGACGTAATACTTTATGAGCTGCGGGGATGGCTCAGTTGGTAAAGTGTCCACTGTGCGGGCTCAACAACTAAGTTCGGATCCCCAGAAGCCATGTAAAATCTGGGCATGGTGGTGTGTGCCTTTAACTCTAGTCAAAGTAAAAGTGAAACGCAATTGAGGAAGACACCGAGCATCAACCTAAGGCCTCCACCTGTCTATTTTACATGTGTCCACAACCACAAATGTACATACCACCACACACCCACATGAAAAAGAGGGGAAAAAGTACTTTGTGTATAATGGCACATGTGTGTGAAGACACCATGTTCATCATTGTTTTGTATACTAGCCAAAAAGTAATTAAAAAGAAATAAAGCTTATTTTTTCCAGTAGGAGGAAAAGAAGAGGTTGTGTAATATTTGGCTATTGAGGTGGAGAGATGGCTCAGCACTTAAGAGCATGTATTAATCTTCCAGAAGACCTGAATTCAGTTCCCAGCATTGGGCAGCTCACCTATAACACCATCTCCAGGAGAATCTGATTCCTCTGGCCCCAGCCAGCACCCACAATCATATGCATATGCCCAGAGACAAGTATGCATATCTATTTGTTTATACATTGTCTATATTATTTATACAAATAATAAAATAAATCTTAGATGAAAAATTGATCATTAAAGGCAAGTTTCATGAACAGGTAAATTTAGTGGCAAGATAAATGCTAAGCTAGTAGCTTAAGAAAATTTTATTTTAAAAGTAGTTAAGTGACTAATTTTATTTTCCGGACTAAAAGCTAAGGACTTTACGTCTACCAAGAAACTCAACACATACACAAATTTACAGAGATTCTTAAAAGTACTTCTACCTTACCTACTACATTAGAGAAAAGGAGTGGGCCATCATCTTATGAGGAGAAGGGGGGACCAAGTATGTATTAGCACCAGGAGACCCAGAAATTGCCCCCACATACATGCCTGAGGGAAAAAAACTCTCCATCACCAACATTCAACCTCTTTGCCACACAAGCAAAATGAATAAAATCAGAAAAACAGACCAATGGAAGAGAAACACCAGAGAATGAGAAAGGGTTTCTTTTTAAAGGGAATTGGAGGGGCTCAGTGCCCAGGGCCATTTGTTGCTTTTGTTGAGCACCTGTGTCCAACTCCTAGCACCAACATGGCAGCTCACAACCATACAGGGCAGGAAGCTGATGCCCTCTTCTGGCCTTCTCAGGCATAAAGTACACATGTGGTACATCAAAACATTTGCCAGCAAAACATTCATTCACATAACATAAAATTTGAGGGAATTGGTGAAAAGTCAAGACTAGCTTTGTAACAGGTCATTCTTCTGATGACACAAGGCAACAGCAAAAGCATCACTGAGCAATAACCGGTAGCATTCATATCGGAAGTGAGAGAAAATACTCTTCATTGTACTTTCTCATATTTGGATTCCTCAAGAAATGAAATAATACTGAAATATGAGTGCCCTGGAGAATGACCCCCAAATGCAAAGTGCAGCCAAATGTTTCTCCTTGAAGATTAGTCATCTACTGGGAGTTTTCTACATGTAAAGTGTTCAATCCAGCTTTTATTGTTTTGGTCAATGACTAGATTTAGAATTCAGTATATAAATATGCTTTGGTAATCATACATTGTTACCCACATGCTATGTCAATGGTATAATAAAAATTAGTGTAACTGTTTCCTTGAACTCAGTCTTTTAAGGTGATACATTCCTTGTCTTCTCTCCTTTCTATAAGTCCTTCACACTGACACATACAAATATCACCTTAGTGAGCAAACAATAAAATTTGCTCATGCTCCTCTCCCAGTTGTGCATATATACGTCGGAAAACAATATCTTAGAGTCCAGACATAGAGATGGAAAATGATAAAACTTAGCAAAATAAAATAATAAATAATATAGTTTATCGGTTCTAAAAGACTGGAAATAATTGTGATACAAAACACAAAAGGTAGAGGATAAAAGCCCGCTGTCTAGTTTCATTACTGTGTACACGTACTATTTCAAGCCTACTTTTAACCTTTGTGAACCCCTTTAAGAATGGTTGATGGGGCTGGGGAAACGGCCCAGTGGCTGCTCTTCCATAGCACCTGGGTTCGACTCTCAGCAGCTACATGGAAACTTACAATCATCTGTAACTCCAGTTCAAGAAAAGTCTGATGCCCTCCTCTGACCTCCTCATGTACTTTACACATATGGTGCACGTACATACATTCAAGCAAAACAGTCATACATACTAAATAAGAAATAAAATTTAAAATATCTTTTTTAAAGTGGTTTGTGTGGGACTAGATGAGGATCAGAAAGAAATACAGGTGTGAATGAACACTGGGGTGCTTGCATCTTCTAAACGTGGCAGGGATGTTGCATCCATGAAATTTCAACAATATGGTTGAGTAAATAAGACTCTTATCAGGACCACACAACTAGACATATCAACATGGAAATGTCACAAAGTTCTACCCCTCCCTGTAGAGCTACAGGTAATCAACAGCTTCTGAGAGAAGGAGAATGAGTTTTCTTCAAGGACAGGGTCCCTGACAGGTTATCCAATCCCAAGCAGTCATCGCTAAACACACACACACACACACACACACACACAAACTCATCCCATTAAATTGACTCAATAAATTTTGTGTATGTGTGTATAATACTAATATGTGGATCAGAGAGAAAGAATAGGAGGCATGGGAAAAATTAGATGGGAGAGATAAGGAATAGAAATAATATAAATATAATACTCATTTTTGAACCTCTAAAGATTTTTTAATTAAAAAAAGCAGGGCATCATGGACTATGTGTTCATCCTATTGCCTCATCAATCAGTATGTATATACATTCATTTATAGAATATTGGATATAAAATTTGAAATTCATGTGGCCCTCATTTTATCAATACAAAGGAGTGATACCACACAATGTTCCTTTGAGAGTGGTTAATTAGTGCAGCATATAAAATTCTTACATAGTACTCCTTAAGATTGTTTCCTTTTTACATTATTTTTTTTGGTGTATGTGTTTGCATGTATGTACATGATTATGTGTGTGGGTACCCATGTGTATGCAGATATCTATGCATGTGTTGCACTTGTGTGTGAAGGCCAGAGGTCAACATCAGGTCACTTCCTTTATTGCTCTTCACCTTATTTTCTGAGACAGGGTCTCTCACTGAACCTGGTGCTCACTGGCTGACTGTCTAGACTGGATGGCCAATGATTTCCAGGGATATGCCTGTCTCTGCCCCCCAACACCAAGGTAGAGATATTCCCAGCTGTACCTGGTAGGTGCTGGGGTTTCAAACAACAGACACTACCCACTAGACCATCTCCCCAGTCCTGATCTTAAAATTTTCTGATTCAAGGTTTGTATTAGTTAAAATTAAGTGTAGCAACAAACGATAAGAGATTGTTCCGTAAGAGTTTTAGGGAGACAGAAATTTGTTTTAGTCTCATAAAGGACCACGAAGTGTCTCACAGTGAGCATAGTGGGAGGAAAAAAAAAAACATGGTTCCTCATGTACTCCATAACCCAGACTCTACCCATGTTCTCAAAACTCCATTCATCCTGCTGTTTGGCCTCTTAGTCTTCAGCATCACAGTCTCAAGATGGCTGCAGCACTTTGCACAGGAGCAGAACAGGACAAGTGCCAGAGATCTGGAGAGACAGGACTAGAGAAAAACTTAAAGAGAGAGCCTTTTGTGAAGTAGGGTCAGAACAATTGTCAGAGGCATTTTGACTCCTTTGGTATTTTCTCTATGCCTTTTGCAAACTCTGAGTACCTAGCTTATTGCAAATAAACCGAGGCCCTGGAGCCATCGAAGCAACACGGAGAGTGGGCACCTGTTATTTTAAAGTTAGAAATGTTTCCTTCTTGAATGGGTGGACAACCCATAGTCTCAAGAATGTGCAGGAAAGTGAAATGATTCTGTTTTGTGAATGTTTCACTACTGTCTCCTCCCCTATGGTGCTAGAGGCGGAAGCAGGGACTCACATCTAGGCAAGCATCTCACTGCTTAGCTACATCCCCAATACTTATCATAATCTTTTGCGTTTTGGAAATCAGTAAATGGAACGATTCTGTTTTGCAATTTCAAATGTGAGGACTAAGAAGTTGGTGCTCCATTCTAATGAGTTCTGAGCTAACACATTAAAAATATAACAACTCTTCTTGGGTCCATAAAAGAAGGTCACAGGGCAAAAGCAGAATCCCAATATGTAACAGTGGAAACACCATGAGAACCAGCTCTCACAGTTCCAGAGGTTCAAGTACAGCTGGCTGCTCTCAGCTCTGAGGCAACCCCTCTCGGATATGTTGTTTCATGGCAGACCTAAGTGTGGGAGCCAGCAATAACATTGCCAACAGAAAGGTGGAGAGATTGGGTGGGACGAAGCTTAGATTTTATAAGTACCTTTATGAGAACTCATCCAGCAGGGCGGTACTCCCATTCTGGGGCAAGTTGCCTATGGCCAAAGTAAGACCTTCCCAATAGAGTACACTTCTTAAAGCATCAGTCCCCGTCCTGGGGCTCAAGCTTCTAATATATGGCCCACTGCACATACTAAAAAGGAGAGACCAAGTTTTATGTGACAAGGCAAGCAACAGAAACAGGTAAGGAAAGAGTAGAGAATTGTCAATAAAGAATTTAAAATAACTATTGCAAACACCAAGGGCTCCAATGAGTCAATCACACATGCAAGAGAAATTACTGACATAAACTGTGAGAGAAATCCTGAGAAAGAACCAATAAGGAATTCCAGAGACAAGAGGAATTGTGAAAGCTTTTGATGGGCTTATTAGTACTCTGGACATGACTAAGGTAAGAATCTCTGAGCTTCAAAGACATCAATAGAAATCTCTAAAACTAAAAAGCAAAGAGAACAAAGACTAAGGGCAGTAAAGTAGAGCAGAATACACAAGAGCTGTGGGACCCTCACAAAGCCATAACTTCCCGGCAATGGAAATGCCATAGGAAGTAGAAAAGATCTGTTACACCCCGAGTGTTTTTGCCTCTTCAAAATTCATGTGTTGAAACCTGACTCTCAGTGATGGTACATGGAGGTGGGGTACAGGATTAGTGTACTTATAAAAGAGACCCTGGAGAGTTACTTTGCCCTTTCAGCTATTTCTAAATTCTGAAACAGAAGGTCATCTATGATCCAGGAAAGGAGCCCCATCAGATGCTAAATAGGCTTCCGAATGAATTTTCCATCCTTCAGAACTATGAGAAATACATGTTTATAATTCACTCCTGATGATAGATAGGTAGATAGATAGATAGATAGATAGATAGATAGATAGATAGATAGATAGACAGATAATAGATATTAGATGGAATGAGCAAAGATAGAAACTGGTATGTAGGAAAACAGTACTATAATGAATACCTACAAAAGCAACTTTGGAACAGGGTAAGGAATAGAGATTGGAGAATTTTGGTGGTGCATGTTTTTGTTTTGTTTTGAGTCTACATTGCTGGGAATAGGGCTTGTAAATAATTTCTAGTAAGGACCCAAAGAGAAATGGGAGAGTTATAGGGAAATCTCCAGTCTTCTTGAGAATACCTAAGTAATTTATGTAGAATGTATATAGAAATGGGAACTTGTTTTCCTTGTTGTTTTGGGACAGGCTCTTACATAGCCTGTAGCCCAGCCTGGCCTCAAACTTGCAATCTTCCTGCTTCAGCCACTTTTGAGTGCTAAGGTTGCAAGTATACACCATTATTACTTGACCCAGGACTACAGCTTGTAAAGATGATTCTGATGAGGTCTTCAACAGGGATATGACTACATTACTACAAACTGAAGGAAAGGCCATCTCTGTTAGAATGCAGCAGAAATCTTGGCTGAGCTGTTTGTACCCTAGTGTATTGTGGAAGGCAGAGTCTGTAAGAAAATTAAATAATATTTGGCTAAAGAAATTTCTAAGCAAAGGGCTGAAGTTAGCTTCCCTGGATTACTTAAAATAAAACAGAGAAAGAAGAAATTATTTTAAGATGGGACTTAGTAAGCAAAATGGATATCAAACTTACAGATTAAAAATATTTTCTGACTACAAACATTGTAAATCAGGAGAGACTACTAATAGTATGGCCAAGCAACTTGTCAGGTAGTAGATGGATGACTCAGAAGCCCAACAGAAGCCAGAAGGTATTTTAAAGACATGGGAAGGATGACACCAAAGGCAACTCAGAAACCATCATGACATATCTCCAATCATAAGCTCAAAATGTAGATCCAGGGAACAGAAGAATTTTAAAGGATGAGACCACTTCTCCAGTTCTGGCTGACACAGCTATTCATGTCAGGTGCCCTATCATTCGGGTTAGAGACCTATGACATGGATGTTTCTCAGAAAAGCTATAAGGACATGACTACTATCATAGAGATTTCAAAAATGGAACATTAGCAGAACTGTATATGTAGGAACCACAGCCAGGGAGAGCTGTGAAGCACAGACAAGAACCGTAATATGACTAGGACCATGACAGAGTCTCCTATCTACTTGGAGAAAGAAGCGAAGTCAAAAAACACTGCAACAATTCAGAGGCATAAGGATGTAACACCAACATATGACAGCTGTGGGTTTGGAATGCAGAGTATGGACCTGAACAAAAAAAGCAGGAAGCCAAGGACTATTACTAATCTCCTATGTTCCTTGCCTGTCATCTCCATTCTTTTCTTTCCTATTGTCCCTTTCAGAATAGGAGTGCCCACTCTCTGTATTTAGCAAGCACATAACATGCTTCATTTTCCAGGTTCATATTAGGAAAGATATTGACTTAAGATGAGTTGTACTTCAACTGGCACTAATTTAGATGACATTTAGATGAGACTTTTGACTTCTTCCTCTTCAAAAGAAGGTGGAGAGACGGAAAGGTTATGTCTGATCACCCATAAGAGTCATGGGTGACAGGTTAATGGGAAAAAAGCATACCCAATTTGTTTAGCTAGAATTGGTCAATGGGAGGCTTCAGAAATGAAGAAAACCCCCCAGGGGACACTGTCTATTTGCATACCTGCCCGCAAAAAAGAATTCACAGCAGTGTTTAAGTGTGCTTAAACAAAAGGGTCTGGAGGCCCTCGACAGATTCCTCTTGCTTTTTTGTACTTGTAGCATGACTTCCTCCAGGTTCTGGGTTTTATGACTCACTTTAGGGAAGAATTCTGCTTTCTATGACTTGCTTCACAGAAGAAGCAAAGATGGGACAGGAGGATAGGAAAGGTCAGAGAGAGACTTTGTTTCTGAGACCTTCTAATCTGTCCTCAACCCGTCAAATATCATACTTTGGCATGTTGATTAAACAAAGTTTAATTCTTATCTGAGAAGCAACATATCCAGCCCCAGAGAATGAATCATGATGGGGCAATGTTGTCATGACATATTTCAAAATGTCAAGGGAAACAGAGGGACTCAATGGTGCATAAAAACTGCCAATGTGGTGGTAGTTTCCTCCTTAGGTGCTGCTGCATCACATCCCTGGGCTATGCCATATCACTGCAAAGCTTGCTGTGACAGAAAGCAAGGACAACTGGAAATGAGAGTGACATTGTCTGGTCTGATTCCAAGATTCCAGATTTACAAAATATACAACAGATGATATCTATCCTTGACTTATCTATTGGTTGATTGATATATTGCTCTACAGATATCTATATCTCACATTAATAATAATAGTTATTCTAAAATGATGAAAGGCATCATTAGGGATTTAAATCACTTGTGGTTTTAGATGGCTTTTAGGCTGTAAATTAAGCTTTTGTGGGTTTTCTTTGAAATCATAAAAAACATATTGCGTTTCTAATGGAGCTTGAGCAAAGGAGCCTGGGGTTCTAGTGAAAGCCATACAGGTTCTCTTTCCCTCTTCTCCATATTGCTGTGCATAACTGTATGATCCAACCATGGGAAAGCAAAATCTGTTGCTAATTCAGGACTTCAAAACACACAAACAATGAGAGTCCTGCACTGTCCTGTCTAATCCTGACATCAGCATGAAAAACTATCAAGGCCTATTTTTCTCCCATGAGGTAACTGAGCATGATGATATGAGCAAACCATTAAAATTTAAAGCAGAATCTGACATAGCTTTAATTTGGGTGTGCAAATTTTGGATGATGGAGGACAGACTAGTCCCGTTGTCAAGTACAGTACAGGAATCTGTTAGTGACACAGGTTCCCCATCGGGCTGTTGTCAAGCTAGTCAGGACATCAAGTTATAGGATACCTGTTTTCTTTACTTTAACTTCTGGTTTTAGAAGTGAAGAACACACACACACACACACACTGATGGTTACATACAAAAACTGTTGTAAAACACAAAACTACCCAAAAACAAACCTAAAATTTAAAAAGGAATCCAGTTGTAGAATAGATTTTTTAAAAATCCTTAGTATGGGCAGGGTCCGCTGGCCCTAGCCCCCTGGGAGACAGTGTATCTGCCCTATAAGCTGCCCCATGGTCCCTCCAGTACCGGCAGTCACAGCCAACTTGAATCAGTCCACATGCTTGACTTTTCAAATGTCTGTCTGTCTGTCTGTTGTCTGTTTGACTCTCTGTATAGACAGGGTCTCAGTATATAGCCCTAGACAATCTGGAACTTACTATACAGACCAGGCTGGCCTTGAACTCCCAGAGAGCCATCTGTCTGTGCCTCCTGAGTGCTAGGATTAAAGGTGTGAACCAACATACCTAGTAAATTGTGGATTTTTTAAAAAATAAAGATGTGTTCGTTCCCTGTCTAAAAAAAAATCCTTAGTATGAAATTATAGACATTGAGTATATATTAACAGTTCCTATACTTTAAATGAAGTAATTTAAAGTATAACATAAGGTTATAATTACTGACTGTTTATAAATGGAACCTTTTCTTTTCTTTAAAGAAAAATTTTATTACTACTTTTTGTGTTCAGATTCTTATTATAGGACAAAGTTTCCCTTGCATCTTTAAATCAATGATGATAGTGAGAAACACCTGCTTCTGTGGTCCTCGCCAGGCCATCTGCAGGATCTTCAGACCTTCAGAAAGGATGGGAAATGTCTGCAGCAAGATGGCCTCCCAGACACATCCTGGTGGAGCTCAGAGAGCTGGCTTCCCAGCACTGTGCTCTAGGGCTTCTTCCAAGAGACTGTTGGGTGCCTCAGAAAGTATGTGAAGAGTCAGGTGAAACTCAAGCTGCAGGGTGATCATGTGTTATAGCCCTAGCCATTCCCACAGTCTACCAATATGCACTTATTCCATAAAACTATCTTTAAAGGAGTATTTCTGGCCATATCTGGTGAAATTAATGTCTTTTTGAGAGAAATAATCAAGTCAAAAAATTGAAACAATAAGCATGAGTCAACCTAATCCTCACCCCCATCTTAAAATAGTTTATATTAAAATAAACAAATGTGTACTGTAGAAGAGATGTTAAGATGCACACAGATTTTAGATATGGATTTTAGATAACACTCCTGAATTCAGAGGATGTCATGTCATGCTGAAGAAATTCGTTTGGGGTCCATTTTCTAGGCTGCAGCCTCATACACTTCGCTCCAAGTTTATTTTGCTAATTCCGTGGTCTGAAGTATCCTGTCCTTTTCCATGCCAATAATAAGTACTGGCGCAAGAATTTTAAACTAGACCTTTCTAGACCCTGCTTTCCATATGACTCAATATTTTAATACTCCTTAAATTTTAATTAAAATCATATTTCCCATCATTCACAAATAAATGACAATAGAAAGCAAAATCTAGCAGCTGACATTTTCAATGATGAGTTAGCAGAAGCTATAAAAATGCCATGAGAACAAGCAATTTTTTTTGTAGTTTTTTGGTAAAGATTCTTTCCCCCTGGAACTGAAATCAGAAATGAAACCTTCCTTCCTTCCTTAAATTGCTTTTGTCTTTTATCACAGCAACAGAAAAATAATCTATTCAAAGATGACTAAATGTTCTTTTAAGACCCAAGCAGTCCTTCAAACTTCTGTTTTGTTGAGACAGGGATCTTTTCATGTAACCTTGGGTGTCCTAGACTCACTTTGTAGATCAGGCTGGCTTCGAACTCACAGAGATCTACCTGCCTCTGCTTCCCTGAGTGCTGGGATTACAGGAGTACACCACTGTGCCTGGCTATCCTTCAAACTTTTAAGACACACAGTGGGCATCATTTTCTGTTAACAACCTTGTAAGGACAGTTTAGAAGTTCTTCATGATCTAGTTTTAGATTTCAGCAACTGACCCCCGTACAATCTCAGTTCTAATTGCAATACAGTTTAAACTGTTAACTGAATCGATAATACAGTTATTGATTCTTTAAAAGGCAACCTTAAGGTTACAGGGAAATTGAAGGCTGGTCAGATTAAAAGGGAAGAAAAGATTTGCTGGGAGAGATGTCCAAGAAGGAAAATGTGAGGAAGGATCAGGTCAGGCAGAGAAAGGTTACTATAGGAAGGTAACAGAAAAGTGGCTAACAGAAGGTGCCTGCAGACATCAGAAGCCAGAAAGAGAACTCCACAAAACCTGCAAACATGCGAACATGGACCTGTGTACTTAAGAACATCCAAAGCAGTCAACACTCCAGAAACCCCATTCTATGCACCATCCCACCCACCTTTCCCTGTCTGGCCTCTGGCTGAACCCCGGGGGTAAATGTGGAACATGATCGGTGGCTTTGGCTAACAAAACCATCATTTTGAATTCTCATCAGATTTAACAAAATGAAAAAAGAAAACCACAAGTTAGTATATCTTTAAACTTTAGTAGCATTAAGAAGCTAATTGCTTTGAAATAATCTTGTTTTCAAAAGGTCGTTCCGTGCATGAAATGAGATACTATGGTATTATGAACCATCTTATAACCTTTTCAAAAAATGGACTTATTTAAATAAATATGACCAATGAATACAGAATTATATAATTACCAAGAGAAAGTACTGGAGTCTTCATAATGGTCTCTTGGCTTTTCCTCTGCTGATACTCACGCCAAAGAAATTAGGTTGTAGCTATTGTTTGTCTTGGTGGCTGAAAAGACTTTTCCAAGCACAGAATGAATGGGACTCATTCAGAGGCCTTGCAAATGGGCTGTGGCCCCCTTTTTAATGCATAATGCGTCCAGCAAGGATATTCAGGACAAAAACAAATTTTAGTTTTAACCAGTTGTGGGATTTTGAATTTCAAGGAGCACTTCTCAAATGCCGAGATGATTGGGCTTATGTGTTCCTCACTGAAGGTTCTACAGAAGATTCGAGATGCCAGACAGCCTCCCAGTCATCGAAGACAGGTACAATTCTTTTTTTTTTCTTTTAAATAACAGACTAAATTATATGTTGCCTAAAACCTAAATTACAGAGGATGTAGGAATTTCCAATAGACTACACTTGACACACGGACATGAAATAATAGCACAAGAAAAAGGGGTAGTGACAGAGCCTTGTGGGAAAACTAGTCCTTTCAGAGTGGAGGAGTCACACCTGAGTCAGTAGACCTATTTTTTGTTGTTGTTAGTATAGTTGTATCGGGGCTTAATATATTCTTAGATGATTGACTTAAAAAGCAAAACATTACAATAGTTGGAGGAAAAGAAATTGGAACCGTTTTCCCCCACCCTCATGAAACTTATGCCGATATAGCGTGTGATCTTTTGGCTTTGCAGTGCCTCCTTTCCTTATGACTGGATTAAGAAGTGAGTAACTGTCAACAATACATTACCAAGCTGTAATGTTCATTTCTAGGGTTAGACATTACACTCTTTTGTCAACTTGCTCAAAAAGAAAGAAAGAGAGAGAGAGAGAGAGAGAGAAAGAAAGAAAGAAAGAAAGGAAGGAAGGAAGAAGACATTCTCAGTAGAGGGAAAACTCAACCACAGCTGGCTAAGCTAACACAGCACTGAACTGTAATCTAGCATGCAGAGGCTTTCCAACAACCTGGTCAGGAGGCTGATAGAAAAAGAAAAGGATTTCAGTTAAAAACTCACTAATTTGTTTTTTTTTTCCTTCTTTAGCAAGGGAACTAATATATTCATAGTTTAGCTCAAGGCGCGCTCTCTCTCTCCCTCTCCCTCCATTTCTCAGTAACAAAGTAGGGAGGTGGAAGGAGACAGGTTCTTGGCATCTGCTCTCACTCCGGCCTGTGTTTCTGCCCACAGTGACTGGCAAGAGCAGCGCAAGGTCTGGCGCGGGTGAGGAACCTGTGTCCAGGCACTCCGTTCACCAGCAGGGGACCTTTAATGCTCCCTCACACTGTGTGCTTCTGAAGCACTTGATGGAGCTACTTCTTGGTGAGGAACTTAAGGATTAAAGGGCGGTTCTCAGGCTGAATTGTTTTGCAGGAAAAATAAAGAAACAGCAGCCATACGCCAAGCGAAGTGATCTCTGTCAGAAAGTCTCTTAGAAGAAATTACAGCGTTACCTGCAACTGTGATGATTGCAAAAATGCCTCCTGCACAGTTTTCATCATTCCAACAGCGACTGAGTTTACCACATAAACATATTGCATAATTACTGTGCATGTAGTCTAAGCATTTTGTTACACAATGGTACACAATTATAGGGGAAATAATAGTCACAGCTACTTCAGGTTGTGGACTATCTACTTCAGTCGGCGTGAGAATGAAAAACACAATGCTCGTCAATCAATCTTGCATTGCAATTACTCAGCAAATGATCATTCGTAGTGCTTAGTCTCTGAACACGTTCAAATGAGACTACTGTCAATGGAAATAACAGAGTAACTCTTGAATTTGAACAGGATCTAGAAGACGAGAATAATCACATACATACATACACACACATATACAGAGAGAGAAAGAGAAATTAGATAAAGGTTTCAAACCATCCTAAATTCATGAAATCTTGTAAGGGTTTCATTACAGAAGTTTGTGCAGGGAATTATACTTTCAAGAACTTTGAAAGGACAGGGACTGGAGAGATGGCTCAGAAGTTAAGAACACTCGCTGTTCTTCCAAAGGTCCTGAGTTCAATTCCCAGCAACCACATGGTGGCTCACAACCATCTATAATAGGATCTGGTGTACAGGCAGAATGTTGTATAAATAATAAATAAATAAATCATTTCTTTTATCTAAATCCTGGCTCTATGGTCATTCTCTCTTACTTCCATTATATGCAAGATAGGACTAATATTTCACCAATATTATAGGAAATTTGTAGGGATTAAGTGAAATTGTCCCACTGCCTGTGATTATCCAATTTTTCTGTATTATTTGGTGTCTAAGGCAATTTAAATTCCAATAATTGTATAGTCCAGTATTCTAGAACATGAGACACTTGCTAGACCTCTTGCTTATAAAGTAAAAGATGTTCTAGGACAAAGTACTAACAAAAAAACACATTTATCTACCAAAAGCTTTATCCAATGATAGATTGCATGTGTAGTGGTCCTGCAAAAGCATGAAAAATTGGCATCTGTCACAGCCACAGCAACTTCATACTGTGATGAATGAAGCTCTGGCATTTGTGCTGATATTGCAAACAAACTTACTATACTATCAGTCAGGTAAAATCAAAGCAGATACAATTATGCACTTAGTAACAATAATATATGACTTGCTGCTTAGCTATGGATCTGCTATGATTTATTTTAGAAAATATTTATTTATTTGTTTTGTGTATGCTTGCCTGCATGATTCTATGTTTATCCTGTATGTGCAACTACCCTCAGAGACCAGAGGACATCAGATGCTCTGAAACTGTACTTTAAGCAGTTGTAAGCATCTTGATATGGGTGCTTGGAACTGAACTCAAATCTTCCATGCAAACTTCCAGAGCTCTTAACCAATGACCAACCTCCCAGCTCTCACATATACTCAGCTGTATCATTGTTTTACAATGTGCCTCTACTTAAGTGAAGAGTTTTATACGGCAAATATATTTACCCCATGGATCTTTTGTATGGCACATATCTTGACTGTCTTAAGAAGCCAAGTGAAATGATTTGCCTATGTATCTGGGTGTCATTGACACACACATCTAAGTTTGTGGAGGTAGATGACGCCCATAATGTTTACACATTGACAAAATCATCAGATGATGCCTTTCAGAGACTGTGGTCCCACCGTGAGCATCTCTTATCCTTTTCCTCCTGTTACTGCTGGCTGTTTTCTCTGCTTCCCTCCTACGGCTGCAGTCTCAATCCGCACGACCTTCAATTCTGTTTGTTTGTGAACTCTCCATTCACATTCTTAAGCAGTAATCTTGGCTTTTTAGTGTGGCCTCAGATTACTGTGGTTTGGTTCTGTTTGTCTGCCTCCTCCTCAGTAAATTCTCTTAACTTGAATTTGTGATTTTGTTCTTAAAAGTAGACTATTTTCTAAGTCACATGGTTGGCCCTTGGAATCAACGTGGTTTGATCCACCTTATCAACGTGGTTTGATCCACCTTCTGGCAATTTGACTCTTGAATGGAAGTGACCCGAGGAAACCTAGCCACAGTACCCATGAGCTCTCAGGGCTCAAGTCTTCAGAATTGTCCTGTTCTCTAAGCTTCCTGAAGTTTGTTTTCTCAGTGATGCCTTCGAGTCTGTGGGCTAGTCTACTTAATCTGTTGTGTAATGCAAGCCTGGTTTTGTAAGCACTTACATATTTCTTGCAACCAAAGAGGCTAAGTGGCTAAACTCCCTTTGGGGAATCTTAATATAGCATGGCCAAGCATGGGCATGAATGACGCTTACTACCTTGTAATGTCAACATCACAAATAATTTGATATGTCTTGAGAAAATGATGGTTATTAGGAGAGAATAAAATTCATGCCCATATTTATCATAACCTTTAGAATGTGACAAATTTTTTTTAATAAAGTAAGTTTGTGGAGTGTTCCTTGCTTCGGGTAACATTTATGTTTTCCTCTGGGAAATCATGCTCCCTGTAACTTCTGTCTTAAAGTTTTGAACAGATATGAAACCATGCCTAATTTTATGATCTAGGCTTAGGCTTGGACCTACAGTGTTTGGCCCTTAATATTTCAGTCATGGGAGTTAGTTTTTAAAAATTGTAGCCAGGAGCTGGAGATTTAGCTCACTTTGTAAAGTGAGTACCTAGCAACCAACCCCAAGGCAGATTCCAGCACCCGGGTGTGTGGTACATGTCTGAAATCCCAGAATTCAGGAGGTAAAGGCAGGAGGTTCAGAAGCTGAAGGGCATCCTCCGATCTGTGTTTGATGCCAGCCTGAAAATAAATATAGTCAGTTTTCTCCCTCTCTTCTCATGTCTGTAACCAGGAGTGGCTCAGTTACAAGCATAAAAGAAAGTAAAACAATACATCTTATCTGATCTTAACCAACATATACAATTTTCCTCTAACCCACAAAACAATCCTTTGGGTAGTTATAATTGCTCTCATTTTTTTAGAGCACTCAACCAAGCAATACAATTGAATCATTGTGTCCATGCAACTAATACACCCCAAAGCTCCAGCTCAACCCCAGGCCAGTTTGGCCCCAGCTTTACTCACTCTCTGCTCTCAGGTTCCTCAGGGAACTGAGGCTTGAGGTTTCGACAGCAGAGATCTGCTTAAAACATCAGGGATCATCTCTATGCGAGAGCAATAATGGGACCAAAAGAGATCTGCTCTGGCCAGTGATGTGAAAACAAGTGATAGACGTCTGACAAGGTGACCAGGTTACAAAGGGTGATGGCGAAATAGCTGTGACATAGAAAAATCACTTTTTAAAGGTATCTCTCTAAAGGAAAATGGCATTTTTCACTTTTAGATTATTGCCAGGGTGTGTGTGTTCTGAAGGAAACCCATCATATTCTCTCTCTCTCTCTCTCTCTCTTTCTCCTGCAACAGACATTTTACAGTAGTAATCCTGGCCATAGACAGATGTGCTCTGCTGCTGGGAGGAATATTTGGCAGAGAAAAAGCCACCTTCAGTTTACAGATCGCCTCCTGCTCCTGATACCCAGCTGAAGCCCTGATACACCTGAAGCTCTGGTTATAACATAAAGTTTCCTCTGTGGGTAAAACCCCACAGAAGGCTTTTGACTTTCGACCTTAGGCGGTAGGAAGCACAGACTAGTGATCACCAGGGCTAGCCTGGATTACAAGGACCCCCGGCACTTCTCAGCCTCCCAACCGTGGGAGAGTTATTCAACTTCTTTCTGCTTCACTTTCCCCATCTGTGAAATGGGACCAGTAAAATTAGCATTGACAACATCAGCTCACCCCCCCCCCAAAGCACTGCCACTAAATTAACTACAACTTCTAGTTTCTAATTCTGAGTATTTATAGATCCTGCTTTTCATAGATTATGATTTGCTTCTCTTCTTTCACTCATGTTCTTTCTCACACTCGCATGGAAATATGCTACATAAATTTGCTCCTCAAATGAGCAAATTGCAATACAAGCCCCAGCTTTGTAAAGCAAGTTGATCCTGCCTGGGAACAACCAGTAATCATCACAGCATAAAATGCTGAGGAAATTATCTCAAGACAGTTTTTATTATACAAGTATGCTGTTTTAAAATAACCCCCTTTTTAAATTTTCTATTAAATCTGATTTAGCCGAATGGTTTAAGGAAATTATAGTAACAAAACCAAAGTTAACTCTTTCAACTATTTAAAGTAAGATCAGTTTAGAATTGTGATTATCATTTAAACAATTCTATATATACGTATCTGTTGGGTTTTTTTTTCTTTATTTGGCGTGTGTGTGCACGCGTGCACGCATGCGCGCACGGGTGCACGTGCACATGTGCTCATGTGTGTGCTTGGATGCCAGAGGTCAATCTTGGGTATCTTCCTCAATCACTTTTAAGAAGTGGACCTGGAACTTGTAGGTCTGACTAGGTTGGCCAGTGAACTCCAGGCTCTTCCTCCCCAGGCCTGGAATTATAGATGCACATCACTGCACCTGGCTTTACGTGGGTGCTTCATATGAACTCAGGCTCGTATGCTTGAGTTCATGCAAGCACTTTATCAACTGAGCCCTCTCCCCAGCTCCTTCTCTCTAATTTGGGGGTGAAGCACAGATTAAAGGTTGACTCTCTTGAGTTTTGGAAGTCGGAGCGATTTTCATTTGCTCTTTCACCAGAATAGGTGAGGAAATATCATTAGGCTCCATTTCAAATGGATCAAAACTCATGCAATGTCATCTGAAGTTTACAAAGATCAGAATGTCCGAACTGAACCTTTACAGTGGCAGAGAGCTCAGGTAGAGACATTCATTTCTTGGTGTTTAATACACTTCTGAATATACTGCACAACAGAGCCACATGCTGTCATCATTAACAAGACCATGAAGCCAGGCCAGATAGGGCATGTCCAATGCCAGTGCTTGGGGGTCAGGAGCAGACTTATCTCTGAGCTCAAGGCTAGCCCAAGATATGCAGTAAGACTGACTCAAAAACAACAAAACAAAACAAAACCATGACAGATGCAATGACCTAGATTCTGGAAGTCACTGTATAACTATTTAGTGTCTTTTTGTGAGTATGTGCTGATGTGTGTGCATGTGTGTGTAGGTGCTAACAGAGGCCAGAAGAGGTTGGGCCCCCTAGGGCTAGAGTTTCAGGTAGTTGTGAGCTGCTTGGTGTGGGCTCTGAGAACCAAGCTCAGGATCTCTGGAAGTAGCAGGCGTTCTTAACTGCTGAGACAGTTTTCAAGTCTCTCACTATATGGCTTTTCATGAGGTTCTTACACGAAATGTGTATGTTTGAAATGTGCTTTGAATGGCTCCTTTTATTTAGTAACTGTTAAGTAAAAAGTAAGTTGAAATAAAATTACACATATATACATCTATAAGTATACAGAAACAATGCTGGAGTTGAAAAATAAATTTTTCACAGAATAAACCTCTCATAAATATTAAAAGTAAAAATAACTATCTCCCTAAAGAATCTTTACCAGGAAACACACACACACACACACACACAAAGCAACTTAGACCCTTCCTACAGCTTCATTGAATTACTTTGCCAGGGGAAAGCGATATTGCTGGAAAGTAATTATTTTACTAATGCATAGTAAGTTGAACAATACCATGTCAGCTCAAAAGTGATATTAATGCCAAGTATGGTACCTTGCCCTACCTGAGTCTATATATCTACCCACCCAGCTGTCATCTATCTACTTCTGAGACAGTCTCTTTCTGTACCCTGGGATAGTCTAGACTCCTTATGCTCTCAAGGTGAGCTTCAGCTCACAATCCTCAGCTCTTAATTCTCAACTCACAATCATCACTTTCTGAGTTCTGGGATTACATGTATCTTCCACTGTAATCCCTGGTTTTGATTCAATTTCAAATAAAGCCTAGTGCTTATATAGCAGGGGTCCTCAAGCTTCCTGACGCTGCGACTCCCTAATATGGTTCCTCACGCTGGGCTGACCCTCAACTATAAAAGTATTTTTTGCTGCTACTTCATAACTGTAATTTTGTTACTGTTATGAATCATAATGTGACTCTCTGTGTTTTCCAATGATCTTAGCCCCCCCCCCAAAGGGTCAGTCAACCCCTTAAGGAGTTGTGACCCATAGGTTGAAAACCATTGTGTTATATAAAGCCTCTGGGTAATTACTCCTTACTTTTTAAAGGTGTTCATGCAACGACGGTGGTAAGATGCACGATTAGGATTCGCTTCAGGTACACAATTTTGAGATCTGTTTTTATCAACAATTATTCTCTCAAAACTGAATGGGCTCAGAAAAAAATGCTCAACATTTGGACAGCTGTTCAAACAATAAGACATCTCTGAATACAGACAGGTGCATTAATAGCCCTAAACCCACAACACAAGTGTTAGTTTAAGAAAGATAGAGAGGGGGAAAAAAAGGTTAAACATAAAAAATAAGTAAATATCACACTAATTAAACAAAACAACGTACTTGAATCTATGTCGTACAAAATCGGTTCTTTAATAAAAAGCTTAAAGACAATTACAAAGGCTTTCCACTGCTTGAACATATTTTGAAAACTTATATATATATATATATATATATATGTAGAAAATTGTGTACATTTATTAAGGAAATGTTGTGCACTGGATTCCACCTGTATTTGATCCCTAGGGTAGAAGTGGAGAACTGATGCTCCTGAATTCTCTGACTCCACACACTGCAGGTTATTTCAAGCTGAGGCCCGCCTTTCTACACATTGCGGTTCTTCTGATATTTGGCTCAAGGTGTGCACTGAGTACATGAGAGAGCACGGCAGACTCAAGAGACGCACCCATCAGAAGACCACACCTCACTCACGATGCACTGTGTCATTAGCTTACAGTCAATGACCAATTTGAGATGATTTTACTCCTGGAGTATTTGGCAGTGTGTGGAGATGTTTTTGGTTGCCACACCTATAGAGCTGCTCTCACCTAGCAGACAGAAACCAAGGATACTGTCCCATGTCGTATAAAGCACAGGAGGACCTTCCAGAGAAGAGGCGTTGCATGGCCCCAAATAGCAACAGTCCTTGCTGAGCATGGACCCATGTACAGTAGAGTTCACTAAACCATACGTTGATGAAATTCAAGACCTGTTAAAATTCAAAAGAAAGCGAGTTTCTTTCACTTCACTCAGTACTTCTCAAAGAGCAAAGCAGCTGGGAGGAGCATGAGGACAGGGAACAGAAAGCCACCCATCTCTCAGCTTACAGTCTTCCTGTTCGCCGCTGCAGGAAATCTCTAGGAAGCTGGCAATAGGTGTGATGGTGCCATGTAGTGCAGACAACACATATCACCGGGAATACAAATATTGGCATTTGCTAGTAATGAGACCTTGATGGAGAGAAATTAGGGTAGGCTACATTTGTTCCCAGTGTCTGATGTGAGATGACCCAAACAGGAAAAGAAAAAAGCAGTAATGAGAAAGAAGATAGTTAACATTACTTAAAGTTCTTGATTACCATGTATTAGTTGTTCAGCATAATGGCTTTCACACAAGCACATAAGATATTGGTCACGCTCACCCTCCCTGTTCTCTCCTCTTATTCTCCATCATGGAAACCTTGGGTCTGCTAACACCTTACCTGTGTCACCATGTATTTGGCAAGATTTATCAGTTTCAGAGACGGCTTTGCAAAGAACATTGGCTACTTTCTATGAAATCGTACTGTAATTTCTCTTATGTACATCTCTCCCCTCAGCTATACCAGGACTCTCTCTGTCTCGTGTCTTATTTACCATCAAAACTTGATGTTTGCTAATGACCCAAGCCCTCACCGGGGGTCTGTTACACAGAAAGCAGCACTGCCCAGCCACCTGGATCTTTTAAAACCTCCTAACTCACAGAGGTTGTCACTGTAGCAAAAGAGCTCTTTGTATTCACTGAGTACTAGAGAGCCTAGCACATTGTATAGTACTCAGTTCATTAGGACACACTGACCTCAGTTTTTCTCAAGACTAATTTCTTTTTAAAAATTTTTTTCTGTAGGATGAGACAATGTGATCATATTCTCAGGGACTTTGACTTAGTAAACAATGGTGACTTTTTTCTTATTATAATTTTTTATGTGTATGATGCACACATATGCTTATGTCATGTGGAAATCAGAGGACTATTTCCAGGAGTCCATTCTCTTTTTTCACTGTGTGGGTCATGGGGATAAAACTCAAGAGTTCATGTTTGGCAACAAGAACCTGTACCCACTCAGCCATCTTGCTGGCCTGGTACCTTTTCTTCTTTCCTTGTAGATTTGTTTATTTATCTTATGTGGTTCAGCCTTTTTACTGTTCAGTTCTTCTAAAAGAATTAATGTACTCCGACAAGGGGAATTATTTTTTTCCCTGGATGCTTCAGTGAGATGCAGACTGGGTACCATAAGCAAAGACCAGCATCCTTCTGGTCTGTCTGACACAGAGTTACCTCCTTAGATTGTCATCTTATCTGGGGAGCCATCCTGTGGTAAAGGGAAAGAGAAAGAAAAGAAAGAAGTCCAGTGTATTTAGGGGGAAAGTCTGTTTCTGCTGTGGGCCCATCATTTGGACATCACACTCAATCAACCTCTGCTGGTGTTTTCTCTGTAGAGACAGAATTAACTTCTCCTTTTAATCTGTTCTAGAAAGGCTTTCCTCAACCCCGGCCAGCCAGCAAACAAAGTGGAATGACAGCAGCAGTTATAATTTTTTTTTTGCTGTTATTTTGATTCAGAAAAAAATGTTTTCTTCATTCTCTTCAAAAGCTAATATTTATGAATTATTCTCACATACATACATATCCATGGTGTCTCACTCTGAAAACACTGACTGGAGAACCTTTGCCTTCTGATCGTTGTGTATCTAAGGAATGATGGAGAAAGGTCAGATTCCCTCCCTCTCTAACACGTTAATAAAAATATCATCTAAATTATTATTATAAACAGGCATGGTGGTGCGTCCTTGTAATCCCAGCATTGATGAGGTAGATGTGTGGGGAAATTACAAGTTTTAGGATAGTTTGGGCTACATAGTAAGAACCTGTCTGAAAGAAACAACAAAAACTACTCTTGTAGGCTATAAAATGGTGGCAATAGTCCATGTCTGACCAAAAACAAATATATATTCTCTTTTAAAACTAGTTGTTTTTGAACGTGTTGATTGTAAGGTGAGGAGCAGAAGCCTCTTGGGCTGATCTCCAGTAGCAGATCCCCTCTTAGCTTCCTACCCAAAGGCCAAGAAGACCCAACTATGGACAGCCAGAGAGCTACCACACATGCAAAGCACTTGCAACCCTTTTCTTATTTTACTTGTTTTCATTGGCAGAACTTCCCTCAGACCAAAGCAGCTACAAATGAAAGCAGCTGTCCACAGTGGAGGAAGTTCAAAGACAAGCAGAGAAAGAGAAAGGAGGTAGGGGTCAGATGAGGAGAGGCACCAAGGACAAGCAGAAGCTTGGCAGCTCTCCTTTGCAAAGAAGTCTAAAACAGAAAACATATTTGGGGACAGATGGACTGACGGCCACTATGGACAGAGTGATTCCCTGAGAGGTTTCCAAGTGGCTCAACAACTGACTGTTATATTTTTCAAAGACTTGAAAATGGACAACACTGCTAGGGGAAAGAAAGATTTCTAAACATTTTTCTTCTGAATTTGTAATGGTCACTGTTTTTGGCTCCTAGCGTTTATTCATTCATGTTTCTGAATAAGGCTTGAAATGAAAAATCTACTTAAATTTGTGAATGAATTTCCTTTGCTTTCATTACCTAATGGTTATCAAGAAAATGCCGGCAGACGAATTTTTGAAATCTGACTTCCATAAGAATTAAGGGTAACTAGCATCTGTCTTTGAACTGCAAGGCTGTTTCATTGTATATCTAAAGTCATCTTGAAGTTATTATAAAAGAATTGTAGTTAAAACTGCAATTAATTTTGGACAAAGAGCTTGAAGTAAAATAAAGATAATTTATTGGACACTTCAGAATACATTTTAAAAACAATTAAAGACAAATAATATTGTCTAGGATTTTTAAATATATTTTATGCAAACAGATTTAATATTTATATTCCAATGCTAATATGTAAATTGTACAATTCTGGATTCCAAAACCAACTGAAAACCTCAATGGAGTGGCCAGAGTCTGGAATGCAACTTCTTTAAATGCATTTACAAGCTCATTGTCCATGGATACTCATTTCTCCTAACTTCCTTAGAAAAGGATGAGTAAGAACGGAACCTAAAAATGTTTACTCTGAGTAGAAATTTCATAAAGGTGAACTGTAGAACAGTGAACATTTTTACAGACTGCCTGCCCAGACTAGGAGCCTTTTCTTTTAGTCAACACTTTCCCACCGTGAGAAGGAGCTCTCATTAACAACCAAATTGTTTTCAGAGGCTGTGGGGTAAGGAGTTTCCTTAGAAACCATTTGGTAAGAACTGTGGCTTTCTTCCTTAGAAATCTCAAGCAGTGAAAAGGCAGATTTGCTGGCATAAATCAAACCCAATTTCTAGGGTTCACTAAACCCTTTCTCCTCAAAATAATGTTTTGTGACTTGATCTTAGCTGTTAATCGTACACGCCGCAGAGCTGGTGTGAACCAGTTTTAAATGAGGTTTTGTCCCATTTCTTTTGTCATTCAGTCAAAATCACTTCCAGAGTTTGTTATACCTGATGAAGGCTGAAGTGTAACAATAAATGAAAAAGATACTCCATTTTGCTGTGTGGCAAAATCTGTAATTTTCTTTTTCCTGCCGAGTTTCGCCAAGTGAATCCATCTTAGTATTGTGCAGACAATGTGATCTGTGCTGGTTTCAGTAATTCTTGCTTATAAACATACTAGTTAACAGAGTTTGGAAAACAAAGACATTCCTGTGTTTAAAAAAAGTATATGTGTGTGTGTGTGTGTGTTTCAGCAAATCTGAGTGGAAATCTTATTGCTACTAAAGAATCACGCAGCTACACATCCTCGTCCAGTTTGTATATGCTTTTCCACTTGTCAGTAGTGTGAACACCCTCCCAGACAAGTCTTATGCCCATTTCATGCTATGAAGCATCTTCTTCATTCATTGAATAAAATTTTACTGGGCATCAATTATTTGCTGTATTCTGTGCTAGATCCAGGAGAGGAGAAGATAAATAGGCTCTCTTCCTTGTGGAGCTGATGGTCAAACATGAATTCTTGCTCCCATTCTAGCCCTCAGACAGAAAAGGCACTGCATTCTCACTCACCATCACCATTTGCTGTTCATTCAACTTTCAACCTGCCACACCCCACACACCTACCACATCTTCCTGTACCTGTTTCTAAATCCTGACTCCCTTGACTGTGGCATGAACTTGGAAGTAGTCCCTTACATATCTCTGTGTTGTCCGTATTTTACATGGTCCCTGGAACAAAACAACTACAAAGTAGATATGTGATTGGACAGCTAATAGAACATGCTTTCTGATACTTGAATAATGTCGATAATATACCACAGGCTTAGAAAAGTACCAGTGTTCTTTTATTAAAATTTTCTGCCAAACACTTTTGAGAGGTGAAAGACAGAAACCTGAGAAACTGTCAAGCTGTTTTAAGAACTCTGGCAGCCATAGGCCCTGTCATGTCACCAGGCAACACTTCCTTTCTCCAAACTGAATTGTTGGTATCTTATAGAATCATCTCTACTCAAAAACTAACTCAGGATAGAAACTGTTCTCCCTACTTGGCTAAGAGGATATTGTGGCATTTTGGTTTCGGGCCACTTGACTTTTAGGAGTCTTTGCTTCTGAAGCCATTTTGAACACAAATGTACAAAATCTCTACCGTAGCCTTAGGTCTTTCATGCTCTGCAACCTTACCTTCACCTCTCTTGCCTCCTCCCTTACGACTCCGCCTTTCCATTGCTGCTCCATATCTATTTTTATTATTATTACTTACAATTTATTCACTTTGTACCCTGGTTGTAGGCCCCTCAATCATCTCCTACCTGGACCACCCTTACACCCTATCCCTCTTTCCTAGTTCAGTGATAGGGAAAGTCCTCCTCCCCTACTATCTGACCCTAGCCTATCAGGTTTCATCAGGACTGCCTGGATCCTCTTCCTCTGTGAGTTGGCAAGGTTGCCCCACCAGGGGGAAATGAAGAAAGAACAGGTAACCAAGTTCATGTCAGAGACTGCCCCTGCTCCCCTTACTAGGAGACCCACATGGAGACTGAGCTACCTATGGCCTACATCTGAGCAGGAGGTCTAGGTCCTCTCCATGCATGGTCCTTGGTTGATTCATCACTCTTTGAAGGGCACCCTGTTTCCCAGATTGTTTGGCTTTCTTGGTTTCCTTGTAGAGCTCCTGTCTCTTCTGGTCCTTCTATCCCTCCACACTTACATAAGACTCCCTTTACTCTTCCCAAAGTTTGGCTGTGAGTCTCTGCATCTGCTTCAATCTCCTGTTGGGTGGAGTCTTTCAGAGGACATCTGTGGTATGCTCTTGTCCTGTTCCCTCTCTTCTACTGCTTCCAGTATCTATCCTGTTTGCCCTTGTGACTGAGAATTAAGCATCTTCCCCAGCATCCTCCTTAGTGTTTAGCTTCTCTAGGTCTGTGGATTTTAGAATGCTTATCCTATATTATATGGCTAATATCCATTTATAAATATATATCATGCTTATGGGTTGCCCCACTCAGGATGATCCTTCTAGTTCCATCCATTTATCTACAAATTTCATGATTTCCTTGTTTTTAATAGCTGAGTAGTATTCCATTATGTAAATGTACCACAATTTCTTTATCCATTCTTCAGTTGAGGGACATCTAGGTTGAATCCAAATTCTGACTATTATAAATAAAGCTGCTATGAATATACTTGAGCAAATGTCCTTGCTGTGTGGTTGAGCATCTTTTGGATATATGCCCAAGAGTGGTATAGCTGGATTTTGAACTAGCGCTATTACCAATTTTCTGAGAAAGCTCCAGACTGATTTCCAAAGTGGTTGTAGAAGTTTACATTCTAGTCTAACTGGATGTCTACATTTATAAAAATGCAAATAGATCCATATTTATCACCCTGCACAAAACTAAAGTCCAAGTGGATCAAAGACATCAACATAAAACCAGACACAAGAAACCTCTTAGAAGAAAAAGTGGGGAAGAGCCTTGAACTCATTAACACAGGAGACAACTTCCTGAACAGAACACCAACAGCACAGACACTAAGATCAAAAATCAATAATTGTAATCTCATGAAACTAAAAAGTTTCTGTACAGCAAAGGACACTACTGTCAGAACAAAATGACAGCCTATGAATTTGGAAAGGATCTTCACCAACCCTATATCTGACAGAGGGCTAATATCCAGAATATATAAAGAACTCAAGAAGTTAAACGGCAACAAATCAAGTAATCCAATGTAAAAATGGGGTGCATTGCCAAACAGAGAATTCTCAATAGAGGAATACTGAATGGCAGAGAAATGCCATTAACGAAATGCTCAACTTGCTTAGTCATCAGGGAAATGCAAATCAAAACGACCCTGAGATTTCACCTCACATCCATCAGAATGGCTAAGATCAAAAACTCAAGTGACAACACATGCTGGAGAGGATGTGGAGAAAGGGGAACTCTCCTCCATTGCTGGTGGGAATGCAAACTTGCTGCTCCATACATATACTAGCATGCTTGCCTTCCCTCAAAAATGTATAGGAGTGTAGGAGTTCTGCCTTAGGATCCTGGTTCTTGCTACACTGTCTCCTCCTTGGGTGCTTTTTAAGGGTCATTCCTTTGATTCTTTCACGTATCTGCTCCAATGTTGCCTTCTATGCCCGTTTTCAGTGGTCTACACCACCATATCAAGTAGCAGACTGGACATCTCCACACTGGCTTGCTTTCTACCTCTGTTGTCTACTTTTTTTTTTTTATAACAATCTGCTGTAGAGAAGTGAAGCAGGCTGTCCAGTTAAATGTGAGCTATATACATTAAAGTGTAAGATTGTTATTAAACATCCTTTTAGCTTTTAAATAGTTACTCCTCTTAATTTTTCAATTAATGTTAAATATTTAAATATCTTATTTATTTGTTATTTAGTGTATATGTACATGGGGGAGGAGAAGTATGTGTGCCGTAGAATACCCATGAAAGTCAAAGGACAGTCTGCAGCAATCCCTTCTGTCCTTCCACCTTATGGGTACCAGCAATCGAACTCAGGCAGCCAGGATTGGTCGCAAGTACCTCTGCCTTGCTGGGCCATCTCACTGACCCTACTTTAATTTTACTTAAATTACTACACCAAAGAACCCTCTCCTCACAAACACACACACATATTTACACATACTTATTTTTAAAAAATCTGGGTTTGTGATGGCTGTTCTTGTTTGACTACATCTTGAATTAACTAAAATCCAAAAATGGAGAGCACATCTGTGAGGGACTTTTGCTTAATTTGAAGTTCAAAGATCTACTTCTAATCTGGCTCTTTGAGGTAGGAAGACACGCCTTTAATCCAGATCTTTTGAGTTGAGTAAAGAAGTGCTTTTAATCCTGGATTTTGAGGCTGAAAGACACACCTTTTATCTGGGCCACACATTCTTCTAGAAATCTACATAAGGACGTGGAAGAAGGAGGTTTGACTCCTTGTTTGCCTGCTGTCACCGTGCTAGAAAGTTCATTCCTTCACTGGCTGTATAGCCTACTTCTTTGGAATTCCAGTGTATACTGCAGTCTAGGCTCATAGATTGAGCAACTTCTGGGTTCTTGAGCTTTCTATTTCTAGCCAGCCATTGTTGGATTGCCTCGTAGTGGTTGTCATGAAGCCAGCTGCTTCCTACCGTAATGCCTTGTTGCCATGATGTTTCCGTCATGCCATGGGCATGGGACAAGGAAGGCAGCCAACAATGGTCTGAAACTTCTGAAAATAAAGTCTTTCATCTCTTACATAGCTTCTCATAGGTATTTTACATAGCAATGAAAATCAACTAAAAAATTAGCCACATGGAATACTTCCTGGTCCCTAGGTTTTCTTATCTTTGATTTGCAACCTGGCCCTGCTGTTGATTTCTAGACAGTTTGTTGTCATTCTCATGCAATACTTGTGAATACACCTCAGATGTTTTCTGTTTCTGGTCTTCAGGGAGGTCCTGATTTTGTTTTTGATGATAGTTTTACTTTGTAATCCAAACTAGTCATGAAAATCTCCCACCTCAGCCTCCTGAACACAAGGATTATAGGCTTAAGCCACTCTGCCAGCACAGAAAGTCAGTTTTGACATATATTACATCTTTAACCCTGAAATGTTGAGTGTTTAAGCGGTGAGGCAGGACTCTAACACTGCTCAACAGACAGCAAGAACTGGAGCTCAGTAATTGTCACTGGGTATTTGTGGAGCAACGAAATACAAAACCTGTGACAAGAAAGGTAGTCCAGACTCCGTTAATTTCATATTATGATGGTAGCAAAATGTTTCCTGAGGTGGTGGGAATGGGCATGCTGGTGGAGAGCTTCTGATTCTATCCTTGACACATACTAGAAAACACAGATGAAAGTATAACTAAACAAGGCTCTGGTTATACAGTTAGGATGAGGGAGAGTTAAAATTTAAACTTGGATCTTTCTGACTACAACAGTCAGTTGCTCAGGAAGCCTTTAAAAGAAATGTTATGATATAAATTCTATTCACAGAAATCTATTTTGTTGTAGTAGTTGCCTCCTTGTCCTTTCTCTTTAGCTGATTAAGTTCCTGATGCACAAAGACCATTCATCATTTATTTTTGTGTCTTTTCATTACAATACACTCAGAAAAGAATACATTGTTGATAAATGTTGTTGACTAAATTAGGTGATTTCCACAAGCCTGCCTTGCCTTACCCATTATATTTTTGTTTTGTTTGTTTTTGCTTAATCTAGGGATACCTTCAACCCACTTAAAGCTCAGTTTAAATTTTAGAATTCTTACTTGAGGTAACAAAGATCTCTTCCATTTCTGAAATCACTCAGTATTCTTTATCTTTTCACTGATGTAAATATTATCACTTGTGAATCCTTTTCTGAGATGCTTACCAATGTCAGTCAATCCACTCTGATCACCTAAAATGCAGAAGCCCAGGTTTGTATGTAAACATATAAATTCATTCTCTTAAACAATTCAGGACAAAAATGAATGCTCAAAATGGAAAAAGATTTTAAACTTCCTAATAGCAAGCAGACATTATTATAGCCTGTTGTAGTCAGTATACAAAAAAGTTTGTTGTTGTTGATTTTTTTTTTTTTTGGTCTGGTTGAGGTATCTGACTACCACCTGTGAAAAAGGGACTGTCATCATGAAGATAAAGTTATTGCTAAAAGAACAAAACAGTTGGTGAAAATAGTTTCTTTCTAATTATTTTCTATAAGAAAAATACTAATGGTTGAAGGCAAAGCTTTTAGAAATTGAATACCTGCTGTAAAATTTAATAACAGCATAGCTACTTTGGGGGAAGTACATTGCCACAAACTGCTGGCTTCTTGGTTTTGGATTAGAGAACTAAGAAAATAAGTTTCTATTGATGATAAGCCACCCATTTTCTGATAGTTGGTTATAGAAATCAAAAAATGCCTAAAACATCTGCCATGAGCATTGCTTTACCACCATAAACAAGTAGGAAACCAAACAAAGTATGCAAAACGATAGTGTTCAGACATTGCACAAAAGGGGAGTTAGATCAGGGCTCTCTGAAAAGTGGGTCATGCATTAGTAGTGGAATAGAATCAATTCTAAAATAACTAACCTTAAAAACAATCCTTAAAAGAATAGAATTTATATACTGTTAGTATTTTTTTATCTCTTTTCTTTGGGTTCTTACACCTGTCTCCCTTCCAACCCTTATTCCTTCCAACCCTTCTATACTTGATAGGCCAGAAAGGTTACAGGAGAAAGGGGATGTAGACTTCTGTTGCAGGATATTTGATCCCATTGTGAACCCCAAACTGTGAATTATAAAATCCTGTTTCTTGTTTGTTGTGGTTGAGCCTTATCACACACCTTTAGTCCAAGAATGGTCTGTTTATTGTAAACGGGATTGTGGTGTGGCTTAGCCCTAGCACACACCTTCAATACAAGAGCTTTCTGTACACAGGATTTAATAAAGTTAATCCTAGGTCAAGAGGCAGTGGAAGAAACCAGATGACAGGTATTAAAGAGTAGGAGGGACTTTGAGTTGAGGGGTATTTAAAACAGTGTGTAAAAGCTGAAAGGGCTCTTAGCTTAAGTTTTAGTTCCTCAGCTCCCTGGCTTTTTGGATTTTGAGCAAGCCTTTGGCCTTAGATTTTTCTGCTTTTTCCTCTTGGGTTGTCAGTTGAGCTAGTGAGCCTTTTGGGCTTTTCCCATACAGACCTGAGCTGAGTAGGAAGATCAGCTGGGTACTTTTTCTGCCTCTCTGAGCTAGCAGGTTTTCACCCCAGCATCTGTCTCCTGAGTCTTTATTGGTAAAATAGAATGGTTGGAATTTTCACTTTTGTTTATAGTAACAGACTTCTTTAGACTACATACTGCTGATTAGGATCATAGGGTTCCTTGGGGAGCCCAAGTCTTCGTAGTCAGTCCAGTCTTTGTTGTCCAGTTTTCGTAGTCAGGATTTATCTAATTTCTCTTCATCAAGCTGCAACAACAGCAAGTAGGAGTAGCAGGGGGAAGCAACAGCTTTCTTCTTCAGAGCCCCAGCCCCCCCAAACCAGGTCCCTCTTCGGGCCCTGGTATTTATACCTTCTAAGAGGTTCTCAGAAGTAAACTATCTTCAGATGACACAAATCATGCCCCTAACAGAGCACAAGACACATTATAGTTTGCTGCTGTGGACAATTTGAAGCAGCCCATATCCCATACCCCGGATTAAAACAAAAACATATTCACATAACATAACTGGGTTTTAAAAGAAACCAAAACACTCATAGCAATGTACAAATTATTTAAATGCGCAATAGAGCAACTCCATCAGTCATTAAGGAAATACAACAAAATTTAATAACATTAACTACACAGCAGTAAAATCCATAGGTGGAGTGTCCAGTCAAAAGGTATTAGATATGAAAAAAGTGAGAAAGTGCAACACACAACAAGGAGAACAAAAATTAGTAGTGATAAAAAGAACAAAAAGTACATTTAAAAATAGACTTTTTGGTATTATAAGCAGGCTCAAAAATGTAAAAGAAAACATGAAGATTAGGGAGAGAAATTCTGTGATACAAAAAATCCAAATAGAAATTTTTATAGATATGAAAATGTAATATTAGAAATGCAGGCTGTATGGGATAATAACAAGACACTGTACACGAAAAATGAATGAAAATGAAATTGAAATCATCCCCCAATATCAACTATGCAAAATAAGGTACAAGAAAAAAAGAGCTAAAGAAAAACAGAACTTTTGTGACATTTGAACAATTTAAAAGGAATCTGATAAACACAATTGGAATTCCAGGAGGAAAGACCTAAAATTTTATGAAGGGTACACATACATTTGAAGAAATAACAACTAAAATTATTTCAATATAATCTATAAGCCTATAGATCCAAGAATCAAAATAGCTCTAAGCAGAAGCAACAAACTAATCTCTATAAGGTAGGTCATAGCTAAAATTTTGAAAATCAGTGATAAGAGTTTTAAACACACAAGCACATTGTTTTTAGAGGGAAGAAGACAAGGCAGAGGTGACAGCTGATTTTTTAATCAGGAACTATGTGGGCAAAAATGTAGTGGAAAGACACTTCACAGTGCTAAAAGGAGAAAAAACAAGTCCAGTCCCATAAATCTAGTCTTAAAAAAATAAATTGCAGGCAAAATTCATAGCCTGCCTGATTTACACATGTCTGGGCTTTTGTTTGTTAAATGGTGATTGTGGTGGTTTGATTCAGGACAGCTCCCCCCCCACACACACACACAAGCTCATGTGTTTGAAAGCTTGGTTCCTAATTGACGGAAGGATTGGGAGGTATGGTAGAGGAGGTGTATTTCTAGGAATGGGTTTTGAGGTTTCCATCTCTCTCTACCTCCTGTTTGTGGATCGGATGTAAGCTCTCAGCTTTTGCTCTGGCACCAGGTCTGTCTACCTGCTGCCATGCTTCTTGCCATGATGGTGATGGATGTATCCTCTGAAAATGCTTCCTCTTATAGGTTGCCTTGGTCGTAGTGTCCCTTCCCAGCAATGGAACAGTAACTGAGTGAGTCAATATGTAAAAATGCTTGTAAGCTGCTTGGAAAAGAGCCTGGAGGACGGAATCTACAACATAGTTATTCTTGGCTCAGGGTAACCCACTGCATTGCTTTGCACAAACACTTTTTAGTTTGAAAATGTCAAAGGCAGTGACCTCCATGATCCACCACAAATCTAAATATTAATGCTTATGAACCTCAATCTTACAAAACATAGGCTGTATTTCATCACAAAATATATCTTATTGTGTTTAAAATGTATTATTTAACAAAGCAAACAGTGTTAAAGCAGTCTGTTCTCTCATTGTTAAATGTAGTGTTTCTTGAATTCTAATTTTTAAATCACTATTTCAAAAATTGTATTTATTTTACTGAGAGAGCATGCATGTGTGCAGTGGTCCACGTGTGGAGGTCAGAGGATGACTTTTCAAAACCAGTTCTCAAAAGTTTTCTACCTTGTTTTTGAGGCAACTACAGTGCATATATCTATAACTATCTATATAATACCATACTGGGTTTTTTTTTGATGATTCCTTTTTATTTTTTATGTGCTTTGTGTTTTTGCTTGCATGCCTGTGTGAGGCTGTCAGATCCCCTGGATTTGGAGTTATAGACAGTTGTGAGCTGCCATGTGGGTGCTGGGAATTGAACCAGGATCCTCTGGAGGAGCAGCCAGTGCTTTTTCCCTCTGAACTATTTTCTCAGCACCAACATATGTTTTTGGTTTTGTTTTTGTTTTAAATATGTGTTCTGGGAAGCAAACATAGGTCATTATGCCTGTACAGCTATTACCCAATGATCCATCTATCCTGCCCTTAAATAATTTTTATGTATTCTCGGTCACTATTATAATGCTTTTAATATATTTTGAGCATAATCACCTTTTTATTTTCCTCTCTTGTTCCTCTTCCACATACTCAAAACCCTCTTTCTCCCAATATGCTCTCCCTACTTTCATGGATTTTTCTAAATGACCTGCTAAATTTGATTATGGTTGTTTGCATGGGCATGGATATGCTATCATTTACTGGAGCATGGGCAAGTTATCAGTGAATACAAGACTGAAGAAAATGACTCTCTCCCCTCCAGTAGCTATTAATCGTCAATAGCTCCTAAGCTAGGGACGGAGCCTCATGAAATTCAAGCTTCATCCATGATGGAATGGTAGTGGGACCAATCTAACGTAGGTTTTGTACTAGCAATCACAGCTGCAGTTAGCTCATGAGTGTAATAATGTGTTATATATAGGAGACAGAGTTTTATAGCATTTTCCCCTTATCTTCTGGCTCTTACATTCTCTCTGCTCTCCTTCAGCATTATTCCTTGAGCTTAAGAGGGGTTGATACAAAAATCCCATTTAAGGCCAACTTCTCAACAGTCATTTCTTCTTAGCACCGTGACCAGTTAGTTATGAGACTCCACCTTAACTGCTCCCCAGTGCAAAATATTAAACTTCTTTGACCAAGGCTGAGAGCTATTTATAAACGTAAATGTTTAGAAGACCGTTTGACATCAAATTCTTCTCACTGTAAAAAGTTGATCAAATCTGTAAGATGAAAAGCTTGATGAGTTTCCAAATAAATGTATAATGGGAATATATGTAGTTTCCATAAATGTGTTCATCATTGTTTATGTAAAATAAAATAACTAAATCAGGGCCCACAGAAACACAGCCATCATATTATCAGAAAACTTATATTTTCTTCCCTTTCATGAAGATTCCTACTAATTGCTGTCTCCAAGAAACATACCTCTCTGATGAAGACACCTATAGAGTGAGAGTCAATGAATGGAAAACCATCTATCAAGTAAACAGATATTCAAAACAAGCTAGTGTAGCCACTCAAGTGTCTTCACGTACTTGAAAAGCTCCTGTAATTTGTTTTGCTTTTGGTTTCTAGTTTTATTGCACTATGATCTGATATGGTACAAGAGATTCTTTTAGAACATTTTATTTGATAACTCTTAATTTATGTCTAGAACATGGTCCATTTTAAGGAAGGCAAAGGCAGAAGGAGACAAAAAAGAACTAACCCCACAAAACTCTTCAGATCTACATATAAATATACACACCATGGCATGTGTGCACCTCTACACATACCCCTTTCTCTCTCTTTCTATACACACAAACACATATACACTAAACACACAAACAAACAAATAATACATGCTTTAAAGAAGAAAGTAAATGACATCAAATGCTAATGAGGATGTGCGGAAAGAGGACCCTTCAACACACTGTTGGTGGAAACGTAAACCATATAGCTACTATGGAAATTAGTGCAGAAGTTTCTTGAAAGGTAAAAATAGAACTATCACTCAGGTATACACCAGAAAGACTCTAAGTGGATGTATCACAGACATTTATTTATTCATCTATGCTTATTGCTGCACTATTCACAAATGGAGCCAGCCTACTCATCTGCAGATGAGTAGATAAAGAAAATATTCCATATACTCAGTGGAATTTTATGCAGCCACGAAGAAAAGTATAATCATTCCATTTTAAAAAAAAATTAGTAAAACAGCATGCTGTGGTGATTCATGCCTGTAATCCCAGCACTCAGGGAGGTAGAGGCAGGCAGATCTCTGTGAATTATCCAGGACAGCCAAGGTTACACAGAGAAACTCTATCTCATTCTCACCTCAAAGAAAGAAAATTGGTGAAACTAGAAATCATTAGCCAAATTCAGAAACACAAATGTTTCATTTTCTTTCATTTGTGGAACTTAGATTTAAAATTCTATTTGTGTGTGTGTACCTGTGACTCGTAGAATTAGAAATGGGATCATGAGAGTGCAGGAAGGTGGTTGAAGACAGGCTGGGGAGAAGTTAATGAAATACACATGATGTGAGTCAGGGGGATGGGGGCAGAGGGAGGTTAACAAGAGGAAGAAGGAGAACCGGGTACCCTCAGTGCGACATACAGAAGAAAACCCTATGTGAAGTCCATTATGTGGCATGGTGAAGAAATAATTTTTTTAAAAAAGTGAAAAGGATAAGGATGAATACAACAGCGTGGAGAGTTCTACAGATGTCACTAGCTGAGGTAGAAAATGAGGAGGGAAAGGAGTTAGTGTATAGAGAAGGAAACAGTCCATTAGGTTCGGTTAAGAGTTAAGATGGGGTTAAGGTGTGACACTTTGGATCTGGAATGTCCTCCAAAGTCTCATAAGCTGAAGGCTTTCCCCAGTGGAGGAGTGTTCAGGATCAGCTGAATAGACTACTAGAAAGTAGGGTCCAGCTGAAGAAAACTGGTTACTGGCAGTGTGCTTTTCAAGGCTACCTATTATGATAGGTTCCTTGCAGTACTGTGTTCTTCAACCATGACATTCAGCTTTGTCTAAGCCTCAGATCAGTGAGGGCAGAGACTAGACTTGGGCTTCTAAAACTGTGAGCGAAAATCAGTCTTTCTCTTTTATATTAATTTCTTTAAGTATTTTTTCACAATAATGAAAAGCTAACAAAGAAGGCATCAGGAGGAGACATCTAAAAGGAAAAATGTAATTTAGTTCAGGGAAGAAACTGGGATAAATATCCTGAATTCAAAGATATATATGAATTCTAAAAACAGCATAAATAAAAACAGGAATTTGTCATCACAGGTCTCTAGGGAAAGAGATCCAGCAGAATAAATATGTGTATCAGTATATATGTATGTATAGAAATTATATGTTTTCAAAGAACTTTATTCTAAGGAACTTACTCTTGATTATAGGGGCTGGAATCCTGAAATGCTGTGTCATGTGAGGTGGTGTGTGGAGGTGAAGGGGTTAGCCTGAGATTTGTAATGTGAGCTGATGAGCAGGCTGGAAACCCAGAAACACAGGCAGGAGTTAATACAGTACTGTGAGACATAATTTCTACTCTGATAAATCTCAGGTTTTGGTTATACTACCTACTAAGTACCCAACTCAAATGAGACCAGGAAGCAAGTAGACATTGCTCCCTTAATATCTGACAAAAGAGACTTCAAACAGAGACTAGTCAGGAAAGATAAAGAGGGACACTTCATTCTAATCAAGGGAACAGTTAACCAAGAAGACATTAGTATCTTAAGCATAGATAATCCAAACTCTGGTGCCCCCAATTTCATTATTTTTTTCACTACTGGGTTTAGAGAAACTAACATCAATTCATTAATAGTAGGTGATTTCAATACTACCCTTTCTCCAGTAGATGGTCTCTTGGATCAAATACAAATACAAATAAATAAACAGACAAACAGAGAAACATAAGAATTAATTGTCATGATACATCAAATGGATTTAATAAATAGTTATAGAATATTTTACCCAAATACCAAAGAACACATATTCTACTAAGCAACACATGTGTTTCTAAAAATAGGCCAGATACTAGGACAGAAAACAAATGTTTACAAATTCAAAGACATTGAAATAATTCCTTGGGTCCCATAAAGTCTCACCAACATGACTTCCTAAACATAAGCTGAACTAGATATGCCAAATTGAATGGGGCTTCATCTTTGCACAAAGAACTACAGGTAACTAAAGAATGCCGAGAGTGAAATAGTCCTCTCTAAGGAAGAGCTCACAAATCGGTTATCTCAGCTCCGAAAATGTACATACAAATACCATTATACAGACTGATCTGATTACACTTAGAAATATATATGGATATACACATACATATATGTGTATAATATCAATTAATGAAAAGGGGCCATGAATTTGAAAGAGAGCTAGGAGAGGATTATCAAAGGGTTTGGAGGGAGGAAAAGGAAAGGGGAAATACATATTCTCATAAATTGAAGAAAAAGAACTAACATTCATTTTAGGAATGAAGGCAGAATCAAACAATGAAGAACTAAAGGACACAAAAGCTGTTAAGGAGTTGGAGAGACAGGTAATGTGAAAGACTCACAGAAGCCAAAGATGCAGACAGCATTTGGCAGATCAACACCGTCAAGCACAATTACAAGATGGCATAAAAGCCTAAATATATTTGTGATTCCTGGCATTTTCTTTCTCATCAGTTGTGACCTAGCAAGATCTGTTTCTATGATGCTTAGGGAAAGGGGATTGATTGCAGGGGCATGACAAGTCAAGAGCCAAGGAAGTAAATCACTGCTTACAATACATTTGTAGGACAGTAACTTAAATGTTCCAAAAGCTGCTTTCCCTTCCTTCAGCTGGGGCTTCCCCTCCCATCACCAAATTATTTGGGTCTTCCCCAAGGCTCAATCACTCCCCAAAAGGCTAGCCCAGCAACAGGTGCAGTCACGGCTGTTGAGATGCCAAGCATTATGGAAATGAGTTTCATGTCACAGGTGAAGAATTAGACATTGCACCAGAAATACTTATAATATCTTTCAGAGAGAGAGAATTCATAGACATTATTTATTTATTTTGTTGGGTGAAATGCTAACGTATTCAATACTAATTGACATTGCCATCAAAATATCTATTGTAGTCTAAGCATTTTTCTACTGCCAGAAAAGAGTCAAAGTATTTGTTACATACCTAGTTTTGTTAAGTGGTCATATGTATGTTTAGCCGAATGAATACAAGCATATTTGATAAAAAATACTTTTAGTGCAAGTGGCTACCTAGGATGATCTCATCGTTATAATGAAATAGAAGTTGACTTGGCTTTTAATCAAGACATATACTTGCATGTAATTAAGTTAAGAGGAAATACTACTGGGAGTTAAATTGCCATCAAAATGCATGCATTTCATAATCACTAGAACTTTGTTTGACATAGGAATTTAATGTCTTTTCAGTGAAATGATAATTTCACATAAATTTCTTTAGAACTTAAAATAGGCACAAGATGTATACTGGCCTCTGTATGGCTAAAGCCTCTCCCGAATGGATACTTCCAGGATTCAGGAGAACACTATGGGAACTTACAAATAAAACTGAAATTTATCAAAGTATATTTGTAATCTTTCCTATTAATACTAAAGTAGACTATTTTAACTTATAAGCTAATCATGATAGATATAAATGTATTATTGATACAGATTATTACACAGTGACTACTTCTAAAAACCTCATATGTATAAACTCTTTGATGAAGAGTAATCATTTTTAAAAAGAATTTATTTGTGTGTATGTACCTGCAAGCATGTATTTGCACCATTTGCATGCAGGTGTTGATAGATCTAGAAAAGGACATTGGATCCCCTGGAATCAGAGTTACAGACTTTTGTGGGTCACCTGATGTCAGTGCTGAGAATGGAACCTGGGTCCTCTGTAGGAGCAGCAAGTGCTCTTAACCGCTGAGCCATTTCTCCAGCTCCACAAGAGCCTTTGATTACTGCTATTTTTTTCATTTAAAAACAAATACTAGGGCTGGCTCTGTAGTTGGTTAAGAAGTTTGTTGAGCATGTGTGAATCTTGGCTTCCATGCCCAGGACTACATAAAATGGACATGGTGGCATACAACTATAATCCTATCACTTAGAGAAGGGAGGCAGCATGATCAGAAGTTTAAGGTCAAATTTTGCTACATAGCAAGCTAGAAAGATATGTGAGACCCCATTTCACAAAGCAAAACAAAATAAAGCTACTTGAAACTAGAATTTTTCCAAGGCAAAACATATTAAGAAGTATAATCAAAGAAAAGTGTCTCTAATAAATAACTGAACACTCCAACAAGTAGAAAGCTGGAATGTGGTATGGGAGGAGCTCATAACAGTTGCCTAGGGAAATGTGTTTTCTCTTGTCCAGCCAAGGCACATAGAGGTCACCATAACTATGGTAGAAGGGGGCTGGTAGTGGAATCTGACTGTATCAGTCACATGATGCCAACTTTGAAGGTATACAAAATCCAAGAGTTATGGGGTCATGGAGACTTGTGCCAAAGTATCCTGAAAGCCCCTGAAACCAGGTGATATGAAACAGGGCTGGATTCCCTGCAAGAGAGGCCACTGAGCAAAGATGTAAAGGTAAATTCTAAGTTGCATTGGAGACTTCAGAGTACTGAAAATGCCAGGTCTATGGGATGCCTGCTGAGAAAAGCACCCAGTGGAGCTATTCCGAGAGAAGTCACATTTGATGCAGGCATTAGAGGTGGAGGGGCAGGCTTATTCAAGCCCTTTAGAGCCCAAATGATGCCACCAAGGGGCCCAATGCTGCACATGAAGCTTCAGAGATTAGCATTTGCCTGATTGAGCTTGAGTCTTGCTTTAGCCCATTTTTTCCTTGTCACGATCCCCTTCTTTTTGAAATGGAAAAGTTTGTTCTTTGAGATTGTTTATTGGAATATAGAGGCTCATAGTTAAAAGACTGACTTGAGTCTCAGAAGAGATTTTGAACTTTTCAACAATGTTAGTACTGTCAAAGACTCTGAGGACTTTCAAAGCTGGACTGAATGCACTTTGTATTATGAGATGGCCAAGAGCCCATGGGAGTAGCAATGGTTGCAAGTTTAAATAGGAAATAAAACTTGAGTAAAGATTTTTAAAAATGAAGTCAGAGCCACACAGGTATCTGTGAAGGTGTGAAGTAAGAAGAATAGTATGAGTTAAAGTTGAGAAAAAGGAAGTGGTTTGGAGAGAGAAGATGTGTCTACTGTAGGGCCTGGTAGGCCACTTTTAGGAAATGTTAGGCCCAAGATGAGGCAAGATGTCAGATTTGTTGAAATCAGTGTATCTAGATGTATAATTAAAGGCAGTTTGTAGTTATGTTATTGTGCACTGCGTAAAGATTCAAATACTAATTTCTGTGCCTTCCATATCTGGTTGCAATCCTTATTCTGGGAATCTTCTGTCTGAACTTTGCTCCCCAATTGTCCCCTGATATGTCAATAAAGCAGTTTAACAGCCAGTCACTGAGCAGGGGAGAGAATAGGGTTGGACTTCCTGTCAGCCAGGGAAATAGAATAGAGAGAGAGAGAGAGAGAGAGAGAGAGAAAGTGGGGATTCAGCCCTGAGGAGGTCCAGGAGACCGGGGAGAGAGCAACTAGAGCAAAGAAAACCACAAATTGCTAGGATCTCAGGGATGCTGGTGAAGAGGGAGTCAGATTAGTTCAGAGAGTAAAGAACAGAGTAATAACTTCTCAGTGTTGTGCCTTTAACGCTTGTTAAATAAATAACATAGTCCAGTCTCAATAATTTGGGTGCTATCTAGGTTAAAAAAGAAACAGCTATACACATTTTATAAAATTTATAAAATTTAGTAACTAACTAATTTATATTTTGTGTATGAGAATTTTTGTCTGCATGTATGTCTGTATACCATGTGTGTTCAATGCTGCCTGAGGCCAGAACAGAGTTTTACATCCTATCTCTGTATCTTTTCTATGCTGTGATAAAATACCATGACCAAGGCAACAGATAAAAGGAAGAGTTTATTGGGAACATACATTTTTTCAGGGGATGTGGAACATGGCAGCAGGCAAGCAAGCATAAGGCACAGAAGGCTAACTGGAAGTGGCATGAGCTTTTGAAACCTCAAAAACCTACCCCTAGTGACATGACAACTCCAACAAGGCCACACCTCCCAATCCTTCCAAAATAATTCTAACTGGAGACCAATCACTAAAATATTTGAGCCTATGAGAGACATTCTCATTCAAACCATCACATTCTACTCCCTGGTCCCCATAGGGTTATGGCCACATCATAATGCAAAATGCATTTAGTTCAAATTCGAAAGGCCCATTAGTCTTTCACAGTCTCAACCCAGTTTAAAAGTCCAAACTCCAACATCTTTTTTGTAGTGTAAGGCAATATCTTAGCTGTAAACCACTGTAAAATCAAAACACAAATACATATTTCCAATACACAAGGACACAGAATATATAGTACCATTCCAAAAAGGATGGATAGGGGCATAGTGAAAAAATACTGGAACAAAACAAGACCAAATCCCAGCCTGGCAAATTTCAAATCCTATAACTCTATGTCTGATACATACCACCAAAAATCTCTTGGGACTGGAGATAGAGATGGTTGTTAGCCTTGTGGGTGCTAGGAATCAAACTTGAATCCTCTTAGCCACTGAGAAATCTCTCCTGACCTCAGTTTTTTTTTTAAAGCTGGCTTTTCATATCACTCAACAACACTTTTGATATACGATGGCAATAGTGACAGTAACATGGGTGGTATAAAAAAGAATTATCTTGAAACAGTTGGTTCCAATAAAAAATAAAGCTCTATTTTGTGTTTCTCTATGCATTCTTTTCTTGCAAATGACTATAATTGCAGAGGTTGTTTTGATATCTAGTAGCAGGGAAACAGCATATATGTGACATTCCAAATACAAGTCTATCCCTCAACTAGATTCTGTGCATAATATTAAAGAAACACATGATCAAGAGTTAAAATCCAGACTAGAGAAATGAGCTACTGAATGAACTCATTGAGCCCTTAAGGACCCATGATATAGCAAGTAGCTAAACACTTGGCATTCTCGTGGACAGTATCATGGAAGCTGTAAGATAGCAAATCCTCCAAAAAATCAGATTCTAAGATAACCAAACAAAAGCTATCATGGGCCTTGTTTCACATTTGAGAAAATGCAAACTAGTTTATTCCTTAGTGTTACCATGATAAAATAGTTACCCTCCCTGCCTCAAATAAAACTTCTTTAAAAACAGGACTAGAGAGATGGTTCAATGTTTAGGGGTGATCATGACCCTTGCAGAAAACCCACGTTCAGTATCCAGTATCGGCATGGCGGCTCCCAATACACAGATGGTACTTCCCATCTATCTGTCAGGGGATCTCGATGCCATGTTCTTGCCTGATGGACAGTGTGAACACACAGTGCCCACACATACACAGGCAAAACACTCATACACATAAAAACAAAGTAAATATTTAAAATAAAACAAAAAATGTGACAACAGTAACACAATCATGGATTTTAAGTGAAAGGAAAGCTACTTCCCTACAAAATGATGGCCACTTTATATGTATTTAAACCTAAACCTAAACAGACACTACATAGTTTTAAAGCACAAAGCCAAACTATCTATGCCTGATTATGATTACTTTTTTAGCATAGATTTTTGAAAGAACTACCAGCTATTAAAATGGTTTAGAAATAAATAGCTAATATACACATGGGGAGGAGGTTGGGGGGGGGGTAGAGCTACATCTCTGGAAGCCACTTAAAACATAGGGTGTTAGGGGGCTCCTCCCACCTGGTTACCTTCAACCTATTGAGCCAAGCTTACTGACGATAAAATTTTCCTTATATGTCATAGAAAATGATGAAAATAATTCTAGATTTGTTCTTTTCTTTTTTCTACGTGCGTACTCTATATGGTTGTTATAATAAATATATAAGGTCAGTGAACAAACAAAAAGTGATTTTTCCCCTAAGTAAATCAACACACAATAAAGTACTGCAAGTCTGGTCTTTTTAACTTTCGTAAATGTAGTCCCCTCCAGAGCAGTGTTATCTTTAATTACCACTCATTTGTTAGAAAATAGTGACTATAAATCAATTCAAGGTCTCTAGACTCTCCGAATATTAATGCAGATTTCCTTTAACAAAGGCAATCTGTGGAAGCATGTAGGTTAAAAGGCCAGCGTCAGAATAAAATAATATTCTCTATTCACAATAAGGTCAGATGGAGTTTAGTCAGTCCCCTGATGGTTTCTTTTCAACAGACAAACAAGCTCAAATAGGAAAACTGAAGGATGGCTTCTTTCAGATTGCGGTAATTACGTTTTGTCCATGATGTAATGAAGCATCTCAGCTATGTTAGTTCTTTAACATAACAGTAGCGTATAATGTTGATGACAGCGGGATGGAACGGCCACAAGGAATAACTTGCTGTGACAATGCATCTCTGAAGCGCTCATTTCCTGAGTACTGCCAGAAGACACAAGGAAGGTGTCCTCTCAGTGAGGAGTCTAAAACTATTACATACTTTCTGCTGTGCAAGACTTGCAATTTGCTCTAATGACGATTTGTCTGCGTTCTAACTGCTGTTATTATTGTTAAAATTGTACAACATATGCTAAAAACAAGTAGCTGTTTTAATGGAAAATATTCAAAGCTCAGCTTGTATTAGAAGAAGAAATGATAGACCCTTGGAAATGTATCAAAAAAAAATAAAATCGGCTGATGTCCAGCTAGATGCTGAAATGTATTATGAAGCAAACACAGGGACCTCTTAATAGTGTGGAATCTAGATAAATGTGGAGGCTTACTGTAAAATTGTTTCAATTTTCCTACCTTTATCAGGTTCCCTAATACGTTGTTGGTAATGGGAGAAACAACCATATTTGACAACTTTTTTAAAACAGTGAGGGGGAAACAGCCAACCCCAAAGGAATGGCTCTGCAAAAACAAAGTTGGCAAGTTTTCCTGCTTATATTGTTAAGTTAAAGAGGCAAAAGATTGTCACTTTTCTTCTTTTTGACCCCCAGGAAAGAAAAAGTTATAACCCTCCTATTGAGGGACAGAGCAGGTAGAAAAGTGGGCTTTAGCATAAGTTTTATGCCAAAGTTAAGTTTTTCTGGGAAATTTTTTGAGTAGAAACTAAAATTTCTTCTTTATCTAAAACTATGTTTAACTTTTGGCTATACAGGACACTTTCCTTTTTTTTCCCCTGTAGTTTAGATTATCCAACTATTCTTTTTGGCAATATCCATTTACTATGAATTAACAAGAAAGTAGCCAATAAAATCTAAAAAGTTATGAAAAATAAGCAGTCCATTGAAAACTTTGCTGACCTCTTCCACAGTGTTTGTATAAAGTATGTATGGTACGAATCACAAGCCTTTCAACACAGCTTCCTGAAGATGTATGAACAAGACATGTTCATGCCTGAAGTTCTGTCAGCGACTTTCTGGTGGTCACTCAGAACATATCACACATCTGCATTGCATAAGTCAGGAAGTGTACTTCAAAGAAACTGCTTGGCTACTAATGGATCCATAATGATTTGTAAACATGCAGACTTACTGTAAACCCACTCTGGCCATGCACAATGCTAAGCCTATGGAAGAGGACATGAGTAAGACCCAGTCACTGACTTCATGAAATTATTTTCATGAAGAATAGGGGAAAGCAATTTTATTTATTTTTTCATTGAAAATTCATACAATATATTCTGATTATGGTTTCCTGTCTCTCATCTCCTCTCAGATTTCCCTCCCCACACTATCCAACTACATGCCTTCTCTTTCTGTTTAGAAAGCAAACAGGCAAATAAAATAGACTTTTTTTTAAAAAGTGAAAAGGTGTCTAAAACACGAAGACTCTCAGATTCAGGCTATCCGTGATAGCTCATGCCAGTGATTGCAGCACTCAGGGAGGCAGAGGCAGACAGATTTCTGTGAGTTCAAGTTCAGCCTAGCCAGTCTACAAAGAAAGTCCAGGACAGACAACGAAGGCTACACAGAGAAACCCTGTCTTAAAACACAAACAAACAAAAGAAAATATGCAGACACACACAGACATAAAAACAAAATCCCTAAAACACAAAACTGGAAACTAAAAAAGACTAGCAAGACAAAAACAAAACAACAACCAAACACCCAAGCAAACCAACATGAGACACATACCTAGAAACACACCATTGACTTTGTTTCGTGTTGGCTACCTACTGCTGGGCATGGGACCTATACAAACAAGCAATTTCGAAAAGATTGAACTTGTATGATAATAGACGAGACTCATTGGCTTACAGGCTGGGACCTCTGGAAGATGACCTGGATAGGAAGCATGAGTACTGATAATCTAGGCTGACAATGGAAGACGGGATTCTAGCAGAGGTGACAGTACAGTGAACACGTCTGCACTGTTTGGGCACAGAACTATGGGGTGGGGAGTCAACACCAATGAAGAAAAGCTCATGGTACATAGCATGTATGGAGGCTAGGGAGGTAGGCACTAAACATACTATAGATGAACCTGGGGGTATCTAAAAGAATGTTTGCTTTCTCTTGGTTTCCCAAAGAATTTTTAGAAAGGGGATGCCATTTTTACGTTCTATCTTTATCTCGACTCTGATTCCTGTAAGGATAAATTTGAAGAGGACAAGATGGGTGGCTAACAGAGAAAGGGAACTAGGACCTGAGCCAACATGGTTTCTGAGAAGTAGAGATGTCACTGCATGTGGAAGTGACTAATATCTGGCTTGGGTGAATGTCAACCCCCTCCCCAAACCAAAGTACAGCATACAGAGAAAAATGTCAAAAAGAGAGGGAAGACAAGGAATTCAGCTCTGGATATATTGAACTAGATAGGTTTCTGAGTTATCTGGGGTTGATTCCCAGTATTCACATGGTGGCTTATAACCATCTGTAACTCCAGTTCCAGGGATTCTGACTCCCTCTTCTGACCTTCACGGGTACCAGGAACATACAGAGTACACAGACATATATGCAGGAAAAGCATTTGTACACATAACATAATTTAAAAAAAATTCAGAAGTGTTTCCCCAGTGTTTAATTATGTTTAGAAATATTTTAAAATGCTTATCTGCTATTACCATATCTTATTTGTTGCCATTCAAAAAATCTTTTGTACATTTTTTTCAAGCTGAGCTGTTTTCTTATTGCATTTAAGAATTCATTACATTTTAATTCCTCTTTAGTTTATTATTAGTGTGTTTTGTGTGTGTGTGTTGGGGGCGGGGTTGGATAGGAGCTTGTGGAGGTCAGGGTAACTTTTGTAGTTGTAGTTGTTTCTCTCCCACCTTTCCAGGGATCAAGGTCAGGTTGTCAGACTTGTGTGACAAGTTCCTTTACCAGCTGAGCCATCTTGCTGTACCTGCTTTTGCGTTTTTTGAGTGTTTTCTGTTTTTTTGTTTTTGTACAAGTCTTTTATTAGATTTCTGGTTTGCAAACATTTTCTCTCACTGTATGACTTCAGTCTTTTGAAGACAGTTTTTATTTTATTAAAGTACAACTTTAAAAAAAAATTCTTTGCAACATGACTTTGATATCATGCCTAGGAAATCTTTGCCTAGATGGGTCACAGATTTTTTTTTTTGCGTTTTCTTCTGTTATAATTTTAGGACTTTCCACTTACACCATGATCTATTTTGAGGTGTGTGTGTTTTAATATGGTACAAAGAACAAATCAATATAGTGGGAACAGAGAGAATCAGCTCTGATGTGCGAAGGTCCGACAAAGTCCTTGGAGGAAAATGGCTAAGTTTAAGGAAGCAGAACCACACAAGAAGGCACATTGCATTGAAGCCACCAGGAAAAGCCTGAATGGTCAGCACAGAGTACCAAGAAAATCAATGAAACTGTCTTTCCAACCTGAGGTGACCAGTGAATTTAGAAGAGGGTCTTCAGTCCAAACTTCCCCTTTAATGGAACTGCGTGTAACCAATCTCTTTTTAAGAATCAGCAACAATCGCTGAGAGGTTTGAAGCACTTTCCTTTTTTTTCTCTTATGCATCCATCCCCTCCCCATGCCCGCCCCGCCATAGCATTCATTACTTAAAAAAAAAAATCCTTTGGTTAGCATACTAAGGACTCCGTTATGACATTTTTCATCCGTATATGTCATCACATTTGTACTTAGTCATCCCCTGAGCACTCTTAAAAGGTCATTCTCGACTGAGGGTGACTAAGGCAGATCCCTGGGGGCATTCCAGCATCAGATTTGGGGGACAAACCCCTAGAAGGAGTCATTGCCCTCCCCCATGGGAACTCGCAATCACTCTGCAGCAGGGCTTGCCAACCTGTCCCCACACCAGGGTCACCGCTGGTTAAAGTACGGCAGATCGATTCAAATCTGAGCAGACGCCTAATCAGTTAAGGAAGCCCCTTTGGTCGTGAGTCCAGAGGGTTTTTGGGAGCTACCGCCATTAGTCCAGACGCCCGCGGGGATACTTGAGCCCCGGCTGGCCGGGAGCGTGGGCACGCTGGGCCCCTTCCAGGCGCAGAGCTGGACGCGTTCCTGACCCTTGACCCCCAGCGTCCACAAGTCAGTCCGGGTCTTGGCGGGAGGCAGCTCCTGGAGCTGCCTGCCCACTGTACTCCTGACAGTCGTAAAGTGCTGTAAAGAGCTCTGCGCTTTACGGCGCCGTAGGTGAGGTCCGGAAGATACGTTCCTGCCGGGCACATGGTTTTGGGTCTGCAATTCCAGAAAGGCTGCAGTGAGACTTTGAGGGGCGTTAGCGAAGCACCTACGGGTCTCTAAGCGGGTAATTGGATCACACTTTACTTAAAAGCAGTCATTCCAGTCGTTTCAAAGCGTAGGCATGTTGTAAGAGTCTCAGACGTCACGCGCGGTGCCGCGTCTCTGGAGCAATTTTTTTTTTTTTTTAAATCTCCATCTCTAGACTTTAGGGTCCCAGTGTTACCTGACCTTTTTTGTTGTTCACTTCGCTCTGCAGTCTTCCCCCCCTCCCTGGAGTTCGAAATGCTTTACTTGATCGGCTTGGGCCTGGGAGATGCCAAGGACATCACAGTCAAGGGCCTGGAAGTTGTGAGACGCTGCAGTCGAGTATATTTGGAAGCCTACACGTCAGTCCTGACTGTAGGGAAGGAAGCCCTGGTACGTGATAAAAGTCCCAGGCCTCTGGGGGAATATAAGTAGCATCTGATTCGCGTACAGTAGACTGCACAGAATCTAAGCTCCTGCCTTTTTAGATCCTTTAAAACACACGCCCTGTTCATTAAGGTCTGGCTCATACCCAGTGACTTGTAAACAAAACAGTGGTTTGTCCTACTTTACAAGTCTAATTTTATGGCTTTCTTTAGTAAATTTAAAAAAATGAAAAGGCAAGTTACCTTACACTCTTGGGAATAGTTATCAAAATCCGTTATTTCATGAGCTAGCCAAGAAATCCTTTCTGACTTGAGTGCTAATGAGGTGCTGACACAGCTTTAATGAGTTGGTTATACATTCAGCAAGCAATCTGAAGGCTTCCTCCTTTGAAGTATTTCCATAGGGAACAGCGATCTCCTTTTTGTGGGCAACATATCCAAGAGATCTTACTTATAATCTCCCAGGAAGGCTGTCATTCCCACATGTATATATGGAGTGAGCCTGAGACTTGAGTATCCAGAGAATTTATTAGTGTATTGTATACCGTGAGCAGGCTCTTATTAAGGAAAAATACGTAAATAATAAATATGAGCAGAAGGGTTAGTTCCTCCAAGTTTCAAGTGGGACATATTTGAGATAAAGGAACAATGGGTGTGTTATGGGAAGAGGGGACGAGTTTTTGAAATTGCTAAGTCTTTTGAATAAAAGTGTGGGCGGCAGAATTTCCGGTCATTTCTCTCGATTCCCTATTCAGAGATTTTTGACAGTTTCAGAGTTACTTTAAAATCTTGAACACTAAACTAAGGCTTGTTCTTGAATCGGCTGTCTAATAAAATAGTGTCTAATGGCAAGTCTTGACTTGCTGGCCAAACTTGTTAGTTTTTGCTCTTACCTCAAGATGATAAAAATTTGTCTCTGATCAGTGATCAAAAACCATGAGTTTAAAACCACCTGAGAAAATAGATAACTGATTGCCAGGTTAATAGAATGAAGTGTTGCACAGTGGCTTAGAGCAAAATTGGGACATAGCTTGTCTTTGCCTTGTGCCATGTTGTTGGACAATTCCTTTATTTTTAATTTCTTACTGTATAAATTGAAGTCAGAAGTGTCTGTTTCCTAAGCTCATATGTGACTAAAGTAACATTTTAGTTGTTAGTAGATACATTTCCAAACTTTTGAATGCCAGTTTCTTCATTTGTCAAATAGTCAATTGGAAGGTATATAGTGTTTATTAAGGTGTATGTGAAAATGCCTTGTAAATTATAAGTGCTAGTAAATGCTAATTTTCAAGATTTTTTTTCTCCCCCCCCCCAAATAAATAGGTAGTTACTATAGTGTGAATATCGGGGGTTTGGGCTGACCTTACTTGTGATTATATTATGTGTAATTTTTAAAAAGGATTTATAATATCTGTTATTTCATAGTAATGAGTGTTGATATTTGCAGGACATTTATTTTGCTCAGTTTTATTTCTTTTCCTTACAGTGCTAGGAATTGAACCCAGGGTCTCTCATGTGGTCCACAAACTCTCTACCATAGAGCTACAGAACCACTATTACTATTCACATTTTGTAGGCACATAAGCGTTCCAAAACTTGTTTTCAAATGGTCAAATGGGAGTAGTGTTAATATAATCTCCAAAAGAAATACAGAGACAGCAAATCTGGGTAAGATTATACGTTTTGGTATATGCAATTTTATCTTCCTTTAGGCAATTTCTGTTGATACATTAAATCTTGTGTGCTTATTGGCTGAATGCATCTGTGCATTATATAAAGATATATATTAAAGATATATATAAAGATAATGCATATTCTTTGTTACAAGTGGTTCGTGGTCTGTCTGCATTATGCATAAGAAAATGTAATGAAAGACTTAAGTAGTAATTTATAAAAGTAGCGGGAGGAAGAAACTATAATATGTCTCTAAATAACTGAAGAGGTTTCATCTAAACCAGCATTCTGGGAACCCGTAATCTAAACCAGTCCCTGGAACTCACATGGTAAAAGGAGAGAACCAACTCCCTCCGGCTGCCCTTTGACCTCCACGCATAGGAACCAGGATTATATTGGTGGCATGTGGCTTCTTGGTCATTTTCAGGAAACATAGTTTAGTAAAGACTGGTTTTTGTTTTGTTTTGTCCTGTTTTGCCGTGGTGTCCAGTTACCATGTGTGTTGTGTTATATATGTGGATGTAATCGTCCTGTGATGATTCTGGTTCCTACAATCAAAGTTAAGCATACAAAGATTAATGGTTAAGAAAAAGGCACACAGTAAAAGCGAAAATAAAGAATGCATTTTTTTTTTTAAATCAGTGTGTTATTAGGAGCTTACAAAACACTTTTCTAGGGTGAGGTTGTTGTCCCATTTGATTAACCGATTTTATGTAAGTGTTAAAAATTATCACCACATTTGGAGTTGTAACATATATATATATATGTTATATATATACATATGTGTATATATATTATATATATATATACACACACACATATATATATTTGGATGCTTGTTTGTTCATATACTTCCTTGTTTGACCAATATTGGGTACCACTGCTCATCTACTATATCAGTCCCTATAACTTTTAATAACTCAGACTTCTCAATATGAAGGAATGTTTTATTTAGGAATCCTCTTCCATATTTGAATTGTAGTTTTAAAATTCAGCTATATGAACTTGCATATTATCATTAACCAGTATCATGTGACTACTAGTTCGCTGACTCACTCACACCTAAAAGAAATTAATTAACAAGCTGGGCATGGTAGTGCACACCTTTAATCTCAGTACTCAGGGAGGCAGAGTCAGGGAGATCGCTGTGAGTTTGAAGCCAGCCTGGTCTACAAATAAAGTCCAGGACAACTAAGACTACACAGAGAATGTCTCAAAACCCAAAAAATAAAATTAATTGACAAAGCAGCTTGGATGGAAACTTCCAGTGTATTTAAATTCATTTTTTTAAAATTATGTAGGAGTATTCACGCTTTTGTGAACAGCTAAATTGTAATTTTCTGTCATTTCTTATTGACATTATCTTTTATTTTAGCCAGCATACCAAAACTGTTCTGTAGAAATTGGGCGAAACATCTGCAGCACCATGCATCATTATTGTTAATGTATTCCATATTTTCATGTTTCTGGAATAGGGCTCATGAATACATATTCTCTGTTCATCCTTTGGTGTTCTGCCTGGTCTATTAAACAGAAATTTAAAGGCCTCAGATGTTAAGAGGTCTGCCTTCTCTAGGGATATGATGATAGCCCCAAAGACAGAGTTTAATTGCATCATGATGTTGAGTCTGGGCTTACTGATGAATTGTATTGAATGATCTGTGTTTGGATGGTTGCCAAGATTTACACCTATTTTAGACAAAGATTGTTCTGTAGTGTATGTGTGTTAAAGACTCAATTGCTTTTCTCATTTTAATATTTTAATATCATACTTAAATCTGTAGGAAGAGTTTTATGGGAGAAAATTAATTCTTGCTGACAGAGAGGAAGTGGAACAAGAAGCAGACAATATTTTTAAGGATGCTGATGTCAGTGATGTCGCATTCCTCGTGGTTGGTGATCCATTCGGGTAAGTCAGAATACACATTGTTTAATTTATTTATCAGCAACGATTGTTCTGTATAACAATTTCCTTACCGGGTCCTGATAGGTTTACCTGAAACTTTGTATTTAGAAACTTTTTAGTTCTACCTAAAACTTTGTATTTAAATTTTTTTGTTAGAAGATTAATTAAGAGAATCTTCTTAATAAAGATGTCATTATAAGTATTACTGTCTTAACAAGTGTCAAGTCTAACATTTTTTTCCTCTGATACTTTTGTTTTGTTATACAGGGTGTCACATAACTAACTAGTGTATCATTATTAAATAAGGCACTATATTATCAAAAGTCAGATCTGCCATTTACTTGATAATTATAAGCATCTTTGGCTTCCTTTGTTCTAGGCTCCCCTGCCCTTTCTTTTTTAATAATGTAATATTTGGCAATAATGCTGTCACTTATTGCCTTGAATTTATCATTTATCAAACCTCTGATTTCAATGTCCCATCCCCATTGGGAGTACTACTCTTCCTCATTACCAAGAAGATGGGTTTCTACTTGTCTAGTCAAGCATCATCAATCTCTAGTGTCAAGCCAAACACAAGAGTTCTTTGTCTACAGCTGGTGACCCAAGATTTATGTCACAGATTTGAGGAACATAAGGACAATTAAATCACTCTGGGTCCACCATCAAGGATATTTCTCAAAACAATGGAGTTACGTGTGTATGCGTCTGTCATAAAGAAAATAATTTATGTCAGTGTGCAGGGCCAGAGAGTCTGTATCATTATCATATTTGATTGCAGATTATATTGGGTAATCATATACTATAAAATATTTAAATTGTTTTAGTCCTTGTCTGACATTGTGTTCTGTAAAATTAAGGCTTTCTCAAGTTTCATGATAGCTTTCTTTTTCTTTTTTACAATAGGATAGTAAAATGAAATAACGAAAATAAAAAAAAAATCTTATCCAGCAAATGTCTTCTTTTATATAGAATTTTCTCACTAATACACTGACTCCTTCTATCTAAACTCTGTATCTTCTATAGAGAAACCTCACCCAGACTTCCTAACATGGTATCATGGCAGTTCTTACAGTCACCTGAAGAGCTGCCTCAGCTATTGGCAGTGTCCATTTGACAATAAAATTGCTGCTCAAAGTGAGGCTTCTCATCTGGTATGAGTCCACAGACTTGCTAGTCCAGAAGAAATAAGTAGAGAAATTGAGAACAAATGTTAGAAACTAGTATAGCCAATTAAAAAGTATAATTTGTTGTTTCCTGAAAGTTATAAGAAAAATTGGAGTTTATGCTTTATATTGTCTCATTCCATATTTTATTTTCAAATAGTTAATTTTTTTTATAATTTAGAAAACTCATGAGTTTATAATGGAAAAAAAAGTTTCACTGAGAGCAGTGACACACACCTGTGATGTCAGCAGTTAGGGAGGCAGAGGCAGGCTGATCTCAGTTCTAGGACAACCTAGTCTACAAAGCAAGTACAGGACAGCAAAGGCTACACAGAGAAACCTGGTCTCAAAAACAAATAAACAAACCAAAACCCAACAACAATAACAAAAAGTTCATCATACTTTGAAGAATAGTCCAGTTGGCTTATTTATTTGCTAGATTTTTCATATCTTTTCATTTCTTTTTACTCTTAATACCGTTATTTTAACCAGGTTAATATATTTTGTTATTTTTGCATGGTCTTCATACAGACTTATACAGACTTTCAACTCATTTCCCATGTTGTGGTCACATTTGTATGTGTAAAATCATAACAATTTGGAAGCCTCAACTGAGAACGCTAGAAGCCCCATTACTAGCCAAATTTAAATTTTCCCAACTTGCTCTTCAAGTATGTATTCTACCATTCTTGCATTGAGACTACACTCAGGCTATCCATCTCATGCCTTCATACTTTTCCATTCGCATACCTTAGCTCAGGCTTTTCTCCTCACTCATGTCTGTCAAAGGCCTCCACCTCTGCAGCTTATGGCTCTCCATGCTGTAGTCCTTTGTCACTCCAACCTGAAGCTGTAGCTCCTCTTGACAGATTATTGTTGGCTGTATTAGTTATCTTATGTGACTGTGATTGAAGTCCACAGCAGGAAAGATTTATTTTGGTTCCTGGTCTCCGTCGGTTCAGGCTGGGTTGCCTGGCACTGTGCACCTGCACAGAACATGGCAGAGGTTCAGGCTGGGTTGCCTGGCACTGTGCACCTGCACAGAACATGGCAGAGGTGGCAGGTGGTAGAGAAGCTTCTCTGTCCCATGCCAGACAGGACGCTTCGAGAGAAAGAGATAGACACAAGAAGGGGCCAGAGACAATGTCCCCAAAGAACTGCCCCTAACAGTGTGCCTTCAGGTAGGTCCAACTTTCTTAAGTATTTAGAACCTCCCAGAAAGCACCAGCTGGGAACAAGCCACAGTCTATTATGTTTTTAAGGGGACACTTTATACTTATACACTCACTGTGCTAGCTTTCACATAGTACCTTACAATATTTTTAAAAACTGTGTGCCTCTACTATTTCTGTGGATTTGTACAGTGTCCTTCATGTCTCTAGCCTTCTAATTTCATTTATAATACTTGTCATGCAGTTGCTACTAATTAAATGTTAATTGAGGAACTTTGGAATAGGGCATGTTTTGAATTGACAGTTATCCATTTATCCAGATACCTGTCATACTCCTCTTGCTCTGTGAACTCCTACTTATTGAGTTGGCAAGATATGGACTTAGAGTAGAATGGGAGGGGCCAACAGTTATTACAGAAAAAGGAAAAATAAATAAATTTGGGGTAGTCTATGAAGTGGTGGGGAGACTTAAGCAAAGGCATGTGGAAAAGCATTTATGTGAAGGTTATACTTGATTGAGTCAAGTGGAATTAGGAGGTAGATCATTCCAGGCAGAGCAGACAGAAAGATGGGTTAATGCACTGAAGGCCACAGTGGCTAGAGCATGATGGAATGGAGGATATCATCAGAAGCTGTTATAGAGTTAGGCAGGAGCCATCCATTTCGTCTTTGAAGGACTAAGAAATCTTATTTGAAATACAGTGGCAAAATTTTGGAGAATTTTTAAGCAAGAAAAATAACAATTCTTACCATTATTATAAACCAGTTCTCTTAGTGTGAGTGGATTTTGAGGAGACAGGGGTGTTTCTAATGGAGGAAAGAAAAGGACAGTGTAGAGCATGTTTAGAGGGAAAATACCATCTGGATCTGATAGATATGGAACAAGAAGGAAGGAACTCTGGCTTAAGGACTGGTTCTAGAAGCAGGAGAACAGGTCATTCTGATCGTGAAGTCATTGGTATATGAGTGGTGTTTAAAGCCAGAGGAAAGGGTAGGATCCCTCCAGAAGAGAAGACAGCCTGGGAATAAAGAACACCAAAGGAGAGGTGAGCATTTCATGCTCTGTGGCCAGAAGAAAGGGAGAGCAAGAGTGTCATCACAGAACCTGGAAAAGACTGAAGTATGCAAGTAGAAGATTGTGTTGAGTTGTATCTGGATAGGGTTCTGAAGAGGAGACTGTAGGGTGGGTGGTGAAAAGGGAGGGGGAGAGTGCCGTGTAAAGAAAATACGTGCAGAGAAAATGGCTTGATAGACTTGGCTTCCCCGATAAGCTTCAGTGACCATGTACCTTCATCTGTGAGTCTCTACTTTGCTCTGTCTGCTTTTGTACTGCTTATCAGCACTGAGGTTGTATAGTGGTGTACTTGTCAAGTGTATTTAGAGGATTGCAGTGTTAGAGTGTTTGCTTAAATACTTGGGTTTTGTTCGTTTGTTATTTTGTTTTGGTTTGAGACAATCTCCTGTAACCCAGGCTGCCACTCAGTGTCCTGAATTACCCTTGAACTCCTCCTGGTCCTCCTGCCTCCGCCCCCAGGTGACACCCAGTTGCTAACTGTAGATTCTTTGGACCTTTTCACTCTTTTCTTTTCTATTGAAACTCTTAGGATAATTAATTTCAGTATCTTAGTGACTGATCATCTACAACTTGTGTTAGATTCAAGTTTAAGTAATGTTTATTATACTGCAACTGCTTTTGGGTTCCTGCTAGGATGCAGTTGGAAAGAATGATAAGAAAGATGTTATTAAATCTAATTAATTAATTAATTTTGTTTGGTTTTGAGTTTTTATTTTCGTTTGAAAAATAAGATCTCATTATGCTGCTCAGGCTAGCCTTGAACTCTTGCGGTCAAGTGATCCTCCTGCCTCAGCTTCCTAAATAACTAACTGAAACTGCAGGCACACAACTACACTAAAATTTTGTCTTATTAGTCAGGCCATGATGAAGAAGTTCAGTGATTTGATGAGGCCAGGATAAACAGGAAATGCAACAAGATACTAACATTTTTATTACCATAAGTATGATAAAAACTTTTGTATAATTTTAAGCATTTTTGTTTATTTGAATAAAATGTGAAAAGATGATTGGCATGATGGCTTAGATGGTAAAATGTCTGCTGTGGCAGCCTGGTGCTCAGAGTTGGGGCTCCAGGACCCGCATGGAGTGGAAGGAGAGAACTGACTGCACAGTTGTCCTTTCACCCCCACGTTTACTTCATGGCATGTGCACGCACAGTATCACGGCACGAAATTTAATAATACAAGTTTAAAACTGAAAAGAAATTAAGATGTGTACTCTCATATTCTTTCTTTTTAGTAATTTTTCAAACTGTGGTAAAATATACATAACATAAAATTCACCTTAACACAGATAGGTCACTGGATTTAAGAATATTCACAGTATTGTACTCCATCACAATTCATCACTGACTCTCACAGTCTTACCGCCTTTAAGGAGATGAGTAAAAGTCACAAATTCCCCACTTCCCTGGTATCCAGGTCGTTGAAAGGGAAGTAGAAAATAACCACAGGGAGACTTTACTGATTCTAAGTGGTACTACATCTGTGATCGACTCAGCCATGTAGGAGATAAGAATATCAGGCAATGTGTCTCTTACTGTCTGTAGGAGTTACCATTAAAGACCTTTTCCAATAATGGTTCTGTTTCACTATTTTGTATTTTAATATGTACTGTAGTTATATAAATATACGTGCTGAACTTGTAATTTTTATTTTCATGCAGTGTACCTTTTCCTTAATGGAATATGTGCAGATGTACCTTTATTTACACACTGTCTTCTCAGTGTGCTAATATAGGCCGTTTGATGATTTCCATTCCATGTAAGGCATCTGACCAGATTTTGGCACCAAATAACTGTCCAGGACATGGCGTCAGTAGTCTCTTCTGTTCTCTAACACAATTAAAGCTGTTGGTTTTTCCAGCATGCATAAACCTTGTCATATAATGTATACTGACTGACGCACAGTTCCTTTTCTACTTTTCTACACTTCGCATTGTTTCTTTGTGGTAAATTCTCTCAAATGGGTTTTAAAATAAAAGTAAAAATATGTAGATACAGACTTTTTCTAGCATATAAGCAACTTTCAAATAAGTTTTCAACTTACGATGTTTCTGATAGCTCTTGAAGGTGTAGTTCTCTCCTTGCACTTTGAAATAGTGAGTTTCTTGGTTGCCACCACACTCCCGCGCTGGTCATGGCTGCTCCAGTTGCCTTCATGGACCTGGGTGTTTCCATCAACTAAATCATTTGCATTCTTTCTTTTGAAATTGCCTTAACATTTTTTTCGAATAACAAGTGTGCTATAAAGGCAATTTTCTTCACTATTTCTGTTTATGTAACTCTGTTCCTACATTGGGAAATAGTGTGTGTGTATTTGTATTATTTTGTCTGATTATTTCAAATGAGTTTGTGATGACGATACAATTTTAAACCAGTTTTTCTTTCATCTATTTAAGTAACTCACTCATGAAGCAACTTAAATTAAAAAATAACACCATCATCAAATAACTAATTTATTTTTCCTTGTACTTAAATGTTAGGTAGTAAAATTTTGTTCAAGGTAGTATTAAAAACATTCTTTACATCTAGCATTCTTGTTATTTTTTTAACACTTACTCTAAATCAAATTGCTGATATTTTTATGCTGGTTTTATTTTATGTGTGTGATTAAAACAGGCTTCCCTGGTGGGCATGTTTAATCTGTAGCTGGCTGCCTCACGGGGTGTAAGCCTTGATCTTCCTGCTTGGTATGCATTGACCAGCTGACAGATTCTGCTGATTTCTAAGTAGTTTCTCAAACATGCTAATGTTGCTTTCCCCAGTAGGGCTTAGCATTTTATCAAGATGAAAAAACCTTTAGTAATGCCATTCTAAATTGATGTGAGATTACATGTCACAGTATTCAGTTTGTATTTACATATATTCCCTTCTACCCCAGCCTACCTAGTTACAATCACATATTTCAAAAAAGAAAGTTAACAGTCAGAACATGCACAGGGATGAACACACACACACACTATATCTATATCTATATCTATATAACCAGACTGTGTATAAACAGCTATAAATAAAAAGACTGCGTAGACCTAAACTCCAAATGGAATTTATTGAGCAGAATTTTAATACATTGAAGGACGAAGACCAACAGCCTATGAAAATGTCCTGTGTTTAATCTTCAGTTTTAAGATAGGAAAACAAATCCAAATAGGACAGAAGAATTTGGTTTAGTTGTACTACAGTATAGAACTGTAAGGAAAAAACTCAGTCATTTAAAGTGTCCCACTTATGTGTGGAAGCTAAGACATTAATGTATAAAAATAGATATTAGAATAATTGTTACCAGAGCCTAGAAAGAATCCTGGGGAAGGGGCGAGAGTGAAGATGGTTACTGGGTATAGGCGGAAACTGAGGTAGGAGTATTTCTAATGATTTATAACATAGTAGAAACTATGGTTGATGACAGTTAAGTCTTTTGAAATAAATAGTAGAGAAGATTCTGAGTATTCTGAACACAAGCAAATAACTGTTTGAGGTGATAAGTCACTTTGATCATTACGCATATATACAAACATATCGAAATGCCAATTGTAGTCATTAATAATGGCTAGCTAAAATTTCTTAAAACTAATCTAAAGAAGTCCTGAGACAAAAATCAAATTGCTGAGTTTATATTCTCCAAGCGTCTTTAGTAGATATCAGGACACAGCACGTCCCTTTCTTCAATCACTGTTACCATTGTAATTGGGACTGTATCTTGTGAAGGATGTGGGTAGACATACATTGCATTCCTAAAAAGCCCAAATAAAAGACCTCTGCAGGTGCCTAGTAGAATCTGAGGAAGAACAGTTGACTCTTTGACTCATTCATGAGCCAGGATAGAAGATTCTTGCCATTCACTTAATTCAACCTGTTTTCTCACTACAGGGCTACAACACACAGTGATCTTATTCTGAGAGCAACAAAGTTGGGAATCCCATATCAAGTTATTCACAATGCCTCCATAATGAATGCTGTAGGCTGCTGTGGTTTACAGGTAATGCTACTAAGTGTGAGATGGTACTTAGCATAGCAAAATGTTCAGTTTTCCTATAAGCTACAAGCTGATTTTATTGTTCATTAACTGTAAAATGTAACTTTTGAGACTCTACTCTTCAATATATGCTAAGCTTTTTATAATGTTTTCCTATAATTTTTTTTTCTTGCAACCTTCTTTTAACCCTTTCTTTCGGCAGGCCACAAAAATTTAGCTATAGAATTATTTCAACTTTATATTGATCTTGTACATACATAAAAAGGAAAGAATAAACACATTACATTAAACATTCCTAAACGTTTTTATATTCTTCTGGTGACCTCATCAGTATGGTTGAGTCTGAGTTTCCCACACAGCATCCCTTTCTCTTTCACTGAGACATGTGATGCTGCATTTCCTAAATGAATACAGCACTGTAAGCCAGTGATGAAGACATTAAGGCCACAGTGCTGGTGTGGAAAGTTAGTTACTTTTAACTCCCACAGTTGTGGCTCAGAGAGCTTGAAAGAATGCTCTATTGATATTTCTAAGATTTACTCTTAAGCTATTGGTACCCACTTTCCAAGTGTGAGATCTGTTCTGCTATCCACACGTGCATAATTCATGGCAGCTGTGATCCCTGCAAGGGCTATAGGGCTTTCTAAGACAATGCTTATCAATACATATTCCAAATCTCTGTATATGTCTTAGCAGGAAAAATATGTGCATCTTAGAATCCATGAAATAAGACCTTCCCTGATATATCTTGCTGAAATCCATCACCTATGGATAGATATTCTTTCATCATCATCATCATTTTTTGTTTTTCGAAACAGGCTTTCTCTGTGTAGCCTTGGCTGTCCTGGATTTGCTTTATAGTCCAGGCTGGCCTCGAACTCACAGGGATCCTCCTGCCTTTTCTTCCCTGAGCGCTGCAATTACAGGCATGTGCCACAGCATGAGGCTGGATAGATATTCTTTAAAAGATACATTTGGTACCATGAGATAGGTTAGTGAGTAAAGGAGCTTGCCTCTAAGCTTGACAGTCTGAGTTAGAACTCTGGGACTCACGTGTTGGAAGGGGGGCTGACTCTTGCAAGTTGTCTTCTGATCCCCATGTGTATGCTATGGCACTCTCAAGTTAAACAGACATTTAAAAACAGCTATTGGTTACATAGGAAGAATAGCTTAGTTTTATTGACTAATACTTAATTTGTTTGTGAAGAAAAGACAAGAAGTGTACACAGATCCCTTTTCAGTACTTAACCCCTTACTCTTAGTTATTGTATGTGCATTGGTGTAGGACTTTGCATCCATTTTTGTCTAAAATGTGTACTACAACTCTTTAGTACAATTGTAAAGACAACTCAACTTGTCTTTATAGTTGAAAGCATTTCGGTAGTGGAGCAGGGTGAAAGCTGTTTACCGAATTCTAAAATGTTAATGTTACAAAGAACATGGGATAGAGAAAATGACTCCTAAAAATGTTCCTAAAAATGATTTGGTAACAGAGGGAATTTAAAACAAACAAACAACACAACCAAAACAACAAACCAAACAAAAACCCTCCTTGGGTAGTCATACCTTGAAAGATTTAATGGTTACTAGAAGAAAAGAAAAAAAGAAGAAAATATTGTGATAAGAAAGATGTAGAAATATTAAACTAATGGAATAACCATTTTTATGTTGGTTTTAATTTAATGCCTTGTGAAGAAAGTAGCCCTTTTTCTGTCATGTTTTCCCAGAAGTATTATTTTTTTCTTTATTTTCTTAAGCATTAAAAAACAAAACCTTCCACATGTATCTATTGTGGAGACGAAGAATTATATTTTCTGGTTCTGTCTTTCTGATCTTCTGAATTGCTTCAAGAGGTACTTGTCCTCTGTCTAAAATGGGAAAGGTCTATTTGCTGTGAGATTTGACAGTTTTCATAATCCCCGAAACTGTATTTTGTTTAATATATTGTTTTTATTTATTTATTTTAGTTTTCATGACTGTGTTTGGGCCTTCTCTAGACAGCTGTAATCACGTCCCCCTCTTCATTTCATTGTCTAATCTGTGTGTGAGATGACAATGTCTGTGCCCAACAGGACCTGCCTTGCTCTTCCCTCTAATCCACGATAAGCATCTATGGAGATAGACCTCTGTGCCATCCAGAATAGTCACATTCCAGGAAAATAAGGAAATTAATCAATTAATTAGTTAACTGTTCTCTAACTAAAGGCATTCTAAGAAATGACGATAGTCTTTTTCACAAGCACTAATTCTAAGACCCCTAAAGATGCTAGATCTGCTGATACTCAAGTTCTGTCTATTAAATATTGTAGTACTTGCATACAACCTGCATGAAGACTCTCATATACTTTAATTCATCTCCAGAGTATTTAGAACATCTAGTGTAGTGCAGGTACTGTGTAAATAGCTATATTATATTGTCCAGGGATGGACAAGAAAAAGTAGCATGTAGTAATTACAGAAATATTCTGTAATATAGTTCTGTAAAATAGTTCTCACCCCTAAATATTTCTGTTCCATGGTTAGTCAAATTTATTGAATTAGAAGTATAGATAATGGAGGGTCAACTGTATATGCATGACACATTTAGTAAATAAATGCATATATAGTATGCATAATGAAAGATCTTCAATTGAATTCCTTTCCTTTTGGGACTTTTTCTCTTTAGTGTTTAGGCTAGTATTTGGACAGGCATTTGTGGAAGACACTGTAACCTGAACAAGTGATTCTCAGAGACAGTGTTTACCAGACCTGCCAAGAAGGCTTGTGACTGCGCAGCCTTACCGTGAGACTTTGTGAGAACAGTAGACATGCTAGGGGGTCTGAGAATTTACATTTACTTACTTATTTTAAAATTAAAATATAATTACATTATCTCATTCTCTCTCCAATACCTGTTCTATACCCCCTCATTTTAATTTTTATTGTGTGTGTGTGTGTGTGTGTGTGTGTGTGTGCGCGCCTGTGCCCGCATGCAGATGCCACCTAAGCCAGAAGAGGATATTGGTCACCTGGAGCTCTGGTTGTAGGCGCTTGTAAACCACCTGGCCTGGTTGCTGGGAACTGAACCCAAGCCCTGAACTGCAGAGCCATCTCTGGAGTTTTTTTTTATAAGCACTCAAGTGTTCCTGCAGCAATAGATACATGGGCATGCCTAGAGAACCATCAACACAGAACAGCCAGTAACAGTCTCAGAAAGTGAGTGTCCTTCATTATTTCCCTTTAGCTTAGCAGGACTGACTGAAAGAGCAGGTACTAGTTACTAGAAATGCATTACCTGATGGAGAATGTTAGTAGACTCCTCCTCATGTTCTCTTGCTTAAGTTTGCAAAGGGAAGTAGGTCTCACTCCTGGAAGGCATCCTGCCATCTCTGGATGCTTTGTCATAATTTCAAAACACAGGCATCAGGTTGTTAAAATGAGGGTCTACCTTGAGTACTATGGAAGACCTGGGCAAACATGCTTTCCATCATTTCTACCTCAAAGCATAGCAGCTACTGTGTCCTAATGCAGGAGTGGACAGTTTTTTACCCTGTCAGTTTGTTGTTGTTTTCTGAAGCAGCTTGCAAAGACAGTTCTGAATTACAGTCGACTGCTGAGACTACTGAGTATCTCCTTAACTTGGTAGTTTATCAGACAGCTGGAGATTCCTGTTGATCAGTGTTACTAGTAGCCAGTAGCTGCAGAACATAACACTTCTACATATGTATACAAACACATATCCATACCCACTGAATATTCCATTTATGTCTGTGTGTGTGTGATTTCATGTCTTGGTGAAAATTTCCATTGTAGAGGCTTACAAGTTAGACATATTTAGAGCAGACGTGCTTCTGTCAGTCAATAAGTACTGCACATCTACTCAATGCTTGCTTGGTAAGTGCCTTTGAGTGCAGTGATAAACTTGTCTTCGAGGAGCTTGTAGATGGTTGCATAATTTTTCTCATCCTTATGAAATACTTCCACTTTCTCTGCCTGTTGCTTAAGTGACCCTGACTATTGCCATGTGTTCTTTTGTTTACATAGTACACATCTGCTCTAGAAAAATATATATTACTTTTAAAAAAGTAATAACCAGTTTCCTACTTTCATTCCACAACACTCTGATAGTCAGCACTATTGATGGTGAAGCATTCCTACTGTTCAGCTTCAAAGGATTAGGTGGGTTCATTGTGGTCTAAGCCCTGGTATAGTAATTGATGAAAATAAAGCACAGCGAAGGGACACAGAACTGGGTAATGAGGAGAGCAGAGCTCTGCATGGCTGTCACCACAGATCCCACCTAAGCTCTGTTATTAGTTGACAGCTCATTACCATGTTTATTAAGCATTTTCCCTTCCTTTCCATTAAATCTGTCTTTAATTTTTATTTAATTTATTTTGATTGTTTCTGTTTTTTATTTTTATCTACCTTCAATGTCTTAATTTGCTTTTCAGTTTTTGTGTGGTGCATGTGTGCCAGAGTAAATGTGTATAGGGAGGTCATGGGACAGCCTGTACAAGAGGTTCTTTTCTGCCATGTGCATCTCAGGGTCAAAGTCAGGTCTTTAGTAGGCAGGTGTTTTTACCGTCTTGCTGGCTCTCGTTTTGATTTCCTGAGACAGGACTTGGTCATGTCGCCGAGGATTTGAATTCACCATCTCTCCCACAGTCTCCCAAGTGTTGATGTTGTATGTGCCACCACATCTGTGCTACTCACTGTAGAGCACTGTTGATCGCTCGTCCCACTCAGTGTTTGTCTTCAAAATTATGGGTCTCAGCACCATTCCTCTACTCAGACAGCTCAGCAAATGCCTCTCCTACACAGAATGCTGCGGTCACGTTTTCACCGTTAGCGCTTTTACCGTCTTCACACCTCTGTTGCATTTCTCATAGCACCATAGAACAATCTATTTGCAACACGCATTTCCTGAGTTAAATTACTTGTCTTCTACCTTCTGAGTCAGTTATTGTCATTGTTGTAATATGCTTAAAAATACTTCTTTTTCTTTAGTCCATAAATGGATTTCCACTAATATATGAAAACATAGGTTTTTGTAGTTCTTCAGTGACATGCCATAGTTGGCATGTGTACCTCATGTGTAGCTGTATTCATAATCTTAGTATCATCTAAAATCAATGTAATAACGATGAGACTTCATTCAGGATAAGAGCAACAACAACAATGAAACATCTCCAAGATCAGTACTCTGAACAGACAAGAAAACTAGTCGCTCTGGATTTTGTGGTTTGTGGTGAGCATTTGGCTTTTGCTGACTTTGCTCTCTCTTTATATTCACAGACTTAACCTACATATGGAGTCTGATGGATTTCTTAGCAAGTTAAAATTTCTAGTTCGTACATATATACATTTAAAAGATTTCTTGATTTTTTTCCAGAATTTTTATAAGCAGTAAACCATAGAAAATATTTTAAATACAAGATAACAAGTGTTAAATCCTAATTATAGGATTTCCAGAGGATCTGTGCAATAGGGTGGCTTAGGGGTTAAAAGTACTTGCTACCAAGCCTGATAATATGAGTTCGATGCCGAGAACCTATAAGGTAGAAAAAGGGAACCAGCGTCCACAGGTGGTCCTTCGTGTGCTATACCACATGCACATCTGCACATGAACACACACACTAAGTAAGTGAGCAAATGTTGAAGTGTTGTGTCTGTTCTTGTGAAAGGAAAGAAATGGTGGCAGTGAGATGACTTAGGGGACTGGGATAGTCACTCAGACAAGTGGTGTCAAGGGCTCAAAGCAAAGCAGCAGGGAAATAATTGAGTTAGTGTGTTTCTTTATGAGTTAAGCAACTGGAGTTGATGGGGACTGGGTGCTTGGTAAGCTATCAGAAATGTGAAGTACAGATTAGAGGCAAGTCAGATACTCTTGTTCTTTCTAGATAATTGTTTTTATGCCATCCTGTTATGAAGTTTATCCCTCTCGTTCTTCCTCATGCTCACTCCTGTACCTTCATTTCTTTAAATTTCAACTTAGGTCTGTCTTTCAGAAGACACATTCAGGTGCTTTTTCTCTGAGTGTGGAAAATGCTGGATTCTCAGACTAGGTGGGGTCCATATATCATATTGACAGCAACTGCCTAGTATTTATCTTTCTTGTGCATCTTCTCCCTGTCTTAATAGTTATTAACTTACACAGTGACTAGATGGATGGTTTTCAGCTGAATGTTTTTTTCCTTCTTTTTTCTTTAACAAAGCATGATCCAGTACCAAGTTAGATAGGCTACTTTCTTTGTAAGTTATTCCAGCAGAACAGATCTATATTTCCCCTAATATTTCTGAGAAAATAGGTGATTTTGTAGTTTTCAAACTTAGGTTTGAAGCAGTAACGTTGTCAGATTTGAAGTAAATGATATTGTTGGGAAGAATGGTTGTAGCACACAACCCAGAGTTGTAAGATAACCAGTGTTCAGATTTCTGCTACCTCAGATCTTGTTACTGAGATTTGCCCCACTTTTTTTTTTTTTTCCAGTTTACTGGTAATGGTAAGACCTTTGGTTGTGAAACACAGAGTACTGGGCTGTCTGTTCTTTGAGGTACTGACATTTCAGTGGTGAAATGTTTGCATTATGTTCCGGCATTCATTGAAGAAGTTTGCACCCTTGCCACAGGAGTGACTACAGTTATAAATCAGGGTCCTAGAAGGCAGTGCCTATGTGAGCTTTTCTTCAGTCCCCCAATGGGGCAGTTCACAGTCTCACACAGAACACTTCTGTTAGGTTAGATGTGACTAGCATCTCAATTCTGTTTGCAAGACTTGATCACTCTCTCTGAATGAAGAACTAACTTCCTTGCTTCCATGATTTTGTTTCCATATTTCTTACAATTTTAGAGCCTCTTAACTCTTAAGTATTTATAATAAATGACAACAGTTTTCTGCAGAATTTTTTTTTTATGAAGTAACACTGGTGTTTCAAGTTTGATGGGAGGTGGAAAACCCCCTTTATAATGTGTAGTTGAGCTTGTCCATTTTAAATGTAGCTTACTAAGAGTAGTTTTACATATTTAGTACTTTTTGAGCTTAGCCAATAAAGAGAGCAGTTGGATTTTGTCAGGACACAGCAGTTCAGAACATCTTCATATAATCATCGTGAACATTATTACATCATATACTGACCATGTCTGAGGCACTCAGCATGCACTTGGTTATTCAATCTTTAAAACTGTGCTCATTATCCTCACCGTGTAGGAGGTTCTCTTCCAGGTCCAAGAGGTTATTTGACTGTCAGTGACCCAGCAGCTAACCAGAGCCACTGTCGTGATTCCAGAGCCTTGGTCAGCTCTGTGAGGTATCATGTTCTGCATGAGGGCCAGGGATCCATCTGCTTGTCATTTTAGACCTGTGTCTAGAATAGTGCCTGGCATATAGTAGGTGATCTGTATTCATTGTTTATTGGGAAAACTTGATTCTCACAGGAGGTAGTAACTGTAACAACTCCTTTGCAGAGATAGGGCTGCTCTTAGGAAGTTGGAAGAATCCTGTCTTAGAATGTATTTTTCATAGAGAAGTCTTCTTATACAGGGCGGAAAGATGCATGACTGAATACCTGGAGCAGCTTGGCCTTTGTATGCTGCCTTGTGAACACAGCTGCTACAGAGTAGCATAGCTTCTCTCTGAAGATGACTTGTTTGGATAGCTGTCAAATGGACTTTGAGAGGAAAGCTCCTTGATAGGTAGATTAGAGTCTAGCATACGAGGGGCATGATAACCCTCCTTTTAGGACTCAGAGGGGCTGTGGTGACAGTTAAAGGTTTTAAGACTCCAGTATACAAAGCCCGAGAACTGTTAGCCACTCTGGAGGGGTAGGAAGGAATGCCCTGAGTGCCCTGCCTTTTCTTGCTTCTCTTGTGTCTGCTTCCTGGCATCTCTTGCCACAGCTTCTGAAACTGAAGTGAGAAGGAAGCGGCATTGCAGGAAACACCATCATGGGGCGGAAGGGCACAAGACTTAGGAAAGTAAAATGACTTTCTAATCTGTGACAAGTTACTAGGTGTGGGTTTTCAGTGCCTATACTTTCCTGATGTCTTATAAGATTTATCAAACTATTTAAACTGAAGAATTAAATCATTCTGTATTTGAGCATTGTGCTTTACATCGTCTTGGGAAACAGATCTCCTGCATAGTGCGTCTTTAAAAGCTGTTATAATATTAATATGTAACTTCACCATGTGACTAATTTTTATGGGTTACTTGATGGCCACAGCTGGGGATGGGATGGACAGTATTGGCAAACAGTTAGCAGGTTACATAGTCAGCCGCCAAAACTTAACTGTTCCTTTCATAAGCTCTAGAATTGGTCTTGCAGCTAGTTTGGTTTAAAAGGTCAAGCTTCTTAGTTATAGTGACAGGGATATGAGGTGAACCACCTGGGTGAGAAGGAGATTTGGGAAAAGGTCTTTATTGTTGGACTCTGACATGAAAGACAAAGATACTGTTAAATTGGGAAAGTGCAGGTTGTGATTAGTAGCAGGAGTGAGTATATGGTTTGCAGATTTTATTGAGCTAATAGGATGGATAGGAATATTCTCTCAGACCAAGTTTGTATATTTATGTATCTTGAGCTGTGTGACCTTAGGTTAGTCAACTGACCTTTCTAAGGCTAGATAGTCTTTATCAGTAAAGCAGAATATTAAACTTCTGACACCTGTTGTATGTGCTGGAAACTATTTTTATTTGTGTGTTCTTTTTTCCTTAAGATTGAATTTTTTGCTTTAGTGTTTAATTATGTATATCGGACAATAGGTGCATGTGAGTGTAGGTGCCCACATTGGCCATCGGGGTCAGATCTTCCTGGAGTGGAGGCAGAGGTGATGAGCTAGCTGAACAGCCTTGGGTACCCTGCAAGTGTAACACTAGCAAGTAACTGCTGAGCCTCCTCTCAGCCTGAGCCTTGTCTGCAGCCCTTCCAAGGGTTCTTGACCTGTGACGCAGTAGTGATGGCTGTTTCATTAAGTAATGTTTTATTTTTCTAGTTGTACAAGTTTGGAGAAACAGTTTCTATTGTTTTTTGGACGGACACTTGGAGACCAGAAAGCTTCTTTGACAAGGTGAAGAAGAACAGACAGAATGGCATGCACACATTGTGCTTACTTGGTAAGCATGGGAAGAGCCCTTACTCTCACACAGAGGAGCTCTCAGACTTCTTGTGTTCTCATTTTGGAATAGAATTAAAACTGTTCTGTGAATAACTACGTAGAGGCAAGGAAAAAAAAAAGAAAAAGGATACAGGCTAGCCACTGTATGCATACAGCTCTCTTTCCCATACTTTCAGCTCCAGCTCCAAGTACCACATAAATCCTGTTTTCGTGCTGAGGACTTGCTGTTCTGTCTTATAAACTATAGACTCTTTCCATGATTCTGTATTGACAAATTTGTCCATCGTTATTGCAGTTCAGCAGACATATAGTATGCATTTATTCTTGTCACCAGCCATTCTGTATCTTCTAGGATATTCTCTGTCAAAAATCACAATACTCTTTTTGGTTTTTTGTTGTGGTGAGTTCTGAAAGATACTCAAAGATCATTTTGTTAAAATCTGTTTTGCAGATGATGTTGACTATTGAACATTTTTCTAATACCATTCATTTAATTGTTAATAGGATTGTTAACAAATGACAACAAATTGTTAACAAATGACCCATTGTTCCCAACTGCCTTCATTGTACTGTCCTGCCTAAATTTTATTTTTATTTCCTGTGTAACATAGAAAGGGCTAGGACTGCTTTGTGCAGCAAGATAATAGTATTGAGTTTCAAATGGACGTGGGCTTTGCCTTCCAGCAAGTCACATGTCTCAAAGCCTCTTCTAAGCTAATCCGTTGTAGAAAGGAATATGGGAAACAAATTTTCACTTTACCCCTGATGACCAGAGCACAGCTGACATCTTAAATTAACCTTGAAATGATACTTAGAACTAGAAGATAAAAATCCCAGTGTCTCTGATTGCCAGCTAGAAAATATTGAGAAGCAGCCCTTGGCCTTTGCCTTCATATTATCAAAATAAGCCACCCTGCCTGATGGGGTTGTTGAGAGTAGTGCTTCTCAAACTAGTTGTGTGAATGTTTTTGTTATTTTGTTTGTGTATATGCATATGCATGCCACAGCACACGCAGAGGATAACTTGTGAGAATTAGTTCCCTCTTCATACTGTGGATCCTGTGGATCAAAGTCAAGTCATCCATGGAAGCAGCAAGTGTGTGTTTTTGCTTAGCCATCTCACCAGCCTGCAAGTCAAAGGTTGATACTCTTTTTGGTTTTTTGTTGTGGTGGTTGAATAAGAATGGCCCTCAGAGGCTCATATGTTTGAATGCTTAGTCACCCAGCAGTGGGACTTTTGAAAGAATTAGCAGGTTTAAGCAGTGTGGACTTGTTGGTGTGGGTGTGTCCTTACTAGAGTGCGTCAATGGGTGTGAGCTTTGAGGTCTCCCCAGTGTCTCCTCTTCATGCTGTGTCCAGGTCAGGATGTAGGACTCGCAGCTCCTTCTCTAGCACTATGCAGGCCGCCATGCTCCCTGCTATGGTGATAATGGACGAAGCCTCTGAAACTGTAAATACGCCCCAATTAAGTGGTTCCTTTTATAAGAATTAGTCATGGTATTTCTTCACAGCAATAGAACACTGACCAAGTTTGTCTTATTTAATAAAATTTATTTATTTGTGTGTGGAGTGTAGGATGTCAGGCTTCCAAATTCTCAAACCATAGATCTCATCATTTAAATTATTCTGTAATTATTGAATGCCTGCTATGAGTCTGCAAAAAGCATGGTAGGAACTGCAGAAAATTTATAATTTATTTAGAGACAAGAACAGTATACGTCATGAAGTTAGTAGAAGAGCATTAGTTACATAGATATTTTTAAGTACAAAGCATCAGAGTAGGAATCATAAAGACTGTATGAAATAATTGGAATGTACCTGTAAGCATAATTTCCAGTGGGCTGGGGAGTAGGTTATAGAAGATCCATGTCCACATTTCAGTTGACATCTGAGCTTTACATGTTTTCAGTAAACAAGTTCGAGGTGAATGAATTAATAGAGGTGTCTACCTTAAATATTGAAGACATAATTTAAAGTAAAATATGACTTCTACTACTGATTGTATTGGGGGCCATTTTTTCTATAATATTCATTTTTGTATGTGCCAGACAAGTAGAACTATTGAGTAATTGAATTTCACATTTGAGAAAAAAAGATGAGTGTGACAGACATTGAAAACCAGATATGAGATTAATCGTTGTTATAATTTTTAAGTATAAATTATTAGTATTCACCAATAAGAAAGTAGTAGAAGTCTGTCTGAGACTCCTCAGTTGTACCATATTTATTTTTACAGAAACAAACTTTGGCTGAACCATTCATTTTGCATGTAAAACAGGAAGCAGCTGTTGACCTTGTGTGAAGTTCCTGTGAGGACACAGACCAGTCTGGCTTCTCACCATTTCACAAGTAGTTCATCTAGGCAGCAGTGGTAGTGAAATGCAAAGGACCAAATCTTTGCCATGGGCCCTGCCAGACCTCATGCATGCAGAGACTGTGTACAGGTCCCTGGTCCCTGCTATACACAGTATCTGGCATAGAGCCTCGAAGCCCTGTTATTAAAGTATTTGTTGGTTATTATGGTATGTCTTCCCAGTTGTAAGAGTGAAGACATTTCTTTTCAAAATATGCTAAGAATCTTTGTTTCTGCTTAGGTTTTATCATTGAGGCTTTTATAGTCTGATGCCTGAAAAATAGATAAGCGTGGGAGTGCAAGCAGACATTCTGTGTGAGTCTGTGATCACCAGCTAGTAAACTGAAAACAGAGACTCTGGTTATCTGTTAGGTAGCCCTCATGCTACCTTCTCCTAATGCTTTCCCTTATCTCGTTCAGCAGGAAACTAGATCCCTACAGTGTGGTGTCCGGGCTAAACTGCCATTTGTTTTCCAGTGTGGATGCCTTTCTGCAGCCACAGGCTTCCACTCCTTACTAACCTTAGTGGGAAATGGTCACTCACCAGTGTGAGCAGCAATGCCACAAACGCAGATCAGCATTTAGGAGGAGGTTTGGGATAAAATAACTAAATTGAAAGAGCTGTCTTTCACTCCCTCCAGATATCAAAGTGAAGGAACAGTCTGTGGAGAATCTTATCAGGTGAGTGTGCTAAGAATGAGTGCATTTGCTTTCATTCTGGGGCAGACTTTATAAGTTCTGCTTCAATTACGCAGGTCTAAAGATGCCTGAGAAATGAGTTCTCAGAGCAGCTACAAGTAAATAGTTGACTTGTACAAAAGATAGAGCAGGGTGATCGTGTGAAAGTAACAATGGAATTCATAGATCCAACACTGAGAGCAGCGATGGGCATTTAATTATCACCCAGTAAATGTATGTGGAATGAATTTCTGTGTTGGCTTTAAGTCCAGAACCTTGGCTTGAAGTCTGACATCAGCCTGTGGTTTCTGCCGCGTTGGGACTTACTTCTCCCTGTGTGTGAGGATGGACTCTGTCTCGGCGAGGCAGGGCGCAGTACCGCAGCTTCCGCCTGTGCATGGCAATGAGCACTGGAAGTGTGGCTGACAGAGCTGAGGAATTGAAGTTTTCACTTAGCTTTAAACTAATAAGTACTAAGCCTTTAGCTTGTTTGAGACAACTTTAATATGTAAATCTATTATTTAAATATATTTTTATTCCTTGGAAATTTCATACATGTATAATATATTTAAGTTATGCCCTCCCTTCAACTGATCCTCATAAATCTATTTGTATGACCATATTTTTATATACAGGTTAAATATTTCTCAACAAATGAAATGTACTGAAAGTGTTTATCAGATTTCAAAGACTCATTATAAAACCTGTTTAATACTTGTTTGTTAGTAATATATTCAAATATAATATTGTGCTGAATTTGGGTTAAATATATTTACATGTTATTAAAACTAATTTTGCCTCTCTTGACTCATTAGTGTAGTGCCTGCAATATTTGCTGTGTCTCTGCTGGATAGCATTGACTTGGAGAATTGTAGCACATTAAAGTGATCAGTGCAGACTGCAGGTTTTCAGAAGCTTGTGTTCTTTGTTGTTGATCATTTGCTAAACTTTAAAGGCATGCAGAAAATAAACATAAGTCACTGACAAGGATTTTCAGATCTTGACAGTTTCTTTTGCTTAGAGGAAGAAGTGATTAATTAAAATATAATAATAATAGATATAAAATAATAAAAGATTTAAAAAAGTGGCTAGAACGTACTATCCAGTACCATGAAAATAAAAACAAAAAGCAAATGCCGAGTCAACTGGGGTTTAGACTGTATTGACTTTCAGTTCAAGTTACTGTACCTAAAGTATCAGTTTTAAGAAATCTAACTTTGATTGGGACATGTATCATTATGATAATGTTAATCTTGCCATCATTTTGGTGTCATTGAGGAGAGCTGAAGTAGAACAATAGAATAAAACCGTAAGAAACGCAGTCCCCAAACGCATCCTTGGTTTGTTCAGAAGTGTGTATCATGTGAAAACTTGAGAGTGTGGGCTGTGCTGCCTGAGGGGATCTAGGGAGGAATGCGTTGAATGCCATTGTAATTTCATGGGTAGGAAGAATAACATCTGGTTTTATGCTTACAGGGGAAAGAAGATCTATGAACCTCCGCGGTATATGAGTGTGAACCAGGCAGCCCAGCAGCTTCTAGAAATTGTTCAGAATCAAAGAGCTCGTGGGGAAGAGCCAGGTACTTAGGACCCTGTGAAACTGTTACATCATTTCCCTACAGATACTTATATCATTACATATCTGATATACTCACATCACAGTGAAACAGGGTCAGTGTTTTTACCTTGTTACAGATTTGGCTGTTTTTTGTTTTGTTTTTTTTTTTTAATTATAAATCCCTCAGGACTCAAGTTATACTGAAAGAAATATAATTGAGTTCTTTACAGTAAAATTGTCACTTAAATTTAAAAAATTACCTTTTGCCAACTACTTATAATCAGGTTTTATGTAAACATGCAAATGTATGTTTGATAAAATAGAAAACTAGTTACCATTCTAGTTCTAATCAATATGATTTGTCCTACAAAAATACATTGATTGTACTTTTTCTTCTCAACACTGAAGTGTAGAAAAGTTTTGTTTTAGGATAAAGACAAGAGTTTATCTTACATGCTTCATAGGTAGAGTGTGTGGTTTATAGTGAAGTGTATCTGGACTGTAATGTTTTCTGAGAATTTCTTGAATGTACCTGCCATAGTCTGTTATGGGCACTGTCTTTGTGAGAACTTGACCTTTAGTAAGAACATGCATTAAGATATTTTCCAGTGATAAAATACATTTTATTTCTATAAAAATATAAAATAGAGCATTTTCTATTTTTAAATCTTCATTACATTTATTTGTTTGTTTATTATGTATGTGCTTGCTGTAATGCACACATGGAGGTTGGAGTCAGTTCTTTGTCATCAGGAATGAAACTCAGGCCCTCAAGGTGTGGTGGCGTCTTTCTCCCTTGAGCCTCCCTCCCGGCCAGTCGTTATGCGTCTTTCTCCCTTGAGCCTCCCTCCCGGCCAGTCGTTATGCGTCTCGTCCGTACTACTGGCATCCAGTTTCTTGAAGCCCTCTTTGCTTTGTATAAATCTTTGTCCCATTTCTTTTTTAAATGACTTTTCAGTGAACACAACTGTATTAACTGAAGGATAAAAGCAACAAGAAGTCAGTTAGTTCTTCAGCTATAGCACCAAAATGAGTGATTATGAAAAGATAAGGATTTTTATTCTGAATTTAAAAGCCTAAGAATCCAGAAATACCTATTTCTTTTTAAAGGCTCTGTAGTTTACTGAGTATTCTTGTATTCATTATATTAACCCCCACAACTACCATTTACAATACAAAACATTTAAATAAAAACCCCAAAACCTGAAGTTAGTCTAATTAGATGGCCGAGTAGAAACTCACATATGTGAAATTTTCTGAGTCTCCTGAATTTTCCTGTGTCTTGGTCAGTATAAATGTATCTCAAGAATTTATTTAAAATAAAAGTATGTTGGTGCAGGAGGGATGATTCCCTTATAAGTGTTTACTGTTGTTAAAGAAGATCAAAGTTAGGTTCCCAGAACTCAAATTGAATAGTTCACAACCACATATATTCCAGCCTCAGGAGATCCAATTCCCTCTTCTTCCTCCATAGGTACCTGCAAGCATGTACATGCACATGTGTACATATACCAACACACATGTAAATAGTAAGGTTAAAACTAAATATTTATAATAATGTGTGAGTCATAAAAAGATGTTCATTCAGAACTGTTTCAAAGTAAATGTTACATCATTATGTGGAGTATAAATATAGCTCATTGTTTTCAAGAAGTTAAAACATAAGTTTGGATGAACCATTGAAATTTTCAAAAGATAAAAGTAACTGATCTGCAGTGAGCCAATGGGGAGGTTTAAGATGTTAGGAAGTTTTTCAGTGTACTTGTACTTATATCTTTGAGTGTTGAATAAGGTGATGCATTTGCTGAACTAATCTGCAGTATCTCTTTGTCTCCCCTTGTTTAAACAGCAATCACTGAGGAGACACTCTGTGTTGGCTTAGCCAGAGTTGGAGCTGAAGACCAGAAGATTGCAGCAGGCACTTTACAGCAAATGTGTACAGTGGACTTGGGAGAACCATTGCATTCGTTGGTCATTACAGGGGGCAGCCTGCATCCCCTGGAGATGGAAATGCTAAGTCTCTTCTTTATTCCAGAGTCCCAGAGTATTAATGGACTTTGACCATGGACATTTTCTATTGTCTCACAATTCAGTTAGGTTGGGCTGTGTTGCATTTATTTGACAGATAGCATGGGCCTGTCATTTATCTTGAAAATGTAACAGAAGTGACCAAGAAGAAGCAAGGTGACCCAACACTATTTGGTTTCCTGCAGCAGTTTTCCCATTTCATCATCAGTTGCTGTTACAGCACCCTTGGCTACTTGTCAGAGTGTACACACGTGGGGCAGACCAAGCTGGAAAAGTGCGGCTGGGCATCCACACATTTAGAAGCATTTTCATATATGAAATCAATGCAAGAAGGGAGATGCGAAGAATATCTTTGAGGAAACTGGAATATGAATTACTTGAACCCTGTTTTTAAGGGATAAAGAAGCATAAAGTACCAAGAAAAGCAAATAAAAGATTGCTAATATTCATATATTGTCTTATAATCTTTATGAAAACGGAGCTGTTGGGGACTGAGGACATGTATTAGTTAGGAAAATGTTTCTGTGCAAACATTAAGAGCTATAATCCCCAGTACTCATATAAAAACTCAAGTGAGGTGGTGTATGGCTGTAACCCTGACGCTAGGTGGGGTGCAAGGCAGGCAGATCCCTGGAGCTTTTGGGTTCATCTGTGTGTTCCTTATTCAGTGAGAGACACTGTTTCAAAAAAAAAAATAGATTGATAGCTAAATTTGGTGGCACATTCCTTAATCCTAGAATTTGGGAGAGAGTCAGGCAGATTTCTGAGTTCAAGACTAGCCTGATCCACATAGCAAGTTCCAGATCACCTTGTATTGTGTAATAATTAAAAAAAAAAAATAGTGGAGCAAGATAGAGAAAGAGGATCCCCAGTGATGTTAGTCATCACACATGCACACATGTACACATATACACATTAACTATACACTTACCAATTTAAAAGGCTCATTTGGTTAATAACCATAAAATGGTATACTTTTGTTGGTCTGGAATAAAAGTTTCATTTCACACTAGTGTGTTAGTTCAGATCATTAGTATTTCCATAGCCTAATCAACTTGACTGTTTTGCTCAGTATATTCATGAATATTTGTTGAAATGTTTTCTTGCTGGGCACAGTGGCACACACCTGTCATTCTAGCACTCAGGGAGGCAGAGGCAGGTGGATCTCTGAATTCAAGGCCAGCCTGGTCTACAGAGTGAGTCTGGGGCAGCCAAGGCCACATGGAGAAACCTGTCTCTGGTATTATATATATGTTAGCTAGAAACTATTTTGACATTTCATTTGGGATGAAGTATTTTAATGTGTAAAAACATGCTATTTTCAGACTGCTGTGCACACAAGAGGAAAGAAGTACCTTAAGTCTTTCTTCAGAGGTGTTAAGCCAAACATTTAAAAGTTTGAAAATAAAGGACTTGTAAGTTTGGTACTTGAATAGCTCACACTCCCTTCTCTTGTAAACTCTGTTACAGTATGTGATTTTTTTTTTTTTCAGAAGACATTGGGGAGTCATAGAGCAGGCCGAGAAGTGTGCCTACATGGCGTTTCCTGTTGAGGCATTTCTAGATCTCAGTTCAACCAAGGTGGTGTCATAGTGGCGTGAGGCAGTTGATGGATGGAACTGTGGGCTATGAACTGGAAGTTAAGATGCTCTCGAGTGCCAGGTCTTTTGATCTGCGTGTCCTAAACTCTCAGCTGACTCCTTATTTTGTGTGCATGTAGGAAGATGCAAGAATCCAGGTGAAAAGCCAGGCCAGAGGCCTAAAGAAACAGTGCTCGCCATTTTGAGAGAAGACAGTGTCAAGTTTGAATTCTGGCAAGTTAGAACGGCTTGAAAAATATGTGAGCTTTCTATCAGAAGCCCAGATACTAGGAAAAACTAGACTAAAATAAGGGCAAAGTGTTTCATATAATGTGAAGTTAGGCCTCCACAGGATGAAGGTGATAAGCAAGTAGTCTATTAGAACAAAGTTTAAGATGGTTCAGAGTACGGTGTCAAAAAGTAGCATACTATCAACAATAGCTATAGAACACAATATGAGGCGTGGCTTTATACCAGAAAGGAAGAATTCTGGGTAATAGACATCGACATGACATAGACTTTGGAGTTAGTTGAAAGAGCAGCACGTTAGAACTGTGCATGGCTGTGAATGAAAAACAAAGGTGATTGTAACCAATCAATATAACGAGTACTGTCATCCAGGAGATGGAAATAATAACCACAAAAACAAAGTAGGCAAAGTACAGAGGAAGAAAAATTGTCCAACCAAAGGAAGAAGAAGACAAAAGGCAGAAAATCAATCTGGATTATGCCGTGGGGCCAGTATCAAGTGGTTTTTTACGATTTCTATACTTCATGTGAAGAAAAGCGACTGTGTGTGCACTCGTGCATGTGGAAGTGCTTGTTTGGAGGTGAGAAGACAGCTTGTTAAGTGGATTGTTGGAATTGAACTCAAGATTGTTAGGTTTTGCAGAAAGCGCTTATGCTAAGCCATCTCAACTCCAATATCAAACAGTTTTAAAAAGCATGTAGGTAGATCAGAGACAGAGATAAAGCAGAAAAATGGAAGTGACAGCCAAAGTGTCCTGAAATTTAGTAAACATCAATACATTGATCCGGTGTACTCAAGCAAAATAAGTAGGAAACCCATACCTGCCAGTTAAAACTGGTAAAAGCTGAAGTTACTTGGAAAAGCCAACAAGAGTGCTTGTAGGATGGGTACTCACCAAATGTAATTTGAAGTTGAAATTTAAGTTTACGTATTTATTTATTTTCAACTTGGCAAATCTGTATTAGTTTAACCTCAGTATAAATTAATTGTAAAATGAAAACCTCACAATATGAAGAGAGATGATCAGTGTTGGCGTCTACTGTCCTGAAATTCCAAGGTAAAAATAGAGATATTAGAAAGTGTATATATTTGGTGTTTATTTACTAGTTTTTTAAAAGAGATTTATTTATTATGTGTATAATGTTCTGTCTGCATGTACACCTGCATGCCAGAAGAGGGCACCAGATCTCATTATAAATGGTTGTGAGCTACCATGTGGTTACTGGGAATTGAACTCAGGACCTCTGAAGGCGCAGCCAGTGCTTGTAACCTCTGAGCCATCTCTTCAGCCCCTATTTACTAGGCTTTAAGCTCTGTAATGGTTTTTGTTGTCTTGGATTTTGGTGTTGATTTGCTTTTGATTTTGCAGTACTGGGGAAGAGGACGTTTGATCCCACAGCCTTGGCTTTTTTTTTTTTTTTTTTTTTGTATATGCTAGGCAAGTATCTTCCCATGCTGTTCTACCCTTCTTAGTTTTAAATGTATCAAAATTATGATACAGTGAAAACTATGATAGACTCCTTACAGTCTTGATATACAACAGTTTCATTATCAAGAATGATTTTCTCTGTCCATTTACCCTGTACCTCAACTATAATTCCATGAAATCACTGATCCTTTCTTTTTTCAATAGTTTTCCTTTTTGAGAATGTTAAAAAAAAAAAAAAAGACACTGGCTTCCATAACCAAAACTGTTCAGGTATTAAGAGTATATTCTTTTTTACTGGCTAGTAGTATTCTCTTACATGGCGAGACTGCAGTTTGTTTAGTCAGTGATCATCTAAGAGATATTTAAGTTGTACATTCTACTTTTTAGTAATAATGAGAATTGTTAAAGCATCCACATACAGGCATTTGTGTAGTTCTAGAAGAGACATCCAGGAATGGGATTTCTAGTTCATGTTGTAGGAGTGCATTTACTTCTGTAAGAAACGGCCTGTTGACCGGCCTAGCAAGATATGTTTGTGGGTGCAATAGTGGCATGAACATTACAGGGATAAGCAACCACTTTCTGATTGGACTTAAAGCCTGTTCCCACAGGAGGAAATTGTTGTCTTGTACCAGGGCTGAGAAGCTCAGACATTCCATGAGTGAAGCTACTGCTGTAATTTTTCTAAATAGATAATAGTATCAAAATGCATTCTAAATAGTTATTTCTACATCCACAGACAAATGTAATTCTCAATTCTCATCAGATAAAAGTCCTTGTGTAATGCCTGGTTAATTCATCAACCATGACAATTTTATTTAGGGATGTACTCCCTGGTGGGTTGGCCATGCTTCCAGTGTGGATGACATACCCATGTGTATATGAGCAGTACAAATTGGGCAATGGGCAATTAAAAAAAAAGAAGACAAGTCATGAAGGGGACATGGGGAATATGCACAAGGAGTTGATGGTAGGTAGTGGCAGACAAATGTGATCAAATACATAGTATGCACATATGAAATTCTGAAAAAATACATTTTTAATTGTGATAGTCAATATTGATTATCAGTCTGGTTGCATTAAGAAATGCCTAGGGCATCAATGAGGTACTCTTTTAGGTTTGTCTGGACGGATATTCACATAAGGTCCAGTGAGGGAAGAAGCCCTACCCTGAATATAGGCAGGACCATAGATTTCAGTTCAGGACCAAACAAAAAGGGGAAAAGGAGAACGATAGATACCTAAGAAATAGAATTTTCCTTTCTCTTTCTTCAATGCACCAAGATGTGAGCAACCAGCCTCATGCTGCCACAGACAAGGAACTGGTTCTGCCACAGTGCCACACACACTGTGATGGAATGTATCCTGTGAATTGTAGACCTTGTGTTGCATTAGCTAGTGATGACAAGTGACTTAACACAGCCAAGAGACTGCTTGTGAGTTCTTGTTTGTCTCTTGCAAGACAGCTCTAGAGTGATTTTCTTTGTCTCGCTTCCCCAAACACTGCTAGCTGAAGACTAGACATAAGCTTGCTTATTTAAAAGATGTTAACTTGCCACCTCAGATTCTAGTAAAATGCAACTTAAACTCAAGTCCTGTGTGCCCATTGGTCTTTGTTGAGACAGACAACACACTGTCACATCCTCTTGAGGGCTTTTTTTTTTTAATTTTAGTTTTGGGTCAAATCTTAAAAAGAAGTAGTGTACTTAATTTGTTTTCTAGCTTCTTTGTTTTTTACATATGTGATAGAATGACCTTATTGGTACTGGCAGTGATGCTTGTGAGATTTTGGTTGAAAGTCTTCAATTATGTTGTGGAATTTTGGAGTTTATCACATTTGGGATTTAATGAGCATCTTGAATCTATACATTTATGTCAGCAAATGTGTTTATGTCAGCCATTCCTCAAATATTTTTTGCACTGAATGCTTTACGCTCGTTTGATCTCTGATGAATCTAATAGGATTAGCAGACATTTCTTTTCCCCCAAGTCTCGGAGCTCTGTTCTGTTTCTGTTGTTTTATTCTTAAAATGTTTTGTGTGTTCTGAGTGGGTTATTTTCCCAATCTATCTTCAAAGTTATTCACTCTTGCTTTTTCCGTACTGCTATTGAGTTCATTTATGTGCTTTTAAAATTTTGTCTACTGTCTAAATTTCCATTTTTGAAAGATTTTTTTATGTGTATGTGGGTGCAACTGAAAATTGTATGTAGCAGACCACAGGGGACAGCAAAAGATGTTGGATCCCCTGGAACTGGAATTGCAGACCACTGTGAGGCCATCCTGTGGGGACCAGTCCTGGATCCTCTGCAAGAACAGTAGCTCTTAGCCACGGAGCCATCTCCACAGCCCTAATCTCCAGTTTCTTACACACAGTTGTGAGATTGCGCATTTTTATAGTGGCTACATCAAAGTCTTTATTGGGTTACTCCAATGTTGATGTTGTTACAGTGCTTGGTCAGCTCATCTGGAATTCAGCTTGGATATTCTGAAAATAATCTATAAGGTCCCAAGTCTTCTAAAATTCTTTGGTGAAGTCAGCCTTTCTGCTCTCCTAAGCCAGCAGGGTGATGAAGGGCAGGGTGTGATTGCTAGTCTGCCTTGGCTCTACACTGATCAAAAATGTAGGTCTGGCTCTGCGTAGTTTCTTCTACTCAGTCAGGAACTTGGGAGGTTGGGTAGGGCTTTTTAGTTTGCTAAGTAGAATCACCATCAAAGCATTAATGATTTGAAGATGATCTTGGGCTCACAAAGCTATTGTCATGGTTCTCCTGGGTTTCTGTGCCCTTCACTCTTGCCCCTTCCTCACAGTTCTCGCCCAGGTTCCCTTTCCCCATTCATCCTCTGGCCAGGAACCTGGTGTTCTAATTTCTCTTTATTCCACACTTTCCTGAGTGGGACTACATCTTCACCCATGTGGAAAGGAAAGAGAAATTTATTCTTTTTGAAGCTGTAGCTTTTCCAATCTGAAAATCTGCCCTCTCCATAAGACGATGCTTCTGGTGGTTTCCGTAGCCGCTGGCCAGTCACCAGAGTACAGCCTCTGACAAGTCTCCTCAAGCGAACAGGACTGCAGATGTGCTCACTTTGCCTTTTGGAGTCTTCCTAAGACAACGTGACCTTTATACCAATTATTACTCAAGGGGAAGTAGCATGACGTAGAGAATTCCTGTAAAGTTGAACACCGGTGATCTAACTCACTGCCTGGGGTGACGACAAGGTGAGACTATCAGATAGTCCCTATTTTACTTAAAATTTTAGATGATCGCATTTCCAGAAATTAAAACAATGGTGAAGTTGTAATTAGAATTGCTATGAAACTTTATCTATGCTTACATGGAAATATGAATATGCTTAAGATAAATATGTTCATAAAGTGTTACAGGTTCAAAGATAATATTCCTTGTCAAATTCAGGAATTGCCACTTGGAATGTTTTTAGTTTTGTGTTGTTTTATTTTTAGTCTTTTAGGTTTAGCAATAGCTGGCCTACAAACAAAAAATAAGGTTCACCTTAGTAATTCATACAGTACTGCCTTCCAAGATTTAAATTCATAATTCTTTTTATATTAGGTGTATGTATGTATGTATGTATGTATGTATGTATGTGTGGTGTATGCACACATGTGGAAGCCAGAAGAGGACATTGGGTGTCTCTGGCTTATTCCTTTGAGACAGTCTCTCATTAAGCTTGAAGCTCGGTTGATGGTTGGTGAACTGCAGTGATTCTTCTCTGTGCTGGAGTAGAGGTACCAGTGTGGCCATGGTACGGGTTTTAGGTGACTCCTAGGATCTGAACTCCTGACATGTTTGCTCAGCAAACCTTTTATCCACCGAGCCTTCTCTCTGGCTTGTTTGTTTCTTTTTTTCTTTTTCCCAATAATTTTGATTGCCTACTGTGCTGGTCTACATGAATTTTAGTGGTACCTCATCAGGCTCCTAGATATAGTTGAATTGTCTATTAATGTTGGTGACACAAGCAAACATCAATTTCATGGTAGACTTAAGCATGTTACTTATTAACATGTGTGATTGTTTTCTTGCATGTTTACCACATGCATGTAGTACCCATGTAGCCCAGAAGAGGGCACCAGAACATGGATCCTTTGGAAGAGCAGCCACCCTTAGCCGCTGGTAGATTTTTTTCTTTTTAAAGCTTGGAGGTAGAGCTACATTGAACTGATAATGTTCAAAAGAACCATCAAAGTGCTGTTAATTTTCTGTTTTCCCCTTGAAATAGAATGCAAAATAATAAATTGCTGCCATTCTGTTTACAGCTGTTGTATGATTGTTGAGAAGGCTGTGGTGTTCACAGGCGTGGTAGACACTGACTCAGAGGCAATTCTAGGTAACAGCAAAAGCAGACATTCCCCGAAAGATGCTCCAGACTTAGCCAGTGAAGGTACACTGCACAGCACGGCCAGCACGGGGAGCAGAAGCCGGCAGAGCAAGCGAAAGGCTGGCCTGTAGACTCCACCTTCCCTGCTCAGGTGCCAGCTCTCTGTGTTGGTGTGAGGGGCGGAAACGGACCTGATAGAGCTGGGCCCAGAGTAGGCAGGAAGATGACTTCTCAAACGTGACTCTGCTTTCAGTCAAGTCCTGGAATCCAGCAGTATTCCTGGAATGGGAAAGGAGAATTCCAAAAATTTCAAAGGAAGAGAAGGACTTGGTTATAGGAGGCTGAGGAAGTAGAGGTGGCCGTATTTCAATTCCAAGGATTCTATAAGGAATTCTGAATAAAACGGTCACTCAGAAGCAATCTGGATGGCAAAATTTTATCTCTGTTCTGACTTTGTGTGATGGGAGTTCAGCCATGGGCACACGTGCTACTGATGGCCGTTACAGACCTCTGACCAAACAGAAGTGAAGCCAGAGTACTAGGAGCTGTGGAGTCAGACACTTCCACTCTGAGGATCTGAGAGAACACAGCTTTGGCTGTCCCTACAGGACAGGAAGGACTGACAGCCAAGAGGCTGTCCTGATAAGATTCTCTTTGATAAGATGGCATAAGATTTTTCTGAAAGGAAAAAAAAATCATCTTAACAATTATTTATCTAGAAACAGGGTCTTAATTTATAGCTGCTCTGAAGAAACTATTTCACTTGAACTGGCTGCAGAGACCCATTTGGGTGCTGAGATCAAAGATGTATACCATCACACTTGGCAAAAATTATTTTTAAAGTAAATTATTGATAAGGGGGAGAGCTTTAGAAGGGTCGTGTAGGCTAGTGTTGAGGTTGTGATGTGTGGTCAGCTACCCATAGAGTAAGGTTGTGATGATGTGGTCTGTTGAGGCTACCCATACAGAGTGAGGTAGGCACAAGCCAGCACTAGTGGAAACTTCAAGAAAGAACACTAAAGGGACTTGAGCTAAAGGAAGAGCATGCAGGAAGAGGCTCTCTGGGCGATGTTAAGTCACGTTAGCATCTCCTCTCTCCCGTAGATTCTGCAAGTGTTCTTTCCGGGCCATCCAACTCAGAGACATGACTCAGGAAGACTTTTAAACAGAAGTTTACTTGAAAACAAAATTTCAATGCAGCTGTTTATGATAATTTTGAAACATATTGCAGTTAAAAATGCGTATGTGAATGTGCATAAATAGAAAGATCGTGGATGTGTTATAGTACACTTGGGCAAGTGATAACTGACCACTATAGCATTTTCAAATCATCCTAGTCTCTTAAATGTGACATTCCTACCTAGCCTGTATGTAAACATTTTTAGAAATATTTTGATGTGTCATCTTCACAAAAGGGATCAACCCCAAATCCAGAATTGGCCTTATGTTTACACCATGAAGGGCAGAGAAGTGAATTGTGCAGGTCTCCAGAATATATGATAAGGGATCAGGCAACTTTTCCTTCACATTGTATCTAACTTAGGTGAGAACATACAAAAATATTTAAAGGGAAACAAATCAATAAAAGTAAGTGTATGCTAGGGACATTTAAATCACTAAGTTACAAGCACCTTCAAGAAATACCTCTGAAAGAGTTTTGGATGACAAAATATTCGGGCAGAATAGGTAGTCCTTAAAGCAATATGGCAATTCCCCACCCAAACACGGGTGGGGGGGGGGCACACTGCCCCCTATGGGGCTTGTCCGCAGTCCAGAAGGTCACATCACAGTCTCAGTTTTGCCAACCCCCCAACAACATGGAAGGTGGAAACCAAAGCCCGAGCAGCTCACTACCTCGAGGAAATAGAATGAGTGGAAACCAATCTATACAAAATCCCAGAAATGCTGAGATGTGTTCTGCATGCAGTGAGGTAAGCTTCAGTCTGTGTCTGCTGCTGTCTACCAAGAGTTACTGGTAACTAAACATTTCATGAGCATGTATGCATAAACCCACTGAGTTGGGAGGGGGGAATAATAAAAGCACAATTTTTTTTTATGCTTTCCAACATCATGATCAAAATTACAAATTCTCAAAGCTGTGGTGAAAGCTCAGGCTTCTGTTGAAAAGGTTTAAGTAAAATGCAGTGTTGTAAATCAGAGACTTTATTCAGTCCTTCTGAAAACTGATCTGTGCTTCTTGGCAGACAATTCTCTAATGATGTTCTTGAGGGCAGGCACTCTCTTCTTCATGCTGGCACAGAGGATACTATCCTTAGTGTCGGTCACTGAGCAGCTCCACCATGACTTCTAACTAAACTCTCTCCTAGTGCTTTTTAAATGGACTTAAGGAGTTCTAGTGCCTCTCCCCACAGCATGAGTTTGGATCCGCTGGCCAAGTTATGAAGCAAACATCTCAGAGCACAGGAAGAAACAGGCTGGAGGCAGTTTGTAAATACTCCCATAGCAACAGCAGCACAAGTATTTGCTGATTTTCCAGGAGTCTACCCAGAACAGCTATAGCTTCTTGGATCTTGGAAGTGTTACTGACTCGCTTATAAAACCACAGTCATCAGAAAAGACTGAATTGCTGCCGTACCAGACTCTCCCCAGATAAGGATTCCTTCCTCATGCTATGAGAATCACGAACTAGATTTTAAGTTAATAAAATCATGCAAAAAAATCTCTTCATGAAAACATGAGTGAGAAAATGAGGAAAGCCCCTAAGTACTCGGATACATAAATAATTAGCAGAGGGTATCAACCTTGTTTTCTGTGTTACCTACAGTTACAAAATAGCTAAATATAAACCAAAGATGAGCACATCAAAAAGCCCCACCCATTAGGTCTTTAAATAGAGTTACACCTCTGCTACATTTCTGCAAACAATCCTTGATGCACAATTTTTCACTTTCTTGAGTCTATGCTGGAGACCATTAAGGTGGCCTCTGGAAATCATATCTTGAGAGTCTTTCATGGAACTTTTAATGAATGTTTTTCAGAGAATTAACCCCCCCAGATGCTTATGAATTAGAAAATACTGTTTCAAAAAAGGTGACTTTTTGTAGGAAAAAAAATACTTACATTGGCCAAGGTAATGCATTTATGAAGACTCAAGAGCAGTGGCCTAGTATCTGTAGTTCTGATTAAGTTCTGGTTTCAAAACTTTACCTGACTGAAGTAAAAGATGTGTTCTACATATTTACTATCCTTGTTTGTACAACTCTGGGAATTTTTAAAGTGAAAACACTCACCAATGACTGAAAAAGAGTGTGCAGGTAGGGCTGAAATGGCATGACCATGAACCAGCCTTGTGTCTAAAAGGAACCAGTTTACAGCATCTGAGCAAAATTAGGAAAGGAAGGAACCTAGCATTAAACTGGACTGAGCACTGGGCAATTAATAAAAATTTACTCACAAGTTAAAGATATCTATTGTACATTTTTTTTCTTTTTTCAAGTCAAGAGCTGGTTTTGGAAAAATAAAAAAATTACTGTAATCTATTCCACAACATGTATTATAGAAATAATCTAAACTTCTTAATTATATATGAAAAATGCGACAACATTCCATTTATAAAGTGCCTTAATGAACCAAAATTAGAGGTCAGGGTTCTTTATTTACAAGCTATATTTATTTACATACAGAATGGCAGCGTCACACTGGGGAGCAGCACAGTACAGTGTAAAGAACTCTCGACTGGGTGATCACATTTGAGCCTTGGCTTTGCCACTACTTAGCCCTGTAATCTTAAAGAAATGACAGCTTTTCTGGACTTCAGGTTTCTAATCTGCAAATGAGAGGTAGAAGCAGACTGTTCCCAGCACAGTCTTTGCTTAGGTGTGAAATTCTACAGCACGTAATGCCTTACTCTTAAATCCCAGCATTCTGCACCAGCTTGGTTCCCATATTACCATCTGTAAAAACACAATAGTTCTGATGAGTTACATTGTGGGTTAGTGATTTGGCTGCTTTGTAGAGGCACACAGAAGTCACAGTATTTTGGTTACTGGTACATATGTGTAGGTTTTGAAGAATCTAGAGACAGGGAATCACAATGCCACCTGTCGCCATGCCCTTAAGCCTCCTCTAGAGAAGAGGGTGACAGTAAGGGAAGAATAACCTACATATTACTAGAGACTGTTCTTCAGAAAGACATACAGGGGGTTTTCAAAATGAGCAAGATGGATTCAGGTTCTTCATGAAGACAATCAATTTTTAAAAATACACCTAGTTGGGGATGTTTATCTGGCAAAGGAAACTTTCCTTGAAAAATATAGGTTTGTTATTTAGAACAAAACAAAACAAAACAACCCCCCCCCCAAACTTTGGTTATTCATAGGTTGGCAAATTTACACACAGATTGGCTTTTTTTTTTTTGGTAAGAATATTAGTTAATGTTAGGAGCATTTGAAATTTATTTTATTACTATAACCAGGTAGTATTTCTTAGTGAAGCCACCGGTTATTAATACATCTGTATCAAGAACACTAAAAGACAAGCATTTTTCTGTTTAGAGTTGTTTCTGTTCACATACAGGTATGCCAGCATGTAATTAAACAAAAATGCCAATGTCAGCCTGATAAATGAACAAAGTGCAAAATTAGTTTCACATCAAACATTTTCTATGCTTTGACAAAGGAAACAGCAACATTCATGTGTTTGTGTACTGAGGGTCTAGTTAAACAAAATGACACATTTTGATACAAACTTTACTTGAAATTAAGGGCCCAGTGGAAAGCAGATTTGGTAAATCTCAGACAGCATTGCTGACTTATGTGCAATGTCAACAGTCACCAGGATTAGCATGTAAATCTAGACCTGTCATCTTCAGCAGTATACCCCAACCTCCAGGTTATCCTGGGGTATCTCAACTACTCAGAACGGAAATGAAAATGCAGTACAGTAAGAGGACATTTCCATGTGTACACTCCCTCCTGAGAGACTACAGCAATTGTTTCAGCCAAACAATCTCCTGCAGGGATTCTTCACTTTACAAATGCCTGGCAGAAAGCAACATGATTTACCAAACGGGCACCATGGACATTGTGTGGCATTCTGCTGCAGATAAATTCTGCATCTCCTAATGAAGAACAGTTCATAAATTGTAGGTCGGAAGCAGGAGAAAAGGTACTCGAGAACTCAGGGAAAAACAACAGTAAATTCTGCCACCTTACTGATAAAGTGCCTATCATTGATCTATACTCTTTAAATTTTTGCCATGCAAGGTTTTTAAATTTTTGCTAGCAACATCAATTTATTTAAACTAAAGAAAATATTTATTGGGATAAATGAAGTACAATGGGAAAATGTTCACTCAAACAGCATTATCTTCAGAAAACATCAAGAATATTTCCTTTAGTTTTTAGCACCTGTCATCTCAAATTGCAATTTATGTATAATTTAAGACAGGGTCTCTCTATATAGCCCTGGCTGTTCTGGGAACTCACTACTTATACCGGGCTGGCCTTGAACTCACAGAGATCTCTTGCCTCTACCCCCGAGCATTGGGATTAAAAGTGTGCATCATCATACCCATCACAGTTTTACATTTCACATACTCAAGACTCTAGAAAATCAACTATCTGTAAGACACCCATGTTAAATTTACATTATCACACTCGCTCTGTGCTGACAGCAGTTCGTACTCAGTCAAAATGCTGCCTTAGAATTCCTGGAAGTAATCTGTATTTGTGCAAGCAAAAGCCAGGAAAACACACTGTGCTAGTTGGCACCCAAAGGAGTATGAAGATGTGAGACGACACTGTCAAAACTATTTCCGCCATCCCTGTGGCGCCTTTTCTCGCCATTAATAGAATCCATAAAAACGGCAAGGAAAGCTACTGGAAAACTTATCACAGTCAGGTGAATGCTTTTGTAGAAATCTAAATGTAGCAGATGTTTTAGGTCTAAATAAGTTTTTCTAATGTATTTGCACTTTTGAAAATAGCCTATAAAGTAACTTGATGTGATCACTGGATTTTCTCATAAAGCAAAATAATGTCATTTTTCACAAGACAAGAAATTTAATATATTTAAATCTATGCTGGAAACACACAAAGACAATTATATAGGTTACTAGCAAGTCTTATTTTGTACAAATTACAGAATATCTATTAAAAAAACATACATATGACCTTTGATGGTACATTTCTATGCTGGCAAATATATTTCTGATACAAAGGCACTTTGAAAACCCAATATGGTTTGGTTCGTAAGTTTGCAAGTTACAAACAATTTACAAACGTATGATTACACAGAAGAATGTCAACAACTGTGACATTACATAAGAACAGACTTCTTTTTGTAAAAACAACACTGGTCTTGTGGGAGTAAAAGCAGTGGTGTCCAGCAGCTTTAGTGAAGACATTCAGAGGATTGGAGGCCCACGGTCTGAATTTCTCACTGGCTGGGTAAGATGATAAGGATGGGCTGAAGGTGATCAGCAAGAACCACCCCCTCCAGGGGGTGGGAAAAGATAACCCAATACCCTAGAACAAACCCAGAAACCTTAGCAATCAGAATGGCTTGGAGAGAAAAGCACACAAGTCAACAGTCTGGGCTGTGCTCTCCAACACACGGCCGACTGTACCTGCACTGCTTGGGGCTTCCGGGCTGTAGTGGTGGCGCCTCTGGCTTAGCGCACTGGGTAGCACAATGCTTTGGATTGTACAGTACTGGAAAAGTTTGGTCCTAAATTTCTTTTCACTGACTACATTGCTGCGAAGTCGATCTGTACATAAAGCTGCCTCACTCCAGCCTGAAAAATTAGAAAGAAAAATTAGAACAGCAAACCTATAAAACCTCCAACAGGTTGAACATTCTAGAAAAGTGATCAGAAAGCAAGCAACACAAAATTGAATTATTTTTGTCTTCTGCTTCTAAGAAATAGGCTATTTTCATTGTAAGTTGTCAAACCACTATAGAAAAAAAAAAATCCATGCCACTAGTCACAAGCCTTCCTCTGTGCTATTCAATGGCATTATCTACCTGCCATCATTGTCAGGACATGACAGGGCTGTTAGTCAGCCACCGTTAGAAAGCCAGCTCTCCACAGGCTAGTCTTCCTATGCACTTACTTAACAATCACAACTAACAACTGGAGCCTTATTTTACATTCCAGTTCCTTCAGTTTGGGATATGAGCTTGCTACTCAAGGACATTGCTCTCTAAATTTTCCATTTTTTTCTATATTATCAATTTTATTCTCTCAACTGGGTCATTTCTATTAGTATTCAAACATACTATAATTTCTATGGTAAAAAACCTCTTACTTAACCCAATATCCCTTCTCACCTGGTAGTCTGAATCTCTGCTCTCATGGATAGCTAAAAGTCCCAAAACATGCTTATTATTCACTGTCTCTAATTCCTTTGCTCTTGTAGTCTTTCAACCCTAATTTTCCACTTTCTAAAACTATCAAGTAACTTCCAAATTGCTCATACATTCCATACCCAGTTCTCAGTCTTGATTATCAGGAACAATGTATACATACACACACATATATGTATATACACATATATATACACACATACATACATATTATCACTCTCCTAGTGCCAAACACTTTCCCCCTGTGATGCTTCCAGAAAATATTCACTGGTCAGTCACATGTCAAACTGTCAGTCTCCTTCCCTGCTTCTTCTATCTTTGAGCAATAAACAATGATGTACCAAAAGGCTTGTTTCTCTATGCTTGTTCTCTAATGATCTCCATAGCCAGGCTGTATGTATTCACAAATCCATGTTTGTATGTCCAGACTGGAACTTGCAGCTACCTGACAGTTGTTTTGGAGGTATCTAAGAAACAGCAGAGGACCATCAAACCTGTTAACCTACCCTCAGTACTGCTTCTTCTAAGATCCTTCTTTCTCCCATTCAATACTCAACCTACTTACAAAACTTAGTGGCTTTCCCTCCAAAATAATTATCTAAACCCAGAACTTGACCACTCTACATCACTGCTATCATTTTGAACCTACCACAATCAGCTCATCTAGATTTTGTCAATGCCTCTTGCTTGGCTTTCATGTTTCTGGTTATTCTCAGTATGATAACTAGAATAACAAGCATCCCCCATGCCTCCCATCATTCAACAGTTGATCTCCCTTATTCCTTACAATGACCACCATGCTGCCATTGGATGTGGCTCCTGACTTCTAGTTCACTGTCTCCCCCTCCCCCCCTTTTTTTTATTCCCCTCACCGATACTGGCCCTCCTGTGAACTATACTCCTTAAGATGGTCACAAGGCATTCTCATCACACCCTACCCAGACAAGCCTCACTAATTTTACAACCACAAAATACATTCACTTTTCAATACAACAAGTATTTTCTTCTACATTTATTATTTTCTAAGCAATAGCATCTCACCTAAGCATACAAAAAAAAAAAAAGAGGGAAAAAGGAAACATAAAAGAAAACACCACTTGTCTGATGGAATGCCACAGAGGAAACACAAAGCTTGTTTAAGAGGAGGCAGGTACTTCAGACACCCCCAGCCTCCTCTCCTTTCACTCTTACCCAAATACCTGCCACTTATACATTGCCAGTTATACATTGTCAAGTCAATGTATAACCGCTACACTCCAGAAGCACCTACTCTGTCACTGAAGACCATAAAGCTTACTCAGTGTGTTTACTATTTCTGTTCTCCCATTATACTGTAATCTCTCCAACAGAAACATGGCTGTCTCCTTTGGCATTCCAGACTCCCCGAACCTTCAGTAACATCTGGACATACCAAATGGTCAATAAATACTACTGAATGCATGAGCTAGCTTTAGTAGAATAAAATCTAGACAGACCCTAGCAGAAAATACTCTTTGCCTCATCCCCAAAGCCTTCCCGTGGCAAGCTACAACTCTTGTTACTTAACTTACAGAAAAATGAACTTGTTCCTACATTGGCTGAAAGACTTTTGGAGAAGAATTTAGAGTTTGTATTATCTTTACCTAGAAATAAAAACCAAAGTTCAGTTTTCCTTACTACAAAACAGTGTTGATAAAATCAGTGCTACCAATTTGCAGGAGTTTTATATGTACCATCCAATACTTAACAAGCAGCTAATAAACAGTCCCTAGAGTAGGCATTGTTGTCAAGATTGAGAGTGAATGTATGAGAAAAAAATTTCACACACTACAGAGGCTGTTATAAATTATTCTGACTTACTACAAGTATACGCTTTGATTTACTCAGTCCAGACGGCCCTGGGATAATTGAGGAACTAACTATTCTGCAAAATTCTTATATGTGTAACCTTAATAGAAAATAAAAATATTGCCTAAACATATTGTTTAATATTTTTTCTTTTTAAACAAAATTGCTAATGAATGTAAAGCGGGCAAAACAGTTGTGTTCCTTTCATTGTCTGCCATTTTTATCACCTAATCTTAACATGGGGAACACAGTAATAAGAAATGAGTAGCCCAAGGCAATGAAGAGGAAAGAAAAACAAAGGGGCTAGATAAATTATTTTTGCATAATCATGAGTTAATTACTCAAACTGGTATCAGTCCCCAGAGGGGATAACAGCTTTCCACAAAAGCTCAGTCCAAAAGCAAAGATAAAGAAGTCATTTGCTGCATTCCCTTGTCCCAGTGGGATGGGCAGCTTGGCTCTCCAGTTCCTAGTGTTCTTTTCAATTTCCTTCAAAGTAAAGAGAAAACCAAATTTCCAAGAAACCTTCTGACAAGTGACCTATTGCCTGATACAGCGCGATCTAGAGTTTAATCACCAGAAAACATGACCGCTATCCCAGAAGTCTGTAGCTTCTAAGTTCACTGCCCCAGCCTCTACCCCAAAAGTTAGCCTGGTGCTGCATGCTTGAGATATCTCCAAACAATATTCCTTTTTGCACAGAGGTTAAAGTTAGAGAAACAATCAGGAATATGACTATAGAAATTGTTGTATTCTCCATGGGCTTTAGTTTTTGACTAAGCATGTCTTTATCCCTTTAAAATGCAAAAGGGGGGCTAGAGTGATGCCCAAAAGATTAAGAGCACTGGCTGCTCTTCCAGAGGACCCAGATTTGATTCCCAGCACCCACATGGCAGCTCACAACTATCTGTAATTCCAGTCCCAGGGGATCTCATGTCCTCTGTGGTTTCTGCTACAGGCACACACGCAATGCATAGACATATGTACAGGCAAAACACCCAGACATAAAAAAATCATTGAAAGTGTAAAATGAAGTCACACAAAAGTATCTTACTTTTCCACGAAAGATATTACACAATTAATAAAATTATAAGTCAGAATAACAATGTAACCGGTTATTATGATACACCTGTTACCCCAGTGCTCCAGAAGCAGAGGCAGCAGCAGGAGGACCACAACCTTGAAGCTACTCTAGCTACACAGCAAGTTCAAGGCCAGCCTGGGCTGCTTAGTGAGACACTTAGAAGAGCCAAGAGCTGAGGATACAGCTCAGTGTTTACTTAGCATCCCAAAGCAGACAAAAAATAGAAAGAATGAATACAGATCTGGTTTCTTGTTCAGTAAACCACCCTGTGGTAATTAATACATTAATTCCTGTCATAGTACCTGCTGGGCTATCAGTGCCAGCATTGCTAATGCTGCTATCATTATTGTGTCCACTACTACCAACCAGTCAACGGACATTCACACCATATGATTTACTGCAAACCAGCAAACCTAGGGATACTTACGATCCCATAGCTGACTACTCGGCCTCCTGAATTTTAAAAACACATGATAAAGAAAGATAAGAGGAAAAATGGCTAAGAAAGTTTGCAGAACAAGCAAACAAAATCAATACTCATTAAATATTAAAGCCCATTTCAAAAAGGAAAAAAGAGGTGGAAAAGGTAGAAAACCAGAAGCCAATTTAGAGAAGGGAAGATGAGTCTTTCTTCTGTGCATAACACTCAAGTGGAGAACATAATCGTGATGAGGCTGCTGGTTAGAGAAAGGGAGGATTATGAACACAGGAGACGGAGGAGGCGGAGGGTTTCTGTAATTTAAGGACTCTGACTTGTGTTTGGGAGGAGGCTTTTTGAGTCCTTCCTGGATATAACCATTCACTTCTATTTTGAGGTCAGAGAACAGAACACAAAAGGCAGAAGCAGGAAGCTGGGGGCTCAGGATGCTGGGGGCTTAGGAAGTAAGGGCTCAGGACTTAACAGGCATAGTGGGAAAGATGGAAAATGAAGTAGGGGTTCTGCCAGGAGACAATGTGTATTAGGCTTGGCTGTCTTTTGTGTTTTGAGGAACCAAGGAAGAAAATAAACCTCAGGCATATTCTAGATCTTTCTTTGAACATATAAGACTTTTTTCTTCAAACGTTATTTCTAACAAAACAAAGCATATTCAAAAATTTAAGGTTGTAATTATAATCGTGAATATACCATTATTGTCAAGTGATCTTGGCTAGTTTAAAACAAAAGCCGTAGACCATTGAATTGCCTTCTAATCCAGAACCTCACTTTCTGTTCTCTAAGTAAACATACACACACACAACTTTCTGTCCCCTAGCAATTAACAACTGATAATTGCTTTTGAAAATTAGTTTAGATGGATAGTGAGGAAGAATTTGACACACAAGAAGACCTACGGGTTAGGCACTCGATTGCACTGAACTACTGTTCCCTAGGTGTCTGAGCACCGAAGTGACTTGCAGCAGCATCTTTCTCTACACCACACTTCTACACAGAAGCCCATTTCTTTGGCAGTTTAAGAGAAGTTGGTGACTCTGGAAAAAGATAATAAATAGCACAATGTCCCATAGTTGTAAAATCACAGAGACCTAGCACTGGGCAACTAAACAAAACTTACAATTCTCTGATTTCTGCCCCGTTTGTTTTAATAAACCTTTTACAGAAAACAAAACAAAACAAAAAGAAAAATTTCTTTAACCAAACCCAATTTCTTATATTCCTACTTAGGGTCAGCTGTAAGAAAGACACCCACAGTTCCACAAACAACACAGAGGAGACTCAGCTGGAAGTCCTCCTTCTTTGGAACCCACACTAGAAGCTTTCCATACGAGAAAACATCAGTGAGTTTAAAACAACGGATTTAGTTACTTTTCCATCTATTTATCTCGTGTGTGGTGCTTGGGGAAGGCAGCAGTCAATTCTCTCTTCTCATTAGAGATCTCAGTTCACCAGGCCTCACAACAAGCCTTTACCTGCTGAGAGAACTCACTGATCATGATTTTTCCCCTCAAAAGAGCAGCAAACTGGGTTTCATTTTGGTGAGAGTTAGAAGTAAGATCTAACTTAAAATACAAAGTAACTTAACAATTTACATTTCATGAAATGAAATTTATTACAGTGAGCCCTGATAATTTCTCAGGCTACAAGGTCATGCATTACTAGTGCCGAAAAGGAAATAAATTATTTAAATATTCTATTCTGGTATGTGAGAACTAAAATTTAAAAAAGGATTTAAAAAGCTTTCAAATCATTAAGTATAGGGATAAAAGCTGTTTTAGAGATGTGGCCCCACCCCCTCCCAGGTGGGGTGGGTTGAACATCCTCCCAGCTAGCCTCAAAGGGAATATACATGGTAGCCACAAGGAACGAAATCAACTAGTCAGGACCTTCACTGACAAAAAGAGGCTGAAAATATTCAAAGCCAAATGTAGTTTCTGAATCAGAAGAGGCAGCTGAAGGCACGTTCATAATCCCCCATTTCCAAAGGCTAGGACTACGCTTCACGAGGCCTCCCTTTGCTCCTGCGAATACAGTTTCAGCAGCCCCAACAGACGGCTGCTACTAGCACAGTTCTCAAACTAGAAACCACTTTCCTCTTCACAGGGGAAACTGTGACTCAGCGACAAAGCCAGGAGCGTGCAGGGTGCCCCAGAGGCCCATAGAAACCCCACTGTGAGGAGAGAAGCAGCACTAGGGGAGAAGATACCAGGAGAAGACATGGGATAAAGGAGAGAACTGTGGTCTGGAGAAGGCAGTATACAGGTTACTGCCACATTGTTCTCCTTTTGCCCCCAAAACATGGAGCCAGGAAAAGAAGTCTTTAAACACAGCGCATAGACCTCAAAGGCTTCATTATGAAAGCCACAATGATACACATTTACATAGATAGACACATTTATATACTGTGTCTGCTCAGAAAGCTGTTAAAATTCTGAACAAGTGGTACCAGCACACAGTACAGTAGAGTCTAAATTGCATCTAAGATTAGGATTATATAAATCCTAATAACATTAGATCTGTCCATAATTCATTCATAAGGAACCTAGGCATGTATGTCTCTCATCAGGAGCCTGAATCTCTAACTCATACAAAGCCTTGACTCTAACTAGACTGCATATTATATTTATGTCTGAAGATGTGAAGGAGAGAAAAAGAGAGATATGTATGCAGTGACACACATACCACAGAAAAGTAACTCTGCTTAGAGGAATGCTTAGACTCAAGCCAACAGTACTAACTAAGGTGGAAGGCCCTGGAGTGATACCCAGCACTGAGAGGGAAAAAACAACAACAAAAAAACCATCAAGGAAAATAAAGACCTTCCAAATTTTGACTTTGATTGGAAAACAATGTTTATTTTTCTTTTGCTTTAGTAATTTCTATACCTGATATGATAAATAAAGGATTTTTAAAGCTAGCAAGATAGAGAAAAATGTAAGTTTCTTAGAAAAGGTTTGTAACAGGTAATACCTGAGTGAAAATATTATGTGTTTGGCTTAAGATCCACCTGGCGTCAGCATCAGGGGCTACTATGAGCTTCAAGGTCCCGACGTAAACATCAGAACAGAGAGTCCAGAAGTGCTGTTCTTGCAAGCTGTACACTCCTTGTAACTGCTGCACCTGGAACACGGGGCAGATGTCAGCACCAAGATCAAGACAGTGCCCTCCCTCCTAAATACGATTATGCAGCAAGTCAGAAAGCTGGACTCAACCCCCTACTTAGAAAGAGACTAGTGGACTAGTCATTATGTTCCAAGCGACACTGAAACATGCTGGGAAGAGACAAACAAATACTTATAAAAATCTGTCAAGATATCCAAGAGTACCTAGAGGGAAGTTCTAATTTCAACACATAGATCAGAGAAGTTAAGTACCGGCAAGCTACAGAGCTAGAAAAAGAACGATAAAGTGGGCCACAGAAACGAGTGGGAGGAAATAAAAGACAGAAATCAACACATACTTAGAATGAGAGAATTCATTGCACAGAAAAGGCTCCTTGAAAAGGTTAATAAGCCAGAGGGACATTTCTTCTATTAAAGATACGATTATTGAATACTGATGCAGAATGGACATAGTTTTGTAAACAGAGAAAATGCAGTTAAGAAAGAATAAGAGTGAAATAACCATTTTCTGCTCTCCTGATTTTGCAGCTCCCTGAGCTCCTTTTCTGGCTCTGCTCTGAGGGTGAAAATAAAGCCAAGGGAACAGAACATTTCTTCACCATATGCCACCCCAATGCTTCAGACAGTCTCCTATCCTTATGCCCCAACTCCCAAGAACCTAACCCAGGGCCTGGACATGCTGGATAGCACTCTACCCCTGAGCTACCTTCCTGGCCTGATTTTAAATCTTTTCAGTCCTACAATTGAAGATGTGCTACTTAGCTGGCATTCTTCCTAAATGTCTGTTCAGTATTTCAAATTTAAAATAAACAGAATCTTACTTTGGAATAACGTTCTGCTCTGAAACCCTTCCCACCCTAGTCTTAGCCTCACAGACTAAGCTGTGAGACACACTCCTTTCCCCTTTACTAATGCAATCCACTTCCAAAAATACACCGCAATGTATATTTCCCTCCATCTTGCTGCCAATGACAGTAGTCTCAGCCAGCTTTTCCCAGAAGATGCTCTCCACATATGACAATCTTGTTAAAGCATAAGATTCATTACATTTCCCCTGCCCCAAAGCATTCCAGATGCTTTCCACTGAATGAGAGTGCAGTCTGAGCCTCTTCGTATGACCAAGACCTCCTAACATCTGGCCCCTGCCTTCTTTCCAACATTTCAATCACTTTGCCCTTTATTTATCATGGTGCAGCCACAAAACCTGTTTTCCTATTCTCCAAATACACTAAATTAGTTCCAGCCATAGCTGCCTCACATTAGTGGTTTTCTTTTTGCCTGGAACATTCTTCTTGAGGATTTGTATATGGCTGGACACTTCTGGTCATCAGGATTTCGGTTTCCTTGCTGAGTCTTGATAAAGCTATCCACATCTACCATGTTCTCATTTCATTTCTCATCATATGTATCATTGATGTTTTCTTACCATCAATATCATTTAACATTTACTTTATCCCCGCTAGACTGTAAGCTCCATGAAAGCATAGTCTTGCTCTGTTCACCATCTGTCTCCAGTATTTTAGAAAAGACTTTGATACACAGTGGATGCCAAAAAAGAAAACCAAAACAAAATACAATGTAACAAACAAACAAAAAACATTCAGAAGGCTAGAGAGATGGTTCAGCAATTAAGAGCACGTGTTGCTCTTAATTTGAGGTTTCAAAAGCCTACCTTAGACCCATTGTGTGTGCTCCTGGGTGCTTGGGTGAGTGTCTATGTGTCTGTCTGTCTCTGTCTCTCTGCCTGAGGTCAGGATGTAGACCTCAGCTACTGCTCAGGAACTGCTTAGGCACTGCTCATGCCTACCTGTGTACCACCATGCTCCCTGCTATAATGATAGCAGACTAACTGCAAGCAAGTCCTCAAACTAAATGTTTTCATTTGCAAGACTTACTCTGGTCACGGTGTCTCTTTACAGCAACAGAACACTGACTAATACAGATGACTCTATACTTATTTCATCTGTTACCCATATTCTGTACTTTGTAATAGCTCGATTTCTAAGTACAGTACATATATTTTCTTTAGTAAAGCTCAATATTTTCTAATGAATTTACTTGGGTTTATACAAATGACTTTCATGGTCATCATGCATTCTTGGAAGAAAGATTAAATTATATTCATATGCTACACGTTTATGAAAGATGAAAACTCTTAACAGTTTGGAAACAACATACGATCCAATGCTTTGCAAAACTTACCCTCTGATAGCACTGCGGAAGTGTATTTTCCAACGAGGGAGGAGTTCGCTGCATTAATATTCCAATAGACTCTCTTAAAAGAGGAATAACACTAAAGGGGAAAAAAACGTATTAAGCCACATTTTAACAATTCCTATTTGCAAAATGGTAATATACAGTTCTTTAAAGAGTAGAATGCAATTATTTGGAGTTTCAGAAAAAAGTAATCTACCATAGTCTTTGTTCTAAATTTCTCATAGAATAAGTAAGCTTTTAAAGAAGCTGAAGAAAATAGATCCACTGTATCCATTGATTTACCTATGATTTCTCATAGATCTAAGAAGTGTGTGTGTATGTGTTCTGTGTTGTGTGTATGTGTGTGAGTATGTGTGTATTCATGCACCCGTGCCTATGAGTACCTAGGAAGTCTGGAAGAGGGCTTCAGATGCCCTTGGGCTGTCAGTTGTGAGTATCCAATGTCAGCGCTGGGAACTAAATTCTGGTCCTCTGTACCACTGAGCCCATCACTGAGCCCATCCCTATAAGTCATATTTTCATTATTTAAAATGTAGAGTAGCACATTTTCTCCCACAGATGGTTGAGGGCACCCCTAGGAATGAAGCCCAAAGTTCACTATGTGTTGACACACGAGAGCTTCAACCAACATTCGAATTACTGCTTTAAGTAATCTGGATGACTGTGTGTCCACAGAATAATAGACAGCATGACGGTAAGAGTGATGCTAGAGCAATAATCCCCTGATCTAGCTAGATGCAAAATTCACCTTGGAGCTAATTTTGCTTTCAGTTTTGACATAGTGAATCAGAATATCTAAGGAAGGTCCAGATGTCTACAGGTCTGCAAAGCTCTGCAGGTGATTCCAGTAAGTCAGAGGGTGCCACTCTGCTTGACTGTTGGCTATAGACCAAGGGGCAAAGTCAGAAATAGCTTCACTGCCCTTAAAAACTGAAACACTGCTTCCTTTTAACCTTATGCAATCTCCAAATGTCAAATATAGAATTCTTTTGGACACAGATTCAGGAGGGTGGGGACCACAAGGACTCGTCTGTGAGCCCTCAGCATCTCAGGAGGGTGGGGACCACAAGAACTCATCTGTGAGCCCTCAGCATCTCAGGAGGGTGGGGACCACAAGAACTCATCTGTGAGCCCTCAGCATCTCAGGAGGGTGGAGGTGGGTCCGCGCCTTCAGGACTCAGGATATTCCAACAGAGGAGAAAAGGAAACACCAATGCAGAGCAAAAGGAACAAGGGCAATGTCTTGCTCACCATCATATTCACAACTGCGCCTAAAGGACTGATGATATTTCTGACAGATGAGAAGGAAGAGGAAATACTAATGCAGACCAAAAGGAACAGAGGCATTGCTTGCTCACCATCATATTCCCAAGGAGGCCTAGTAAAGTGCTGGTCACCAAGTGTGCCCGTGATAAGTGTTGGCTGAATGACTGAAAGATACACAGATACCAGGCATTTTAGAATCTAGATTAAAGAAAAGAAAAGGACACAGAAAAAGAATTAGAAGTCTATTCCCCAACTTTTAAGTATAGAGTGATTCTTGAATAAAGAAGAACAGCAATGGGAACAAAGACTGGAGAGTTAAACAAGCAGAAGTAACTGGTGTCTTACGATATAGCAAAACACAGAATGACGGCCAGGTTGAGTGCAAGCCTAGATTACTTAATGGAGACAAGGGAGCAGCAAGGATGACGATTTCAATGTGGGCAGGAGTTTCAGTCATATTTAAGTCAAGAAAAAAAATTGAACCAAGAATTAAATATCATCTGTGAGCCCTTCTTAACCCGTATAGCCGTTGTGCTCTATGAATTAATATGCAGTCCTGATACTACACCCAAGATAGTTGTTAATTAGTTCATCATTCTCCACAGCCACAGTGATTTCAGAGCTTTTACCTGGTCTATTACTCTAGCCTTCTAAGTGTTCCTTGGCATCTGCTCTTACAGCCTTCTAGGCTACTTGGTAGGCAGCGTCAAAGACGGCTCCTTGATTAACTTTAACACTTTGGCCTCTGACATCGCTGACACTTTCACTCTCACTTGCCACCTCACAGCTGCCATACTGTGAGCTCTTTAACCAAGAGGACCACGGGTCAAAAGAAGAAGGGACACCTCTGCCGAAGAACTAGAATTAGTTCACTAGCCCCAAAGAACAGAAGGTGGTCAGCAACAGCTTGAGGGAGCTGAGAAGTGGCTTCTTCCTCAGCTGACCTCCGCAATGACTCCAACCTGGGCTGACAACTTGATTGCTGCCTTGTGAGAACTCTCAGTTAGCCATGCCCACAGCCTCCTGAGCTATGAAGACTAGATGACAATAATGTATGCTAGCCACTGTGGAAGAAACACAAACAGAAGGCCGTCATATAAAACAATACGATATGCTCCAGGCCTTCCAGCACACATTTCAGAAGGAATGATTAGATCTGAGAAGGTTGGAGGAAAAAAAACTTCAGATAGAATTAAGGAGTTTGATAGTTAAGAATATTGGCTATTAACTCATCCACCTAAACTGAAGAGCAACACCTGTTTCTATCTATCGTATATACTATTAAGAAGTAGGTGAAGGCTCCTTGGGTAAAATAAAGGAAGTGACTGAAGTACAATTAATCCATACTTTTTTTTTTCTGCCCTTCATTTTCATTTCTCAAGAAAAAGAAGGGTGAGTCAAAAAAGCTTCACCTACTGAAAAGGTCAACTGCTACCTCTCCTGTTGCGCTCTTCTAAGAAAGCTGGGATGGCTGCTACATTACAGCAAGCACCCCGCCTCAGCACACAAACACTCCACAAAGCGTTCCTAACAATGATCTGAAAAGGTGTCAGAATGTCAGCTGTAGGAGCTGTGGTAGCACACCCAAATGCTGGGGAAAAACAGTGCTTGCTCATGCAGAGAGGGAGCTGCAGTTCCGAACCGAGGTCATGTTCAAAGTGCTAAAGATGTAAAAGAGGTCCGTGGCAGCTCCAGCTTCTGCCTTTTAAAATCGAGTTTAGCTCAGAGTTTCTGCCCATATTTTTCTGATTAACTATCATAATGGGGAATCATAAAATGGATTTTAGCATGGATCTATCTAGCCATAATGAAAGGATATGGAGGAAAAGACAAGCTTAGCAAATTCCTGACTGAGCTAAGACTTAGAGCTGCATCCAAACCATGCAGGAAAAGTAAAAGTAAGCATTTGGAAACAATTAGAGGCTAGCTTCTGGTTGACTAACTCAATTCTAGCTTTCACAATTAAATGCTATTTTCCTATCATAAATGACAAGGGATGACTCATCAGGCATGAATTTACCAGTAAAACAAAGTAATGGTTTCATTCTTCAAAAGCTGAACATAAATCTATAATCATACAATAAGCATCAAATTAATTTCAAAGCCTTATAGCAGATTAAATGAACAACATTTACTCTTTGCTGCAAGTAACTTTGCAATGAAAAATTCAAGTTTTACCTCAGATACTGCTTTCAGGGAAAGATTTTCATCACATTTCAACAGTAAATTAGATAATCTAGCAGTAACTATAAATAATATAAATAAGATATTGAGGTTGGTGAGATGGCTCAGCAATTAGGAACACTTGCTGCTCATGCAGAATGAGCAGAATGAGCAGAACTGAGTTTAGTTCCCAGCATTCATATCCTGCAAATCACATCTGCCTGGGATCCATGGACACTCACATGGATGTGCACATAACTCAGGCACACTTAGATACATCTTAATAAAAATAAGTCAGTGGGGCTCGAGAGAAGGCGCAAAGGTTAAGGGCACTTGGTACTCTTGCAGAAGACCTGCACCAGTTCCTGCACAGGGCTTCACAACCCTGTCATGAAACTCTAGCTGATACAATGACCTCTTCCAGCCTCCTTTGGCCCCAGGCACGCATGTGGAACATGTAGGCAAATATTCACAAACTTAAAAATAAAGAAATCTAAATCTTTTTTAAAGGCATGTAAATTATGAAAACCTGTGAAGATCACAGTTGTTTGTTCTTAATTAGTTAAACTTAATTAAAAACCTCAGAGTTTATGTAATTAAGTCTGAGAACAAATATCTAGCAATAATTAAAACATAATTCAGTGATTTCAGCACTTGGGAAGGTGTGGCAGGTGACTCTCTATGCATTCAAGGGAGACCCTGTTTCGGAGGGAAAGAAAGGGAGGCAGGCAGGCAGAAAAGAGAGAATAAAAGCTCCTCAAACCCATATGTTTTGTTTTTTTTTTAACAGGGTTTCTCTGTGTAGTCCTGGCTGTCCTAGACTCAAAAGCTGGCTTCAAATGGCCAGAGATCCACTTGTCTCCGACCCTCAAGTGCTGGGATTAAAGGTGTGCGCCACTGCCCCTGGCTACCCATATGATTCTTGAGGCAACCTTGTGAATTGGTTTATTTAGTGAATGCTTCCTCCTCATTATTAAGAGTTCTTATAATCCACAAACATAAAGAGAAGAGAAATGAAAATTTTAAATTAATGTAAATGTGAAGGTCAAGTGTTTCTTTCTACCATCTTCTAAAAGAACTAAAATAAAAAAGTTATGTGTGTAAGTGTGTGTGTATGCAATGTGCACCATGTGCAGGTCCAGTGCTCACAGGCCAGGAGACCCTGGAGAGCCTGGAACTGGAGTTACAGGTGTGGGACCTCTGCAAGAACAGCAAGTCCTCTTAACTAACGAGCCATCTCCCTAGCTGCAAAAGAAGACAAAGACATCTGATCTCTAACAGTATTGCAGGGTACATTTAGATACGCGGTGGCATTTGAACAAGTACAATCAGTCCATGGTCATGGATGACTACTATTAATCTTGAATTTCATAAACCTAGTAGGAAACAGATCTCTCAATCGGTCCCATCTGAGAATGTGGAGCAAGTGTAACTATACTAAGCTTCTGGAGCCTGTGGTCTAAGTTAGTGCGCAGTACAGTATGTGGTGCTTACTCAGTAAGGAGGGCAATAACAGATGCTACGGAACCCCCACAGTCAGGAAGAGGTTGCCCCTTTCCTTAAGCTTCTGGGATATAGTTATAACACTTCATGTGTTTGCTCTCTGGAACAAAAAACTATATCAGCGTACAACATCAAATTAGTAAAGAATAATATTTTTATTTATATAGCACTTAATAATTTTTAAGGGGATTTCATAAAAATTGTCTAATTTCATCCTTATAACAGCCCAAAATAACCTTAAGAACACGCTGGGAGCACAGCATCTTTGTTGAAGGCAAGACTACGGGGATCACTGGGACTGAACTCTTTACTGATGGGAAAACCAACTCAAAGAGGTTAAAACAACTATGGTTTGTTATAGCTGGTAAGAAGCTGTTAGTGACACAAGGCCAAGGCTCCAGCTTTGGAACAGCTTGCAGCTTTTCTCCAGTAAGGTCTCCTAGGGTCAAGTGCTCATTTCAGAAGCTGCACATTTGTTAGAAGTAAGGCTCACATATGAAGTAAGAAGCAAAGGAATCTATTTTTAATTCATTCCTTAAAAGTAAGAAACCACCCTGAGTGTGTATAAGAGAATTTCAAAGCGGGTTTCTAATTGTGACACTGTACTGGATGCTGGTTCCCCGGAAATGCTGAGGAGTTGCGGAGGTACAGATGAAACCATGTTTTCAGACTAATTAGGCAAAAGAACAAAGTAATCTTAATGCAAACTGTACCTAGCAGTAGATAATTTTAAACTACCCAAAGATCAATAACAACAAACATTAAAACTGGAGATATAAAGGTCATCTTTTTCTTCTTGCAGGAAGCAAATGAAGGGCATGCCAGTATGTTTTCTACCTTTTAAATTTTGTTTATTTTTCAAAGGTTAATGATTCTCAGGTCAAAGGTAAATCAAGGGGCCACCGAGACTCTCAGGAGGCAAAGGCATTTGCCTGCAAGCCCGGCAAAGCACAAAAAACTTTTCAAAGTTGTCCTCCGAACTCCATATTCACAGTGACACACTTACCTCACACGCATTAAACAAATATACAATAATAATACTGAAATTTACAGAAAAAGGATATTAAAATGTATTTAGCCTCACCTTAAATATCTTCCCTTCTGTCTCCCTAGAGGTAGTTATATATACTTTGGTTTGTGTGTTTTCCCCTCTAATGTTTCTCTTCACAAGATATATAGGTTATGCTTGTTAGTTCCCTTCTTATATAAGTGACTGCAGAGCTCTTACAGAATGTATACTCTATATCTCTCACATGGCAATAGTCAGTGCTTCTCAGGGAAAATCTTGTTCTCAGATATTGTATCTTGGAAATCATACCACATCACCAGACATATATTCTATATCTATATTCTTTTTTTTTTTAGAACTCCCTTGCACATATCTTCCTTACTAACAAATATCTATGCTATTTCTAATATTCTGCTATTAGAAACACAGCCACAAGAATAACTTTATGAATATGTCCTTTTATATTTTTGCTAATTTATCTCTGGGATATGTCCCTAGGTGTGAAATTGCTTGATTACATAATGCCAGTATTGCAACATTTCTATTCACACTAACAATTCTTATTCCTATCATCAGTACATTAAAAGGCCTATTGTGCCCATATTCTTACCACAAGACTGGAAATTTATCCTGATTGATGTCTTAGTTGCAGTTTGAATCTGTCTTTCTTGTTGCTGCTGCCATTGTTGCTGTTTTATGAGCGGAACTGAACTATTTTCCTAAGACATTTGTAGGCTGAGGAGACAGTTCAGTATCTCCAGGGCAAGCCTGAGACCTGAGTTCAATTCCAAGGTCCAACAAAATAAGAAGGCAGCTGTGGTGGTGCGCACCTGCAGTTCCAAGGCCAAGGAGGCAGAGACAGGCAGATTCCAGACTGGCTTGCCAGCCAGTTGGCTTAGCCTATCCATACCTGTGTCTAAGAAAAAACGAGGCTGCCAGCTACCCTCATACACACGTGTACATATGCATTCAAACTCAAAGGAACATGTACACATGAACACACACATAGACAAACATATCACTTGTAGCATTTTTTCCCATGAATTAGTTTATATGTTTCTGCCGATTTCTCCGTCATGTTAGTCTTTTAAAAATGTTTCTGGCATAGTGGAGATTAACCCCAGACTTCATACATATGAAGCAAGTACTCTACCAGTGAGCTACGTACACGGCTCCTCGTTTAGTTCTTACTCTTAGAGGCTGTCTCTCTTCCAGTCGCATCTATCCAGGTTAATTATGCCTTTGGCTTTCCTTTTATGTTTTTCCCTTTACTAAATTTTTATTTATTAATTTTATTATATTTAATGTATTTATTCTGTGTGGATGTGTATGGCTGGTCAGGGGACAACTTATGACAATTTAAGGTTAGTTCGTTTCTTTTACCATGGCCATCCCAGGACGGAACTCAGGTTCTCAGCCTTGGATAAGCACCTCTACCTGCTGAACCATTATACCCCAATCCCCTCACTACAGTTCAGCTCACCCACCATTCCCTTTTAGGGCTGAGCCACAGCCGTCACTAGTGCTCTCATGTGGCTGAATCATTCAGCCATGGCTTCTTCTCATGCTAATATGGTTCTACACCTTCCTGTTATAGTTCAAAGTCACTGACAGTTTCTCCAGGTCTAGATACAATTCCAAGGACATCTTTTTCCACAAGGCAATGGCACTGTCAAAAGGTCCCTTTTATCCCTAATCTGGGGTGCTGCATTTCCATAGTACATGCGTTCTGCTTCTAGACAAACTGATCTGCTTCCTAAGTTAGCCTGCTTTTTCAGGCAAGTCATTTTTAGTTATAAAGACCATATTTTATTATTTTGCAGAGTTTTCCTAGCTATTGTGCTTGTTTTCCCTTACCAACCTTACAGTCAGTTTTTACTCCAGAGGGGACAGAAAAAAGACGGAAAGATCTAATAGAATTTTTATTATTAGACATTTCAAATGTGTAAATAAGCATAAGAACTACAGGTATATTTGTGATGTTGATTCTTTGATAGTGTTGCAGGCTCAGCTGAGGTTTACTTTTATGCATTTTAGAACTGTTAATCTTCCCATGTAATTTTTAGATATTTTATCTTTGTTGTTGCTATTGAAAAGGTTTCTTTCCTTTAGTTATAAGATTCAATTTATTTTTCAGTGCTGGGAATAGAACCTAAAGCTTTACTCATGCTAGACACTTGCTCAATAACTAAGCTATATACTCAGTCTGCTTAAGTTCCTCCTTGAGTACCTCTTCTGTTTCTCTCAATGATGGATTGTGACCTGGAAGTATAAGGCAAATAAACCCTTTCCTACTCAAGTTGCTTTTGGTCACAGTGTTTCATCATAGCAAAAGAAATGAAACTAGAAAACAGGTAGGAATGAATGTGTCTAGTATTAATAATGATGGTGGCTTTAGGACTGTGATACATATAACTGATGTTAAGGTGACAGACACTGATTTGCATATTGAGTCTTTTTTATTTTTTAATCAAAAATGGGTAATCAAGTCCAGTATGGTGGTCCACACATTTGGTGGATGCAGGAGGACTACCCACAACTTTGAAGCCATCCGTATTAGAGTGAATTCTAGGCTAGCTTGGGCTACAAAGTAAGACTGTCTCAAAAGCAAACCACACAAAGAGAAAGGAACAAAGGAAGAAAAGAAAGGAGAAAGGGAAGAAGTGCTCAATAACTGAGCTATATACTCAGTCCCTTTATAACTTTGTATTTTGAGACAGGATTTCACTAAGTTACCCAGGCTGGTACTGAACTCGCTATGTAGTCTAGGAGGGAAGGAGAAAGCTAAAGAGAAAGGAGAAAGTGAGGGAAGGAAGGGCCACTTCAGCTTTTCAAATATCTCTTTGGCATCTCTGGCAATGATTGAGTGGCTTTCTCGCTACATTGTTTAATGATAAACAGTGTGCATACACTCTGTAATACTGAATTAATTCTGCACTCTCAGAATGAACACAAATTACACATAATTTCCAGAATACTTTTTGAAAACAGCACTTAATGTTCTGAATTATAATTAATTTGCAATCGAATAAATATCAGGTAATTCATAACTCTTGTAGCCTCAAAGTCATTTCACAAACTACAAATCTGAGGCTCCAGGAGTGGATTTGCCAATCATTTCCGGTGGCTTTGACAGACACTGAAGAATGATACCATTATGCTGCCAATCATTTCTGGCTTTGACAGACACTGAAGAATGGTACCGTTATGTTGACTTACTTCAATGAGCCAGAGTCACACTACTGCTGTAACAGGAAACCATCTTGAGACAATACAAACACCACACAAGAAAGTTCAGTGAACAGTGAGACCATGATAGAGACCCGGAAGAAGAGAGTGGTATCCTGTGCTTTACTCTGCTCTTCTACCTAGTCAGCCTTACACCATCTACCTGCATCCACACTGACAAACAACAGCTCTTCTCTTAGGAACGGGGCTGGATATTAAGAAAACGAGAGAGAGAGAGAGAGAGAGAGAGAGAGAGAGAGAGAGAGAGAGAGAGAGAGGGAGGGAGGGAGGGAGGGAGGGAGGGAGGGAGAGAGAGAGGGAGGGAGGGAGGGAGAAAGAAATAGAGAGAGAGAGAATGAGTCACATACCTTTAAGTGACCCTTGGTTCACAGAGGCTGAACCACCAACCAAAGAGCTTTCATGGGCCAGACTTAGACTCCTACACATGTAGCAGATGTGCAGGTTGGCCATCATGTGTTTCCCCTAACAATGGGAGTAGGAGCCTCTGCTGCCTGCCTTTGGATCCCTTTCCCCTAGCAGGGAGGCATTGTCTGACCTCAGTGGGAGAAGATGTACTTATTCCTGGGATGACTTGAGGTGCCAGGGTGGGTTGGGACCCATGGGGGGGCCTCCCCTTCAGTGAGGAGAGGATAGAATGGGGGTTAAAGGGAGGATTAGGGTGGAACTAGGAGAGGAGGGAGGGGCTGGGATCAGGCTGTAAAGTGATTAAATAAACAAAATTGAAAAAAAATTTAGACTAAAACATAAAAGTGTCCCTCAGTGAATCAGATATATAATCCTTCACTCCTGAGTGTGCAAACCTGTGACTTGCTTCAATGCAGCAAAATATGATTAAGGCAAAGTCAACTGACAAATGTACCGAAGGCTCAAATAAGTTGATGTTTAGTTCCTCAAGGAAAAAACCCTGGGTACACCCGACTTAATCAGAGCCAAGCCCTTAAAAGAGGGACTGGAGTGCTGGCTGAGGTCAGTTGCTCCCTTGCTGACTTCGAAGAAGTAAGCCACTATAGGCTCAACAGCTGCAAGTTCAGGATTTCTGCTGACAACCACATAAGCTTACAAGATGACCCTGAGCCTTAGATGAGGCCACAGCCCCAGCCAACACATTAGTTACAGCTTTGTGAGGCCTGAGAGCACAGAAGCCAGCTGGGCTATGCCCAGAATACTGATCATGGAAACTGTGAGGTAACTGACCAGCCGGGGGCAATTCAAGTAGTCAGCAGTTCCCCACTGCTCTCTTCCTATTTCAGATGAAGATGCATTTCATCCATCCCAAATAATACTAGAGAAAACTGTGCCACTATTTAAAATCTTTGGGGTAGGAAAAAGAGGAAAAAATGAAATAATGTGATCTTATAACCCTTTAATAAAAGCAACAAATGTAAGGTAGAGAGTTTTATGCTTTCTCTCTGATAATTCCTTTTTGTTGTTGTTTTTCATTTTTATTTTTTTATCATTTATTACATTTATTCACTTTGTATCCCTGCTATGGCCCCCTCCCTCTTCTCCTCCCAATCCCACCCTCCCAACCTCTTTTCTCCCTATGCCCCTTCCCTAGTCCACTGATAGGGGAGGTCCTCCTCTCTATTTGACCCTAGCCTATCAGGATTCGTCAGGATTGGTTTCATTGTCTTCCTCTGCGGCCTGGTAAGGCTGGTCCCCCAGGTGAAAGTGACTAGAGAGCCAGCCACTGAGTTCATGCCAGAGACAGCCCCTGCTCCCCTTACTAGGGACCCCTCTTAGATACTGAATCTATGGGCTACATCTGAGCCAGGGTTTTAGGTCCTCTTCATGCATTGTCCTTGGTTGGAGCACAGTCTCTGCAGGGCTCCCAGGACTCAGGTTTTTTTTTGGGGGGGGGGGGCTCTGTTGGTCTCCTTGTGGAGCTCCTGTCCCTCCAGGTCTTTCTACCTCCCCCTTCTTTCATAAAGTTCCATGCCCTCTGTCCAAAGTTTGGCTATGTGTCTCAGCATCTCCTTCGATACCTCGATCAGTAGAGTCTTTTAGAGGGCCTATGTGGTAGGCTCCTGTCCTGTTCCCTGTCTTCTCCTGCTTCTAATGTCTATTACATTTGTCCTTCTGAATGAGGATTGAGCATCTTTCCTAGGGTCTTCCTTGTTGCTTAGCTTCTTTAGGAGTATAGATTTTAGTATATTTATCCTATATTATATGGCTAATATCGACTTATGAGTGAGTATATACCATGTGTGTCTTTCTGCTTCTAGGTTACCTCACTCAGGATGATCTTTTCTAGTTCCCACCATTTGCTTGCAAATTTCATGACTTCCTTGCTTTTAATAGCTGAGCAGTATTCCACTGTGTAAATGTACCACAATTTCTGTATCCATTCCTTTGTTGAGGAACATCTAGATTCTTTCAAGCTTCTGGCTATTACAAATAGAGATGCTAAGAATATGGTTGAGCAAATGTCCTGTTGTATCCTGAGCGTGGAGCTCCAAGATGGCGGCAACCAATGCACACTGTATCCGAAGGGCAGAATATCCAAAACTCCAAAACTGGTAAGTGGATGGGTAGCTGAAGCCAGAACATAGACTTTGAGGCTTCCCGAGCTAGAGGGGACAACCCATGAGCTAGGACAGATTGGATCTAGGCCCCATGGACATCTCCGGGCCTGAGAGTGGCAGATATTGGACCCCTGCACTTCCAGCTGCACCTTCCTTTGCTCCCCTGGCCCTGGCAGCTCAGCATCGGGGACTGTATAACACCAGGCATGGGGCGCCTCCTTATTCTAGCAACCACTCAGGGGACCCAAATATGAAAGCAGAAAGTTGTGATAATTCTTAAGAGTGAGCAGTGGTCAGAAAGGAGGAATTCTGGAGTTAGATTTGCTGTATACTTCCATCTCATTAACCACCTTTCCTTTATCTGCCTGATCCTGACAGAGAATGTGTCACTCTTGAGAGAAGAATGAAACTTCTCTTAAAACAACAGTAAAACTCTGTACTTCTCGCAATGTCATTTATTTATGCAACACAGATCTTAAATAAAGCTGTTTACTTTTCAAATGAGAAAGGCTGAAAGGACTGATTTTAAAAAGGAAAAGCCTTAGATTTCAGGCTGCTGTGGTTAGCATCAGGATCTTCATACAAAACAGTCTGCTGTGACAGTCAGGAAATCTTTTTTTTGATAGTGAGAGCTTCCTGACTGTAGGTGACAGCAAAGGGCAAGGAAGGAAAGGAAGCCAGAAGGCTCACAGGCGACTGCGGCTCACTCCCTATCCAGACACATTTTGCACCATGACATACCAAAGGCAGAAGATAGAGCTTATCAGATTGAGCCCCAAATCAAGACACATAAAATATCTCTGACAAATTGATAATCCCAGAGACATTGCCAGAAACTGACACAAGCCACTCCAGTGGAAACAAAATTACATCATCGGCACCACTGAGGCAGCTTGCCTATGAATGAACCCAGGAAGAGATTTTCAAAGCTTGGATATTACTGTTCCATAAGTTAGGGAACACTGAGCACTTGGGATGACATAGCAGAAAAGGTTCCTTGCTGTTTCTCCTGATGCTTTATGGTCTACTTTAATTTGGAAACAGTTTTATTCAAAACAAAAACAAACCCCTCAAACCAAAGAAACTGACTTTTGTGAAGCACTGGGCGTTCTTATTAAACAGTTACCACGTGAATGCCTTTAAAAAGTGCTGTACCTACATTTGCACACATTCCAAGTAAAATGCGGTCACAGGGTAACATTCTTATTTAAAATAACTACTTTTCAGCCTTTAGGCAAAAATTAAGTGTAAAAATTGAAAGAAGAGTTTCTCACATGGAAAGTACTCTCTGACAGTGTGATCTGATCACCAGGGTTGTCAAGAAAGATGAGCTCTGACAAGTCATACAGAAGTAACTTCCATAACTCAAATGAGCTGAATCTTAACTACAAAGGTTTGGATTAAAATATATTAAACACATAGTTTAAAGTTTCCAACACAAGTTACAAATAGAAAACCACGGCATGCAATTCTCCAACTTACAACAGTCTGCACCTAAAGAGCTTCAAAAGGGAGTTATATAATTGAGTCTGTAAAAGCAGGATTTTTATAAACTTTTAACACTGATTAATATTGAGCAGACAGGAGCATGCAAAACCTTAAACAAAAAAGGAAGGACTATGCAAACATTCATATAGTATATGTGATATGGCTGTATCTCTACCCGATAAACCCTGCTTCTTCCCCATACATGATGAGGCAGTCTGAGCATTCAGTCAGGAAATATTTCAACACAATGCTTGAACAAGGAGTAACTCTGACTTCCATATTTGCTATCATATGAAGATATCTCAGTTTTTAATAAACAGTAAACAGCAAAGATGCAATTCTTACATCCTTGCAGTTCCCATCTGAAGGGCTTTAACTTTCTCTATTTAAATCTATAACATCAGATTTCTTTGTTATTTAATAATCTTTGCCCTCTGGTTCTGAAAACTTACTTTATATCTCAGAGCAGTCTCTAGTGTGTCAACTACTATTATCCTTGGCTTAAAACACACTGGAAGCACCGTGTCAATGATCCACAAAAAACCATTTCATCACATAATCATAAAACTTAGAAAGGGGGGGATCCAAGATGGTGGCACTGGGAGGACCCTGTGTTTGAGGAGCAGGACAACAGTGACTGCATAGCAACCAGCAGACTGAACTCTGGGCCCTAAACCACCAACGATTGTGTTTCCCAGATGAGAGGAAACCCCACGGTGTGGGAAGCAATAGGGTCTGTTCTCAGGTCACCCAGCTAAACCCTGGCACAGTTCCTTTGTCCCAGCAGACTCAGTCGCCAGCCCAGAGCCACACACCTGTGTGCTCTGATCACTGTCCCATACTGAACTGTGGATACCACAACACCAGAGACTGGGATTTCCAGTCGAGAGAAAACCCTATGGTGAAGGAAGCAGTAGGGACTGACCTCAGGTTACCCAGATAATCCCTGAAAAAGGACCAGGGGTACAGCACTCAGCTGCCAGCCTAGACCTGCCTACACACCCAATTCACCCTCCCAGACAGAACTGTAGGCCCCAGGGCACCTCCTTGTAAGGAGGAAACCCCACAGTGAGGGAAACATCAGGTCTGACCTCAGGGCACTCAGCTGACCCAACCCCCCTGTAAAGTTCTTAGGAAAAGTTCCCAGGTTCCTGCAGGCACCCAGTCGCCATTGCAGTGTCATTTGCCTGTGCCTGTGTGTTCTACTCACCATCCCAGTAGAACTATGGACCCCCAAACACCACAGACTGCATCTCCCTGTCGGGAGGAAACCCCACAGTGGGGGAATCTTCAGATATGACCTCAGGAATTGTAGCTCCGGAATAGTTCCTGGGTTCTGGCAGGCTCCAGGCTCTAGCATCCTGCCACAAGCGCTGCACTCACCTCCACTGATTACCACTTGGCTACTGGGGCACAGAAATCCAACCTAAGACCTACAGAAGCCTGGAATCCACAGGATCAGCCCCAGATGCTGCTTCAAGGTCCAGTTACTCTTAGCTAAAGTGACCAAACTACGGGGCTCCCTGGTTCTTCAAGAGGGCTGTGTCCAGAAAACACAGTGTAAGAGCAGTGGCAGTAGCTAACTAAATTCAGAGCAAGAAACCCAATGACAGGGCAGCTGTCTCCAGGACTTATCCTAGTGAGAGTACAGCCCTCCTGACTACCAATGACCACAGTTACCACACATGTCCTTATGCCTGATGTAAGCTGTGGCCGATTGGGGTGACCATACCCAAAAAGTTGAGGAGGCCTCCTTCAGGAACAACCAGCTTTGTGACAAGGGGATTCTCCCAGGATTCCAGCAGTCACCAGAAACTAACAGCCAACACCTGAGAGCCAGATGAGTAGAGACCAGTTTAAAAGCACAACCAACAAAAGCCAAAGTAATATGGCATCTCCAGAACCCAGCTTTCCAAGGGCAAGTAACCCTGGACACAGTAACGTAAGTGAAATTTACAAAGACCTTACATCTATGCTTATGAAGAAGATAATGGAGGAAACAAATAAAATGCATAAAGAAATAGAGGAAGATAAAGTCAAACTTATTAGGGCCATCCATAAAGAAATACAGGAAGATACAGCCAAATAGTTTGTGGCCTTCAGAGAAGAAATGATTAAATCACTGAAAGAAACAAAAGAGGAATGTTCCAACAAACAGGTGAAGGAGTTGAAGAAAAAACAGGAAAATACAGTCAGACAGGTAAAGGAAATCAACAAAATGGTGCAAGATCTGAAGACAGAATTGGAAAAATTCAAGAAAACACAAACGGAGGAAATCATGGAAAGAAAGAACTTGGGGGAAGAAAACAGGAACTACAGAGGTAAATATAACCAACAGACTACAACAGATGGAAGAAAGAATCTCAGATGTGGAAGATACAATGGACGAAATCGATGTATCCATCAAAGAAAATGTTAAATCTAAAAATTTCCTGACACAAACCGTCCAAGATATCCAAGACAACATGAAAAGACAAAACCTGAGAATAATGGGAATAGAGGAAAAAGAAGATTCCTGTCTCCAAGCCCCAGAAAATATTTTCAATAAAATCATAGAAGAAAATTTCCCTAATTTAAAAGAGAGGCCTATAAGCATACAAAAGGTCTACAGAACACCTAATAAATTAGAGCAGAAAAGAAAATCCTCCCGCCACATAATAATCAAAACAGTAAGTACACAGAACAAAGAAAAAAATACTAAAAGCTGCAAGGGAAAAAGGCCAAGTAACATATAATGGCAAACCCACCAGAATCACACCTGACCTCTCAACAGGGACTATGAAAGCCAGAAGGACCTGGACGGATATCATGCAGACCCTAAGAAAACACAGATGTCAGCCCAGGCTAATATATCTAGCAAAACTCTCAGTCATCATAGATGGAGAAAACAAGATATTCAATGACAAAAACAAATTTAAACAATACCTGCCCACAAATCCAGCATTACAGAAGATACTAGAAGAAAAAGAGATGGAGAATGTCGCTTCAGACACATCAAAGGAAAATTCCACTAAGAGGACATCTCAATTCTGAACATCTATGCCCCAAATACAAGAGCACCAATATTTGTAAAAGAAACATTAATAAAATTTAAACCAAAAATAGATCCCCACACATTAATACTGGGAGACTTCAACACCCCACTCTCAACAAAGGACAGGTCAACAAAACAGAAACTAAACAAAGAAACAATGACTCTAACAGAGGTCATAAACCAAATGGACCTAACACCCAAACACAAAAGAATTTACCTTCTTTTCAGCACCTCATGGAACCTTCTCCATATAGCTGGTCACAAAGCAAGCCTTAACAGATACAAGAAGACTGAAATAATCCCTTGTGTCCTATCTGACCACCAAGGACTAAAGCTGGACTTCAACAACAACAGAAATGGCAAAAAGCCTACACATACATGGAAACTGAACTCACTACTCAACGACAGCTGGTTCAGGAAAGGAATAAAGAAAGAAATTAAGTTTTCCTATAATTCAATGAAAATGAAGACAGAACATACCTTGATATTTAAAACCTCACAAAGACCCAACAAACAAAGACAATAAAAGCAGTGCTAAGAGGAAAGTTCATAGCACTAAGTGCCTTCAAGAAGAAATTTGAAACATCTCATTCAAGCAACTTAATGCCTCACCTGAAAGGCCTAGAAAAAATTAAGCAGACACAACCAAGAGGAATAGACGGCTGACGGCTGGAAATAATCAAACTTGGGGCTGAAATCAATAAATTAGAAACAAATAAAACAAAAAAAAATCACTGAAACCAAGAGCTGGTTCTTTGAGAAAATCAACAAGATAGACAAGCCCTTAATCAAACTAAATAAAAAGCAGAGACACTATCAAAATCAACAAAATCAGAAATGAAAAGGGGGACATAACAACAAACACTGAGGAATCAAAACAATCATTAAGTCTTACTTAAGCCTATACGCCACGAAATTTGAAAATCTAAATGAAAAGGACAATTTTCTTTATTGATTCCAATTACCAATGTTGAACCAAGAACAGGTAAATCAATTTAAAAGTCCTATATCCCCTAAGGAAATAGAAGCTGTCATCAAAAGTCTCCCATGCAAAAAAAGGCCAGGGCCAGATGGTTTCAGCGCAGAATTCTACCAGACCTTCAAAGAAGAGCTAACACCAATACTCTTCAAATTAGTCCACAAAATAGAAACAGAAGGAACGTTACCAAACTCATTCTATGAAGCCACAGTCATCTTGATACCTAAACCTCGCAAAGACTCAACAAACAAAGAGAATTTCAGGCCAATCTCCCTTATGAACATTGATGCAAAAATACTCAACAAAATACTTACCAACCAATAAGAACACATCAAAGATATCATTCATTATGACTAAGTAGGGTTCATCCCAGGTATGCAGGGGTGGTTCAATATAAGGAAATCTATCAATGTAATCCACTACATAAACAAACTGAAAGAGAAAAACTACATGATAATCTCCTTAGATGCTGAAAACACATTTGATAAAATACAACATTCGTTTATGTTTAAAATCCTGGAGAGATCAGGAATACAAGGCACTTACCTAAACATAGTAAAGGCAATATACAGCAAGACTATAGCCAACATCAAACTAAACAAAGAGAAACTTAAATCATGGCCACTGAAATCAGGGACAAGGCAACGCTGCCCACTCTCTCCATATCTCTTTAACATAGTTCTTTAAGTCCTTGCTAGAGCAATAAGACAATTAAAGGGGATCAAGGGGATTCAATTTGGAAAGGAAGAAGTCAAAGTATCACCATTTGCAGATGCTATGATAGTATATATGAATGACCCCAAAAATTCTACCAGGGAACTCCTATAGCTAATAAACACCTTCAGCAAAGTGGCTGAATACAAAATTAAAAAAAAAACAAAAAAAAACAGTAGCCTTCCTACATACAAAAGACAAATGCGCTGAGAAAGAAACTAGGAAAACAATACCCTTCACAATTGTCACAAAAGACAAAAAGTACCTTGGTGTAACTCTAACCAAACAATTCAAAAACTTGTATGAAAAAAACTTTCTGTCTCTGAAGAAAGAAACAGAAGAAGCTATCAGAAGATGAAAAGATCTTCCAAGCTCATGGCTTGACAGGATTAACATAGTAAAAATTACCATCTTACCAAAAGCAATTTACAGATTCAATGCAATTCCCATCAAATTACCAACACAATTATTTACAGACCTTGAAAAAACTTCTCAATTTCATATGGAATAACAAGAAAATCAGAATCACTAAAACAATCTTCTACAATAAAAGATCTGGAGGTATCTCCATCCCTGATCTCAAGCTATACTATAGAGCAACAGTAATAAAAACTGCATGGTACTGGCATAGAAACCAGCTGGTGAATCAATTAAATCGAATAGAAGAACGAGAAATAAACCCACACACTTATGGACACCTGATTTTTGACAAAGAAGCCAAACCCATACAATGGAAAAAAGATAGCATCTTCAATAAATGGTCTAACTGGATGTCTACAGATTTAAAAAAATGGAAATAGATCCATACTTATCACCCTGCACAAAACTAAAGTCCAAGTGGCTCAAAGACCTCAATATAAAACAACACACTAAACTTGTTAGAAGAAAAAGTGGGGAAAAGCCTTGAACTCACTGGCACAGGAGACAACTTCCTGAACAGAACCCCAATGGCACAGGCTCTAAGAGCAACAATCAATAATTGGGACTTCATGAAACTGAAAAGTTTCTGTAAAGCAAAGGACACTGTCGTCGGAACAAATTAACAGCCTACAGATTGTGAAAGGATCTTCACCAACCCTATATCTGACAGAGGGCTGATATCCAGAATATATAAAGAACTCAAGAAGTTAAACAGCAACAAATCAAGTAATCCAATTAAAAAATGGGTTACAGAGCTAAACAGAGAATTCTCAATAGAGGAATAGTGAATGGCAGAAGAACACTTAAAGAAATGCTCAACCTCCATAGTCATCAGAGAAAAGCAAATCAAAAGGACCCTGAGATTTCACCTCATATCCATCAGAATGGCTAAGATAAAAAACTCAAACGACAACACATGCTGGAGAAGTTGTGGAGAAAGGGGAACCCTCCTCCATTGCTGGTGGGAATGTAAACTTGTACAACCATTTTGGAAATCAATCTGGCACTTTCTCACTCAATTAGGATTACTGCTTCCTCAAGATTCAGCTGTACCACTCCTAGGCATATATCCAAAATATGTTCAAGTATACAAGGACATTTGCTCAACCATGCTCATAGCAGCTTTACTGGTAATAGCCAGAACCTGGAAACAACCCAGATGTCCCTCAATTGAAGAATGGATACAGATTGTGGCATATTTACAGAATGGAATACTACTCAGCAATTAAAAACAAAGAAATCATGAAATTTGCAAGTAAATGATGGGAACAAGAGAAGATCATCCTGAGTGAGGTATCCCAGAAGCAGAAAGACACACAGGGTATATACTCACTTATAAGTGGATAATAGACATATAATATACTAATCATACTAAAATAATCATATACATATAATAATCATAGACATATAATCATACTAAAATCTGTACACCTAAAGAAGCTAAGCAAGAAGGAGGACCCTGGGTAAGATGATCAATCCTCAATCAGAAAGGCAAAGTGGATGGACATTGGAAGAGGGAGAAAACAGGGAACAGGACAGGAGCCTACCACAGAGGGCCTCTGAAAGACTCTAACTAGTAATGTAGCAAATCAGATGCTGAGACTCATAGCCAACCTTTGGGCAGAGTGCAAGGAATCTTATGAAAGAAGGGGGAGATAGAAAGACCTTGAAGGGACAGGAGCTCCCCAAGGAGAACAACAGAACCAAAAAAAAAAAAAAATTGTGCAGAGTTCTTTTCTGAGACTAATACTCTAACCAAGGACCATGCATGGAGATAACCCCTACACAGATGTAACCCATGGCAGCTCACTGTCCAAATGGGTTCCCTAGTAATGGGAACAGGGACTGTTTCTGACCCAAACTCAGTGGCTGGCTCTTTGATCACCTCACCCTGAGAGGGGAACAGCCTAACCAGGCCACAGAGGAAGACAATATATCCAGTCCTGATGGAACCAGATAGACTAGGGTCAGATGGAAGGGGAGCCAGGGCCTCCCCTATCAGTGGACTTGGGGAGGGGCATGGGAGGAGAAGAGGGAGGACGGGTGAGATTGGGAGGGGAAAAGGAAGTGGGCTACAGATGGGATACAAAGTGAATAAACTGTAATTAATTAAGTAATAAATAATTTTTTAACAAACTTAGAAAGGAACAACAGTAAAATCCATATTCATGAATGACAAAGCAGAACAATAACCCAAGACTTCCAATCCTCAACCTAGGTTTCCAGAGTTCAAAATCAGAACTGTGAACAAAAACACTGGTGAGTCTTGTTGTACTGGTGTGTTTATTTATTGACACACTGCTACAAATAGCAACACTGCATTTAAAAACAGGCATGATAAATTCAGAGGTGTAAGCAGTTAGGAGCAGGAGGGAGCTTCAGTGAAGTAAGGGCATCAGAGCTGGGCTTTAGAGAATCCTCAGGACTGACAGGAAACAGGAGAGAAATAGAAAACACAGATCAGGATACTATGAGAAAAGGTGCAATAAAGGCAACCAAGTGCAGAGTGTCTGCCATAAATAAAAAGCTAAAATGTGATGTTATTATGCACAGGAGCCCCTATGGAAACAACTATAGCCTGAGAAACAGGTAAGTGCCCAAAACAGAGAACTCTGATCCTAAGAGGTGTATTCTGGAAGCATTAGTAAGGTATTCACGTGTTTAGAAACTTTCTGAAATGTCTACTTAATAAAGTACCATATCAGTACTTACACTGTACCATGTTACATGAGACAACTTCTCATTATCATAATAAATATACCAAGATAACCAAATTATAAAGAGAAAAGGCTTATTTTGACTCACAGTTGTCATAGGCATACTCACTGTTTTCGGGCCCATTGCAAAGCAGAATAGGGAAGGCAAGGCAAAACCATTCACTTCATAAAGAGCCAAGGAACAAAGCACAAAGGGGGCTGGAGTCTCACTAATTCCGTCAAGAACGCACACACAGTCACGTGAGACTTCTCACCAGACTATACCTTTCAAAAGTGCCACCGTCCTCCAATCAGGACCAAGATTTTACCACATGGACCCTTCTCTGGATGACATTTAAGCCTCAGATGCTACAGCACATGTACATTTTTTACTTTTTTGTGGTGTGCATGGATGTGTACGCATGCAGGCATGTGTGAGTACGAAGCTCTATCCATGTGCTATCTGACTTCAGGACAGAGGAAAAAAATATGGTGTGTCTGATGTTTAAAGGGAAATGGATTACTGAGAATCTCGCAGGAAGACCACTCCTCACAAAACTCTTCTCTATTAAGTCTGCACATAACTAATCATTATAGATTCATAGCCCAGTGCCTCCTTCAGCAAAGACTAAGCACTTCAAGGGGAGTTAAAGTGATTCCTGACCTACATATTGCTTAAGGTATTAAGTGGTTGCTTGGGGAAAAAAACCCAACCCAACCCAAACCAAACCAAACTAAACAAAAAAACATCATTTCCTCTCAGGAAAAAATGCAAAGGGATATGGACTCACAGGATCACAGAATTAACCTCTTATGGTAAATTATGGCAACTGAGCCAGCAATTTCTCTAAGGGAAAACTTCAGTGAGCTTCAAATGAAAACAAAACTCACTCCTGTACTGTGATCTATTAACCAAAACCTGTTCCTTCTTCATTGGCCAGGTCACAATCCTACCCTGAAATAGCTAAGGAAAGGATGGTTGTAACCCTGTGCATATACTAATAACTGAGGAATATTTAGGCTCTTTCTTTCTTCCCCTTTCCCCTCTGTGTAGAGAAAAAGAATGGAGGACTGGAGAGATGGTTCAGCCGTTAAAGGCTAGGCTCAACCACAAATCTAAGAGGTAAAAACCGAAACGGAGAGTTTGCTAAAGTAACAAATTTCTAAATATACTCATCATGGTTTATTAACACAGGCAAAGACTGAATTATTCCTCTGCATAGTATCCTTAAAACCTAAGAAAAGGTGATTCAATGAAAATTACTAAATGTTTTTTAAAGGTAGCATAACATAGACAATTAAACTGAAGATTCTTTTTAGCACTCCTGAGTCTTTTGGTTTCTTTCAATATTTCCAAAGGCCCCCTCTACCAACATTTCCTAACTAGGGTTCTTCATGTGAACCATTGAACACATGTGACCAGTGTGAGGGCTACACAGTTCCCCAAGGGTGACAGAGGCCCAGCACTTTTTACATATACAGGTGAGAAGTGCTCATTACCTCTAAACAGATGCCTGATGACACTGAGCCCTTTCCCACTATACTAGCTGAGAAAGGGTGTTAGACAGCCAATTTTTATCTCTCAGTATAGTGGCTTTAGATATGATTCAAAAATAGAACTCCTGGGTAACAGTGTCCAATTTGCCCAGTTTTATAACATGAAAACTTATACAAGCAGCAGTTCAAACTCTGATAGACTGTTTTCTTCTATCTCACATTACCCAAAGAATAGTTAATGTATCCACTTGAAAGGCAAACCACAAAGGAAATTGTTAGGGTACACCCAAAAACATATCTGAAAAAGATAAAATGCCTACAATTTCTCATATATGACTATAAGACGGTAAGAGTAGCTTCCTACGTGTTTTTTGCTTATTATAAACCACAAATAATTAGAATCAATTACAATTTACCCAAACTGGAGTCACAGTCAAATAATTTATGTATAAACAATAATTGTGGTCACTTACAACATGAAATGTCAGCTGCATAACTTGTTTTTCTTCATGCACAGCCTTCTTATTTCTCACCTCTAGTTACGAGCATTGCTTGTCATTACTAAGCCTGTAAAATCTGTCTCGAAAACTTGAGTATTTTCCCCTCAATATAAGAAATAAAAGTATTATTTTAAAACTTCTCATAGCAAACAAAAGGACATTCTTTTAGTTACAAAGCTTTTATTTGTATATCTACATGATTATGTCTCTGTTTTTTAATAAGCACAAAGCACAATAAGGATGCTACTGGGAAAACTTCAGAAAACTGACAAAATCTAGCAGGCTTCAGAAACCCAATGGTAACAGTGGGCACTGCTGTATCCTGTTACATTTTCATCAAGCACAATGAAATTTTTTTTTAAGTGGCTAATACAATCAGGCTAAATCAATGGCATCTTTTAAAACTTGCAACGACACAACTGATTATTTGGCTTTCTTCTTCCTTGCAATTCTCATACTCCTGGGAGAGAGGAAGGGAACAAAGCACCGTAGAGCTCACCCAAGGCTGATTTCCAGGAAATAAAATCATTTATAAATAAAATCATCTTACTGCTGCATCCCACCCCCTGCTCTTTACTGGGAAACAAATTTCATCACAGCACAAACCAGTTCTATCTATAAGTTCTTACTACCGTTTGGTTGTGACAGGCAATGCTGAGAGAAAACCAACTGTGGGAAATGACTCTCACTGTCAAAGGGAAAACTGAGTCTGGTTAGACAAGAAAGGACAGGGCAGGTTTCCAAAACACACTTTACCTAGGCAACACAACACAGAGAACATGTAAAAGATAGGAAAAAAAAATATTTTTTCTGTTTTTCTTGAGACAGGTTTTGCTGTACCACCCGGCTGGCCTTAAACTCGAGGGCTGCTCCCTCGGCCTCCCAGGTGCTAGGATCACAGGTTCCTGTCACCATGCCCAGCTCCTACAGGCGCAATACTATGCTAGGAAGTAACTTTGTGAGTGGATTGATGCTTCCTCTATACTACAGTTGCTGACAGTGGCTCTATCACACAGGCTTTTAGAGGAAAGATACTATGAGTTGGTGCTTTAGACAGAGTTTCGAATTTCTTGGGTAGGCTTACGGGGCCTCCTTGCTTATTATCTCTACTTTAGATGTCTATTCACCCTGCGTCCTCCTACCACACACATCGTATCTTCCTTGAAGGTCAACCCCATCGAATCATTTGATCATCTAACCATTTGAATACCAGAGACACACTCTTGGTCACTCCCCTCCAGTCCCCGTCACTTCCACTCCTGTCTTTCGTTACTCTTGGTTTAAGTACCCCCACACAATCCATCCTTTGATCTCTATAACGATGTTCTTTTTCTTCCACCTCGCTGACTAGACCCTAGACCTCGATTTTAAGCATGTCACATCTATTTTTATTCTATGTGTATGAGTGCTCTGCCTGCATTAAAGTGCATCAGTGTGGGTCCTAGGTGCTGCTGGTAATCACACTTTCCCCCCTCTCTCTCATACACAATCATGGAGTATGATTTGTGCTGGTTAGCAATTCCTAAGCAGGGATTTATTCAGTTAATTTCCCTCTCTTATAATCGCTACCTTGTCCCCTGTTACTGCAGCACTCCTCTGGCAAAATTGCACACCTACCAAACCCAATTTTTTGTATTATTCTATAACCAAGTAGCTAAATAAGACTAGAGGAAATATACACTCATACTGGTTGTTTTTATACTAAATTCATGACCACAAACCTCAAAGTGGGTCCTGGGTGCTGCCAGGCAACCACGCTTTCCCTTCCCAGGGAGAGGCTTTGAGAGGGAGCTGGCTGTGGCCATTCCCCCCCTCAGGCTGCCTCTTGATGCTCTCTGACCAGGCTGCATTCTGACCACTCTCCCCGTGTCTGGTGTAAATGACCAATCATTCCAAGAGCATTTGATGGGGTTGCTTATTCCTTTCTGTTGAAAACACTTTCTCCACAAAGCCTCTGATGTGTTCACGCCTTTCCCGCCTTGCTGCACTGCACTGTGTATGTCCTATTATCCACTTGTATAACGGTTGCTTTACTGGCTCCTCCATGAGGGTAAGGTTTCTGCTATGCAATCAACTGCCCAGCTGTGTAGGTACCACTACATTTGCTAAACGACTTTCAGATATACTAAAGTTATGCACTGTCTTAAAGAGGTAAGATCATGACACATTGAAAACCCACATCACACACTTGAGCAATTAACTATATTGTAACCAGGGTGCGTTCCTTTGTTTCTCAGTATGCTAAATATATGAAAACCAAAAATCTTTGGGAATTGAACAATAGGACACAAACAAAAATAAAAAGAAGTTGTTCTTATAATTGGCTCACAGGGGCTGCTCAAAACACGATCCTGAAAAGGGAACTGATGCTAAGCCAGAATCAGGAGGAAAGAGCCAGGGTCTATGGGGCATTTGCAGGGAGAAGGAAGGAGTGCAGTGGTGGCCCTGCTGCCAGCTCACCTCTCTCCTGTGACTGGAAACTCAGCTTTCGGTTAGCTGAGTGATGAGAGCAAACCCATACCTGCATGCCCAGTGCCTACTGAGAGACTGCACGTAAGTACCTAACACAGCATCTCAAACCAGCAGTGAGCAGAACATGGCCACTGACAACCAGCGCCCTTCAAAAGGGAGGGAAAACACCACTCTTCTTCCAGTCTCCTCTCAGTCACAACTCGTCCATCCCAGGCAAGAGCTCTAGCCATTCCACAACTCCCATCCATGTAACCCCAGCCCACACATCCACATCCAGGAGCAAATCTCACAGTTCCACACCACTTTCTGGCTTTATTCAGGTCTCTCCATTGCTAGATTAGACCTAGCTACTGTGCCCTTTCCTCTGTCCATTATGGCATCTTCTAGATGGTTTACTTGTTTACACTTGTATTCCTGGCAACCTGGCTTCAAATAAAATAGTTTCTTTTTTTAAATCTTTTTCTTTCTTCCTTTTATTTTACTCAATTAATTAATTTATTGGAAACAGATCTTACTACATAGCCCTGGCTAGCCTGGAACTTAATATATAAACCACACTAACCTGAAATTCACAGAGATCTGCCTGCCTCTGCCTCCCAAGTACTGGGATTAAAGGGGTAACCATGCCCAGCTAAAAACTACTTTTTAAAAACATTCAAATCAGAAGGCTGGAAAGATGGCTCAGTAGCTAACAGCACTTGTTTCTCAGTTCCCACCACCCACCTGGTGGCTCACAAGTATCAAACATTCCAGTTCCAGGAGATCTGACAAGCTCTTCAGACCTCCACAAGGCACCAGGCATATATGCAGGTAAAACATGGTGCACATGGTATACAGGCAAACATGCAGGTAAAGCATTCGCACACACAAAATAAATTTAAAAAATACAAATCAGGGTAGGTGGCTGCAGACGAGTGGTGGGTGCTGGCATATCCACCCAGGCTCTGGCTTGGTCTCAGCACCACAAAACAAAACATATGGACCAAGGGTCACTCTATTATGATTTCCCACTGCACTTGAAATTAAATCCGCCCTCCAAGCCCTGTAATTTTCCCTGGTGTGTTTCTTCAGCTTCATCCCAAACCACTCTCCTCTTACGTCCTGGGCTTCAGCCACACTGGCCTCCTTTAGAGTAGCTGTTTTTACCATTCAGCCCTTTTATCAACAGATCCCTACGCAGGAAAGCTCTCAGTGACATTGAAATCTGCAGACTTCCCTTATCATTCAGTCTCAGCTGGGATCTCAGTGACCACCATGAAGTCCTATCTTAGCTCTGCACAACACAAACAATCATTTCATAACGGGATGTCTTAATTTATTGATTTGCTTGCTTCTCCCCTGTGGTAAGATCAAATCAAAACAGTAGGGATCTCAGGGCTAATAAAAGAAGCTACTTGTTGAAGGCAGTTTATAAAGATTTTTAAAACTATATAAGACATCATGGTAAGATAAGTTTCTTGTGGCCATGTAGGCATTTATTTATTATTTATTTTTGTTTGTAGAATGAATACGAATTTCCAACCTGAAGTGAGAAAATATAATTCTTTTGGATGAAAAAAAGTCCAAATTATTCTGGTACCAATCAGAAGTGTGCCAACTTCCTTGCCAGGAGAACCCTACAGTCACTTTATAACAGTAGGACACCAGTTTGCCCAAGAGAGCTGCAGAGACACAGGAGCAGACTCTGGACAGAGGGCCAAATGCCTTTGGAAGGGGAGTTTGGTAGAAGGTGAAAAAACAGAGGACTTCATAGCTTGCGAGGCAAATCAGGAAAGGTTCCCTGGAGGGGTGCTATTTGGATAAAGCTTCCTGGGAAGGCTGTGGAGTTAGGGCATACACATCTGAGAGCTGAGGGAAAGGCTGTGTCATTAAACACAACAAGAATTTAGAGAGAGGAGCTATAAATGGGAAGCAGAGAGTTCATAGCATATTTAGGAAACCGAAAATAAGCGATTGTTACTGGAGAAGAGAGTGAAGTGGGGGGGGGGCAGAGGAGAGGGGTGGGGAGGTTAGTGGATCAAACAATATCAGGGAGTCTCGTTAAGGATTCTGAATTTCATTCTGAGACAAAGAATCAAAGAAGAATAAGATAATTAAAGCATGTCACATAATCCTCATCAATGAAATGTCACTGCTGCATAACAAGTCTAGAAGACAGAGAGGACAAAGTGGCCATCACGGTTTTCCAAGCAAACCACAGTAGCAGGGGCCAGAATTCCAGCGACAATGAGTGAAGACAGAGCAAAGGGAATACTAAGATCGTACCTTAAAGAACCTCTAGAAGTAACTAAGACAAAATACACAACAAAACCAAATGCCACTCAAGGTACTGACAGCAAGACAGGAGTTTGTCACATCCAAGTTAATGCAGGCGAGTGTGGTAAGACCTCCAAAGAATAAGGAAAAGGCAGTCTGAGCTTTAGCAAGTCTTCCAGACAACACCTGCTTCCTTGTGCAAATAGTTAAGAGTAATCTGCATGTTTAAAATATATGCCCTATTTTTAGGGCAGAAACTGAAAAACAACCACTTCTAACTTTAGCACTGCAATTCCACTGCAATCTATTACATCAATCCTAGTCAACTCTGAGTAATAAACAGTCTTATAGTCTCACTTCTTGTCAGTCTCCATTCTCACTACAAAAACTTCTACAGGAGGCAGAGATATGCAGAAATGACAATAATCTAACTGAGACATATTATGAAAATTTTAAAATAATTAATGCTCCAAGACAAAAAAAACATATTTCTATTTTTTAAATTAAAAATGAAGCCAACAATGAGGTGTATTTTAGGACAAAGGACCCTGTATAATAATAATGTTTACTACACGTTGCAGTACAGCAAACAGTTATTCCGGATGGACACCCTACCTACAATGCCTTTATAAAGCACTAGCACCATGGTCAGTGAAGAAAAGAATAATGAAACTATATCATTCAAGATGGTTCTAACAGAGGCAACACTGACATTGTCAGATCTAGAAACAAACCATAATATTCTAGTTAATGTAGTTTACATTACCAATATTTTATCCAATAGATATACTGCATGATTTAAGATTTGAATTATGAACAAAGACTTAAGTATCAAAAACCAAAAAGAAATGTTGAAACTCCAGGCAAGATATACATGGAACAACCTATGAAAATGTGAAGATAAGAGAATGAATATGAAAAGAGTATCTAGAAAGGAATTTTTTTAAAGACCAAATAAAAACCCACACGATAATCTGCTCTGTAGATTTCTAAGCAGGTCGTTTTGTATTGCTTCCCTCTCACTTTAGTGACATACAGTAGTAGTTTGCCACTTACCTTACAACTATAAGAATGGCTATAAGAATCGAACAGATAGGATCTGCTATCATCAACCCAAAATTTTGCATCATGATGGCAGAGGCAATTACACCAATACTCCCAAGTGTATCTGCTAGAATGTGTAAAAATACACCTAGAAAGAAACAAGTTGAAATTAGAATTGTAAAGTAAAAATATTTCTTAGGACTACACTCTAAATTCCATACATGTGAAAGAAATGTTAAGGCAGGAGGAGTACTAACGACTTGGAACCACGTGACAGAATATTTATAAACTGACATAACTGTTTCCATATTGACCAGTTTCAACATCTAACTGGTAGACTACACTGGATCATACTACAACAATAAAAATAAAGGATCAGAGAAGATTCCTTTTTAAACGCTGTTTATGAGCATTCACCTTTACTTTAAAAAGAAAAATTTGTTCTGGGAAAGGAAGGGCATCAGGTGAAAAGCACTGGTTAAGAAAGTGTTTTAATATTGAATACATGTATACACAGAGCCCTCTGCTGGTGATTAAAAGTATTGCTTTAGGAATAGGATTTCATATGAACCCAATTCTACTTAACCTGATATTAATGATCCAAAAGCCTCATTACCTAAATCTGTTACTATCCCTCAAATTCACTGTGCAAAACAAAGCAGTATTAGAGCATTTTTAAATGACTAGAAAATACATGTTGAATCTTTGATATTAAGTACTATTGTAGGACCATAAAAATCTCAACAAAGAAATTGTATATGCAGTTCTTTTTTAAAATACCCAAGGCAATAACTCATTCAACATGTAGCTCTTTAATGAATAAAACTTACCACACAGCAAAACAGTCTATAAATTTAAGTGTGCTTTAATCAGAAAAAAAAACCATTGGTTCTTCAGCACCATCAACTGCTCTACATGGAACTGGTTAAGATGGCAGACATGTGACCAACTAAGAAATTCATGCCACATTCCCTGAACAATGAAAGGTAAATGCATGAAGATTTAAAATAACGAAAACTTTATAGCAGCTTAAAATCTGGCCACTAATGAGTCCATTAAATCCTGACGTTTGCTGAGAAAAGACACTTCACCTGCTGCTATGTAACTCACAGGAGACCATAGCAAATGGCACTGTGGCTTCATGCCCCTATTCCTTTTAAACCTGTGCAGAACAATCTGCAAAATTTTTATATCTGTATGTGTGTAAATGTGCATACCACCGCACACATGCGGAGGGCACAGCAGAATTTGTGGGAGTCGGTTCTCTCCTTCCATCCCAAGGGGCCTGAAGATTGAATGCAGGTTGTCAGGCTTGGCTGCAAGTGCCCTTCCTTACACAGTCACCTCACCAGCCCCAGAGTTGGTCTATAAGAAATATTTGTTTGGCAAATAAAAATGAGATGCTTATTTCACTGGCAAATATTTAAAATAACCAGCTTCTCTACGGGGGCTTAAATACCAAAGAATAATATATATACATATATTCGTGTGTGTAAATATATATATGAATCAAAGCCACGTTACTTTCAAAAATAAGAATGAAAAGGATGGATATAAATCAATACAATTGAGAGTCCCTACATTACAAGCTCTCAAGTATGATAACATAGTTTTAAGCCTTTATATTTTCCAATCTGTGTTTTGGTAGGAACAGAAATAAAAATAGTTCTAAAAAATGAAAAAAAGGGGAAACAATTTGTTCTTTATTCTCTTGAGGTTGGAAAGTCCCTGCCTACATATAATTTCATAGCCAGAAAGTGGGCTTTATTGGCACACATCATTAACTACTATTTTATAGTAATAGTAACTATTCATGAAAAAATTCACTAAAGAAACATATAAATAATGTTTAATTCATATATAATTGAAACCATACAAAATTTGTAACACACCAATAATCAAACACCTCTAAAACTTGGTACACTAGAAACTGAACTGAGGCCAAGCAAACAGATCGAAAACTGCATCGCTCAAAATGCTCACGTGTGTCTATACCAGGCAGTAACAGCTGTCCTTCAGCCTCCTCCTGGCCTTCTTGAGATCCAGAAACTCATATATTTCAGAAAATAAACTCATTTTCAAAATAGTTTGTACAAGAGATAATAAAAATCAACATCAAGTTTTTCCTCCCGTTTATGATGATTTTTTCATAACTAAAAAGAAATTCCATATGTTTTGAAAACGGAAAATTGGTGACTAGAAGGCAGCCTAAGCCTTATGGTATAATAAACCCTTCAGCATAGAGAAACGCAAAAGGCAAGAATTAAACCAGGAAACATTAGAGAAGAAACATGTGCAGGACAAGCCAGACATAAAGCCATTAGAAAACCAGACCACAGTCGAGTTAAAAAAGCATGAAGCAGGGAGCTGGGACTTGGAAACCTTGACAATACTGTCTAGGGGAAACTGAGAAAGACTGGTTCACAAGCCAAAGGAAACCACCAGAGTTCATAGACAGACTGGTGCTCTCTAGCTGCTGTTTAGGCTTCGGTTAGGGACCATTAATTGAAGAGGTACGACAAAGGTCTCACTGAATTTCAGTTTTAGCTCTAAATTTTCCTACAAGTTAAGAACACAGTACACGTTATTCTTGGGAAAGCTGTTAAAATCCTAGGAAAGCAAACACACTACCTTGGAGTCACTAGAGTCAGGTCTAGTACTTACCTTTAGCAGGGTCTTTCAATGTCTTGCTTTTTAAAAATTAAATCTGAGAAAAAAGCCACATGACAAAATATTGCCAATATACTCAACACAAAGTGTGTGTGCGTAAATTCACTAGGTGGAATAACATCTAAGCTATCACTACTATGACTACCGTGTACTAATTTTTCCTTAAAGGAGAACTCCAGACATCTGAGAACTAAGAAGCCAGTTTCTTGAAATCAAGAAACACACAATTGCTTAACATACCTTGTAAAATCTGTCTGCTAGGTCCTGCTGTTTCTTTGAAGGATGGGCCATCTGTAGAGAATAAGGTACGTTATTTAAAAACATCTCTTCAATTCCTAATCCAAATGTTTGCAATTCGGAGTTCTTTGGTCAACTATATGATGGAGATGTGACTATACAGTCATATTAGACCTATAAAATTATTTTTTAATTTAATCAAGTAATTGAATAGAGGTAAATTTAGTGAGGGCAATTTTAAAATGTAACAATCGTATAGAATATTCTACAAATGATTATACTAAAAATAAAAATCACAAGAAATTCAAAACATCATGAAAATCTACCGATATTGTATTAATAAAATATCTTTTAGTACTTTCACAATTGAAAAATTCACAGAGAATGACATTATTACTTAGAGTTGGAAGGCCATGAATAGAAACCTGGAGCCAGATCCACTTGGCTGTGCTACTGTTTACACAGACAGCAGCCACTTTACTAAAATCCTGCCTTTTATCCCATGAACCACCTGAAGCACTATCCCTTGTCCACAAGCACAAAAGCAAAGTTACTGCCACAGATGTGCCCTGCAGTGACAAGACATAAAGGCCATGTGCCATTGGCCTGGGGTGAACTGCGAAAGATTTTAGCTGGGCTGTTGACAAGCGAATACACACTGGGAAAGTCCATGGGCTCATTGCTAACTTACTTTGTGGGAAAGGGTGAAAGCACACAAACTTAAATGACAGAATCACATGTGCTGCCAAGCATAATATAAACATATTTTTTCAAAATTTTAGATCAGACATATTCAATAGGTAAATGGGGGGAGGGTATTCTCTTAGTAAAGTTCCATTTCGAGAACACAAATAAAATTTTCTTTATGATGAAGATAAAAAGTACCATAATTTCTATACGTAACTGTCTAGAAACTACTGATCAGTTTTGTAATGAAACAAAACACAAACAGAAGTGGCAAAAGGCACACAGCATTTGTTTAGAAGGACCAGACAAGCTTTGTGAATATGAGTGCCAACTGCCTCTGGTCACTGGCTCGAGGTTGGCAGCACTGCAGTAGTGAACCACATGGAGAGTGCAGGGCAACACTACAACAAAGATACAAAAGCAGAAGGCAGCACAGGACAGAGGTATCATTCTACAGCACTCTCCTGAAAGATGCAGCTGCCATGGAAAGCCAACTGACAGTCAAACACATAACCATTATATAAGTCCAGCTCCAGAGCAAATCACCAAGGTTCTGACCAGCTACAGCAGTATGAGTGTCCCCACACCGAAGAAGTCCCTGGGCAAAACTGAGTCAATCAACTCATGCTTCTACAAAACTGACCATCTATAGCTAAATTCCCAAAGATTGTGACTGAAATGTTAAGCCACCTAGCCTGGGCCAATGAAGCTTCCTCTGAGGCCCCTAATCAGAACAGAGATTAGCTCATCACTCCTGGGTCCCCTTTAAAAGCCCCTTCCCTCTTCTCCTCCCAGTCCCACCCTCCATCCCTCTTCTGCTCCAATGCCCCTCACCAGTCCATTGATAGGGAAGGTCCTCCTCCCTTTCCCTAGCCTATCCAGTCTCATCAGGACTGGCTGCATCATCTTCCTCTGTAGCCTGATAAGGCTCCATCCACCTCAGGGGGAGGTGATCAAAGAGCAGGCCAATCAGTTCATGTCAGAGACAGCCCCTGCCCCTCTTACTGGGGAACCCACTTGGATACTGAGCTACCATGGGCTACATCTGAGCAGGGATTCTAGGATATCTCCATGCATGGTCCTTGGTTTGAGTGTCACTCTCAGAAAATAACCCTGGGCCCAGATTTTTTGGTTCTGTTGGTCACCTTGTAGAGATCCTGTCCCCTTTAGGTATTTCTATCTCCCTCTTCATTCATTAAGATTCCCTGCACTCTGCCCAAAGTTTGGCTATGAGTCTCAGCATCTTCTTTGATACCCTGCTGGGTAGAGTCTTTCAGAGGCCCTCTGTGGTAGGGTCCTGTCCTGTCCCCTGCTTTCTCCTGCTTCCAATGTCTATCTCATTTGCCCTTCTGAGTGAGGACTGAGCATCTTCCCTTGGGTTATCCTTCTTGCTTAGCTTCTCTAGGCATACTGATTTTAGTATGTTTAATATCCACTTATAAGTAAGTATATACCATGTGTGTCTTTCTGCTTCTCGGTTACCTCACTCAAATACATTATTTTTTTATTTTATTTTTATTGATTACAGTTTATTCACTTTGTATCCCAGATGTAGCCGCCTCCCCTAAGGGGGTTCAGTTTGGAAAGGAAGAAGTCAAAGTATCGCTCTTTGCATATGATATGATAGTATTCATCAATGACCCCAAAAATTCTACCAGGGAACTCCTACAGCTGATAAATACCTTCAGCCAAGTGGTTGGATACAAAATCAACTCAAAAATATCAGGAGCCTTCCTATACACAAAAGACAAATGGGCTGAGAAAGAAATTAGGGAAACAACACCCTTTACAATAGCCACAAAAGACATAAAGTAGCTTGGTGTAACTCTAACCAAGCAAGCCAAAGACTTGTATGAAAAAACTTTCAGTCTCTGAAGAAAGAAATAGAAGAAGATATCAGAAGATGGAAAGATCTCCATTGCTCATGACTTGGCAGGATTAACATATTAAAAATGGCCATCATACCAAAAGCAATCTACAGATCCAATGCAATTCCCATCAAATTACCAACACAATTCTTTACAGACCTTGAAAGAAAACTTCTCAACTTCATATGGAAAAACAAGAAAACCAGAATCGCTAAAACAATCTTCTACAATAAAAGATCTGGAGGTATCTCCATCCCTGATCTCAAGCTATACTATAGAGCAACAGTAATAAAAACTGCATGGTACTGGCATAGAAACCAGCTGGTGAATCAATTAAATCGAATAGAAGACCCAGAAATAAACCCACACACTTATGGGCACCTGATTTTTGACAAAGAAGCCAAAACCATACAATGGAAAAAAGATAGCATCTTCAACAAACGGTGCTGGTCTAAATGGATGTCTACATGTAGAAAAATGTGAATAGATCCTGTACAAAACTAAAAGCCAAAGACCTCAATATAAAAACGGACACATTAAACCTGTTAGAAGAAAAAGTGGGTAAGAGCCTTGAACTCACTGCACAGGAGACAACTTCCTGAACAGAACACCAACATTACAGGCTCTAAGATCAACGATCAATAAATGGGACCTCATGAAACTGAAAAGCTTCTGTAAAGCAAAGGACACTGTTGGAACAAATTAACAGCCTACAGATTGTGAAAGAATCTTCACCAACCCTGTATCTGACAGATGCCTAATATCTAGAATATATAAAGAACTTAAGAAGTTAAACAGCAACAAATCAAATACACTCTTTAATTTCAAAATATATTTCAAATAAAATGTTGTCTTTTGACAGTTCATAACTAACAAAATTTGAGACAAGACACTTTGATTTTGTCGTTACTGACTTCAATAATTCTGGATAAAAGAAATGTCTGAATGTGAAGTATTAGGTTCACAGAGAAGAATAATTTTAAATTTACATTCATGTTTATTTTTTAATTTATATTATTTTCGTATGCAAGGTGTACACACATTAGCATGAGTATGAACATATGAGTGTGAGGCCTGAGGTCAACATTCATGATTTCCTCCATTGCACTCCATGTGTACTCTCTGAAGAAAGGTTCTAATTGATCCTGAAGCCCATCTAGTCAGCTAGAGTCCAGTGGTTCTCAAGATGTGGGTCCCAACCCCCTTTGGAGTTGTGTATTAGATATATTGCATATCATAACACTAGCAAAATTACTGTATTAAGTAGCAACAAAATCATTTTATGGTTGGGGGTCAGCATAGCATGAGGAACTGTATTAAACAGTCCCGGCATTAGAAAGGTTGAGAACCACTGAGCTAGACTGTCTGTGAGCTTCAGGAATCCACCTGTATTTACTGGCCCAGGGTAGAGTTCCAGGAGCACACACCTCCTGCCTCCCAGTTGTTTATGTGTGTGCTGAGGAGCAGACTATGAGGCAGGCATGTCAAGGACTGGACCATCTCCCCAGCTCTCTATCTATAGCTCACTGCTAAGATGCATGACAGGGGATCAGTTAAGACTATACAAGCACACTCCATTAATAAGAACTTCTGGAAAGCAAGTGAAATAGAGAAAATAAAGAGAAATCAGATGATGTGAGCTTTATAATTTTTTATGGCTCTGGCTGGTGAGTGTCAAACCACCAAGGTAGTGAGTGTGTTTGCCTCAGTTCTTACCTCCAGGTTCCTGCCTCCACTCCCCTTGCTGTAAGGTGAAATAAACCCTTTCCCAAGTTGCTTTTGGTCATGGTCTTTATCACAGTAATAGAAAACAAATTCGGATATAAATTGGGGCTTAGTCATGTTTGGAGAGGACTGTGGGAGGAATGAGGATTTGGAACTGGGCTCTAAAGGCTGCAGAATGCTCCAAGCTTAAGCTGTTACAGGAGCTTGAAAAGTAAGACTGATAAGTAAAGTGTGGGGGACGGCGGTCTGGCCTGTGAAACTCTAGTGGGAAGTAAAGGCTATTGGGACCATTCCCATGATATTTTGGAACTGAAACTGTTGCTTTTGGGGGACAACTGATGCTGGTTAGCTAGATCTGGAGAATGAGCTTTGATTAAGAAGAGACTGGCATCTAGATGAAATCTTATGAGAAATGTTTGCTCAGGGTCAACATACAGATGCTATGGTCCAGAGAAGGCCAAGGCTACATCGCCAAACTTGATAATGTGTAAGAGTCTCCCACACAGCACTGATTTTGGTAACATAAAAGTTACAGCACTAAATGGGTAATGAAAGCAGTTTTGGCTTGATACTGTGAAAAGGCAAGCGAGATCATTGATGAAGACATAGTCTTAGTTGAGTACAGACCCAAGGATTAAAGGAGTTATGGGGGTGAAGCCGAGGCTTGACAGCATGTGGCAGGGTGGTAGTCTGTGAGGAGAGACCATCAGGCCATTGGTGAAGGTACAAGCTCAGTTCCAGTAGAGACCCAGCAAACTGGAGCTCCTAGGACCATGAGACATCTGACAAGGACAGTAACGGGTGTGAAGAGGAGCCTGAGCCTGTGAGACACGAGCTAGGGAAGTGGAGCTATCTGGGCCCAGAAGCACGAGTCTCACATGTCAGGCAACAGCTACAAGATTTGAAGTTCCATTTCCAGATCTGGGTTTCCTTCTCAAGTCGGTTTTAGCCAGTGTTTTTATGACAGCAACAGAAAGCAAACTAGGACAGTGTTCTATAGAGCCATGTAGAAGCCTCACCCTGAAATATTGTTTAAGGAGCACACTTGGAAACCCATCACTAAGAAGGCAGAGACAGAACTACATCAGCCTGTGGTTGTGTAATGAGCTCCAGGCCAGCCAGGGTTACAGACTGATACCCTGTCTCAAAAGGCCAAATCAAGTAAGCCAATTAATCATTTAAATAATTAAAGTATTATGTGCCAAAAATTGTATTTTTTGCTTATATTTGCAAAAATACTCCAGAAATTATGTTAAAAATTTGTGAGGAATAAGAAAGTTTTCAAAATTATTTTGGAATAATGTATATGAGCAAAAATATTGAAAAATCAAGGTTTAGACTTGCCAGTATAACTGTTTCAAAACAGCGTATTATAGATTAAAAGAGGTAGTGCAAACTGAGTGACTGTTAATGCCTAAAATATAGGAAGAACTCAACTCAAAGGAGAAATGTTGTCAGACTGAAAACAGCCCGTACAACACTGGGGCGGTTACAGCTAAGACTGGGCTGCCCTCCTCCAATCGCCAGGTGGGCTGCTCCGACCCAAATACATCAACACATAATAAAAAGGTGGAGGAAATGATTCGTAGTGGTGCTTGTAGCTTAAATAGAGGCAATGGTTTCACAGGGATAAACGAATCCCTGAGATCAAGGTGTAAGCATTGAATGTACACAGCATTTTTTTACCAATCATATTTCAATAAGGAATTTTGCAACTTTGAAGACTACAACATTGGGCCTTAGAATACCCAATCTTTAAGGCTCTTCTCACTGTTTTCATATGTAAAGTTCAGTATTCTGTCCATATGGCCAGTATAGCTAAGTGCATAATTTATTTAAGGTATCCTCATATTGTGTTACCTAAGCAGTTCTAGTAATCTCTACTCGTAACTCGTGAATAAATGATCTGAAATAAAATATGTTGATAAATACTTTATAACTTAGTACCTACTATTATAGAAAAATTTCTGAAGGAAAATTTAAGTAAATATTAGACAGTCAGCATAAATAGTTATAGTGAATTGAAAAATCTCTAGTATTTTCATAACAAACTGCAAAAAGCCTTGTCACACTTAAAACAATTATAATTTTCATTTGCTAAGCTTCAACTGTTTCCCATTCACAATCAAATACTAACATTTTATTGTTATACTCACTAGAAAACAAAAGAACAGAAAAAAATTAAATCCACTCCTTTACTCTCATATTACAGTACAATAAAAAGAAACTAAACCTGGAAACCAGTTAAACATATTAGAGGCTGAATACGTGTCTTTCAAAAGACCCTTACCTAGGCAAAGTTATGTCACCCATCCTGTCTGGAAGGCTAGTCCTCTGTAGGTGCCCTGGCTGCACTCACCGTGAGAATGCAAGTGCCCGTGTCCATGAGCATGATCATGGCTGTGTCCATGTTTGGCTTCATGACTGTGGCAATGATCTTCGTGGCCATGGGTGTGATCTAGAGCACCATTAAAGAGGGAATGACTGTGTCCATGACCTAGAAAAGAAAGAATATTTGAACAGAAGACATGTAAAAGCACGTAGCTGATTACAATAACACTAGTTAGAAAAATCCTGATTCCAGATTCAATGCAGCAACCACTTGCTTCTAATAAGCACTGCCAATCCACTCAAACAATCCCGAGTTCCTACCATGGAGCACAGGAATAAACTTGGAAGGCCTGGAAAGGCAAATCCAGCAGCATTTACAGGAGACCTGCACCTCAGATTGTCTTCCAGAAGGCTGGAAAGAGGATCTCAGCCAATCACCCATCTTCAAAGTCAAAAAGATACAGAAAAAAAAAAAAAAGGCACCATGTCATAGCTCTGGCAATCAGTGAGAACCGCAGAACACAGGGAAGGCCATTAGCTAAAGCAGCTATGAGGCCACATTAAGGGAACACAGTCTTCCCTCCCCTGACCAGGAGAGAAGCAACTCAAAGCCACCAAGCTCTAGATAACAGGGAGATCACATTGGTTTCGGTGTACTGTTAAAGTACTGACTTCTGGTTAGTCAGTATTTTGTCTAGCACTGCATTTCACTGGCACAGTTTCCAGTCTTCTAGGGTCTCCCAGGTGGAGGGCTCAGCTGAGCTCCAGGCACTAAGACAACAGTGGGAAACTCCAGTGGAAGTCAGCTGCTGCCGCCATTGAATTAGGAAAACTCAGAGAGACAGAGTCCACAAGAACTCTGAAAAGCAGCAACACACTCCTAAGATCCTAAAAGTGTGTACAGCCTATGTATACACCTAGCAAAGACCTGAAAGACAAGAAATTGCCAATCATTGTTCATTGACCTTGAGACCCTGAGCAAGCAAGAAATAAAAGTTAGGGCTGTCTGGTAAACTAGGAAGTAGAGTTGAAAGATGTACCTTCTCACAAAGCTCCCTTTGCCAAAAGAGGAAGATTTACAATCAAGTCATTTAAGGAAATTGACTAAACTCTGAGTGACTACTAAATCATACCTATTTAAGTGTGACCACTAGTAGGACAGTATAAAATCAAAAGGAAGAATTTTTTTTAATTGGAAAATGTCTGTTATTTATTAGCACTTGTTTCTCTAAAAACACAAACACAAGAACTTAGCATCCAGAGTAACTCGCCCCTGTGACTAGGGGGCCACCAGGACAGAGGCTGTGGGGCTTTCCTTGTACCCCAAGCCTTGGCTTCCTCACTCACTCCAAGGCTCCAATGCTACCTCTGAAAAAGGTAAATCGCCAAGCACAGGAAGGTCACAATCACCGTAAGGCTATGATGCTAACTGCTGCATATTGCAGCCCATAACTCTACCAACAGTATCAAACCCATCATCCAAGAGCTGCTCCCAATGACCCTTGCTGTCCTAACTCACTGGGCTCCAGCCTGCCTCCTGCATACGGCAGGCACTAACATCCACATGTAGTGTCTGTGTTCAAGAATAAAGATTTGTTCAGAACAATTCAGGTCATCACTATAGTGCTTAAACCTCTGTGTCTACTGGAGTATATCATACCCTTGACAGGCTGGTTAAAAGGCAGCGCAATGCATGGCAAGTATGGACAACTGCCCTACTGCCAAACTTGCTCTCCATCCATATGGACACCACCCCAGTCAACGCCAAAATCTTGACATCAGTACTGACATGGTTGACTAAAGTTATATTCATATGAAACAGGAATCCATTCCTTCATTAAATGGAGATCAACGGTATCGGGCATATTCTCAGGAAGCATCTTGGATGGCGCTGGAGGATCCTGGCTTTCAGGTTCTGGAGGGATAGCTGGCACAGCTTCTCCCTTTCTAGGCATCCAGAAATCCATGGATTGCTCACTCTATTTGTGGCCTGAAGATGCGGTTTGGTATGAGGCCCACTACCTGAGAAATGATCCTGTCCACTCCTGCTTCCAACATGCCTGACTGAGCAACTCTCTGACTCAGCCCATTTTGAAACTTCCTTCTTGCACTTTGTGTCCGGAAAGCATCTTGTTCAATGTAGGATTCCATTCCTGTTTGTCCAATGTGTTGACACAAAGTTATATACCTTCTGCCTCAAATTCTGGTAAGCTAGCTTGGTGTCCACATCAGCCAGGCAGTCCAGTGAAAGCTGTTAAACAGACCACGGCAATTGAGCTGCTCCACTATGAGGGTGATGAGCTGTGGATCTCTAAGAGGCACTGAAGCAGGGTTGACTGGATTTCCTGTCCAACTAGAGCCTCCCCCGACGCCTGCTCCCGCAATGTGTGCCAAGGCTGCGCCCTGCACCCTGAGCCTGCACTAGCCCTGGGCTCTGTTGCTCCTCAGGGAGCCACAGGCTGAGCAGTGCAGACACGGAGGAGGAGGCCATGAGGGAGATAGCGGGGTGGGAGGCAGCGGAGTACTAGGTACTCCATACTCCAAAAGGAAGATTTTAAAATAAAAACGATCAGATAACTCAATGGTCACATCTACAAGAAACATATGATTTATCAATCAGTCCAGGCTCAGGCCATGCAAATGTATAGGAATGTACGCCACATACAAAGAACAGCTAACTGAACATTTCTGAAAAAGGCCAGAGACACACTTGGTAGGTAGATTTTAAACAGCTATTATAAACGTATTCGACAAGAAAAAAGAAACTGTGTGTAAAGAGTCATTACAGTAAGTCACCAACAATAACAGCAAAGAAATTATAAAATTATAAAACCAGGTGTAGCAGCTCACAGGAGGCTAAGGAAGAAGAGCAGCAATTAAAGGCTCAGCATGAGCTAACGCAACACCCTGTTCTAAAACAACAAAAATGTATATGAAAGGAGTGCAGAGAGAAGGGAAACAATTTAAAATGCCAAACATTCTGGAATTAAAGCATAAAAGCAAAACAAAGCAGCCATTGGAAGGACTCAGTAAGAGTTCTGAGCTGCAACTGTGGCTAATGTACAGATAAGTAAATAAAGATCATATTCTCAAAAGCAGAAAGAAAAGGGACTGGAAAAAAATATATAAGTCAGAGTAAGACACAAGAAAAACAGGAACCAATGGCCAAAAATCACCACAGATTGATGACCACACAGTCAAGAAATCCACCAAAGTCCAAGCAGAACGTCCGTCAGATCAGAACTGGCACAGTTGATGAAAGCCAAACATAAGGAGAGAATCTGGAAGGTCATCTTTTTTTGCTGCATCACTGACATGCACCAGCACCTCAGATACTAATGGTTCACTTCTCCAGAGAAATCTCAGATTTGCAGAGCAGCCCTCGGAAAGACCAGACAACAGTGGGTCCTCTCCTTGTTTCTGTCTCAGTTAACACCAGTGTTGCACTGAGAGTGTGTCTTCTAGACAGCAGCAACAGCCCAAGAAGTGTGGATCTCACTCTGTATCCAAGGTTGGCCTAGAACTAACAATCCTCCGGCCCCAGCCTCCCAATCACTGGAATTACAGATCGTGCTCTTACTGTCTAGATGTGATATCAGGCTGACTCAGGGTCTTAACTGAACATTACACACGAGCATGTTAACACATTTGCAGTCTGATAGCTTGCCTATAATCGGCTTCCCGGACAAAAGGTGAAAGAACAAGAAAGGATATGGAGCAGCAAAGCTGAAAAGCAAGTAGAATGTTGGATGCTTTTCCATATGCCAAAAACATCTTTGTCAACATAAGTGCCATGGCATGTACATGTACATACATGCACGCAAGCACACATACACACATAAGCACACACGTCAAATAAAGAAATAAGTAAATTAGTAAATAAATGAATGAAAAATGAAACAAAAGAAAGAAATCCTAGAGGCCAAAATGCTGTGTATAGATACTGAAATGGTAGCGGTAGGGAACAGAACTCAAATTTTATAATCTACAGAACTCCCTTTAAAATAAAGGAGAATTTGAGGTAATACAGATGAACAAAGCCTGGCCTCTCAATATATTAAAGGGCTTTTGGGATAAATCAAATGACATTAAAGAGTAGTTCAAGCCCACACAAAGAAAAATGAAAACCAGCAAAATAGCTACAAAAGCACTGAGTTTGTGTCCATAATGCTGTTTGTAGTGGCACAAGCCAATCAGTAGAGAACTGTGTTGCTGGGTTACATGTATGCATTTCAATGACATCCAAGGACGAGAAAAGAACAAAAGCACACTGGGCAGAGCTGTTGTACACACTGAAGTAACTTACTAAACACCTGTTATCCCTGAGACAATCATTAAAAGTTTTCTTAAGAAAATGACTGGAAAAATGCTTACTCCTCCCAAGTGGGAAATATCTCAAACTCACTCATTACAAAGAATAAATACAAACAGATGGAAGAACAAACTAGGTAGCAAAAAACCATCAGATCAAAGCAAAAGCATTAATATAGAGGATTGGATATTCATGCCTCTGGAATATGAAATTCCTGAAACAGAGGGGGGAAAATAATAAGGGGGAAAAAAAGGAAGAATAAAAGTAAGACAAAAATTAGACTATGTTATACTTTCATTTCTGTCATTGTGATGAAATATTCTGAAGAAAAAAGTAAAAAGTAAAAGCAATTATGGAGAAAAAAGTGTTTATTTTAGCTTGCAAATCTAGGTTTCAGTCAAGACGGGAACTTCAAACAACTATTTCTATCACATCCACAGGTGAGCTAGCTTGCTTCTAAGCTGAGTTTCAGGAACCTTGCCTAAAGAATGGTACTGCCACATCAGTTCCCTGCAGTGAGACAGTCCCCCTCAAGGATGCCCACCTAACCTACACAGACTTTCACTGAAACTCTACCCAGGAGATTACAGGCTGTGTCAGTGACAATTAATGCTAACTATCACAGAGGAAGCACAAATTAACCCCTATATAAAAAGTTAAATACACGCATCCACTGGGAAATGATATTTACAACACATAAGACAAAGGAAAGTAGCACTACTAGAAGTAGTACTGTAACTTATAAACAAACTGGGAAAAAAAACAACAGAGAAACAGCTGTCTAGGAACACACTAGCAGAACATTCAACTTCTCTACTTACGAGAGACATGAAAAAAATTAGAAGACACCTGTATCAATGTGAGCAAAACCGCCTTAAGACTGGGGACAAAGTTATTACTTACATTTATTTTTAGAAGTAAATGTGAGTGACAGCCATTTTGGAAGGCAATTTAAAAACCAGAAGCATTAAAAGAACTGTAATGATAGAAATGTTCTAGATCTAAACTGCAACATGGCAGCTTCATATGCTCTCTTAATTCCCTCTGATTCTGGATCGGTTTTTTGTTGGTTTGGTTGGTTGGTTAGTTTTGGTTTACTTTTTGTTTGTTTTGACTTTTATTTTGCTTTGTGGTTGAGACAGTGTCTCACTATGTACCCTAGATAACCTGGAATTCACTAGGTAGAACAGGTAAGCCTGAAACTAGCATTAATCCTCCTGCTTCAATCACCCAAGTGTTGGGATTATACATATGCACTAGGCCTGACTTGATATCATGGAGTGATTTGCAGCCACTGACAATGTGAGTCCATTACAATAAAATGATTTCATGAATTAATAAAAACTGCAAGGTATTAGGTCAAACTCTATCAATGAAAAGATCATAAAAATACATACAGTAAATCACAAATACACACACATTTTAAATTAGTAACTAGATTTGTGGTTTTCTCCTACTTGGTTTTTTTTTTAATATGAATTAAATATTACATAAAGCAGAAGAGCAACAGAAGTCTGAAGAAATGTGACCAATATGATAATGTGCATAAAAACTCTGACAGACACTGGGATGAAGAGCTATGGAAACGTACAAGGGATGGCTCAGAAGACATTTCTGAGTACCTAGACATACTTTTGCAACTTTAAAATTATTAATTTTCTTGAATATTTATTGACAGCAACATGCAAGATAGATAGATGGATGGATAGCTGGATAGAGAGACAGACAGGCAGGCAGAGAGAAGAAACAAAAGAAGAAATGGGAACTGGCAAGGATATCTGTCAAGTCTGAAGACCTGAACCCAAGTCCCAGAACTTGGTGGATGAAGAGAACCAGCTCTTAAGCTATCCTCTAACACGCACACACACACACACAACTGTTAAAAAATGAAGAAACAAATAGTTCTAACCATCATACCAGAGCCATGAGAATGTCCATGACCTCCATGATTGAAAACAAATATTCCTACTAGGTTTACCACAAATCCAAGAATTGAAACAAGCAGCAGTCTCTCATGGTGTACATCTGGAGGAGCCAATGCTCTCTAGAAAACACAAAATACAAAGAGACAATGTTGATGTAATTCCAGACTGAGCAACTAGTGGCAATATAATGCAGTACTAACATTTTAGTACATTTTACTTTCAGAAATAAAAGTGTCTAAAACTACATGCCAAAAGTTCAGACTAGTATTCACAAATTGCAGATAAGGATCAATTACTGTTTCCAAATACAGGTAAATATGTATGAGGATATTTGTTTCCAAACCTGTTCCTCTTGCTCTCTGTAAGTTTACTAAGCTTTACATTTTCCTTCCATTCTTAGAAAATGAGTATCAAGCATTAAAAGTTCACTAGTTAAACTCTCAGGTTCTAGATGGCCTTAAAAACAATTCCTAAAAGATCTCGTTACTCAGACTGCACCTCTACTTCTCAGTGACAACACTTCATTCACAGTTTTACAGCTCTACCATTGTACTGTCTTCCACCTCAAGAGACTTCATATATATGTAATTTTTTCAAATATTTCATTAAGTCCTTCTGCACACACATATTCTGTCTAACCTAACACAAACCTCAACAGATGATAGTTTAAAAACTCTATTACTGTTACAATCTTTAAAACATTTTCATTGAAAAAGTTATTTCCTGACTCTGATTATCTACTGTACCTCAACTCCTTCTGAGAAAATAAAGAAAGCAGTGAAGATCAAAAACAGCCCATTGACAAAGCCAGCCAGAACTTCCGCTCTAACATACCTAAAGAAAAGCAAGGTAAACAGTCAATTTCACTTCTTAGAATCCAAATGCATATATACATTTCTAAAACTGTAAACCATATTATATAATTTTTAAGTGCCAACAAAGTCTTTGTATTTACAGAATACATTTTATACTGAGAAACAAATGAGAAAATTAACTGTGAATGCCACACAATACACAGACTTCCAGAAAGCAAAAAGCCTCCTGATAATAAATGGGCTTAAAAACGCCTGTCACAGAAAAGAAATCACAACTCCTCACTGCAGAAAGGGCAAGACCAAGCAAGAGGGCAAAGAAAGTAAGAGAAAGTGTCTAGGAAATTGGGTCTTAAATGTGCTGATTTCTCCTTTTCTGAGGACTCATGCTCTGCTTTGTACCCTGTAGCTGTGTAATCTTCAGGAAATAGAAGCTTTGATCTCAAGTTAAGGATAAAGTATTCCTGTATTATGGCAGAGACAACTTGAGATATACAATGTTCTCTTTCTAAAACTAAATATTCAGTCTAAACCTTCATTTATCTATTTTTACAAGTAACTCTATCTTCACATCATTCTATGAAACCATTTTTAAATGCCCATTCTTTATCTCTGGGATCAGAAGTTTACTGCTTCCTACTAAGGTAAAGCACTGGGGAAGGGTCTCACTTTTCTATAAGGCATGTTTGCTTAAAGCCAAGGAAACAACTTTACCTTTCCATTTCTACATATCTAAACATTAGTCAAAGGGTGTTCAGGTCAGCTAGTCCTTCCTTCACACTAAAAAGTATCAAAAGTGCTCTTCCAGACACTGTATGGTGGCATTCACCTGCAACCCCAGCACACATGCTGGACCAGGAGGATTCTAAGTTAGACTATGGAAGGAGCCTGTCTTTAAAACAAAACAAAAAAACAAAACCCACATTGGCTTTTTTTCTTTCTTTCTTTCTTTTTTTTTTTTTGGTTTTTCAAGACAGGGTTGTTGCATGCTATTTGATCACACTTTGAACCCCAAGATTGTTTACTGGGAAAACCTGTTTGCAGTTGTAATGTGGCTCAACCCTAGCACACACCTTTAATCCATGAGCTTTTTGTTTACTGTAAACAGGATTAAATATAGTCAGCCACAGGTCAACAGGCCAAGCAAGCAGTTGACAGGGAGTAAACATAGGAAAAAAACAAAGAGAGTGAGAAGTCCTTAGGACCAATAGAGAGATGAATCGGAAGCAGAAAGGAGGAACTTTCAGTTTGAAGGGCTTTTAACAGGAAGTAATTTTCCTTCTGGGGTGTTGGCTGAGTAGGAAGATCTGTGGTTCTGCCTCTCTGAGCTAGCAGGCTTTCACTCCAGCATCTGGCTCCTGACTATTGGTAAAACTGAACATTTGGGATTTTGTTTAAAAATAACTCAGGGTTTCTCTGTAGAGCCTTGACGGTCCTGGGACTTACTCTGTAGAACAAGCTGGCCTTAAATTCAGAGATCTGCTTGACTCTGCCTCCCAAGTGCTGGGAAGAAACACACCACCACCTTAACTTTCTATGTCAACTTCTAAAATGTAATGCTTTGTTATAAAAACCTTTTTTTAAGATAACATTTTTCTTTTCTGATAGAATACCGTCATGTGCCAAAACTCTCTCAGGATGCCCTGGAAATACAGAGCCTTAGCTGGGCTTGAAATTATCTCCACATTCTGGAAGCACAGTAATATGCAACCATGGCAGGCTGAACAAACTCTTTATAGGTCCTCTATCCAGTTATATCTGAGTGTATTCTATTAAGCTCCATTTTCAAACAAATACAAGTAAATTAAATCCACGTATTATCTGTCAAAGCATGTACTTTTTTGGAGGAAAGTTTACTAACTTCAAATACTACATAGCCAGCTTTCTATAATTTCTATAATTTACACTTGTTTAATAAATCAGCAGGATTATTGTTCACACCAAAGAATATTAATCTCTCCCTCTAGTCCCATATTAATACTTGACAGAAAGATTTTTATCCTCAGTTCACTGAATTTCAAGATCAAAGGCATGAAATTTTTAGGTATCTTTTGGTTCCCAATTTCTAGCTTGGTAGATGTTTCATGCATTCTCATAAACTTCTGGATTAGCATTAGTATATTACTGTACCTGGTTGCAGGTTTAAAATGAAGAAGAAAAAAAACCTAGACAAATGATGTTAGATGATCATGTTTACCTGACAGACTGAGTCTTGGAATTAAAGCGTGTAATTTGTGAAAGTAGACTACCTCAGCATGTCTCGTGTGTGAATTCTTCTGCCAAGGCAAAATGAGGGCACAAGCACAGACTGAAAAGATGTGGAGGAAACAGGCCAAGAGGGAGGGCAAGAAGAAGAGTCAGGAAAGATGAATATGAGATATGAGGCTGTAAGTAAAAGTGAGAGAGACAGGCAGAAGACTTCCAGAAGGCAGGGCCAGAGGAGAATCAGAGGGAGATGCAAGCACCAATGAGTTGGAGCAAAGAGGAAGTGCAGATAGAGAGTGGATGCAAACGTGAGGAAACTCAAAGGAGAGATGAAGTAGGGATGCACAGAAGGAAGAACAGCTAAAAAGGGATGCTAATTCTCATCTCTGTTTGCAAATGAACAGAATTATGCTAAGAAATGTTCTATGAGCTCAAAGCAGAAAAAAAAAATCAGGAGGCTTATATCAAATAATGAAAAACCCATTGATTCCCCAGTTAGTGGGGCAGGAAGCCAATTCTGCCTCTAATCTGGTTCATCAAAGGTCTTTGCATGGTACGTGGCTGAGAGATGGAAATCACCATACATAAGAGCAAAGCCAAAAGGACAAATAAAACCATGTTATGAAATAATTTTCAATAACAGCACAGTATCCCTTCAGTAAAAGAAAAGAAATATGCTCAGTTTCATATGATTTTCTTTGTCAAAAAAATAGGCTATGAGGAATCTTCATACAGCAGCAATACAGCTCCTAAATTCCTTTGGTAAACCTAAGGGCTTATCTCCCGAACAAAAGATTCTATACACGAATAAAATTACATTACAGATTCTGATCAAATATTTTTTAAAAAGCTATTTCTTTCATTTTTGAGATTATAATATAATTATATCATTTTTCCCTTCTTTTTTCTTCCTTCATGTATCTTTAAAACAGGCGAATCTAATCCAGGAAGTCAGAATATTAACCTTGAAGGAAGTACAGGAGGAGGAGAGGCCTGAGGGGCATTTCAAGAGCTCAAATCACACAAGTAAACTCAACTTCTAAAAACTCATTGTCTTAAGAGCTGTATATTTTTCTGTGTATCTTACAGTACATGGAAAATATTTTAAAGTCTTACCCATAAGAGAAAGCATCATTATCTCTCCACTTTGAAATTACAGAAGCTGCCAATCCGGCCAATATGGCAGTACTATCAAAAAACATGTGGAATGAGTCAGAGATCAAGCCAAGGCTGAAAAAGAACAAATAAAATGGTACATTATAACACAAAGCAAACAGTAAAGCATTCTCCCTGAAAACTAAGGTTCATCCTGAATTACCTTCTAAGGCAGCATTGAAATACAACAAACAGAAAGATCCTATAAACTAAAAGGCCAGTGCTGTTGAGAATGGTAAAAAAGCAGCCATGTGCAGGATGGGAATTACTTTCTGTCCAGTCACAAGCAAAGGTCAAGTTTTATTAAGAGAAGGGTAGAAAAACTACTGCCATGGGGAAGGCTCCTATCCTTGGGCAAAAGAAGTCTTCTATTGTTATTGTTTTTTTAAGATTTACTCTTTTATTTTATGTGTATGTATATGCATATATTTATGTGCACCCCATGTGTGCCTGACGCCCATGGAGGCCATCAGAGATCCCTACATCTAGAGTTACAGATGCTTATGAGCTGCCATGTGGATAACTGAACCTGGGTATAACCACTGAGTTATCTCTTCAGCCCCAACTCTCTTACTACTAACTGTACCACTCCCAGGTCTTGACTCAGCTGTGGAGGGAAGAGGTTAAAAAAAAAAAACAAAACAGGATAAGGAGGAGGAGATGTAGGAACATGAAGAACACCCTTCTTAAGACACCAGCTCTGTCTCACCCTGTGATGCCCTCTCTGTGTTTTGATACAATTAGAAGGCCCTTTCACCAGATGCCAGAACCTTCATATTAGACTTTACAGCTTCCAGAAACATAGGTTTAACAAGCCTCTACTCTTTATTTAAAAAAAAATAAAGAACAAATGAACTCTGACACTCATTGAACCAGGACCACCTGAGTCTAAAGCTGCAGTGGAACTCACCATGTCTTCACCAAGCACGTGACATGGCAATAGGAATCTACCAAGACCACAGAGAGAGCTGGCTGCAGGGCAGGTGAAGACTTGCTGAAAGCTGAGAACAGATCAAGTAGTGCTCAAATACTCTAAATGGTACACTAAGTAAAGGTCAGTAGGAACCATCAGAAAAACTGAACAGTCACTTAGTGAAATTAATCAGCAAAAACAACCCCCCTAACTCAAACCTAGGCCAACTATTGACCACACAGTCTTCAAAGCTCTACCACAGGAACGGTCAGGAAGAAAAACAGGTGGGTCATTTCTGGGCATAGTAACTATAAACCTCAGGCTTTACTTTATATTTTAAATATAAAACTCAATATGTAATGAACATTTATAACATAAAATAATGATGTGACATATGTAAAAGGACAAGATGTGGAGCGCTGTCAAAGACTCCCGGTCAAGACCTAAAGCAAACAACAAAATCAGAACCAGAAATGGTCTAGATGTTACATCAGAAACTTTAAAATAAATGTAATTAGGGGCTAAAGAACAGCTCAGCAGCTAAAACACCAGATTAAATTTGTTAACACCTACACAGTGGGTCACCACTGCCTGTAACTGCCTGTAACTCCTGTTCCAGAGGATTCAACCCCTTCTTCCGACCTCTGTGTGCACCAGGCATGCACTGGTGTACAGACAAAACACAAATACTAATATAGAAATAATTAATGTTCTAAAGATTATGGTATGGAGCTGTAGAACATTCATGAACAAAAGGAGAATTTCCATAGACAGAAAGTTTACACAAAAGAATCAAATGAAGTAGCTGAGAATTATCCAAACTTCCTGAAAGAAAATGAACTACAATCCAGGATAATTAGTGAGTACCCACAGGGGAAGTGGGGAACCCTACATACTTTACACAGACACCAAGGAGAAAGGAAAAAGAAGAAAGTTTAATAGAAAGGAAAAAAAAAAGATGAGTCATAGATTATTCTTACTGGAAATGATCCAAGTCAGAACATAATATGGCAACATGTTCAAAGAACATAAGAAAAAAGTTTGGCTTACTTCTACTACCTTTAAGGACAACTAAGAATTTTTTTCCTTTGGAAAAAAAATATCAAAATCAAAAGTTGATTCTTTGACAACATTTACATCAACTAATCCATAAAAAAGACTCAGCAGCAGGTGTGAGACTGTAATCCCAGAACTCGAAAGCTAAGGGGCTGTTGAGGCCAAATGGGCTACACAGTGAGAACCTTTATCAAAACAAATTAAAACAAAAACAATGACAACAAAACATTCTTACCACTAAGAACCAAAAATGAAGAGGGGCACTTTACAGAACTGAAAGGAATAATAAGGAAAAATTATGAGCCATATGTCAACAAATTACCTGAAAACAAAGTACTGAGAGGTAACTAATCTCATAAATCTGTCTGAAAGTTAATCTGAAACCTATGGGAAGAAAAGATTGATTTAGTTGTATTGAAACTTCCAGCAGCAACAACCACCAACAAAATGCCCACTGATAGCTTCACTAATTCACAAGCATTTAGAAACATAATTAATATCAATCTTTTACAAACACTTGGGCAAAACAGAATATAAGAGAATGCTTCCCCAGGATTAAGACCACTGTTAAGACCAAAACCAGTAAGAGAAAGAAACTGTGTAGAAGTACCTCTTGTAAATATGAATCCCAAAAAGACACCAGCCAGCAGATCCAGTAATACACTTCAAGATTAAACATATCCTAACCAACTAGGACTAAAACCAAGAATGCAAGGATGGCTTCATATATGAAAGTTGGTCATTCAAATGCACCATATGACTAAAGGAGAAAAAAAATTTCAACAGACAAAAAACATTGCATAAAATGTAACATCCCTGGTGATAAAAATACACAACACTTTTGGGTAGAGTGCAAGGAATCTTATGAAAGAAAGGGGAGATAATAAGATCTGGTGAGAATAGGAGCTCCACAAGGAGAACAACAGAACCAAAGAATCTGGCACAGGGGTCTTTGGTGAGACCAATACTCCAAACAAGGACCATACATGGAGATAACCTAGAACCCCTGCACAGAAGTAGCCCATGACAGCTCAGTGTCCAAGAAGGTTCCTCAGTAATAGGAAAGGAACCGGCTCTAACATAAACTCCTGGGATGGCTGTTTGATCACCTCCACCTGAGGGGGGAGCAGCCTCACCAGTCCACAGAGGAAGACAATGAAGCCAGTCCTGATGAGACCTGATAGGGTCAGATGGAAGGGGAGAAGGACATCCCCTGTCACTGGACTGGGGGTGAGGCATAGAAGAAGAGGGAAGGAAGGTGGGATTGGGAGGGGATAAGAGAGGGGGCTACAGCTGGGATACAAAGTGAATAAACTGTAATTAATAATAAAATTAAATTTTAAAAATGTACAAATTTAAAATGCCAAGAATCTTTTTAACTCTCTGGATGGTAGCTACAAAAATATATAACTGATATCATCATTCAATGGTAAAATTAACTGACTACTTAATTAGTAGTGAAAAGCTGTTTTCACCAAAGATCAGGAACATGACAAGTGTCCCTTTTCATTTATTTATCATTTTACTAGAGAATCTAAATAAGGTAGGAAATACAATCAAAGTTCCTAAGATTAGAAGAAAAAAAATAAAGATTAGAAAAAAAAATTTATGTAGGTGCTATTATCTTAATATAGAAAATCTTAAAAGAATATGCAAAAAACCCTGTTTGAGTTAATAAATTAACTCAGTAATCTTGCAGGATAAACGTTATCAACATCAAAATAATTTACATTCTTACATGAAAACAAAGAACAATAATTAAATTAAAAATTTTCCATTTACAATAGCACTCAAAAGAAAAATTAACATTTTAAAGGATAAATTTAACAAATTCCAAAACATATACTCTCAAAACTACAAAATATTGATGAAATTAAAGATTACCTAAATAGAGGAAAACTTTCATGTTTATAAATCAAAAGAACAAAAACCTTTTTTAGTATTTGTGTCTGAACTATACTTCAGAGACACTAAATACATGCTCTCCCACTGAGCTATGCCCTGCACCAACAAAACAATATTCCTTAACCTTCATTTCAGAACTAAGCAAAGCTTCAGGAAGGTGTGAATCATTTTTGTTCAGGGACAGTGCTCATCTGAGCACCATTGTCAGTACATGTGAAACATTAGGAAGAACTCAGAGAGCGATACTTCCCCCAAATGAGCTACATTTTCAATTTATTACCTACTGAGAGAGTGTCAGGCCAATCCTAAACTTCATATTAAAAGAAGCATGGGGGCTGGAGATATCTCAGCAGTTAAAAACATTTGTTGCTCTCTCAGAGCATCTAGGTTCACCACCCACATGGTGGCTCATAACCACCCATAACTCCAGTTCTAGGGGATCCGACACCCTCTTTTGATCTCTACCAGGAAAGCACATGGTACACACACACATATGCAGGCAAAACACTCATACACATAAAATAAATAAACCTAAAAAATATAATTCATATCAAAAAAGCAGTGGTTCTATATAAAACAATATTCGTGAAAAAGAGGAGCAAAGATGGAGGGCTTACACTTCCCAATTTCAAAAGTATCAGAGTTACATTAATTAAAACAGTGGGGGCTGGCATGAAGGCAAACAGCCACCAATTTATGCAAATCCAAGGCTCATAAATATCCACCCCATGAATGGAAGACCACTACATCCACACTTAAACACAGGGCTCAAGATGGCCCTCACCCAGCAGCACTCTGGCCACCTTGTCAAGGATATGGCTGTCACAGTTTCCACTTCCATACATCCACAAGAGCTCCTTCTATGGCAGCAGACACCGTAAGGCCCCTCAGAGCTCCTACAGCTCTGTCCTAGTCCCAAGCACAGCTGAAGCCACCTTTCTTGGTAGAAACTGCTTGCCTGGGGAACTAGGTCTCATCCACCACCTCTCACTTCCACTTCCGCTTTAACTCTCTGCCACTCAACTCTTCCCCTGGTTCTGGATCCCAGGAAGAACTACCACAGACCTGAGTTGTATCTGCTTTACCTTTAGTCCCTACAGCCCTAAGAAGTGGCAAGGCAACACTTCAACTTTTTTTTCTTTTAAACTTTCCTTTCCAAATCAGAGGCTAACCTTATGTCCATGTCCTGTTTCCATTTTCTCATTTATACAGGCAGCTTTCTTCTGGGCAGGCAGCTTGGCCTCAGCTACCCATCTCATAAGGTGAATCAGGACCCTGTGATTGCTGCTACAGGGCACACAACTCCTCACACCTGGAGAAAGTCATCCTGGATTCTTTCCGCACATGCCCCATCCTCAGACACCTTAACTTCAGCTCAGCAAGAAAGACACCATCACTCTTCCCAAACTCATCTCTGGCCTACTCTGCCAAGTGTTGGAGAAATACTTTCCAAGAGAAGATATACCTCCTCCTTACAAAACAGGAACAACAAAGGAAGGAACAGTTCCACTTAAGTCCAATGTGGGGAGCGAATAACTTTATTTGTAATTATAAGAAATAACCAATGAGTTATTTATTGCAGACCATGAGTGAGGGCCTACTTGCTCAAGTGCGGGTGACCCCAAGACTACTACTAAACCATCAAAATTCTCACTCCAGCAAGGATGATGACTTCCCCATTACAGCATGCAGTCTACATATTTTACATCTTCATAAATCAGGATGCCCTACATGCAATTAGGGGATATGCCATCCGCCCAGGCCATGTATTTTTTTAAGTAATTTATTTATTTTTATATTAATCACTGGTTATATATTTTATATCCCAGCTATAGCCCCCTCCCTCATTCCCTCTCACTCTCCCCATCCCTCCCTCATCTTCTCCCTGCCCCCCTCCAAATCCACTGATAGGGGATGACCTCACCTCCTTCTATCTGACCCTAGCTTATTGTATCTCTTCAGGGCTGGCTGCAATGTCCTCTTCTGGGATCTAGTTAGGCTGCGCCTCCCTCGGGGGTGGGGGTGGGGGCGGTCGACAAGTCAGCCATTGAGTTCATGACAGAAATAGTCCCTGTTCCCCTTACTAGGGTACCCAGTTGGATACTGAGCTACCATGGGCCATATTCCAGCAGGAGTTATAGTTTGTATCCATACATGGTCCTTGGTTGGAAAAACAGTCTATAGAAAACCCCTGTGCCCTGATCTATTTGGTCTTTGTGGAGCTCTTGTCCTCGCCAAATCTTACTAACTCCCCCTTTTTCCATATGATTCCCTGCATTCTAACTAATAATGAATCAAAGCATGTTTTTATTTCTTAATGTATATGTTTTATTCTATATATTGCTTTTTACCAATTATAAGTCAGTCTTTAAAAACTGGATGCTTTCTAGATAAATACTTATTAATATATTATCTATGTATCTAGGTATCTATGTATTTATCTATCAATGTATCTATCTATCTCTCTATCTAATAAAACACTGTCATGGACTGTGTCTCTCTTCACAGAAGCCCCATGTTAAAGTTTGACCCTCACTACCTCAGAATGTGACTTTGTTTAGACAGATTCACTGCAGATATACTTGGTTAAGAGGAGATAATAGTGGGTCCTGACTGGTGTATTTATTTAAAAGTCCTAGAAATTTGGAGGAACACACACACACGAGACCAAGTGATGATAATGCAGAGATGAGGACAAAGCCTCAACAGCCAAGGAAATGTCAAAGATTACTAGCAAGCCACCTGAATGAAGGTAGAGCAGATTTTCCCAGAGTCCTTGGAGAACACCAACCCTGTGGACACCCGGCACTCAGCTATATAACTCCCAACTGTGTGACTAGAAATTTCCAATGTGCAAGCCACTAAATTTGTAGGAACCCCAGCAAGCTATTTTTTCCAGCAAATTTGTCTTCTACGTATTCAGTTGACATAGAACATCGCCTTAAAGGAAAAACAAAGAAATAAATCCTGTAGGCTATAGCAACTAACTTCTTTTTAATACTTATTGACTTACATTTATTTTTGTGGTGCTGGGGCTCTGCCCTTATATTCCTAGGGCAGTTTTTAGCATTCAGTACAATGTAACCCAACCTGAAAAATTACTTCCTCTTCTGAAATAGAAGAACACCATGTTCTCTACAGCAGATGATATGAGGCTTTAACCTAGGGCCATGATGTGAAAGTCACTTAGCTACAGATGAGTAGATAAACACAAGGAAACCCTTCTATTTCTCATTCTCTGCAAAAATGTGAACTTCATTGCTCACTCTCAGTACTGGCAGTGTTCCTGGCCATGAATTCTCATTTGGACTGTATAGCACAAAGTTCTTTAATGCATAAAGGTGTGGACTGGTGAGATGATCAATCAGGAGGGAAAGGTGCCTGACACTACGCCTGAAGACCCGTGTTCAAGGCCCAGGACCCACACGGTGGAAAGAGAGCCCACTCCTATAGGGTATCCTCTGGTTTCCACATATGTGTACTCACGCACACACACGTGTGCATAAGCCCTCCACCCCCCGACCCTGGAACTGGAACTCAGAGATCTGCTTACCTCTGCCTTTCTGAGTGCGGGGATAATACAAACTTTTGAAAAATAAAAAGTAAGTAAAACATAAAGTGGCATAGATATTACCTAAGATTGGGGATTTGCAGAAGTAAAAAAAAATGTAATAAGGAAAAGAATGAGTTCCTACAATTGGCATACTGGTTTTGGTTTCCTCTTTAAACACTACTTTCTTTTAAAAGATGCTATAATCATTTTGTATGTGGCTGGGTCTAAAGACATTTTGACAAGGGAGACTTTCTGTAGTATAACACTTAAGTAACACATAGTGTGAACAGACCTTCCATGACAGAAGAAACAGTTGAAGCCAAGCATGGTCTACATCTGTAGTCCCAGCATTCAAGAGCCCAAAGCAAGAGTATGCCTATAAGCGAGTCTAGCCTGAACTACCTAATGAGTACTAGGCTACCCTAGACTACAGTGTTTTGCTATCTACAAAGAACACACAAGAAAGAAGGAGGGAAGAGAAAAGGGAGGGGAAGGCAAGGGAACTTTTGAAAACGGTTTTATCTAACACTAAGAGTGGTAACATGTATCTATAATCCAGCATTGGGGAGTTGGAGACTGGCCTGGTTAAAACCAGCTTCTAAAAAAGGAAAAAAAAAAGGTTATATTGAAGATCCACTTATAAAAATAAAGGCAGAAAGAAAAAGAAATCTATCAATTTTAAACAATATAAGATCTTTCTATATCAGCCAAAAAACCACTATGTATGGATCTTACCTAGATTTTTCCCTGTATAGCATAATGTAAAAAAAACGTATGAGATAATACAGGACATATGAGCATTTTTAATGAATCAGCCTTAAGCAAATATGGAAAGACTGGATCTTGCATCTGTTTATGTCCCAGCAGCAGGACACGGATGGCCGAGTAAGCGAAACATGTAAAGATGGTTGTAAAGATGGGGATGGACACATGAGGTCCATTTGTAGTATTACTTACAAATGCTTAAGATTTTCCATCATAAAAAGTTTCTTAAAGTCTATTGGTAATTGAGCTAACAGTCTATTCATAGTAGTTGTTAAATATTAAGTCACATTTGAAGAGAAGGGAATATCACAATTCACAAACCCTTGCCCAGGTGATTTCCATAATGTAGAAGTATAAATTTATTATCAAGAAGTTAAAAACTAGGCTGGCAATGAATGTGTCTCAAAAACGTGAAAAGTGACTGAGAAATCTAGTGAATTCAAATTTTGACTATCTAAGGTACACTCACACACACATACATTCACACACACACACAAACACATTTAAAAACAGAAAAGAAAATTATTAGAGTCCTGACACTAGTAAAGTTAATAAACTAATGAACTGTAGTGAAATAACTCACCACTCCATGCCATTCTATGATCCTTCTGTTCTTCAAAATGAAATATTTATCTGAGTTTTTCAGATGAAAAATAAAACTACAAGAATGCAAAGGGCTTCACCACAGCCGGTTGTTGTTACACAAAAAGAGAAAATTTTATAAAAGACTAAAGTATCTTTATGTTTTTAACACTAGAAAAAATATGTGATTAATGAGAGCACTTTTCACCATGGCATTACTTAGCAGACATCTTTTAGACATATTACATAAAAGCATAACCAAATGATTTGTCACTATAGCCTTAAGCATTTCCAGAACAAATATTTACTAAAACAGAAAAATCAACCTTTACACTTTGTTTCATAAGCTTCTTTGGTGTCTAAGTGAAACTATTTCTAACAGCTGTAGTAGATGATACAACTGAAATCAAGTTCTTAAATAGACGGTGAAGCAAATGCATAGCAGACAAGCATGAAAACACATAAAGCCAAACATAAGGGCACACCAGAATATATGGAGCGGAGGGCGGGGATTAACCACACAACTCAAATAAAAGGTGCTGGAGCCTTGCTGTAACTTTGGAAAGAAGAAAACAAAAACACTGCACCTTGACTTCCTATGTTAAGTGGGTTCATCTTTCTCCAGTGCATATGCCCTTTCTTCCTGCAGTAAACCTAGTAAACCACATTGCTTCTAGGCATGAACATGTGATAAAAGTATGAGGGAAGGCGTTATGTGTTAGCACTAAGATAAGTCTATATAAGACAAACTGTACATTTTTTTGCCTCTTTCTCTCTATGCTCCCAGCATTCTGATACAAGGGAGAGGTGGAACACTATCAACCACCTTTGGAAAAAGGTAATGTCTGTTTAAATAATTACTGGGTTTTTCTTTCTGTAGCTTGGAAAAAAATATCCTTGATGATACAAAACTACATTCTTTTTTTTTTCTTCTGAGACATAGTTTTACTGTGTAGCCCTGGCTGTCCTGGAACTCAGTCTGTTCCAGGACAGTCTGCTCCTGGCTATCCTGGAACCAGGCTGGCCTCAAATTCAGACATCCATCTGCCTCTGTCTCCCAAGTACTGGGATTAAAGGTGTGCACCACCATGCCTGCCCCAAAACTATGTTCTTATATTACCTTAAGATCATGTAGTTACTCAAAAAAAAAAAATGAATGAAAAATAACAAGGCCTACACAAGTCTGCATATGTATTATGACTTCCAGTTTAGTGTTTTTATGGGATTCCTGAGTTTGTCTGTTTTTTGTGCCTTCTCTTGGGCTTTTTTCTTGTTCTGTGTGTGTGCTGGGTTTTGTTTTATCTTCTATTTTATTTTATTTCAGTATTATCCCTCAGAAGCCCATTTGTTTTCTAATAAGAGACAGAAAGGGAGTGGATCCAGATGGAAGGGGCAGTAGGGAGAAACTGAAAGGAGTGGGGGAGGGCAAGCTGTAATCTGGATACATTATATGAGAAAAAAATCAATTGTCAATAAAAGGGGGAAAATACCAAAAAGAAGCATTCTTGAAGGAAGTAATAAACACAGTATCCCTACACTTTCCTCCCAACTTCTGAGAACCAAAGAAAGAAATCTAACTTTTACTTTCTGACGTTTTTGTTACCTATGACAGGGCAGTCAGTAGTATAGACAGATGAATCCATACATTCAATCACTCATTGTTTCATTCAGCAAATACATATTAAGCCCCTACTCTGCCAAGTGCCAAGATGCCTGACTATGGCGCTGTAACACACAGTACATGTACAGAGATTTAAGTAAAGCGACAGTCTAGAGTCTAGTCTAAAGGGGGTAGACAGTCAGTGGGGGAAAGTGCACAAAACTGAGCTCTGCTTCCACTGAAAACACCTTCTCACCATCAAATACACAGCCCAAGTAAAATCAAGCTCTTCCCTGAAAATGCAGGCCCTGGAAATGAAATCAGAACAACTTAATATTGGCTGCAACTCAGCTCTGTGAGGGGAATGTTTTATCCGTGGTTTAATCCCTTATATTGGGAAAAACAAGTGTTTGATATTTCATGTTCAACCACCTGAAACTTACTTTTAAAGAATGAAGTCAAACATAAAAATGACAAAGACAAAGTAGGTTTAGGTGAAGAATAAGCACAGTGACAAACCAATATCATAAAGAAATGATCAATTTTAAAAAAAACCTGAAAAATTTGGTGTGCAAATAACATAGGAAGCCAGATTGTGAAAAGATCTAAGTTAAAAAGAAAATTCTCCTTTTTAAAATTCAGTATGTAGCTGAAAATTATCTTTACCTTCTGATCTTTCTGCTGGTGGAGTATTTTGAAAGTGGATTCAAAATACTGGAACTACAGGCTCACAGCGCGGTGTGTGTGTGTGTGTGTGTGTGTGTATTTGACAGTGCTAGGGACTGAATCCAGGGCCTAGAACATGATACACAAGAACTACCACTAAGCCATAATACAATCTCCAACAAATATCTAAATCCTCCTAAGCACCAAATGATTTGTTTCCTATCCACTGACACAAATCAATATCGGGGACTAAGCAACTGTGGATGCAAAACTTGCTATTCATGGGTACAAGATAAATGGCTGCAGCACAACAGACAACAACGGAGTAAGAGAATAAACCACTGGGGTGCAGAAAAACCCGTCACCTGAGGACAGGAGAAACTCACCCAAAAGCAGAAGGAAAAATCACCTACGGGCAGATAACAAGCCATGCACCACTAATGTTTTCCTTATGCAATGATGTATACTGAAAAACAGCTTGGGCAATAATGATCTTAGTACTTAAAGTGATCTCTACAGATCAGAAGAGTACTCTACACCCAACTTCCCATGAAATAGGTGGTTCAGACACTTAAGATATGAATCCCTAGAACAAGGTATTTCATGAGGTGATTTATGCCAATGAAAGGTCATAAAGAAATAAAGCAACTAGTAAATCACGTGTATATAAGCTACAATGTAGTCATAGAATAAGCAGTACATATGCCAAAATTATGGTACAATTTAGAAAACGTTAAATATATTATAAATAGTATATTCATAATTAAAGATTTATATTCAAATGTAAGCTTACACTATAGTACTCTCAACATTTAAGATACATGGAAGGCTATTAACTTCATGAGATTAAAAAAATCATGTTATCAAATATCCTAAGAAATATTCACATAATTCTCAGGGGAACTGAAATGATTATTAAATACATCAAAATTTAATGATGTCCACTTTATTTTGTACCCTAGCAATAACAAAACTAATAATCTTTACAATCTACTACTTACTGAAGTTTTTGTTTTGTTCTTTGGGTTTTGTTGTTGCTGTTTATTTGTTTGTTTTTTGAGACAGGGTCTCTTAGTCCTGGCTGTCCTGGAACTATGTAGATCAGGCTGGCCTTGAACTCACAGATTCTCCTGCCACCTGAATGTGGGGATCAGAGGTGTGCGCCAGAGAATAGATGTCACAACACCTGGTGAATCGATTACTTTTGTTCAAACTGAACAGAGCTAGAGAACAAAGACTATCATCATTTTGTTTTCTGAAAACGGGTTTTAAAAGACAGAGAGCCCAAGTTAGTTTAATAGAAGTAACAAAAAAATAAACCATAAATAGCACAGGCTAATCTAAGACCCTATACAACCTGTCCTCAAAGAGCCTGCGAGAGTTATATCCTCCATCCATTAGTCAATTCTTTTTCTTTAACATTTTGTTTTATCCATGTGCGTGTGTGTCTTTGTGTGCACGTCTGTGAGTGTGTAGGCATTCGAAAATGTGTGTACCTGTCTTTCTGTCTGTTTCTCTGTGTCTGCCACATGTGTACAATGCCTGTGAGGTCCAAGAGGGTTCAGATCTCCTGAAGCTGGAGTTATAGGTGGTTGTGAGCCACCAGATCCAGCACTGAGAACTAAACTCTGATCCTCTGCAAGAGCAGCAAGCACTCTTAACTCCAGCCCCTCTTTTAGTAGGGTCTTAAAAGGGAATAAAATCTACAGGTGGAGTTTACACACTTGAGAAGTGTGCTCATTCTCTCATTTGCAGAGCAATTTCACAAGCCCAGAAGTTAACCCACAGCAAATACTTAAATACTAGAGAGTTTATTTTCTTAGTCACACTGGACTCTCCTCTACCTAAGTCACCAGAAAACAAAAACAAATAAAAAAAACCTCAAAGGTGACACCAAAATCCATCAATTCAAGAGGCATTCTCAGAAAACAGTATGAGATTTTCTACTGCAGTAAAGACAAGAGGAAAATCATGAGACAGTTTCACTGTAAAAGAGAATGGCATATGGTTTGCAAAAGGTCTCTTCAGAAACCTCTTCAAAAGCTATTCAAAGACAATCACAAATTGAACAGGGCCGTTCAGATTTCCCCCCTCAGAATCTTAAGGGTGAAATCCCAAAAATGCCACACCCACAGGGAAGTTAGCTAACAGGATCCTCCCAGTTTTTGTGAGGCACAGCTAAGGCAAGCAGTTTGAGAAGAGATTAATTCTATTTGCCAAAAAAATGAGGAGGAGGCCCGTCAATCCTGTCTGATGGAGTTGCAGGAAATCAGAGAGGCTGTACCTCAGAGGCCCTGATCTTAGAAATACAGCTCATCCCCGTTGGTTGAGGGCATGAGAGAGTAACTCAGCAAAAGTGGTAGTGGCAAAGGTAAGTAAGACCTGAACCTACCGGTAAGGAGCTACGTGGCACTAAGCAAATAGTGGCTAGCCTCCCTCACCCTGTGCTTCCGCCCCAATCACCTTCCCCCTCTGGTTACCAGTTGCTCCAGATGCCGTAGAGCAGTTCCACAAAAGCGAAAGAGAGGTTCAGGCACAGGAAGAAAAACAGGTTCCGGGATGTCTTGTCCGACAGGATGGACCTGGGCACGATACAGGTGATTAGAAGCACGCAGGGGCCAAGCGGCTGGGACCCTGAAGTTGAGCTCCCCTTTCAAGACCCACCCAGTCTACAGGCTCCTTCCACCTCAGCAGGAGGGTGCCGTCCCCATCCTGGACCTCAGGCCATCCTTAGCTCCCGGCCTTGTCTCCTCCTTCCGGGCAGCCCCCACCCAGCAAACACAGCACCCCGCACCTGAACCAGCCTGAGATCTTGCCGAACAGATTGAATTTGGGTGGTTTGTACTCATCATCCTTGATGGACAGGGGCAACATCTTCTCCACCCGGCGAAGGGCCGGGCCTCCGTCCCTCTAGAAGTGGCTCGCTATGGTGGAGGCAGTGACAGCGGTGACGCCTCAGACGCGGACCCCTAAGCGCCTGACCGCGGCGGCGCACCGCCGCGAGACACAGACAGACACACACACCCGGGAACTCGAGGACTTCCGGCCCGGGCCGCGCAACGCGTCCTGGGACGGGAAAGCAGGGGGCGGGGGCGGGGCTTACGGGGGCGGGGGCGGGGCTGTGGAGGGCTGCGGAGAGTCGGGGCCGCGAGCCCGGGGATCCGTAGCGGAGCTGGGCGTCCTATCTCCTGAGCGCTCGGAGGGAATCCCCAGCAGACTCTCTGCAGACTCGACTAACTGGTTCGTATCCCGGGTGTGCCGGAGGCTGCATCGCCGAAGGACCCAGGCGGCCGCGTGCTGCGCTGCCGCTGCACGGGATGTGCGAGGCTGGCTTCGCGAGGTGCACGCTAAGGGAGTGCACCCCACCCGCGGAGAGCGCCACGCGGAACGTGGTCGTTGAGTGCCTTGCAAAAAGAAACACTTCAAGGTATTTAAAAGGATTCCTTTAGGAAGAGGGCTGGCCTTGAGGTTCGCTTCATGCTTTTCCTCTCCTGGCATCCTCAATTGTTTGCAGCCCCGGAGACAAACGCGTCCGTGCTCCTCCAGCATCCTGGGCACCCTGGAACTGTAGCTGTCGCTACGGTCCATTTTAGGAGGTGCAGACACAGGCTGGCTGGCTGGAACACCGGGGCGAGGGACGCTGGGGATGAGCCTTGCGGGCCTGGGCTAGTAAAGTGACACACTCTAGCATCGTGTGTGTGTGTGTGTGTGTGTGTGTGTGTGTGTGTGTGTGTGGTGTCGGGGGGCGGGGTGTTGTTTAGACAAGGTCAGCTGGCCCGTCACGTGAATGATTAAAAGTTGTTACCTAGAAGGGGAAACTGAGACTGGGGATCTGGCTTTGAGAGGTGGCTTGGAAACTACAAAACCGAGCTTCTCGGGAATGCCTTTTTGTCTGACAGGAAGTGGAGCGTCACCAAAAGGGAGGGAGGGGTGGCCACTCTAGGGACTGTCCCCTGCTCCAGGCACTCATTTTGCGGGCGGCGCGTTTCCCAGGTTATCAATTGGACCAGCAGGGAGGTTGGCATTACCGGTTTAGGAAAGGGCATGGGAAAGAGGCGGGCAAAGTAGGCTCCCCTTCCGTTCTATGCTAACCAAGCTGCAAATAAACCTGCTGTCCCCACTGCAATCTTCTACACTGGAGGTGAGGCCACTATCTAATGCTCTTTCCTTGATTTCTATTTTTTTTTCCCCAATTGGGATCTATGCCTGTTTTGCCCTTTTTCTTGGAACTTTGTGTGTAGGAAGGATTTATTCTGTATTGATTTTTTAAAATATATCTTGCAATTTAAAAATATGTTCTTTAAAAAAACTGCTGGTAAAAACGGCTTGAGTCTATATATTAAGTTCCAGGACAGACATTTGTTTTTTGTCTTTGCGTATCTTGGGTTGTATTTCATTGTTTCCTTTAGTAGCATTTACTTTGTAAAGAATTTTTTTTTTTTTTTACCAGTAGTCTTTGAATTTTATCCTAATGCATTGCTGGGGCAGCCCTAACTGGTTGCAGACTGGGTAGTTTAAGGCTAAATTGCAATTGATTTTTTTTTCTTCAAGACTGCTTTATTTCAGTATGGTGGTAGGGATGGTACATAGAAACAATCGAGTTTCAGCAACTGATTTCCAGCCTTCTCATCAAGGTCAGCTGAAATTTGAGCCTATGTGTTTTTTGTTCTGCCTTTGGAAATAATCGTATTCCATCTTGCACTGCCGTAAGTCTGGAATTGCTTGACTGGCTTAGGGAGAAAGCCACAGTACCCGTTATTGAATAGTTCTGAAATGATTTAAAGAAATTTCATTTCAGCTCTAGCGGTTTCCAGAGACTCCTAAATATCTATATTTCTCCCCCCAAGATAATAAGAGAGATCTGCTCGTGGGGGTCTCCTTTCTGAAAGCCGCAGTTTCACGTCTTTAAGCCCTGGACAGTATAATGGCCAATTCAGCGTTAAAGGCATTCTAGTTTGCAATATAAAGCACACAGAAGGACACTGTTCAATCAGGGGAAGTGCTAGGCGTAGAAATTGTGTCCGCTGGGCTTCCCTTCTTTTTGTGATCTTGAGACAGTATCTGCCCCTACATGTTAACCTATGTATGTTGTCATGTCAAAATTTGACTCTTTAGTTATTTATCATTTGGTGACTATCTAGGATGTGTCAGGCCCTGCATTGGGTATGGAGACTATAAAGTGAGATAAGTTAAAGTTCTTCTCCTGGAACAGTTTTATGGAGAGGACGAGTTCATGTAAAGAGAGGGAGGTAGAGGTAAAGACAACCCAGTCCAGCATTTTAGGATTGTGTGGTCCTTGACACGAGATGAATTTGAAACAGTGAACAGAGACAGATATGGTTCAATGAGCCTTTCTCTGTATGCTTACCCATTCCTTTACTCCCACAATTCTTATCATGAAAAAAGAATTGGGAGAAGAATGTTTTTGATCCCTCTGTTCTGTTTTGGTGTCGGTACTTAGCAAGTCTCCATTCAAATGAGGTATTTGGGAGGTACCTAGTCATAGCTCCTTTATGTATTACAAGATGAAATGACTAGGGAAGACTATAAAATAGATGCAGTAATAAACATTCTTAATAATGTGTTTCTATTGTGAACTTTTAAAAGAAGAAATGCATTTATTTCTATTGTGAACTTTAAATATTTGTCTGTGTTGTTAATTAGTTGCTTTTGATTAATTATGATGACTGTATGTGGGGGCAGTTAGACATGTGGTTGAAGATTGAGAATTGAAAGCAGAGAGGATTAAAGGACGGAAATTCCACTTGGTCCAGGACCTTTCCAATAACAGACAGCAAGAATGACAAGGATGCCATCTGTCAACCTCAGTAATCCGCGCTGGCATTTATGTGCAACCTTATTTTAGACTCATGGTTTGTTAGATATGTCAGATTAATGTCCTGTGAAGTGCTAGTGAAAATAAAGGAGTTATAGCAGTGGCTAAGAGTAAAGATGCCTGTGACTCTAGGAATTGAATAGTGATCCAGACTGTATTCATGGTCCTCGGCTTCCCTTCAGGATGTGCTTGCTCTGGTGTCAAGTGTGTCCATGTTAGGTAGCTGGGATGACCTGTAGTTGTTCTATTTCTGGACCCTCTGAGAGATGTGAAGACAAAGTGCTACAGTGTTAACATCAGCCAACAAGAAAACACTGTCTGCCTTATTATGCAAATGTAAATTTTAGAGCATAGAATAGCAATTTTTAAAAGTCACTCAAAAGCATCATAGAAAATTTCTTTGATATCTTTTAACAGTAGCAAGAGAGCCTGGTTCTATCAAGCCCTGAAGCCCTAAGGAATGCTGGTGTAAAAAATTAGTAACACAATGAGGTAAGTAACAGATTCTGTTTCTTTATTTTGTGTGTGTGTGTGTGTGTGTGTGTGTGTGTGTATGTATGGTAAAATACATATAATAAAATATATCATCTTAATCATTTTTACAGTTCTCAAGTATTTTTATATTGTTGCACAACTAATCTCCAGAACTTTTCATCTTATGAAACTGAAACTTTATATCCACTATAAAGAACAAAATAATTAATTAATTAATTAATTTTGAAAAGATAGCCTCATCCACCTACTCCTAGCCCTGGGCAAACATGAGTCTACATTCTATTTCTATGAGTTTGGCTGTACTAAATACCTCATGTAAATGAGAACATAACAATAGTTGTCCTTTTTGTGTGAACATTTGTTTCACATAGTTTAACTTCCCTTTTGAGGCTAGAAATAAATGTTGTCCATATATACTGCACTTCCCAAATGGATAATTATTTATTCATCCACAGACACTTGGGGGTCTCTTTTTATTTTTCTTGCTATTGTAAATATAATGTTATGACATTGGTTTGATACTACTATGTTAGTCTGAGTTTGCCTTTCTTTGTCTGTTTGGATTTCGTGTTTTGTTGACACGAGGGTCTCACTCTGTAGCCCTGACTACCCAGGTTGGCCTCTGCAGTCACAGAGATCATCTGCCTGCCTCTGACTCTGAATCTAAGTGCTTGGATTAAAGGCGTGCATCACCATATCTGGCTTCAAAATTTCTACATTGGTGTTTCTGTTTTCTTGAAACTAAATATTCTGGCAGGCATGGAAGCAGTCCTTGTCCTGGAGAGGCTAAGCCAGGAGGACTGTGAATTAGATACCAGTCTTGGCTCTATAATAAGATCCTGTCTCAAAAAACAAAAAGGAAAATTCTGGCTAGAACCAGTACCTATTAGAAAATACCATAATGCCTCTTAAAGTAGATTCACTGAAATCATAGTCCAGAGTCTAGGATAAAAATCAATACTTCTAGTTTCTTCCTTCCTTTCTTTTGTTAAAGTGGATGGAGGCATTTCTAAGATTTTGCCAGATCAAGTGTAGTGTCTGTTTTTACCTGTTTATCTATGACTTCATATACACTAAGCATGCACTCTGTCACTGAGCTCCCTTACACCCGCTCCCTTACCTCTGTACATGAAATACTCCTCTAGTCTGTGAAAATGTCCCTCTGACCCCGCAAGATGGGGAGAGAGTATAGAGTGGCTCAAGTATGAGTGGGGACTTTGATTCTGGCCCGCCACTCTGTCTGTGGTTCAGGAAGTACTTTTCAAATTCTGTCCCAGCTGTCCCATTTACAAAATAAAGTGTGCTCCTCCCCCTTTTTTTCTCTCCAAAAAGTAGAAATGCTATCAGTTGGAGCTGTTGTAGAGCATGGAGGGAGGAGAACTCTGACAACTTCTGTTGCTATCCCTAAGCTAAGTGAGGGCAGGAGCTATGCCTGCCTCTCTTTTCCACAGTGCTGGGCACATGGTAAGAACATATTTGTTGACAGGAGAGAGCACCATGGATTGTTTGTGCTTTCCCCACTAAAGTGATGCAGCAAGTCTTGATGAGACCTGATAGGCTGGGGTCAGATAGAAGGGAAGGAGGTCCTTCACTACCAGGGGACTAGGGAGAGGGCATAGGGACAGAAGAGGGATTGTGGGTGGGACTGGAAAGAGACAAGGGAGGGTGCTGCAGTAGGGATACAAAGCGAATAAATTGTAATAAATAAGTATATAAATGAATAAATAAATTTAAAGATAAAATCCCCATGAATGTGAAAGAAGAAAGAAGGAAGGAAAGAAAGAGAAAGAAAGAAGAAAAGTAGCCTGTGTACCTTGGGCTTAAAGTCACATTTTTTACTCTTTTGTCTCTCACCTGATGATGGTGACTGCCCAGGTCTTTTGTGTAGGGAAACATTTCTTGGGTGCTCTCTTATAGACCTAATTTACTTTTGCATTTATTCTATTAACATTTTAGGGATCCATAGCAAAAATTAGGGCAATTTAAACATAGATTCCCTCAGTCCATTCAACTATTAGGAGGTACAGCACGACTCAAACAATGAGCCAGATCCTGTTATGATTCATTAAGATTGCCACAGACTTCCTCAAAATGCTGTACAGTGAGGTGGCTCAGCAAGTAACAGCACCAGCCTGTCAATCTGAGGGCAGCCCCTAGGATTCACACAAAGGAGAGAAGTGACTCCCACAAGTTGTCCTCTCACCTCCCCACTCATGCACGGGAAGGGCCATTCCCCACTCAGAATAAAGAGGTAAATCCACTCTGGAGCAGCTGCTGAACGCACAGTTGTAATACCTGGAAACAAGGTTATCTCCAGGCCTGGAGTTCACTGGAGCACACAGGATGGAGAGCAGTGAGGGAAAGTTGCACAGTGCTGCTGATGCTTGGAAGACTCAAGGAAGAGAAGTTGTTTCGCACGGGAAGAAGGAAATGCTCTGTAGGTAAATGGCTAATACAGAGGTCGGCTTGCTCGGTGTCACCAGCCCCTCTGCCTCAGTTTGGACAGTGTTATTTGCATGCAATATACCTGGCCAGAAGCCACTAGGCAAAGGGTAGCTGTCTCTTCCCACTCTCGTTTTCCATGGCTTCACATTTTTAATCGACCTTTGCATTCCACCTTGGGATGGTTTTATAGCCTGGCAGATGAAGGCCTTTTTCTGAGCATCTGCAGTCTGTAATCATCAGTTTTTATGTAAGTACATATCCTGGAGAATGAGCCCAAAGAGAAGCCGCCTGTGCTGTATTGGGCAGAACTCGCAGCGAAATGGCAGAATACTTACCATTCTTCTACCATCTGTGGCATCGAGATGGAAGCAGCAGATCCTCGCTGTCGGGTGCCAAGCTGCTCACTGTGTTTCTACCTGACGAGCCACAGGACTTTTTTTTTGTTCCTGCTCCACTTTGGCATATTTGTTTACAGCTTCTCACTGCATAATTATTGCTATTTCAGTCTGAAGAAACTAGCCCCGAGAAAAGAATTCAGCGGTACTGCTTCTGGGGACGGTTGATAAATAGTATGTCTTGGATGATTTCGATTTCCCTTCCTGTTTAACTACATGCACAGATTTGTGACTCACATCATTTACTGTCTATTGTTTACTTTCTTACTTTACTGTATATCCCCATTTTTAAAAAATTCCAAATAATGATCTTCCAGAAACCACTTTCAGAAATTTAAACATTCCTCACATCATAACTCAGCAATTCCTCTGCTCAGCATTTACCCAAGAGAAATGACAAATGTCTGCATAAACATTTATGTGCAAATGTTCATTGCAACAATATTGATAACATCCTAAATATGGAAACAACCAAAATGCCCACCCATTAATGAACAGATAGGAAAAATGTGAAATGCCTGTATAAACAGAATGGGGCAACTAGGAATAAGATTCAGTATTTAAGTCCTTGCCGTGCAAATGCAGGGAACTCCAGAGCCCACATAAATGCCAGGCAGGTATGGCATGCCCACTAATCCCTGTGCTCCCTCCAGAGGCAGAGACAGAGTTCCTGAGGCAAGCTGGTGAGTAGACTAGCTGAATCTGCAGCTTCCTTGGTCAGCAAGAGAGCCTTCCTCAGTTAATAAAGTAGACAATAATTGAGGAAGACGCCAGTGTTAGACTCTGGCTTTCACACACATTCAAAATGCATATGCACATACACATTACACACATGCCAAAAAACAGATGCCTATGTCTGTGTATAAAATTTGAAAATATTTTTGCTAAGTAAAAGAGTAAGATTAAAAAATATATATACATACATATATATATACATACATATATATATATACATATATATATATATGTTGTGTAGTCCCTTCATTGAAATGACTAGAATAGGTAAATTCATTGGGATAGAAAGCAAATCTGTGGTTTTCTAGGGCTGGGGAAGAATGAGATCAATGGAAATTGAAGGGACTGTTCTGAGTTACCTTGGTGCACCAAAAGTGTTTTAAAAATAAATCATGAACGTGACTAATTGGCATTTGCCTGCATTTTTCAGCACTCAAGAGTGCTGAGATTTAGAATTTGAGGCCAGCCTGAGCGACATGGCAAGACCCCATCTTAAAACAACAACAGCAAAATGTCATGATGTTTCTAAAACCCTGTGAGGACATTAGGACACTGAACTGTGTTCTTTACCTGGGTGCATTTTATGGAACGTTCACATCTCATTAAAGCTATAAAAATGTTCTTATACACAGAGAATTAATTTTTACATTTCTTCCCAGGTACTTTAGTGACAGCCATGCCATAGTAGATAGTCATGGTGTCCAGAAAGGCTTGCCTTGCCTCGGTGGCTGCCGCTGTGCATTCTAACACAGCTGCATGACTGTAGGCAAGTGTCTCTCCCTGGACCCCAAATATTCATCTGTAGAAAGAAGAAATTGGCTTTGGATGCCTCTGAGATCCTGTCCAACTGTGTGGGGAGGCGAGTAAATATTGGGGCATCACCCAGTCATGGTGGTGCACGCCTGTAATCCCAACACTCAGGGAGACAGATGCAGGCAGAGCACTGTGATTTCAAAGCCAGCCTGGTGTACAAAGCAAGTCCAGAACAGCCAAGACTACGCAGAGAAACCCTGACTTGAGAAAACAAAAAAAATTGGGGCATCTCTGACAGCTTTGTACCTTATTATGCTTGAGCATAACAAATAGCAGAGGGCTGACTGGTAGTCTTTCTCATCACATTCAAGTGGATCTTATTAGGCAGCTAAAACACAGAGCAAAGATGCTCCACCTTGGCACTTTGGCCATAACAGGTACCATCCAGATCATTGTGATATGTTTAGCAGCACCCCTGACACCTAGCCTCTAGATAGCAGATCGTATCTCCCCGTCCACTGTGACAACCCAAAATCTCTCCAGACTTGTGCAGCTGTTGCCTGGGTGGTACAATAATTTCTGGTTAAACAAACAAACAGCTCTGGTGTAGAAAAACAGTTTATCAAAATAACCAAAAGGATGTGTTCTTTACCCATTAAGAGCTAAGGTGTGAGCGTAGGTTCAGGTAGAAATAATCACTGGGAGAACCTTGATTTTTTTTTCCCATAGACAAGGAGAGAAAAAAGACCTCATTGTTTTATGCTGATGTTTACAGGGATTATTATTTATATCTCATCTTCTGTGGTCACGAGGATGAGAGAGAGCAGAAAACATAGATGAAGAGAGCTATGAGCTGGGTATGGTGATGCGCACCTTTTCCCCAGCACTAGGGAAGCAGAGGCAGGCAGATCTGAGTTCAAGCCCAGCTTGATCTACAGAGTGAGTTCAGACCAGCAGGATTACATAGGGACTCTGTCTCAAAAGAAGCAGAGAAAGGAACTATGAGATCCACTTCCAAGCAAGACAGAGCATAAAACAAACAAACAAACAAACAAAAACCACTATAGGCAAGATTTTAAAACAGAAAAAAATAAAGGAGGAAAATTGGGACTGAGAGCAAGAACAAGGTGCCCAGCTTTATTTACTTCTTATTTCTTTACATCTTGCTGATGTGTTCCTTTATGTCCCATTCAGAACACAAGCTGTGATTGAGGTGCTAGGATCCTTCCTTAGAGAAAAACAAAAGAAAACTTGAACTGTTCTCCAGAGTGTATCAAGGTTTGCAATGGGCCTATAATAGAGCAAACAGACTTCAGCTATTCCCAAAGCAGTGGGCCCCTTGTACTGAAGTCTAGAATATCCAGCCTTTCTTGCTCTTTGCAAATTTAAAAAGTTGCATAATTTAATTGTGGTGCATTATTTAATAAGTGCCAAATGAAATATTTATGAACTATCTCTAAAGACATAAATTATTCAGATCTTCTGAAACCTTTCGGATACAGGTAAAGCAGGGGATTAGAAGGTGTTTGAAAGAGAAAACTTGTGTGATGGCACAGGGAATAAACTCTAGCTTAGAAGTATAAATGAAAGGGAAGCTGTCACTCACTCCAGAGTGTTTGACGTTGTCAACAGTTTACAATTATGTATAGTAATTAATCGCCATTACTTTTTCCAGACTAGAGTGACAGATAGTGAGTGGGTAGAAACACTTCTAAGTTTTAGAATATGCCATTTCAATTCAGCCATCTAATGTGGCACCGAGCTCGTGATCCTGGTGTCCTTCACTGCAGCTGGTAAAGCCTTGCTTTACCCTGAGTGCGTTTATAAGTGACCATGCAGAGCTGTACATGTGTTTAATGACACCTGCTTTTAAATATAGTGCTTAAAGGATTTCCAAGCCTTTGGAATCAAGATTAGTAATTCCTGCATCTTTGGTTGATTATCTTAGTAGCATGTGTTGTTCTAATAAAAGAGTGCATGGAATGAAAATATTGTACTCTAAAGCCTTAGATTATTCTTCTTGAAAAATAATTGCATGAAAACTGAGGCTTCTTTTTTTTCATATCTTAGAGTGAGCCCATGAGTAAGAAACATAAAATTGTTTTTCTTAATAAAACAAACTACAGAAAATAAACCAAATACTCTTGAAAACTCTCCAGAAATCGTTCTGTCAAAGTAATACTACTTTTCAAGTCTGAAGTTCTGTGTCATGCCCTTATGAATAAGCTCTTTCTAAGGCCAGGCATGATGGTGCATTTCTACAATCAGAGCACTCAGAAGGGTGAGGCTGGAGGACTGTGCAGTCAGGGTCAGTCCAGGCTATGTAGAGAGAGACTCTGTCTCAAAACAATACACGGATAAGTTAAGCTGCATGTGGCTCAGCACATTGTCATATCAGGGAATGTATGTCCTGTCTGAGGTCTCCATTATCCAGAGCTTAAAAGGAAGGTGTAAAGCCTTTCTGTCCTTGAACTAGGGAAATCTTTCTACCATTACAGAACATACTTCGTGACATGAAGCGAGGTCTTGGTGTGTGGTGGTCATTTTAACCCAACACTCCTGCAAGGTGTCTTTGCAGACAGAAGATTGCGTAGACTAGTCGAAGGGGTTGTTCGTGGGACTGTGGCCTAGCTGCAGTTTCCTGAGTTCAACTACAGATATGAATGAAGACCTTAGATGTGCTCTTCTCTCTCTCTCTCTCTCTCTCTCTGTGTGTGTGTGTGTGTGTGTGTGTTTAAACACTACTGTCCCTTTCTAAGAAGGTAGAAGGAAACAGAGTCCAGTATATAAAGGTAGTTCTGTATTAAGGAGAGTAGTGTCGGTATGCTGTACCATACCCGTGAAACAACTATGGCCGGATTTCCAGTCCTAAGTCCTTAGAGCGTCTCCATGTTTTATCAGTATTGGGCAATAAATGAGAGTATCTATTTGCTGTGTAGTCTAGGAAGAGAGATTGTTTCAGTACAGGTGAAAAGGGGGTAGATGATGGAACATAGTCATCAGGAATAATGAATGCCCGGTTGCAGTACCAGCACCCAGGAGACAAGTTACCTCAAGTTGGAGGTTAGCCTGTGCTACATAACTCAAGGCCAGCATGAGCTATCCCAAGACCCTGTCTCAAAACAATCACATGGGTAATAATAATCTCATAATCTCTCTTTTTCTCTCTCTCTATGTATGTATACGCGTGTGTACTCACACATATATAAGGAGGGTAGAGGTCAGGGTCTGGTATATTTCTCAAGCTCTAGCCATCTTGATTATTTGAGATGGGGAATCTCACTGGGACATGGCATTCAGCCACTAAGCTTGATAGGCCAGTAATCACCAAGAACCTAGCTGCCCCTGTCTCTGCAGTGCTGGGGTTGCAGTTGCTCGCCATCACACCCAGCTTTTCACAAACTCAGATCCTCAAGCTTGTAAGACTAACGCTTCATCCACAGAACTGTCTCTCCCTCCCAGACCCTCATATTTCAGAAGAAATCTCTTTTGTTGACTTGAAGGTACTTTTATAATGTTGACCAGAAATTCCTGGTTGGTTTTTTGTTTGTTTTGTTTTGTTTTTTTTTATCTAGTCTCTTCATTAGAGAAATTCTCTGGACACTGATTTTCTTTTCCCAGTCTGGGTTTTGTACTTGTAGACTAGATCCTAGTGTGTGAGGACTGGCCCTGAAGCTCCATGAGGCCAAACGTAGAAAGGCAGACAGATGCAGAGATTATTGGGAAATTGACACAGAAGTGTGGCTCTAGGTGGCAGAAACACCAGCAAGACCTCCTAAGTGTGGGTCACAAAAGGGTATATTTACAGGGTGGTTCTAATGTGGCCATTTCATCTAGACTCTACCTGCTTTATCTTGAGATACTGTTAAATACTCAGGCACATGCCTACAGCAGTAAAGCCTGGTGAGTCCACTCATTTTTTTCTGTTTATGATGTACTAGGAAACCATGCAGGGAAGGCCACCTTCCTACTCAGGGTCAGTCAGGAGGTTATATCAAGATGGCAGCAGCTACGACAAGCTGCATAAAATTGTACGTTGACAAAGTGGATACAAGACATAGTTGTAGAAAATACAACGTAAGGACATGCCTGAAAAGCATAGTGGAGGTTTGTGGAGTAATGAATCGTCTGGAATCAGAAGCAGGAATTAAAAACCATCAGTGTTAGAGCAGGAGGTAGCAATCTTGGAAATGATAATGTGTGAAGCCATAAAATCCTTTCTGAGTCTGTAAAACTGACAGTAGAATTTAACCTTTTCTTCACGTCTGTACGTTGCAGAGGTTGATTAGGTAGAACTTTCTGACCTGTGAGTCTCCAAGCTATCCTCTCTAGTTATGTGGTCACTGCTACCATTCCATGCAGGCTCTGAAAGACTGTTTTGTTTGTGGTAAGATCTCAGTATGAATAATGAAGCCCAAGCTGGCCTGGAGCTTGCAATCCTCCCGTGTCAAGCTCTTGAATACTGGGATTGCAGTGTGCATCACCTTATCTTGAGATCTGTGCTATGAAATGTGGTCTTTGGAAGTACAAGAGCCCTGTCTTAGTTACTGTTTCATTGCTGTAAAGAGACACCATGGACAAGGCAACACTTTAAAAAAAAAAAGCATTTAATTGGGGCTTGCTTAGAATTTCAGAGTTAGTCCATCATTATCATGACGGGGAACATGGTGGCAAGCGAGCAGGCATGGTGTTGGAGAAGTAGTTGAGAGCTTTACATCTCAACTCTGTAGACAGCAGGCTAAGAGAGACAGAGGCAAAGGAGAGAGACAGAGATACTGGACCTGGAGTGGGCTTTTGAAACCTGAAAACACACTCCTCTAAGAAGTTCACATCCCCTAATCCTTCCAAATAGTTCATCAACTGAGGACTAAGTATGCAAATGTAAGCCCGTAGGGGCTATTTCATTCAAACCACCAGAAGCACCTACTTCAACCTGTGAATCCAGGCAGAACAGCACAGGCCACAGTTATGAGCAGCCTGGCATCTAGGCAGAGATTTTACTGATGGAAAGCCTAGTGCAATTATTCAAAATGTTTAACAGTCTTGCAATAGTTATTGAATCCTTGTGAGCATCTAAACTGTCATATGAGAAGATGGAATAAGAGTAGAGGGGAAATAGAAGTGGGGAGAGAATGAGGAGGAGGAGGAGAAGGAGGAAAAGAGCAACTGTGGTTGCTGCCTGTACAAAGTCAAGCTAATCAACATTGTAACATGGACGGGTAGGCACCATGTGTTCCCAGCCCTCAGCTATTGACGGTTGATGCTTCAGGGTGAGGGAGAGACAGATTCTTCTTTCTTTCTTTTTAAAGAGTTGGGCTACATTCCAGAGGATGGACCTAAGCTTAGGCACATATGGTCAGCACAAACTAGATTCCATGGGTTATTTTAAAAAATAAACAGAGGACAAGAAGAGGTAAGGAAATGGTGGTGGAACTGGGAGGAGTGAGCTGGGAAGTAAATATGGTCAAAATACATTGTATGATATTCTAAAAATAACTGATAAAAATGTATTTTATAAAAGAATAAAAGAATGTAAGACTACTTTTTTTTTAATCTGTTAAATCACTTTACAAAAGAATGGAGAACTCAACTTAAATCCCTGCTGCGGGTGATCAGTGGTGTAGTTAAAACACGGTGACTGTGTTGTGTTCCCATCTGTACTCCAGGTGTTGCCACATCTGCAAACTCCCGGGGAGAGTTATGGGGATTCGAGTGCTTCGTTTCTCCCTGGTGGTCATCCTGGTGTTACTGCTCGTAGCCGGAGCTTTGACCAACTTACTACCTAACATCAAAGAAGACAAAATGCTCACTCTGCGCAGGGAGATCAAATCCCAGAGCAGGCCCTCCCTGGACTCCTTCACTCTCATCATGCAGACATACAACAGAACAGACCTCCTTCTAAGACTCCTGAATCATTACCAGGCAGTACCGAACCTGCACAAAGTGATTGTAGTATGGAACAATGTGGGAGAGAAGGGACCAGAAGAGTTATGGAATTCTCTAGGGCCTCATCCAGTCCCTGTCATCTTCAAACCACAAACCGCAAACAAAATGAGAAACCGACTCCAGGTCTTCCCTGAACTGGAAACCAATGGTAAGTCAGAGCTGGGTTCTGAGTCTGGAAAGGCTACTGAGGGCCAGGGGGTGGACTTTTGGCTTTTGGGGAAGTTGTCATAAACACACACACACACACACACACACACACACACACAAACAAACTTTGAGACACTTAAGCAGTTTCTAAGATTCCAAGAGGCAGCTTCTTGGGGGAGGAAATCCCATACATCTTGTAATGATAACAATTACATATAATGCTATATGGCATAGTATACACAGTGTATGTTACTACAGAAGAAATTATGAGATGACTGTCCTCATCAGGGATGCTGTCACTGTGACGAAGCACCATGACTGAATGCAACTGGAGGAGGAAAGGATTCATTTGGCTTATACTTCCACATCAGTGTTCGTCACTGAAGAAGTCAGAATAGGAATCTGTAGGCAGGAGCAGAAGCTGAGGCTGTTGCTTTCTGGCTTTCTCCCCATGGCTTGCTCAGCTTGGTTTTTTTTTTTATAGAACCACCAGCCCAGGGACTAGAACCATGCACAATGGAGTCAGCTCTCCCCAGTTAATCACTGATTGAGCAAATGCCCTACAGGCTTGCCTACATCCTTACTTTACTAATGGGTTCAAAATTACTCGCTTTGGATGGTCTGGGTAGACACGACTGTATCTTACTGATTTTTTTTTTATTCCTTTCCAATCTGTTCAATGTATCTTTATTCTTTTCATTGCAGCGGTGTTAATGGTAGATGATGACACACTTATTAGTGCCCAGGACCTTGTTTTTGCTTTCTCAATTTGGCAGGTAAGGTTGCTATATCTTTTATGATGCTATATGGATAAAGTTTTATCCATGTAATACCTAATCAGGGCAGCTTAGTTGAATGTGGAGTCTACTAAAACAGTATCTTAAACATAGATGAAATTATCATAGGCCAATCAAGAGTTTCCATTAAGACAACATGAATGTTGGCTTAACATTTTGGTGTAATAGGAAGAATAGAATTAGCTTTCCAAAAACGATGAAATGATCGGGTACAGCCAAGACTACAGTACAGAAAAGTTTTCCCCGGACCATTTGTGTCTCAAATGAAAAGTGCATTTGTGTATTAACAATGTAAGAAATTTGTTATAAAAGAAAGCATTTCTCACCTCAACAAAACTACATCCTGGTTCAGACCATATAGAGGAATTCTAAAGTAAAAATTCCATGTGTGTCGTTGTAACGGCAGGTGTTCCTTTTGGCTTGGTTTTCCCTAAATGCCAGCTTGAATGAACAGGCATAAATTGCTTGCTAGCTCTCCCACTGGATATATACTGATAATAGCCAAGCTTTACAAGCTGCATTACAAATTACCTGAATCCATAACTGTGTGGAAATCTTTTGATTGAATACTGTGCTATGCTAGATGATCAGATTTGCAGTAAGTCCTCCCTAAGGCTACCTGGAGCATAACAGCATGGGACATGAGGGGTATATGCCAATACTGGTGCTCTGCCAATGCCAGACTTCTAAAAGCTGCTGGTTTGGTACTTTGTTCTCTAATAACAGCTTTTCCTGCCCTGTAAATAACTTCTTAGGCAAAAAGGTCTTCGGTTCTGGGACTTCTACGTAAGAGTTAAAAAAACAAAAACTACAACAACAACAAAGCATTCTACCCTACATATAAACATAGGATCAGGTACAATATAAAGAATATGATTGGTTATAGTAATTTGAATAAAAGTATAAAGAACTATAAAAGGTACTTAAAATTATATTCATAAAATATCAAGAACCATTTTAGTCCATTGACCAGGAGTATCCGATTATGCAATGAGCCTGCATCTCTTCATAATTTGGTGTGTTTTCTTTTTTTCAAGCTAAAAGCTTTTGTTTTTTTAATTAATTTATTTTTTATTAATTACAGTTTATTCACTTTGTATCCCAGCTGTAGCCCACTCCCTCATCCCCTCCCAATACCACCCTTCCTTCCTCATCTCCTCCCATGCCCATCCCCAAGTCTACTGATAGGGGAGGTCCTCCTCCCCTTCCCTCTGACCCTACCCTATCAGGTCTCATCAGGACTGACTATATTGTCCTCCTCTATGGCCTGGTAAGGCTGCTCCCCCATTAGGGGGAGATGATCAAAGAGCCAGCTACTGAGTTCAGGTCAAAGACAGTCCCTGTTCCCATTACTATGAGACCCACTTGGACACTGAGCTGCCATGGGCTACATATATGCAGGGGTTCTAGGTTATCCCCATGCATGGCCCTTGGTTGGAGTATCGGTCTCAGAAAAGACCCCTAGGCCCAGCTTTTTTGGTTCTGTTGCTCTCCTTGTGGAGCTCCTGTCCCCTCCAGGTCTTTCTGTCTCCCCCTTCTCTCATAAGATTCCCTGCACTCTGCCCACAGTTTGGCTATGAGTCTCAGCATCTGCTTTGATACTGTGTTGGGTAGAGTCTTTCAAAGGCCCTCTGTGGTAGGTAGGGCCTATCTCCCTGTTCGCTCCCTCTTCTGATGTCCATCCCATTTGCCTTTCTGAGTGAGGATTGATCATCTTACCTAAGGTCTTCCTTCTTGCTTAGCATCTTTAGGTGTACAGATTTTAGTGTGTTTATCCTATATTATATGTCTAATATCCACTTATAAGTGAGTCTATACTATGTCTGTCTTTCTGCATCTGGGATACCTCACTCAAGACGATCTTTTCTAGTTCCCACCATTTGCCTGTAAATTTCATGATTTCCTTGTTTTTAATTGCTGAGTGGTATTCCATTGTGTAAATGTACCACACTTTCTGTATTCATTCCTCCATTGAGGGACATCTGGGTGGTTTCCAGGTTCTGGCTATTATGAATAAAGCTGCTACAAACATGGTTGAGCAATTGTCCTTGTTGTATACTTGAACATATTTTGGATATACGCCTAGGAGTGCTATAGCCAGATCTTGAGGAAGCTCTATTCCTTATTGTCTGAGAAAGCGCCAAATTGATTTCTAAAGTGGTTGTACAAGTTTACATTCCCATCAGCAATGGAGGAGGTTTCCCCTTTCTCCACATCCTCCCTAGCCTGTGTTGTCACTTGAGTTTTTGATCTTAGCCATTCTGGTGAGTGCGAGGTAAAACCTCAGGGTTGTTTTGATTTGCATCTCTTTGGTGCCTAAGGAGGCTGAGCATTTCTTTAAGTGTTTCTCTGCTGTTCACTATTCCTCTATTGAGGATTCTCTGTTTAGCTCTGTACCCTATTTTTTAATTGGATTACTTGGTTGGTTGGTGTTTAACTTCTTGAGTTCTTTATATATTTTGGATATTAACCCTCTGTCAGATATAGGGTTGGTGAAGATGCTTTCCTAATACATAGGCATTTGGTGTGTTTTCAAGTAAGATGGAGAGACAGTCACCTATACCAATACATATACAGTACTCCCATCCCCTTGGTGCCTTACCCTGCCTTCCTCTAGCCTGTGAGATTTTTCAGTATCTGGAGTGTGTAATGGTACATCTTTGGAGCCTACTAGCCTTTTTCCTCTATCACCTGAACATCCTCTCTGCCTCCAGCAACACCATTATCAAAATCCTCAGTGCATCCAACTGCCTTAGCCAGTGACCTTTCCAGCCCTCTAACCTCTCAGGGGATGGGAATGGCCCAATCACGGTGTGCACCACCACCTTATACTTTTGCACTCTTTGAATTAAAATTTAATTCAGCCTAGATTGTGTGTGTGTGTGTGTGCACAACCCTAGCCTTGATAGATGAAACTCAAACTGGGTGAAGTTCACATTATTCACAATAATGAATTAAACCTTTATACATTCAATCCTGTAACTTCAGTGTTTTCTTTTGTTTGCTGGTTTTTTCTTTTTTGTCTTACCTTTCGTAAGTTCTTCTTTCATAGAATATTTTTGCTACTATCTATCCCTTCTTCAAAGATCTTGCCATGTACCTTATAGGTATGTATATGTAAATAATTACATAATTTATGTTGTATTTCCTTATTCAAATTTATGTTTTTGAAAAGGGAGTATAAAAATCTGAGAGGGCAAAAAATATAACATTGTTTAAATCAATAGTGACTTTCAAGAACACTAAAATCAACAATGAAAAGCAGTAAAATCAGTTCTATAGTTGTGTGTTAGTGACACACATGTTAATTCCGGAACTCTAGAAGCAGAGACAGACAGATCTCTTTGAGTTCCAGGTCAGCCTGGTCTACAGAAAGAGTTCAAGGATAGCCAGAGCTACACAAAGAAACCCTATCTTGGGAGGTGGGGGAAAGACTATCAGTTCTATGGATGTGTAATTTTATAAATACTTAAGAGATTAGAATAGCTTTTCAAAATGATCACTTGCATCTTATATCCTATAATAATATTGATGAGATCAGCTTTTCTTTTTTGTTTGTTTGTTGTTTGGGGGGGGGGATTTGTTTGTTTTAGTTTTTCAAGAGAGAGTTTCTCTGTGTGTAACCCTGGCTGTCCCAGAACTCACTCTGTAGACCAGGCTGGTCTCAAGCTCACTGAGATCTGCGTACCTCTGCCTCCTGAGTGCTGGGATTACGAGTGTGCACCACCACCAAGCCCAGCACAATAAACTTTTCTTACAGCAAACTTTGAAGGACTAGACTCCCTGATGACTAAAATTTGTTTGGATGAGATGTTAGAATCAGGAGAAGGTTGGTAAGGTAAGAATTTTTCAGAGAGGTTTTAGTTGTGATGGAATTTAAGCTGCAAATTTATCAGGAGACAAAGTTATGAAGTTTTTTAGAATTGAAGGAAATTAGAGTGAAAAATGTGGAAATAAAGAATAAGGAAAAGTTGATGAATCAGTTATATTCTTGGTAATAAGTAAGTATTTTTGTCTCTGTCTATGTCCACACTTGATTGTTCCTTTCCTCCTCTTTTTAGCAATTTCCTGATCAGATTGTAGGATTTGTACCTAGAAAACACGTCTCCACATCATCTGGTATCTACAGTTATGGAGGTTTTGAGCTGCAGACACCTGGGCTCGGAAATGGGGACCAGTACTCTATGGTGCTCATCGGAGCCTCCTTCTTCAACAGCAAATACCTTGAACTCTTTCAGAAACAGCCTGCAGCTGTCCATGCATTGATCGATGAGACTCAAAACTGTGATGATATTGCTATGAATTTCATCATCACCAAGCATACTGGGAAGCCTTCGGGGATATTTGTGAAACCTATAAACATGGTCAATTTGGAGAAAGAAACCAATGGCTATTCTGGAATGTGGCATCGGGCAGAGCACTTTCTGCAGAGATCTTACTGTATAAATAAGCTTGTTAATATCTATGATGGCATGCCCTTAAAATACTCCAACATTATGATTTCCCAGTTTGGCTTTCCATATGCCAACCATAAAAGTAAAATGTGAACAGGAAACAAACAAAAACCCAAAACATTGCGAGATTTTAGAGTGGCTTCCATTTTTGTTTTGTGAGCAACACCAGGAAGTTTTATCTAGTCCACCAGTCTCTATAATAGAAAAAATCATATGCAGTACTTCTAGTATATAAAACCCATGAACTTCAAAAGCCAAGAAGCTGGTCTTACCCAGATAGGCTTTCTTGTGAAGAGCTTTGTCCAAGGTTGTAATTTCTCGATTGCGATATTATTGTTTACATCTCGAGACTGCTCTCCAATTTGTTTGAGCCCTGGCATTTGCCTTAAGGACCTACAGCAAGCTGCTTCTAGGACCAGAGACTCAAAAAGAGACAATTTTCAGCTTTTCAGTGAAGGTTGATTGTTTTTATTTGAAGCCTGAAATGCTTCTTCAGCTAATTAATGCCTGCCGTATAGGGAAAAGCCATGTGAGGAGAGCTTATTCTGAACCCCATGTCGAAAGCCAGGAAAATTCCTGGTTGCCAGTGTCCTTTGTGGCCCTTCTAGCCAGTGTCAACTGTGCCCAGCATGGTTTTGACAAAGCTGTCAGTGCTGGTATTTTGCTTTTAAGTGACTGGGAGTGTATGTTTTCATGGCTGACCATTGTTTGCTTGTTATTGTTGTTGCTTTTTCTTTCTTTTTTGTGAGCCTACACTGCATGGATCACTAAAATGTGCAGCCCATGTTTCTAATATGCAACCTATATGCAGCAAGGAGTAAATGTGTTCCTGCAATCTGTCACTGTGTGTGACCTTGAGAATGTACATTAGTTCTTACATTTTACAGAATGTATTTAATAAATATGTATAAAATAACCTCTGAAAGAATGGTTAAGTAGAAGCTAGCAGAAATTAAAAACCTTAGTATCAAAGATCTTAATATTAAAGCATAGGTTATCTTGTGGGTATTTAATGACAGTAATGTTTGCATCCAGAACCCAGAATTTTGTTGGGATTTTTTTTTGAGCCCCAAGACACTATTCATTATGATGAAATTTTAATTACATAGTTGTAGGGAGGAAAGAGAACAAAGAACTGAGTCATCATGGAGAAGACTAGGAGGTAGCCGGGTGTCCAGTGCTGCTATTACCCACTCCATCTGTGTCCTTGGTGTCCTTTTAGTTTACGCTCGCTCAGCACTACTGAAAAGGATCACTCTGTGAGGCCTCCGTGTATCACTTCTTCTCTAAACATTCTTAAAGGTGTAAAAATAGAATGACAGCTGATGTTCTACTGCAAGATCCTCCCGCTGCCAGTTCAGTGTCTGTTTGTCTGACAATGGGGTGTCTATGTGTGTCTTAATTCAATCATATGTGTATTTTTTTTAATTTTTTTATTTGACCTCATTAAAAGTCATGTCAGTTATCTGGTTTCTCCAAATTTGGCTGTATGGTTTTGTCTGTTGGTAGTCCACTATCAAATAAATAAACATCGACTGTTCACATGTTCAATGTTAATAGCAGAGCAGACTGCTTTTGTGGTCTTTTACGAATGTCTCCCATACTCTACAGTAGTACTGCCCATGAAGTTGAGAATTTGGTATACTCACCAGGAGTTAAGTTTTCTATATGGAAAATATCCCTATATTTGATTTCCCATAGGTGTCTTAAAGTTTCAGTACAACATTATAACATGTGAATTATACCATGTTCTCACGGATATAGAGAAACAATCAACAAAAATGCATTTTGGACTATAAAAGAAAGACCCCTGCTAGACCTTCTAAGACCATCTTTCCATGAATAAATCTTCATGCTCAACATGATCGAAAATCACTCCTGAAGGCTCAAAACTACACCCTCGAAATAGTGTAGTTCACTGAAGCCTGCAGTTCCTGCCATTAGACTCTGGGCTAAAATCCTTGCTAGATATCACATTTTTAACCAGCCCAAGCCCCCATTTCCTTATCACACTGTGATTGCTTTCCTTCACTTTTCTTAAGGATTGCCTATATCTCCTCAAAATTGGAAAACTGAGAATAGATTAATATTCATGGTTATATTGGGAATTGGTTCTAAAGGATATGAGAGTGCCTGGAGAGAGTACAGAGGCATCCCCATTTCAGATGTTCAAGACGTTGCTAGAAAATCCAACATCTACCAAGTGAAATGCCAAGAGTTATCTGTGTCACACTACACAGGAACATGGGAATTGTTTCTTGTTTTCATTATTTTCCTTCATTTCAAATACCTTTTACCCCCTCTTTGTTTTGAAGGCAGAATTTTATTCTTTAATCTGGGCTAGCCTCAAACTCATGGCTTTCCTGCCTGAGTTTCCCAGATTACAGACAGGAGCCATCACGCCTGGCCAAATGTCTATATTCCTAACATTAAAACATGACATATTTATTTGATCACTTTTGGCATATTCGCAGCAGTGTAAAGAAATTAAAGATTCAAATATGGTGGCTCACATCTATAATCCCAGCACTCAGAAGGCTGAGACAAGAGAATTCCTGTGAAGATCATCCCTGCTACAGAGTAAGACCCCACATCTCTCTGTCCTCTGGCATCTCTTTGTGTATATGTCTATATGTATGTATGTATACATATATGTGTTAAGAGAGAAATGTTTATGTTTTAGAGAAATAATTAAAAATGACCACCTAACAATGACATTTTATTTGTATTTCCATAGATTTCAATGCTTTTTTAAGAATATAATTTTCAAGGAAGATTTGTTTTGTTTTACATAGTGTGTGTGTGAGAGAGAGAGAGGTGAAGGTTACAGGACAACTTTCCAGAGTCAATTACTCTTTACACCATGTGTGGTTGAAGCATCAAACTCAGATTCTTAGGCTTTATGGCAAGTGCCTTTACCCACAAAGACATCTCGCCAGCCCTGAACAGATGTTTTAATAGCACTATTTTTTTTGTTATTTCACTGTGTGAATAAACCCTGATCGTATACTCAGCATGCTCCCATTTCCCTTGCCACCCTCTTGCTGTACAATAATGGATAGATCAACAACCCTACCTTACACACACATCTTTGAGCATATCCTGTGATTATTTCCTTAAAATGGAGTCCTACAAAATTGAACACCTGGATCTATTTACTGGTATTCATCTCATCTTTCTATGGGTTTTGATACATATTGCTGGAGTCTTCTAGAAGTGTTGCCATGGTGACACTATTAATAGTCTATCTGAGAACACCTGTTTCCCATCAGCATTCACTGCTTCACCCTTTCTAGTTCCCTGTCATCTACTTATTCCACATAAAATGTTTGAGCGTTGAGAAGGCTGAAAGGGCAGACCAGGAACAGTCCAATGACAGCTCAAGGGCAGTAGAAGCTTCAGGGAACTTTAGAAATGCTTCTAGAAACCCTTTCTATGTTAGTGTATAGACACATAACTCACTACCCTGTCTCAGTTTTTGTCTTACTAAGTCTCCCAACTTTGTTCTCCCCATTGATACACACACACACACATACACACACACACACACACACACCAGTTTTTATTCACCCCCTATTCTCTCTCCTTTCATAAAGTTTTTCACAACATAAAGTCCAATTATTTTCCAACACATTTGCATTGGGTTCTGATCCTCCTGAACTTCCTTCCCTGCAGTGTGAGGATGAAACACCTGCTCTGAAATTTTATACAGTGCACTTGTTTAGGAAGGATGCTGTACACCAGAAGGAACTTGGCAGTACTACGGGAACAAAAGTATTCTTTAACACAACCACAGGAAAAGGGCAGAGCAGCCAGGAGGTGGTTTTTAAAGTTAGTTGTGCAGTACGGCCGTATCAAGATCATACTGTGCAGTATGAATAGAAGAGAGAACAAACCTTTGCAAATACCAAAATATATATATATATATATGTATGTATGTATGTATATATATATATATATATATATATATATATATATATATATGATAGGCCCACTGCCACAAAGGGGATGTGCGTGTTTGTTCTTGCTCCAGAGTCTAGGCTGGTCTTTAATTTATTATCTGGGCTAGCCTTCAATTATGGTCTTCCTGGCCCAGCCTCCTGATCACTGGGATTATAGGCCAATGCATCATGGTTAGCTTCAGAAGGGATTCCCTGAAGCATTTATCTAATCAAGAAGTGACTCTTGAGCCTCTTTTTGTATCTCAGCATTTTGTTTATTTCTGGGAGAAAATATTAAATATCTGATTGAGATGTTTTTAAGGAGTTCTTTTGTTTTGTTTTGTTTTAATCACAAGAAAGCAGCTTTATTTTATACCAGGGATTAACCTGGACTGGGGTGTGTGTGTGTGTGTGGTTTCTAGGAACATCTGCAATTCGGGAAAAATACTTTTGTTTGTCACAGCTGGAGGCCTGCTGCTCACCGCTGATATGTTAACGGTGACGTTGCTAAGTGTCCACCAATGAGCAGATCTGACACTGACACTGGCTGAGAAAAAGCCGGCTTGGCATCAGTTTGGAGGCCGTTTGGTTATGAATTATCTACGCAGCCTGCTTTCTCAAATGTAAGTTGCCTTCTAATATGTCGCCTATGTGACAATGCCCTATTGGAATGAAAAATCCCAGGGGAAATGTGCTTGTTTGATAAGGCATCCAGTGTGCGACGCACAGAATACATCTCTGATCAGGAAGCCACAGACATCTCCAGTGATGGCTTATTCTGACTGATTCCCCACCCACTGCTCCACATTCCTCTTTCCATTATCACATTTGAAGAAATACAGCTTGCCAGATAGCAATGTTACATTAATAAACAATACACTGAGTATTCAAATAATACATCTCGAGGTTAAGAAAGCTGGCATCAATGAGTTGGAAAATGCTAACTGTAAATTAGCATGTTTACATGTATAATTTTTTTGGCTTAAACCATAAACCATACACATCTAGTGAAGGATTCCAGAATGGGAGCATCAGAGAGGGTTTTTTTTTTTTTCATAGACTTTCAGGCAGCTAAGTTATTTAATTTTACTTTTCTCCCCTTCCTCATTTATGAGAGAGAAAGGCAAACTAAACAATAAGTAAATCTCTTTTCATTGTAAAGTTTGATGACCCTAAATCAGGGTGTTGAATCAGTTGTTCTTAGAAAGCAGTAGTCATGTGCTGGACATGCCATTAAGTTCGTAGAGTGCTTGCCTAGCATGCACAAAGCTCCTGGTTCAGTCCTTAGCACAACATAAACTGTGTGTGGGAGCACATGCCTATGCTCCCAACACACAGAAAGTTGAGACAGGAGCATCAGGAGGATCGTCACTCTTGGCTACAGGGCAAATTTGAGGCTACCCTGGGCTATGTGAAGCTCTTCCCTAAACAGAAACAGTAGCAGCCAAGTTTTACTTTCCTGCAAGAGAAATAATACCCTGGGATGTCCCTCTCTTGAAACTTGGGGTTCTCATTGCAGCCTAGGCCCCTCTGTCCGGAGCAGTGCTTCAGGGTGAGCTAGGACATACACATCACTACGTGCCGTAGTGTCTGAGGATAGAATGTCAAATGACAGACAAGTAGACTGGGAGAGGTTACCTCCTTAACATCATTTCTGTTTATAACAGAGGTTCTCAGCCCCTTTGGGGCCCAAACAATCCTTTCTCAGGAGTCACTTAACACCAATGAAAAACCACAGAAATTTACATTAAGATTCAGACCAGTAGCAAAATTACAGTTATGAAGTAGCAATGAAAATAATTTTGTGGTTGGGAGTCACCACAACATGAGGAACTGTATTAAAGGGTCGCAGTATTAGGAAGGTTGAGAACTACTGTTTTATAAGGGGCCTACAGAGGGTTGCCACAGGTTTACTAAAAGTCAGAAAATTCTGTTTACATCCATTAATGTATTAAACCCAGAATGCAAATACAGGCTTTGAAGACTAAAGTAAGGTCCTACTTATAAAACACGATTTTTAGGAATTGACTTTCTTACCAGCAGATGTCAGCACAGCCCAATAAACTAAGATTTCTGTCAGTTTAACTGCCTGCCAGTAGACTTAGCAAAACTTTTTATTAGCAGTGTTAAAACCCACTGTTCCTGTTTTTGCTTAAGATGGTCCACTTCAGTGAAGTTATAGAGAGATTAAGTTAAGGTGAGTGAGTTGGTTCAGCCAGTAAAGGGGCTTGCCACTAATCCTGATGACCTGTGTTCAAACCCTGAAACAAACATAAGGGAAGGAAAAAGAGCAACTACCTAAAATTGTTCATTAATCCATACTCATTTGCCATGACATGTCCATGCCCCATTCCATAGTAAATAGGTAGATATATTAGATAGATGTTATTAAGTTATAATGAATCCTGGCCTAGGCTGATCATATTAAATAACTGACATACATTAATATAATTGATGCAATAATGAGTTCTCCCAGTTAAATCAAAGGCATGATTCAAACACAGAATTATAGTGTGTGATAAAATATCAGAATAACACACACTCTTTTAAAATTCACACATCCCGCCTGAATAAAAACAAATGAGCACCTTAGCAATATGACTAAAGCAATGAGAAAATCAAGCCCAAAATTCAGACACCAGTGAATAAGATCACAGTAAACAGATAATATTGAGGCTTAAAAAATGAATATCAACAAACCCAAGACATTATGTTTCAGTTAGACATGGTAGCATGATGCTGTAAATGACCCTTTGAGTCAGCCTAGTCTATATAGTTTCAGACCAGCTAGAGTGACATAGTGAGACCCTGTCCTAAAACACATACACACACACACAACAAAAGATAAAATGGACACACCTTTATAAACTAATAAAGAGACTAAATGGGATCTCATATATATATTTCAAAATATATCTCACATATATATATTTCAAAGACTATTTTATAATACAAAGACTATTTTATAGAACTAAAATGCTTTTTTGCACAACAAAGAAAGGGTTCCCTTTTTATCTTTTTACCATGGAGTGAAAGGCAACATACAGGACGAGGGAGAATGTCACCAAACTGTTTGCTAGGTAGAAGGTTAATATTTAAATGATGTGAGAAACTCAATAACTCAACAACAAAATTCAAAACGATCCGTTTTTCAGAAGAGCAAATGATCCGATAGGGATTTTGCAAAAGAAGATTGCCAGTGACTAGTGAATGTATGAAAAAATTCTAAACATCACTGAGAGAAAAGCTACAATGAGCTATCCACTCACCCCAGTAAAAATAACTAAATGGTGAATGGCTTGTTATAATAACACACACACACACACGCAGGCACACACAAATTTTAACAAGGAGACAAGAGTACTTTACTCTTAGTACATTAGTGGGAATGGAATTAATGTGGCCTTTATGGAGCACAGTATAGTTCCCCTCAAATAATCTAGAAACAGAGCTACCTAAGGGCATAGTTCCCCTGCCACTGGGTGGATAACTAAAGAAAATGAAACCAGTGTGTTGAAGAGGCATCTGCCCTTCCTTGGTTACTGAAATACTATCCTACCAAGAATAGCCAAGCTGTGGAATCATTCCAAGTGTCCATTGGCAGATGAATGGGTAAAGGAAATGTGTTATTTTTCATGCTGAAATACTATTTAGACACAAATAGAATGAAATGCATAATTTGCAGCATGGATAGACCTGAAGAACATTTTGTTGAGTAAATATGTCAGGCACAGAATGACAGATACCACATGCTCCCACTTTCACATATGTGTGCTAAAAATCAATTTTATATACAATAGACAGTGGCCGCCAGAGACAGAGAAGGTTTGGGGAGGAAAGAATAAAGAGAGTTTAGCTAGTACAGAGGTTCTTTTGGGTAGGCTGAATAATTTCCGGTGTTATATGGCCCAGTAGAATAGCTGTGGTGGGGTTTCAAGATAGCTAGTAGAGAGAACCTTAAATACTTCCAGCACAAGGCAACAACTAATGCCAGAAATAATAGGCCAATTGCCATGCTCTGATCAATACACTTTGTTTAAATGTACTGAAACACTACACTGTACTTTATAAAAAATGACATGCCAAGTTTAAAACACACACACACACCACAGAGGTAGTGGGGGATAGTACATTGAAAATAGCCCAAATTTCTATTATCTAGTAAAGGAAAAACACATTGTGATTTACTCATTTTGTAAAGGTTACTTAGAATAAAAAAGAGCAAACTATTGATACTTGGAACAAGGCTGAATCTGCAAAGCATTAAGTTAAAGAAGTCAGATGCAAAAGGCTACACGCTGTATGATTTCATGCACATGACATTTTAGAAAATGTAACACTATTGGAACAGAAAGCAAATCAGCTCTCACCTGCTCATGAAGATGGAAACTATGGGAGATGATATGATTATTCTTTTTTAATTAATTAATTACAGTTTATTAACTTTGTATCCCCACTGTAGTCTCCTCCCTCATCTCCTACTAGTCCCATCCTCCCTCCCTCTTCTCCCCCTGTGCCCTTTCCCTAGTCCACTGATAGTCCTCCCCTTCTATCTGACTCTAGCCAGGTCTCATCTGCATTGTCTAACTGCATTGTCTTCCTCTGCGGCCTGGCAAGGCTGTACCTCCCAGGGAGAGGTGATCAAAGAGCCTGCCACTGAGTTTATGTCAGAGACAGCCCCTGTAATATCCAGAATATAAAGAACTGAAGAAGTTAAACACCAACCAACCAAGTAATCTAATTAAAAAATGGGGTACAGAACTAAACAGAGAATTCTCAATAGAGGAATAGCGAATGGCAGAGAAACACTTAAAGGTTTAATGTCCTTAGTCATCAGGGAAATGCAAATCAAAACAATCCTGAGGTCTCACCTTACACACACCAGCATCAGAATGGCTAAGATCAAAAACTCAAGTGACAACACAGGCTGGAGAGGATGTGGAGAAAGGGGAACCCTCCTTTATTGCTGATGGGAATGTAAGCTTGTACAACCACTTTAAAAACCAATCTGGTGCTTTCTTAGACAATTAGAAATAGTGTTACCCCAAAGAGGACCTCTGAAAGAACCAATATAGCAATATATCAAAGCAGATATTAAGACTCACAATCAAGCCTTTGGCAGAGGGTGGGAAGTAATAATAAAAATAGGGGAAGTTAGTAAGACTTGGGGAGAACAAGAGCTCCACAAAGACCAAATTGAGCAGGGCACAGGGGTCTTATATGAGACAGTTTCTGCAACCAAGGACCATATATGGATTTGGCCTAGAACCCCCGCTCAGATGTGGCCCATGATAGCTCAGTGTCGAACTGAAGACCCTAGTAAGGGACTGTTTCAGTCATGAACTTGATGGCTGACTCTTTGAGCCTCCCCCATACATGCCAGGGAGTAACAGCCTGGCTAGATCCCAGGGGAGGACATTGCAGCCAGCCCTGAGGAGACAAGATGATCTGGGGTTGGATGGAAGGGGAGGAGGTCCTCCCCCATTGGTGGACTTGGAGGGGGCAGGGAGGAGATGAAGGAGGGTTGGAGAGGGTGGGAGGGAATGAGGGAAGGGACTACGCCTGGGATGCAAAGTACCTAACCTGTGATTGATATAAAAATAAATAAATTACATAAAAAAGAATCTAAAATAAAAGATCCAGCTATAGCACTCCTAGGCGTATATCCAAAATATGATCAAGTATACAACAAGGACAATTGCTCAACCATGTTTGTAGCAGCTTTATTCATAATAGCCAGAACCTGGAAACCACCCAGATATCCCTCAACTGAGGAATGGATACAGAAATTGTGGTACATTTACACCATGGAATACTACTCAGCAATTAAAAAAAAGGAAATCATGAAATTTGCAGGCAAATGGTGGGAACTAGAAAAGATCGTCTTGAGTGAGGTATCCCAGAAGCAGAAAGACACACATGGTATAGACTCACTTGTAAGTGGATATTAGACATATAATATAGGACAAAAACACTAAAATCTGTACACCTAAAGAAGCTAAGCAAGAAGGAGGACCCTGGGTAAGATGATCAATCCTCACTCAGAAAGGCAAATGGGATAGACATCAGAAGAAGTTTAAAACAGGAAACTGGACAGGAGCCTACCATAGAGGGCCTCTGAACGACTCTTCCCAGCAGGGTATCAAAGCAGATGCTGAGCCTCACAGCCAAACTTTGGGCAGAGTGCAGAGAATCTTATGAAAGAAGGGAGGGGACAGGAGCTCCACAAGGAGAGCAACAGAAACAAAAAATCTGTGCACAGGGGTCTTTTCTGAGACTGATACTCCAACCAAGGACCATGTATGGAGATAACCTAGAACCCCTGCCCAGATGTGGCCCATGTCAGCTCATTCTCCCAGTGGGTTCCCTGAGACTATCTCTGACGTGAACTCAGGGGCTGGCTCTTTGATTACCCCCCACCCCCAGTGGGGAGCAGCCTTGATTGCCACAGAGGAGGAAAATGCAGCCAGTCCTGATAGGCTAGGGTCAGAGGGATGGGAAGATGGAGCTTCCCTACCAGTGCGCTTGGGGAGGGGCATAGGAGGAGAAGAGGGAGGGAGGGTGAGATTGAGAGGGAATAAGGGAGGGGGCTACAGTTGAGATACAAAGTAAATAAACTATAATTGATAAAAAAATAATTAAAAAAACAGAGACAGCCCCTGCACCCCTTACTATGGATAGGACTATTCTTAATCCTGATTGTGATTGTGGTTATGTAACTATTCATGCTAATCAAAACATGTAGAACTGTACATTTGCAATTGATGGATTTCACTGTATTCACAAATTTCATTTCAATAAGCTAAGTAAATTCCACAATCAACCAGCAGGTGTCAGGCATTAATTTATGAAAAACCAACAACTCATAACAAAATGCTTTCAAACTGAATGTTTGCCTAATATTTGTATATTATGTCGTTATCAACATCATATCTTTACATGAGTGATTGAAAGACTGAAAATATCCTATTCCACTGTTTCCCAACCAAGTATGCTAAATCCATCAAGATAGAGAACAAAATGTGCTTCGTGATTTTTTTTTTAATGTTTCAAAGATTGTTAGAAAATGCAAAATCAGCTTTACAAATATTGCTTACCCAATCTTGGCAAACTCGGTCATTTAATGGGCTTTCCTTTCTTTCCAACATTACCATCAAATGAATCTTTTGAGTGCACATGCCATAAAGCTTTATTCTGAGCAAAGTAACTCACATGTTGTCTGGTTACTTCCATCCAAGTCTCTTCCTTTCCAACATAACTCTTAAATGATAAAGTGCTGCTAGTTGCCAGTGCTAGATGGCAAGCCATTTAACATTGTACACCCTGCTCAGTAATGTTTGTTGATGGTAGACAAATGAGTAGACAGTACTTGAATCAATCTAACATCTTAAGACCAGGAGAAAACTAAAGGGTTCAAAGAGTCTTCAGGACAATTGGAAAACAAAGTCACATGGGTGTGTGCCTTGGAGGAATGCAGGGTGACAGTTGAGGCTTACAGGTAGCAGTGCACAGAGACAAACAATAACAAATTAATAGAGTGAAACAGTTGTATGACTCATGTAGTGAACTAGCAGGAAGCCTCAACCTTTTCCTGCCAAATACATTTGGAGAGTACTCCTTTGGAGATGTCTGTACTCCTTAAAATAGTGTTTACTTGAAAAATGCATAGAATATTATAATTTCACCAAAGCACTATTTGGAGAAATGTGTGGCAAAATCAAATTAATATAAAATGTTCTTTATAGCATACATATATTATTTGAGGGGCCTGCATAAATCAAAACAAACACATTCACGTTAGAGAACGGTTTGGGAGAATGTGTTCTATCTTTCAGCCCTGTAGGTCTGAAATACAAGATTTACTTTCTTTAATCTTTCCTCTTGATTAATAACATTCGAGAATTTTCCAAAGTATTATAAGCTGTGCATTCTTATAGATTTGGTTTTGAGCCTAGCCTTTAACAGTTGAGTCAAGTTCAGTCATCTCTCCATCCCCAACTTGTGATCCAACTTGATCACAATGTGCCCTCTTCATTTAGTACATTGCTAGTATCAGACTGTTGAATCTTTTCTTTTAAGTATTCTTACACCTATATTTATAACTAACATGTACACAACAGGATAAGTTTAATTTATTCTCAGAAACCCTTTCTGAGAGTCTTACCGCTTTCCCATTGACTTGGGAGAACTACAACAGGAGGGAACTATTGGAAATAATTACTGAAAGAATGGTATATAAGAAAGTAGGTTCTGCAAATCGACAGCCTACAGATTGGGAAAGGATCATTACCAATCCTACTTCTGACAGAGGGCTAATATCCAGTATATATAAAGAACTCAAGA
>CM053744.1:80289998-80326911 GCA_028658305.1 Pachyuromys duprasi | reverse complement strand
TTTCCAGGTCCCACCATTTGCCTGCGAATTTCATGATTTCCTCCTTTTTAATTGCTGAATAGTATTCCATTGTGTAAAAGTACCACAATTTCTGTATCCATTCCTCAACTGAGGGACATCTGGGTTGTTTCCAGGTTCTGGCTATTACAAATAAAGCAGCCACGAACATGGTTGAGCAAATGTCCTTGTTGTGTACTTAAGGATAACATTTTTTGATTGCTTTATTTTGGGGAAATGGAACAGATTTCAAGATGACAGGCTAAGGTCAGCTTTATGGGAACATTGCCTTTCCTGAATGTTGTTCTCAGCCGAGGGTTTTGCATGTGACATAGTCTCAAACTATATTTCAAACAAACCCTATTATGATGGCTATTCTTGGGTCAACTTTATGGTCTTTTCAGGATTAACAACGTCTTTGAGTAAACATAAAAATATTTAGTTGTCTTTTGTGATTCTCAAATTTTTTCTCTCTATTACTTTTAACTAAGGATCATGTTTTGGTTACTAGTATTTGTATGACAAAGCAGTAAAATAAACCAACAGCATTAAATTGTATTTCAGATATGCTCTCCTCTAAGCCTCAGTGTGTCTGTCCCGGGGATATCCAGGCCCTGTGTTACCTTTCCAGCTTCTGGCCCTGTCTGCCCACGGGACAAGATTCTCTACAAAGCGTGCCACGTGTGCCGATGTTTCATTCCAGATGACAGTTTCAATATTGTCAACCCCGGAAACCACCTCACTTGTCTTTGAACCACTCCTCTTGGCAACTCCAAGATAGTGTATAAACTGTGCCATTTCAGGAGTCCAGGTTTATAAACATTGTATAAACATATAATTTACAAGAGCTTAGATTTTTGAAAAAAATATTACTCTCTCTCCCTCTGTGTTTCACACATGCACTGTGTGTGTGTGTATGAAAGAGAGAGTGAGACGTAAGGAAACTCTCAGAGACCGGAAGTTTTTTTCTGGAGTTGGTTCTTTTTTTTCACCATGTGGGTCCTGGGGTCTGAACTCAGGTCATTAGGTTTGGTGGCTGGTGCCTTTATCTGCTGAGCCATCTTCTTAGCCCAAGGTTAGCTTACTAATCAATTGTACTATTACAGAACACGAAGTTCCTGACAAATGTCGTGCCAAATTTTGTCTTTTTCTCTTTGGACCAAGTTTCCCTTACCCAGGTTTGTGTCTACAGTGTCATTACAAAAACGTGCAGGTCTATTGTTTTCATCAGGAACGGCAACTCACAGCCCAGCAAAGTTTTGAATCCCTGGGCTTCGATGGATGGAGATGCTCCATTGTTTTAAAGATATCGTTCCTCATAAAAAAAAAAAAAAAAAAAAAAAAGACCAGGCTCACTCTACACTGGGAAAACTGTAAGAACAGGAGAGCTCATCTGCAGAGATGAAAATCTGAAAGCATAAAGGGATGGTAATTTTCTATAGCTAAAAATATATCACATCTCAATGCATGTTCGTTAAGAGGGTTGCTAGCAGCGTGTCCAGGCTTCAACTGTAAGAAGGATACCTCATCTGAGCCTGCAGTAAGGATACAGTTACAGTGGTTTTAAGGGACTTTCTATAAGATACACACATTCTGGCCGTCTTCGTTGGACACTAGACTTGATTTCCTACAGCCAGGAGGCAGCAGGCCCATCACAACTTACCTGTGTGAACTGTCGCTAAAGTCTGTGCCTTCTGTACAAGAAGGGGAAATGTAAAACAAATAATTCATTAAAACTGGCTGAAACAAAAGGTGAAAGCATGACTGCTATAAAAATTTACAAAGGGAGATCAAAATTAAAATGCCAGAAAAACCCGAGTGTCAATAATCTAATTGAACCAAGTTAGAAAATAAAAAAAAAAAATTGACAACACAAAAAAACAAATACCTTGACCCAAGAGACCTCAAATAAAAACTATTATGAAATTCAGGTTCAGGTCATCACAGAAAGCAAAAATGTTAAGATCCAGCACAAAATGTAAATGTCACAACCTTTAGAATGATCATCTTCCACAATGGGCGTCACCAGATGTCAGCAGATCAGTTGAAAGCCATTGTCTTAAACCATTTTTGGAAGGCAATTTGAATTCAAAATTACATTCTGCTCCCAAAGCATGGATGCTATCAGAATGTGCGCTCATGTTCACAGACTCCAGTGTGGGCAAATAATTGCAGGCTGGGCTGAAATCAAGGAACTGCTCTTCAAATAATTTATGTTGGGTCGCAGTTCTAGATGCAGTTTGGTATTCTCTGTGGAACTTTTAGTCTAGGGGCCATCAACATAGGTTGCCACCTGAAATCTGGGTTGATACTAAATTGAATCTCGATTGCAACATTAACTTTAAATTCAGTCTAGGAGTAACATTTCAGGAAGCCAGTCTGACAGATCTGATAGCAAAGGTAACAGGGTAGAAGAATCCAGGAGTACCACAGGGAGTATATAGGTTTGAAGGAGACAGGGGATGATCCTGTAGAGCATTTGTCTGCTAGTTGAAAAATGTCTGGTATATTTGCTAATACATCTCTTACAGCATAAAGGATTTGCGGACAGTAATTTCTTGAATGAGCTCCCGAGGCAATCCTATAGTCGTAGTGGCTGCAGTTACTCTACTGCTTTTAGATTATTTGGACGAGCTCTGACCAATGGCCCAACTGCATCAGTGGTAAGCTGTAGGTCTGCTTTGATGTTTCCCTCCATGTCTTTCCTTCCCTCCCACTCCCTCTTTTATCTTTCTCTCCTTCCCTTCATCTCCCTCTTCCTTCTTTCAGGTGTCACTTGCTCAGGGAAGTACACACTCTCTGACTGTACCGTCAGTCTTCATGTTCTTGAGCAAAGATATATAAATCCTGATGTTCTGTTCACAGGCAAACAGAATGAAGGGTTTAGAGTAATTTGGATGTTCTATGAGGGGGGAGTTTTTTTTTTAAAAAAAACCATTGTTGTTCAGTAAAGGCTGTTTTCTTCACGAGGGCGAGGCTCCCAAGTGTTATTTCTGATCAGATCATAGAACAGACACAACAATAAGTGGAAATTGGAAAGCAGGAATCTGTGAGCCCAGAGAACCCTCTGAACTGTCTCTTAGTTATGGGCTTAGAATGAATTTGGTGATGTTGTTTTTGGGGAACAAGAAGATTTCTTTTGTTGCTGACTCATGCTTCTTCTTGTAAGAGTTGAAATGACACTCATGAGTCTTTTTGACCCTTGAAAGCCCATGGCTGCCGTAAACACATTGAATTAGTTTCTGAAGGCTGCAGTGAATGAACCACAAAGAGGAAAATCATGTATTTGCTGAACTGGAGTAGAATTGCTAAGAAACTGTATCTTTGATGTAAAACATGTGAGAACTCTGAAGGGGACTGCAAATCTCTGAACCTTTACTGTCCTGCTACAGTGCTGATTTTTCTAAGTAAACAATTATCTCTGTCTACAGGGATGCTATTAATAAAATAAACTAAATGGTGGATCATAGCTTCTCTGTTGAAATCATTTAGATTCGGGAGGGGGGACTTGTGAACTAACTACTTATGACTCTAAGATCTTGTATACAGTTTCATTGCTACCCAGAAAGTTTTTGGGCAGGGAGGGGTATTAGTCGGAGAACTCTAGAAGGGCAGAACCAGTACAATGAATGCCCACTACAACAGAGTGTGGGTGGTCGTGCTAGGGAGGCCGAGAGTCCTGCATGCAGCTGTTTAGTCCAGAGGCTAGCTGCTCCCAGCTGTGCTGGTCTGCTGTTAGTAGCCTGGAGGATTCTGGATCTTTCTCTGGAAGATCAGAGAAACCGGATTCAACTCTCAGTGAAGAATGGCAGCAACAGTGTAGATGCACCTACCACTAAGGAGCAAATGCAGGTAAGCAAAAGTAGTATTACCCTCCACCCCCAACCACTGCCATTGGAGGTACTGTCCACTCTGGGGACAGTCTTCCTCCTATAAGTTAATACTTGGAGGAAACACTCTCACATATCTGCTCTGAGGTGTGTCTTTTAGTTTGTCCAACCTGGTTGACAAGCAAGATTAAACTAGAGGTGAGATGGGAGTATTTCAAGCATAGTTCCAAGGAATAGTAAGCTTGTATTTTATTAAGTTTTCTTTTATAGGAGTGAATTCTTTAAAGTGCTTCAGGTGTCAGAGTGCTGAGGCAATCTAGGAAGCAGTTTTGAAGGGCCTGTATAAATTTTGATGGGCTCAGAGCTTTTTAATAAATTTTAATCATCTCAGCAATCTGGGCCTGGCCAACATGTACTGTTCCAGTGTGTTGATAATCCAGTTCCTAATGTCATTTTATTTAGCCTTCTAGTTTAGAACACAGGTTTTTCTCACCCTAAGACTGTATTACATAATTGAAAAAAAAAAGGTCCAACAAGGAAACCTCTTACATTTGGTTAGAAACTGCCATCTTAAGGCTTTTGAAAAAAAATTACTCTAAGAAAGTTTTTGATGTATTATTTTATGTACATATTTTTGATAGGATTCAAAGTAGAGTACCCCTGTATCTACTAATACAGTCTAAGTCTCTTTTTTGTCACTTTTCTATTTTCTTTTAAATCTTTAAGATCAATAAATTATTATTTATTGTTATGTATTAGTGATGTTAAGTATGGGACTATTGCTCTGAATATACAATTCTTCCTTTCATATATAAATTCAAACTTTTTCATCTTGCGCAGTTATCTTGAATTAAATCTTAGGACATTCTCTTCATTGCTTCAGTTTTCTCTTATTTGGGACTTCAAGAAGGCTGAATCTCTGCTTGCCCTTTATAACATATAACAAATAATATGTAATAGTGTGTTTGTTACTTCTACAGTGACTGATTATATAATAATGAATGGGGGATTTACTTCAGCTTACAGTCTCATCATGGCTGCTTGGTCCTTTGCTCTTGGGTAGGACATCGTGATGGTAGAGATCCCACTCTTGTACACTGTGAATGGGAAGCAGAGAGTAACAGGAAGAGGCAGGGGCATGATAATCACTGCCAAAGATGTACCTACAATGATCTACTTATTCTAGCTAAATCCCACCTCCAATGTTTCTGGACCATGCTGAAATAGTGTCAGCAGTTGGAAAATAGATGTTCAAAATACCAGTGGAGAGACTTCATACTTATAACAATTGACTTTCTTATTTCAGTTTTTTCCTGAATATATTTTGGAAATTTATATTTTCCATGGCCATCATTCTTTTCCTTTATGCTCCTTGTATTTTATTTTATTTCTGAATGGCTTTTTCCCTCTTGTACTTCATTCTTTAATTTGACAATTTCTGTTTTATATTCCTGTATTTTGGTCACAACTCACCTGAATTCCTGTATTTTTGCTTTGTGGTTTATCCTTCTACTTATAGCTACCTCATCAAATTATTAAAAGTTAGATTGTAGCACCAGGTTATATGTATTTTCCCCCAGTTTTATGCTGGTATTTCCCAAATGGCTTTGACTTTCTGTAGGAAAGTTCACTTCTATATTCAGTCCCTTGCTTTTCCAGCCTTTATAGACCACTGTTTCCTCAGAACAACTTTGCCTGTGCAGGTCTTACAGTTGGAATCCACTATGCCACCAACAGCCCATGGTTTGAATACTTGGTCCGCAGATAATAGTGCTGCTTTGGGAGGATATGGAAACTTGCAAGCAGAGCTGGGGGATGTGGGCCCTTGAGGCTGGATTCTTGAGGGTGTGTTATTTCTGGCTGCTGCTTGCCTAGACTACTTCCTAGTCAACCAGGAAGTGAAGTCTCTCTCACTCTATCCTTCTGCTGCCTTGATATTCTGCCCAAGTGACCCATGATAGGTCGAATCCCCACAAAACTCTGAGCAAGATAGTTCTCTGTAATTGTTTTTCTCAAATATCTGGGCCACAGCAATATAAAACTATTATATCAGGTGATGCATTCACTCTTAGTGAGAATATTTTTGTTTATGTTTTCATGATCTTTCTTCTGTGGGTCCCAGAATGCACTTTGGAAGTCTTTCTTTCTTTCTTTCTTTCTTTCTTTCTTTCTTTCTTTCTTTCTTTCTTTCTTTCTTTCTTTCTTTCTTTCTTTCTTGTCCAATTTGTAGCTTAATGTGTCTTTCATGTCACTGTACTGGTCATATTTAGTGCAAACTTTTTAAGTCTTTTCCTGCCTAGATTCCTTGCCCTTCCTCCCATGCATTATTTACAATGTGATGTTTGTTGTTTCTCTTTGTCTCTTCATTTCACTGGAAAGTAGTTTTTAGGGTCTCCTCTCCATTCTCAATTTTGGTTTGTAATAATATTTTTCAAAAGAAAATACACAAAAGTGAGAAGACACATATTTGAACTGCTTCTGTGCTCCTCAGGGATGCGGCAATGGTATTGCAAAGGGAAAAACAAACACGCGGAACTGCACCCAGCAGGCTCTCACCAAAGGTTTCTGTTGATTTACATGACAGTGAAGCATGATGAGGGCTAATTTAGGAGCTTCCCTTGGAGGCAACATGGTGGCGGGAACTCAGTTTGCAAAAGAAATCGATATGAATTGGAGGGATTTGTTAGCATTGTAAAATTAATTTTTTCCACTGCCCCCATTTCTGAACATGGAAACATCATCATCGTATGGAGCAAATTTTTCTATCTTCAGTTGGAATTGGGGTGTTTTTTTTTAAAACGCTTTTTATTTGAGGCTGCTTACATTTGCTAAATGTCTAAATGTGTTTCCTAAATGATGAGTTTTTTTCAAGATCATTTCCCTACCGAATCAATCCTATACCTGCTTTGAAGAAGTGTACCCACTTTATTTAAGTACAAATTTCAGGTAGCAGCAGGAAGGAGTTTTGTTGTATGGAAAAATGTAAGTCCTACTTTACTTTGAAGACCTTGTTCCAAATCAAGAATGCGCTCTGCCCCACTCCATCCAACATTCACTCTTTTTTCAGTATAATGGGACTCAGATAAAGGTTCTTGAAGTATTAAGTACACAATGCACACCTGTGAAAACGGCAAAATTCCAAAACAAGGGCAAGGGAGAAAGACACATGGGAGCTCTTATTCAGGATTGCCCTTTGGAGCATAGTTTGGTGGCTTCATATAAAATCAAACAATCCATGAATAGTGTGCCTTGGCATGTGTCGACTCAAGTGTTTTGAATTCTTATGTCCACACAGGGCTCAACAAAATGTCCTACCGAAGAGGTCGAGGTGTTTGAGTTGACCTCAGCATTACCTGTGCTGCAGGCATTCCACTTCCAAACAAAACGCTTCTGCTCTATTTCTGTTTGTTTGTTTGTTTGTTTGTTTGTTTTAAATGTGTCTATACATCAGTGGTTCAGCTACATCCTAAGTCTGATCTTGAAGGAATCTGAAGATTCCTTAGTGGAGAGGAAGCAGTTGCTGAACTGACCCTGGATAGTGGGGTTGTGCCATTGAATCTTTGCAAACTATTTTATTTTTATTTTTTTAAGTGTCTGTGGTGGTTTGAATACGGGTGGCCCTCACAGACTCATGCGACTGAGTGCTTGGTCCTTAGGAGTGGCACTATTAGAAGCTATGGCCTTGTTGGGGTGAGAGATGTGTGTGGGACCCTTTTCCTCCTACTGGGTGCTTGTCCAGCCCTGGCATGTGGCTTTGTGCCTAGTCTTATTGTAACCTGCTATGCCATGTTCAAATGATATTCCTGGGAGGCCTGCTCTTTTCTGAAGGGAGATGGAGGAGGAGTGGATCTGGGGGAGAGGGGAGGTGCTGGGAGGGATGGGGAGGAGTGGAGGGAGAGGAAACTGTGGTCAGGATGTAATATATGAGGGAATAATAATAATAATAATGAAAAAACACCGAAGCTCAGAGCTGTCATGAAGCTGGACAGTGCAAAAGCAGATCAACTGTTGTCACGTTCTGTGTACTCAGCCCCAAGAGAAAAGTGCCAGTGGAAGATTTCCTTCACTTCATCTGCAACACAGTCCATTTGCATAGGATGTCTTTTTTAGCAAAACAACTCAAGACTTGTTGGCAGTTGTGATAGGCCAAAGCTGGGAAATGAAAATCATCCCGAGCTCTGAACTGCAGATGAACTTCACGTATTTTTAGCAGGCCTTTTGGATATTTGGTGGGGCCTGCTTCTGCTTTTCATTAAGACTAGAATTTCAATTACATTTAAAAAGTTCAAGATGTTATCAGCGCATGTAACGATTGAAACACCTGGGAGCCCGAGCCGGGAGGGCTGCGAGCCCTGAACATCCTGGCAAAATCCTGTGTCCCAAACAAAACAAAAAGCCAAAACGACCCAAATTTAAATTGATTTAAAAAAGATATTAGTATAACCTCGCCCCCCACCCCCTACCCCGGCCCCACACCAGTTCCTGCTTTCTGCACTGTCACCTATCAAGGTAGGGAACGTGGGGTCTTTGCTTAGGGACACGTGCTGTTAGAGGTGCGCCATCAACGGCCGCTGCGGCCACGTTCTACCTCCCCGCCCTCCCGCTGAAACCTGTCCAGACTATTCTTTCTAACACGGCAGGGTAAATGCAGGTTCTGGTTTGCGGGGGATTGTAAATAAAATGACAGCTTGTCATTTTCTCATCTCGTTGGCTTTGGTGTTTGCAAGTACATTATTTGAGCCATCAGTACTACCTGATCCACCCCTTTGAGGAGGAGGAGGAGGAGTCACGGTTTATTTTTTATTTTTTTCCTGATCTTAAGACTAGCTGTACCATCTTAATGATACACACGATGTTTTCAGCCCTGCTGTTTATCGCTGCCTCTGTTTTGCCTACTGACTTGGCAGCAAAGTGTTTCTATCTGTCTCTGTATTTGAAGTAGAAAAAATATGTGCATTTCACGTGCACATACCAATAGCCTTGCGGTGTTGAGGGTCACAGAGCTTAGTAGGGTTCTTTGTGTGGAAAGAGCACCATTTTGGAAGTTGTTAGATGAACTCACACATACACAAATTATATCACATCTTGCATTATCTCACATAAAAATATTTATGTTTTTAAGACTTCTGTTACTTTTAATTTTGTGTGTATATATGAGTGTGAGTGTCCATGGGGACCAGAGGTGTCAGAGCCTCTGGAGCTGGTGTTAAAGCTGTTGTAAGCTACCTGATTTGGATGCTGGGAATTGAACTCAGGGCCTTGGAAATAACAATATGAGCTGGAAAGAGCCATCTCTCCGGCCTTTAGTTTAGTCTTGATAATTGCCTGTTGGTATGCATTATATCATTCTTGCAAAAAGAAATGTTGGCAATTTTTTCCATGTAAACGAAAGTTAAATTTAATTGTTTTTTAAAGGGGGAGAAAAAAAAACCAAAAAGACATTTGGTTTTGATATTTCTACATGACTAATCCACTGCAGTGAATATAATCAAGTGTGTTGTTGGAACAAAAACTCAATTATTTATCTAGACAGAGTATAAAATGCTTTTCACAGAACTGGGTCTCTTTCACAAATACAGTCTCATCAGCCACTGTTTGGAGCAATCCTATCCCACAGGAATGTTAGTGTTTTCTACTGTCATTTGTGAAACACATTTTTTTTTTACCCCAAGGGAAACTGGCTAACCCTAGCAGTTTTAAGTATGTAACTAAAGTGTAAGACTAGCTGTATATAAACACACACAATCAAATGGAAGGAAACTGCCCACAGTACCTAAAAGTCAAAAACAGGAACTCAGAGGGCTCACTGTGTAAGAGCACTTGCTTACCATTCAAGAATCAGGAACTGAGTTCAACCCCTAGAACCCATGCAAGGAATAAAGACTTGACTATTAGAGCAAGTGTTCAGAAGGAAGCAGTCACAGTATTAGCATGGCATGCATTAAGAAGGAAAAAGAGATAAAAGTCACACTGATGAGGAAAGAAGGAGCAAAACTCTGACAGTAACATGGTAGCCCATGCAGAAAATCCCAAAACTCTGACAAAACAAAACCTGAGACTAATTTACAGTTATGGCAATGCTGCAGGATACAAGATTACTAGAAAAAGGAGATTGTGTGTGTGTGTATATATGTACATATATATACAAATATACATGTGGATATGTGTCCATGTACCTGTGTATGGATTGTATATATGCATTTGTATCAGGTGCATGTGTGTATATATGTGTGTATATGGATCATGTGTGTGCATGTGTATTGTTTTTATGTGTGTGTGTATGCATGCATGTGAACATGTGTGTTGCCTGTGTGTGTGCATGCACACGTGACTGTGTCATTAAAGAAGGCGGAGCTGGAAAACGTTAACACTATGCAAGACTTTGTGTAAAGCTACAGTAATCATGGTAATGTGGACAAAGCTATGGCAGAGGAAGCTAGGTTGACAGAACACAATAAGAGGTTCACTGAGTGAACAAGTTGTTGACAAAACAGCCAAGGACATTTAATGGGAAGATGATTATTTTTTTTAAACAAATGGAAACACATATACACACACAGTTTTTAAAAGCCCACAATGTAATGTATGTAAGAGTTATGGTCGGGATTACTGGAACTTGGGGGCAAGAAGATGGTCTTCAGTAGGTAAAGAAACTGTAGTGTTTTCATGTGATGACATGCTGTACATGGAGAAAGAACTAGATGTTGAGCCACAAAAAAAAATGTGGACAATGCTTAAGTGCAGATGGCCTGATGAAAGGAGAAGTTTGAAAAATATTACAAACTGTATGACCGGTTATAAAACAAGGCAAAATTATGGAGACAAAAAAAAGACTGATATTTGCCAGGACTTAGGGATTAGGGATTAGGGCAAGAGAGCCTAGATGGAGCATGTGAGCCTTTTCAAGACAGTTACATTCTATTTGGTATGATGATGGATACATGTGATTCACGTGTTCAAATACATAGAACTAAATGCAAAAGTGAACCAAAATATTTAGTTAATGATGAGTGAGTACCAGGTCATAGGCGACCATGGCAGGAGAGGACGACAGACACTTGGCCTCCTCCTACATTGAGAACATAGCTCCATTCTATGTAAAGAACTGTGCTGTTCAGCCAAAACACCTGGCAAGACAAATGTAAGAGAAACAGTTTTGGCTCCTGGTTTCTGCTGCGTTAGGACACGATAAGACGGCCCCAAATTGCTTTTAAAGTGGCGGTGTGAAGAATGGCGTCAGGAGTGCGAGGGGGAGGAAGCTGCTTGCCTCCTGCCGGTCAGTAAGTAAAAGTGGAAGGCGGATGTCCAGGCAAGCTATAATCCTCAGGCACGTGCCTCCAATGATCCTATCCTTTACACTACACCCCGTATCCTACATTTTCATCTCCCCCAAAGCCTGTACAGTCGTGAACCCATCAGTGGACCAACCCGCTGGTGAGGCTCTAGTCACGGTCCCATCAGTCCACCCTCAGCACCACCTCTGAACGTCGCTGCACTGTTGACCTACCTTTTAAAATATGAGCCTTCGGCAGAATGTTTCAAGCATGGCGTTAGCCTAGATGTCATCATGATGCTACCCAAGAGAACGTTATTCTGAAGTTTGTGGATTCTGGATTTGTATTTAAAGGTAATCAGGCGCTTTAGCACAGGGCCTTCCTCTCACCACATCCTGTATCCCCACCCCGTCCTCTCTGAGATCAAGGCGCCGCCTCATTGAAGCCAGGATCCTCTCCCTCTATAATGATGTGGAAGGCCACTAAAATGTAATAAAGTTTTCCTGCTAAGCAAATGGGAAACTTGAAATGTAAAAGCCACGGAAGAAAGTCTGCTGCTCTTGATTGGGAACTGTGGTTCTCTGATCCCCTCCGCTGAGGGAGGGAAGATCCTGAGCCCTGTGTTTATTTGGATGGTGGAACTCCAGGGACTTAGGTCAAACAGACTGTTTCCCATCCCAGTGAGACTGCTGAGAACACAGAGTTCAGCCTTTAGGACAACATCTTCCTGGACAAGTGTCTCTCTGCTGGGCAGAGGTTCTTGAGAACTGGAATGAGGTGTAAGGTAATTGCAGGGCTTGGGATTCTATCAAGTGGACAGGCGTTGGAGTGTTCTAGGCTGCTGCCTTTTAAACATGTATTTTTTTTCCAGAAGAATGAACAATTTGTAGGCTGGAAAATCATTAATAGATTTTCAGTTAAAAAAAAAGACTTCTTGTATTTTTCTCAGTGTGTGTACATGTGCCATATGTATAGAGGAAGGGGAGGCCAAAGGAGGGCTTCAGATCCCCTGGAGGTAGACTTCCAAGTAGTTGTGAGTTGTCTAACATGAGTTCTGGGAATCAAACTTGTGTCCTCTAGATAAGCAGCATGCATTCTTCATCACTGAGACATTTCTCCAGCCCAGATTCCCAGTTATGACTGTCCCTATCGATAATGCCACAAAACCCAGGAAGCTCAAAAAGCTCAAAACCAATGATGATCAGGGGCTGTAGATCCAACCCTCCACATTCCTATTTCCATTTCACACAGAAATAGTTCAGTTCAGGTCATCAAAACTCTCTTATAAAGCCATCAGATGGAGGGGAAATTCTTTCCTCTGCCAAGTCAATTCCCGTTGCACAAACAGGGGCCAAAGGAGGCTTAATGCTAAAGGTGTGATCTGAACGCTAAAGCTCCAGCAGGGAGGAGGCTTCCCATGAACACCTGTGCCTTCTTCCTTCCTCTGGCTCATGTGTTAACTGACTTTGTCAGGCCTTTCTTTTGGAAAAGGCTTGTAACAAAAATGACAAGAGGACAGTTTACCTGCTGGTCTAGTCAGATTAAAAAAGAGGCAGATTCTCTCATTTAATGAATGCTTTTCATGTGACAGTGATTTCTGGACTAGAGAAAAGTAACATCACCCAGGGCTGCAAATCTGGTGTAGTAGACAAAACCAGACAAGGCAGGACTGTTGCAAGGTGGCCCAGTGATAAACACTGTAGAGGGGTGCAGGGGACTCAAGGACATTTACGATTGGATTGAGTGTAAGGATGGGGACAGACAGGAAGTAGCATTTACCGAAGTGCGTACATGTTGGTGCAGTCAAGACTTTCTACTAATTTTCCCTGACTCCTCTGCTAGTCTCTTTATGGTATTAAGGGCAGGTAAAAATTCCAGGCAGCAGGACCATTTTCCACAAGTGGAGATGACAGACGGAAGAAGGTATTGCCTCTTTGTCACGGGTAAAAGAAATATGTAAAGGCAGGCCCAGGGCAAGACAACTTATTCTCGCTTCTGCTTATGTAATTTTTATTTAGACACCGTTTCCATAAACCAGGGCCATCAAACTAGGGGGATATATGGACAGTTTAGGGCTCATATGTAAATGCAGCTGATTAGCAAGATTGAAAAACAAAACAAAACAAAAAGATTTCTGCTTGGCACACCCACCTGAGAACGAACTCACAATTCTAGCCCCCAGCATCCACTTGGTTCCAAGGCCTCCAGAACACGACTCTCCTCACGTGTCCTTCTTTACCTCCTTTTGGCACCAGCTGAAAGATTGTTTTGTATTATTTATTTTTAAGGCATCTCCTTGAATTTTCTCCTTATTGTTGCTCTGTACAAAATTCAGGGACACAGAGTAGCCGGACAGTTTGGAGCCTCTCCCGGAAAGCTAACCTTCTCTGAAGGGGGTGGCTCTGAGGAAGGGAAATGCTGGCTTTTCAAAAAATGCCTCCTCTGGGAAGCCATAGGCGGCCTCTTTTCTGCACAGTCAGGGAAATTTCATCCTTAGATAAGGGAATTGAGAACAGTTGGCTGTGATTGCTTAAAGATTCCACAAGGACAAATGTTGAGAGCTGTAAAGCCATTACCCGGGAGCAAGGTCTCTTTGTTTACACTCGTATCATTTCCGGTGTTCTTTCCTTAATGGCTCCAACATCATACCCGTTCTGAGCCTGCTGTACTTGGAACAATCTATAATGGAATCAGCTGAGGCTGCAGACATCTTCTTTCATTCATTAATTTGCCAGTCCATTCATTCATTCCTCTGAGATGAGATTTCTAGTGCTGGGAAACATTCGTTACATAACTCCAGTGTTTTTCTCGGGGAAAGTTTGAAGCTGCTGGATTCCTTTATCTTGCTCCTCTAAAGACCGTGTAGAGGCGGAGATCCTAAAGAGTTAGCCACATCGATGAATAGTGATTTTTTTTTCTCCCTTGCTTTGGGCAGTTGAAGCCCACTTCCCAAGGAAATATTTAACAGTTAAGGTGAACTAGTTTTCTATGTTAATTCTGCCCTCAGAATCTGGGAAAGAGCAAAAAAAAAAAAAAAGTCTTAAGAGGATGTCAACAAACAAGTAGCTGATGTTTTAGGCCTGTGCAGTGCAAGCCCATTTCTAGCCACCACCCACCCAGCCAGGAACGTATCTTTTTTTTTTATTTTTTGGCAAATGCACCCTGCTTCAGGTTTTGGCATGGTGTGGTTTAGGTTGTGACGATGCGGTTCATCCGGCGGACTTGCTCAGCTGCCATTAGTCAAACACTAACACACTAACGAGGTCCAGTGTTAAAATTATCAATACAAGTTTTGTTGTCAGGAAGGATGGCCACATGAGGACCGCACAGAGGATGTTATGCTCAATGGCATATTATAAAGAAAGAGGACGTGTGCTCATCCCCGGTAGGGATAGTCACCTATCAAAGCAAATGTCCAATTACCAGTGTGAAACACAGTGACTCAGTGCAGTGAGCAGGCCCGAGGCAAACGGGGGTATGGCATTTGAAGCTGCTGTTTGAGGTGTGCCATGCTCCAGTTTCTGCCTTCTCCCACGTGGAGTCGAGTCGCTACCCCACACTAACCTTTCTCTCTCTCCTCGTCTTTATCCAGTCTCCAGAACGGACCTGAAACTTACTCCATGCAGCATATAGAAATGACTCAATTTGGTGTTTTGTGAGACTGTGAACCTTTGAAAGGAAGCCTGGTGCATGGATTTTCACTCCATGCAGAGGGAAGTGTTCCTTAGGGGTGGGGCTTACACAACCTGCCCCCCGGAACAACTGAAGGAGCTGAGCTAACTTCTATTCTTTCTTCACTTTATTTTTAAAACACAGGTGTTTGGGATCAGATTTAGGTTTTTGCAAGGCAAGCACTTTGCCAACTGAGCCATTTTCTTGGCCCTTGCCCATGTTCATTAAAAACAACAATAACAAAATTAGTGACCTGCGTATGCCAGGATATAGGATGCACATGTGGAGGTCAGAGGACAACCCCTAGAAGTTGGCTGTCTCCTTCCACCATGCTGAACCCGGGCATTGAACTCAGGTTGTCAGTCTCAGCAGCAAGCGCCTTTACCTACTTAAGTTATCTCAGTGGCCGGCAAAGTTCTTCTTCCTCCTTGCCCTCTTCCTCCTTATGTATTAAATCCTGTGTTGTCTTAGATGTGTCTTCTTACTCTCTAGCTTCCTCCATGTTCCTCTCCAAAGCACCACATCACTTTAATAGGTTCTTGCATCAAAAAACACCTCTACATATTGTTGTTGTTCCTTAGTGGACTTTTCACTAAATTCTCTCTTGGATTTGTCTTGTTCATCTTCCAGGGCTTAAAAACCATAATATAATTATGGCTATTTTCAAATTTTAATAGTCCTCCTTCTGAGTTATATACTCACAAACATGTTTATTCAGCATGTCCTAAATAAGCCCTTAAGCCTTGCTTCCTCTTTTTAATACAGGGTCTCTACATTCTGTAGTTCATGGAACATGCTATATAAACTAGCCTGACCTCAAACTCACAGAGATCCACTTCTACTGCTTCTGCCTCCCAAGGGCTGGGATTAAAGGTGTGAGCCATTGCACCTGACAGCCGTGCTTTATTTTCAATTTTGTTTTCACCACCACCTCCTCCATCACTTAGCGCATTGGTTCTTGTGCTAGAAATGAGAATACTATCCTTCATTTTTCACTGTCTTCACCTCCTTAGTCCTTTGACTCAGAACCCCAACAATTCTATCACAGCATATCCGAAGCCCATTCTCCTCTTCATCTCCATTGCTACCACTGTAATGTATTATGTAATGTATTGACATGCTTCCTACTGTACTGAGGGGGCACCCATCGTTGTAATTTATAAACTATAGGCTCTTCCTTAGGCTTTGTGGTAGTTTCTTCACTAAGATCTCTGCCTTCACCCTTTTTTTCTGCTCTCATTGATAAATCCATATTCAAAGCAAAACTACAGTGGTTCTGTGTGAATATTCTGGGAGCATGTGGCTGAGGCTAGAGTCCTGGCTCTCTCATGAAGCCTGTGAATTTAGACTTGAAATGGAAGCAGTGGTTACGACTATGGTAACAGCCGCTACCGGATAGAATAATTATAATAATTGGGTGAACATTTTCCAGTTGATCAAGTGAAGGCTTTTTAATGAATAGAATTCTGCCTACCATTCAAAACCCTTGTTAAAATGTAAATAGGATCATGCAACTGAAATCTGCTAATGGCTTCCTACACACTTGTATGAAAATTCAAGTTCCAAACCAGCCCTTCTAAGTCCCACATGTCTTGGCCTTGCCTCCACCCTGACCTCATTTCAGATCACCTCCCCTGACCCTGAGCCCTAGACAAGCAGGCCTTCTGCCTCCCTGCCATCACAAGAGCTTTTTACCTTCCTTTCTCTTGACTTAGAATCTTCCAGTGTCTAATCTCATTGCCTATCTTAAACTCTGCCTACATGACGAATCTCAGCAACATTTTCTGGCCCCTCTGTCTGAGGAACTACAATGACCATGTATTTGACAGGACAGTTGTCCTTTGTTTCATGCATCTAACTCATTATAATATTTGGCAACCTTATTTGTCATAGTTTTTTTTGCCCTTCTCACCAACATATAATTTCCAGAAAGGCAGAGTTTATCTATTGTATCCATTGTTGATTTGCTGGTACCCAAAACAATGCACATACAATATAAGGACTGTTGCTGACATTTGATAAATGAAAGAAATGGACAGCTCTTGGTCCAACCTTGAACTTCCAGTAGAAAGTGATCTGCAAGCCAGAATCTAAGCTCTGTATCCTGTATGAGATAACACACCACAAAGTACTGGCCACCTGACCTATTTCATATGATCCCATGGACTATGGTGAGCCTGGTGGAAAGAAGGAACTGGACATACAGCAAGAGCACTGTTGTTTTTTTTTCTAGGATCTGACATTAAACCTTCTCTGTGACCTTGAGGAGGAGATAACTCACTGAGCTTTAGGAGAATAAAAAAACCACACTTGGTTGCCCCTGGAGATGGTAGGTAAGTTCTTATTATTGAAGGCACCATGTGCTTCAGACACAGGGTTCAGAAGCCCGGGAGCTGGAACTGTCTGAATGCCTCCTGCCTGAGGAATAGTTTTCATGGTATCAGAAGGCACCATGTAAGCTCCCAAGAGAAGGAAGCAACCAAAAGTCCTACCCAGCTATGATGCCTACGAACCACAATGACCAACATGGTGTAATAACCCTAAGGGTGCAGTAGTGGCAGGCATAACCAATAGCTCTCTAATTGGACTTAGCACTCAAGAAGAGGAAAATCAGGCCTAGTACTAGAAACTTAGCCAACTATTCTCAGCCGGGAAAATCACACCACTGCTAGTACATGAGGCAGAAAATAATTACCTGCTGTGAAGCGGCCTCGTACCCCACACCCGGGATTAAAACAAAAACGTATTCACACAACATAACTGGGTTTTTAAAGAAACCAAAACCTCTCACTACAATAAAGAGGAATAGAGAACGGTGGCAGAGTAGCCTAGGTTTGTAGTCAGGGAAGGCCATGCTGGGGATGTAATATTACATAAGACTTGGATAAAACAAGAGATGGGCATGTGTGGTTGAGGGAATAGTTAGAGAATAGGCTGGGTGCAGAAAATAGCACGGCGGTTTATATCGGAAATAGCCACACAAGAGAAAGAGTGAGCAGTCAGGAGTGAGGTGAGCATTTGTGTGTGGTGGGGGCAGGCTGGGGGAGGAATCTTAGAGTGCCTTCGCTTTTCCCTTATGACAAGGCAGAGGGGAGGTCATTGGAGGATGGTCAAGAGTTGAGGGACATTTTTAAAGTGGTGGCTGTATCTAATGTGAGAACAGTCTGGGCCTTGGATCTGCGTGGGCAGATTCCTCTCTGCTTCTGATGTTTTTGGGTCACTAAAGGCTGTGTCTCTGGCTCCAAGCAGCGCAGCCACAGGCATGCTTTTTTAGCCTCCCTGTGTGCTGAGATGCCTCACCGGCCTCCAGGTTTCACAGTGAGCCTCATCTGACTTTCCTAATTTTCGTTTTGATGCCATGCTGGCAGAAATCCTGATTGCTTCCCTCTTTTTATTTCCCCAGTGAAATAAAAAGTGAATCTTAGATTGGAGTGAAAGTTGGAGTCCAGAGGAGACTGGTTGACTGAGCGGGAGAGTGAACTTACTGGGATTTTGTTTTCATAATCTTATGGGGTTAAAAAAAGAATTAAGGGGGCGTTTGTCATTGTGTTCAAATACAGCCAGTTCTCCTAAGAAATGCAGACTAGTTGGAGAAACAAGGGCAAATAAACAGCTGCACTTTATTCATTCAATAACAACTTAAATGATTACTATGAATCAGAAGACTAGAATGCATCTCCTGCTCAGAGCCTAACAGGGATGTGTACCAGAGGCTGCCTACACAGTGTTAAGGGGACGCTGTGGAGACTGCCGTATGGTTTGTCTGATAGAGAGCGAGAGAGTCTTGAAGGATGAGTAGGTGAGTCCAGGTCCATGCCTGGGATGGGCTGACTCAGGTGGAGTAGCAGAAGATCCAACAGAGGAGTGAAAATGAAACACAATGAAGACATGAGATTAGTATTATGGCTTGGTTGTAGTTAATGAAGGCTGATAAAGGAAGGGAAAACTGAATGTATGAAAAGATTTGGAAGAGTGGAGGACAAGGAGATTTTAGGCTGGGAAAGGATACTCTGCAGAAATAGAGCCATTTGTGAATAAGGTGGGGGAATGCCTAGGAGAAATGCATGATGGGAGAAATCAAGCATCTGATAAGCTAGCTCTTCTGTAGAGCAGCGGTTCTCAACCTGTGGATTGCAACCCCTTGAAGGTTACATATCAGATATCTGGCCTATCATATATTTACATTACAATTTATAACAGCAGCAAAACTACAGTTACAAAATAGCAAGGAAAGAATTTATGGTTGGAGTCACCAAAACATGAGGAACTTGTTAAAGAGTCACACCATTAGGAAGGTTGACAACCACTGCTGCAGAGGAACTCACCTAGATCTAGGGCAAATCTCTGATGCTCAGTTGTCCCTGGAGGGATAGACATGGAGAAGTTTCTTCCTTTGCCTGTTTGTGCCTCAGAAAGCCCTGACAGGCGGAAGAAAGTAACAGTGTCTTCAGTAACTGAAAACGTCTGGGGATGGACTCAGCCCCGAGAGGGAAGCTAGGGGGCTCTGCATTACTGCCCAGCTATTGCCTAGGGCATGTTTGATTTGAAATGAAATTAGGTGGCTTTAAACCACTAAGTGAAGCTTTGAACTAAACGTTCTGGAGACTGCTAGAGAAAGGAATGTGGAGTTCTGTCTGCCAAATGTATGTAATCAATCATTGTTATTTGGCTTAACTAGTACAGCTGCTTGAGTTGTGCCATCAAGGACATAATCCTATCTGTGGATGAAGATCGTATTGTACTTTGCTATTTGAAAAACTCCTTGTTGAATTCTGGTAATTTGAGCATCGATGTTATGGCAGAGAAGTCACTCTTGAAGCTTCAGAAGAGAGAAAACGTTCATGTTTGTTTTTCAGTGAAAATTCAAAAGAGAGACAGGAAGGGGCTTGGTGGTAGAGGCAGGAATCCCACTGAGGGCTAAGCAAGAATTTTCCTGGGTAAACTGTTGCTGTTTTGATTTCCTTAAAGCATTTCTTCCTAGGAGAAACACACACATGGAAGCTAGAGGTCCTCAACAGGTGCCCTCATTGTTCATTCTCTACCTTTTCAGTTCTGTATGTCTCTCTGGGTGTGGTACACACACATACATGTTAGGTTGCTGGAGGAAGATGCTGAGGGTCTGTCCTCACTCTCAACTTCATCCTTTTAGACAGGTACATTCACTGAAATTAGTTTAGAGCTGGCCTAGTGGCCACCAAGCCCCAGCCCAGAAGTCCTCCTCTCTCTGATCTCCATGTGGAGGTTACAGTCATGCACAGCCACACTGCTTTGTAGTTAAGTTCTGTGGATCCAGGCTCAGGTCTTTATGCTTGCTCAACAAGTGTTCTTATCCACTGTGCCACCCTAGCCTCCCATCTTATTTATTTTTAGGTTAAGGTCTCTAATTAAACCTGGTTCTCAACAGATCACCTAGGCTGGCCAGGAACCACTTGTCTCTGCCTCCTCTACACAAGTTAGAGACGCTTACCTCTGCACCTAGCCTTTTTTACATGAGGGCTGGAAATCCAAAATTAAATCTTCCTGCTATAACTACTGAGATATCTCTCCAATTTCTGAATTGCTTAAGAAAACTAAACAATTGAATAGTTGCATTTTTTGTATTTTCAGTGTTGTATTAAAACATCCATTTGTGCCTTAGCACTGTGAATAAGGTAGAGCCCCCTGACCAAATGCAATGATAAAGGAGGCTATTGAAGACTCAATAAGGCACCAGGAAACACTAGAAAGTTATGGTTAGAAATAAACACAGTAGGCAATGTCCCATGAGATAACCAAATTCTTCCTTCCTTTTCTTCCTTCTTCTTTCTCTCCCGCCTCCTCCTTTTCTTATTTTATTTATTCTTCACTCATATAGTACATCCCAACCACAGCCTCTCCTCCCTCCCCTCCTCCCAATGTCCCCCCCAGATCCCCACAACCTCAGACTACTGCTCCTCCATTTCCCTTCAGAAATGAGCAGGCCTCCAGAGATATCAACTGAACTCTACCATAACAAGATGCAGTAAGACTAGGCATATGATAATCAAGTTCCTAACACAATTTATTTTTACTGTGGCTTTTTTCTTTTTCTCTTTCTCTCTCTCTCTTTCTTTCTCACCGTGGGGCCCAGGCTCACTTCGGTCTTCTAGGCTCAAACAATCCCCCAGTGTCAGCTTCCTGAGTAGCTGGGGGTTGCCTGTGTGTAACAATCAGATTTTAACAGATTAAAAGCTAATTTTAGGAAAGGACACAAAGTATTTTCTACTGTGACTTTTTGTGCCTAGTTTGAACATTTCGGGTTGAAATCAATCAACTATGATTTTGGAGTCTTCAAGCTTTCTTCCAAAATATGCACTCCGACTTCAACAATGAAAACAAACAAACAAACAAACAAAAACCAGACAAGGTTCTTTGCAAACATTTTCAACATTTAGTGAAACTTTTGTCAGAATGTTTTTCTTTCCCCTCAATGACAGGTCTTTTTTTTTCTTTTTAATCTATCTGAAGGAATATTTCTTATTTCTTGGTCTGGAAGGTCTCAGTTCTGCACCAGCCTGTGAATACTTAGGCTTTACTGCAGGACCAAGTAATGCCAAGGACTCATAGCAGCAGCAGCCCAGCGGATAACTGCTATTACACTCCGGGCTCTTTATTCGGCTCCGTACATAAGGAGGTGTAATAAGCATAGGAAGTCCATGAAGCTGTCAGTTTGGTAAAATTCAAAGCAGGGGTCAGATATCATGTAAGCATTGTTGGAATCTTCTGAATGTCATCATTTTCCCCCCTGATTTTACTTCTTTCAGATGTGCTCCGAATAGAACATTCCAAGGATCCGTGTTCCTCCCGGTGTTCCAGTTTCCCAAAGAACAGGCTCATGTGAAGAACACATTCTTTTCCCTGATTTCCAATGTAGAAGTCCTGCTAAAGCAGGGTTAGGCGTCATTACCCTTTTGGCTGCTTTGGTAAAAAAAAAAACAAAAACCAACATTCTGTTGGTTGGGAAGAGAGTTTGTTTTGTTCTTTTTTTTTTTTTAAGTGCGTAATTGTGCATTTTTATTAAAGCAAAAGTTAAAGAATTTTCTCTGTCTCAGCAATCAAATATCAGCATTATCTTGGTGGTAACTCTGCTACCCCATGTTTCCTGCTGGAAGCTTGGGCTGTAATTGTACTCACAGCCTCCATGTGCTTCTAGAATTGAGTGCTATGTCTAATGTCATCCGGTCCTTGCCTCTTCTGCAGGGATAGAGCAATGCCAGAATCCCACTTAGGGTCACAACGGGTTCTTCATTCAGCATGGGCTTGACTTCCCAATTTTTGATAACCCTGGACAGTGTGTTCTCTGCCTTTGGCAGAATTGTAGCGTGAACTTCATCAGATATCTGTGTGATTCTCACACTTTCTAAAAGATTGTTTCCTACATAATGATCATGTGTTTCAGACTGCGTGTCAGTGTCCAATGTTTGCAAGATGTCCTAGGACATCTTAGCCTCATGCCCTGAGAGATTCCCGACACCCAGGGTTCTGTACCTCAGCTGCCCTGCTCATTCACTCTGGGATTATCAAAATAATTATTCAGTCTCTTGGAGCATTGGTTTTCAATCTTGAGAGGGAGAGGAAGTACTATATAAAATATTTCATAAACATAATATTTATGTATTGAGCTTGCTCCTAGGTTTGATCTATTACTTACATGGCTTCTCTCACTAACCGTTCCCCAAGCATTATGAGATAAGAACTCATTATCTCATTTCATGGAGAAGCTGTCTGAGGGACCCATGTTACTATCTTAAGTGGTAGAGACAGGACTGGAGGTCAAGCTATCTGACCCTATTCTCAAAGTGTGACCCACTTAATGGCATCATTAGCAGCCAGAATTTGTTAAAAATGCAAATTCTCATCACAACTGTGGACTAAATAAATCCAAATGCCGGGATTTGAATACGGGGGTTAAGGGCTATGCGCCTCAATCGGCTCTCTGAGTGATTCTTACAAGTATTAAGGGTCAGGGTTCTGTGCTAGAACCAATGTTCTCAAAGACTTCCCACATTCAAGGAGTTTTTTCAGGCTCTGGAAGGTTGCCAATGGATTCCAGTCAGATCTGTGGGTTTTTCTTCCTTACACCCTCACTGCTCCATTCATACCTTGAAAAGTAACCAAGTGCATATGACAAGCTCATGCCTCTGCTGGGGTTGTCACACTCACTGGACCCCATACAATCAGACAGGCTATTGTAAAGCTTCTCACTTAGAAGGCTTTCTGAGTCTACAGTCCAGAGAGGGCTCAAACCACTGGAAATTCTTTTCAAAATGAGAACATTTGCTTGTTAAATGAACACGTTTCCCTTCATTCCCACTCAAGGGACTTTGATAGACTTTATCTGTTCAAGGCTTTTAGTTATGTGACTTAATCAGCAATCACTGCATACTTCTCTCTTGGAAAAGAAACATGATGTTTACAACTACTAATGATAACAGATGTTGTAAATAAAACAATTTGGGGGCCTGCCAGATTGTTATATAAACCTTCAGGGGCCTTTAAAAATTCTTCTAGAAAAAAAAATGGAAAATTTCCTTTTTTTCCCGTGGCCCCAGTACCTCAGACACCATATCAAGTGAGTCTGAATTCTTTCCACTCGGTCGCAAATAGAGAATGGTGGTGTTACATTTATAGAGTGAGAAGAGAGAGAAAATTTCAACAGGAGAGGGAAAAGTATGCTGATTTACATCATTAAACAAAGATTAATTATGAAAATTCTGAGTCCAAGAGGAAAACAAAGACCATTTGTATTCCCAGCATTCAACGCTAACCAGTGACCTATAGTGTACATACCTATTTAAAATTTGTGTATATAATTACTTACAGTTTAGACTCATATTTTATCAAAAACTGAAACCTACTTTATACACCTTTTTCACAGTGCAGTCATTTGGTTCTTCATGTCTGCACTTTTTCCTACAGTCACTCATAAACCTCTGACGTTGCTGGCCCTACATATCAGATGTCCTATATCCCTTGAGATGTCATTTGGCATCATCTTTGCAGACGTGGGAAATCATTGGCAGCCATGAGATGCCACATAGATGGTCACTTTTAAATCAAGTAAAGTGACTGGGGTGAAGCTCTGATGTCGCTTATTCTGTCAGCCACGGCTTCCTCTTGAACCCCTTTCGAAGCACCAGATAGTTTCACTTTGAAAAAGTTTAACTGTTAGGTATACTCACTCCTTTTCCTTACCAACGGAGATATTCTAAAAACAATGTGTGAATTCATTGCTTTTCTTCCTTTTCTCTCAGGGAAATTCTGTCCCAGAGAAAACATTTTTAGGGAAATTCCAAGGATCAAATTCAGGCCACTGAGCCATGACTTAACTGTTTAGTTGTTAAGAACGACTAAAGATTAAAAAGTTTGCTATAAGTTTAAAAGGATCTTGAGCTAGGCTGTATCCATATGCAAACAAGCCTGGGAAAAAATGAGCCTTGAACTAGTGAAGCCAGATTGTTGTGCTTGTTATCAGTTGGGCGAGGATGGCTGCATTCTCATCCAGCTGATTTCAGTGGGCAGACACTTTTGTTGTGGTAGGCTTTCTCTGTTTTTTTAAAACACATAGACTTTAAAAACACAGTATGCTTTTATCAAAAGACTGTGAATCTAAAGACTTGTCACTTCAGGGCCAGAACACTATAGCTAGGCAAATCCAAATTCTGTGTTTATATTAACTAAAGAACAGACCTGGAAGGTACCAGAGGAAAAAAGAAGTCACTCTTCTTGCTTGGATTGTATTGGTCAAGTATTAACTCAAGCTGGAGTGGGGCTAGAGGGGGTTGAAGAACAAATCCTTGAAAGGGAATTGCCCTCAAATGATCAAATCACACTACTTTGGCACCTTTCCCAGACAGATACATAGTACATTGTCTTGCATGATGGCAAAAGTGTTCACTCTTCACTATTGTCTCAACTGTTTATCTTTTATAAAAAAAACCAGACACTCCTTATTTTCTGTAAATAGTAAATAAAGACTACAAACTGCATGTTTAAAATATAGCAAACAATTCAGATTTAGAAGGTAAGTCCTTCCAATGAAATGTAAAAACAGAATTAAATGCGTTCCTTTTTTAAACACTAGTTTTATTGACTACAGAACGTCAAAGAGATCTGCTCTAAAGAAGCCAAGCAGATTCTAGAGATCTCTGAGTCAAAACAGGTGTTAAAGAGGACATAATGTTTTCAAAAATCTGATCTCAACAGCTTGGATGAATGTTCCCTCTTGAGGAGGTGGAACATACATCCCATCTATTGGGTATGAGCTACAATGATACTGTCCTTCCAAAGAGCAGAGTAGGGAAAACAGAGAGGAGAGACAGTGGCTGGACAGTAGAGATGATTCAAATGCTGCTTCAGACAGATCCCTAGTAATTGTGATAAGATATGTTAGTGTAATTTATCCTCAGCATTAGATGACTAGTATGACAATTCATTGAACAGTATGAGGATGATGATGATGAGATGATAATGATAACGATGATAAAAATTCACTAGACAAATTCTTATTAAGGACTATCCACCAAATACTTGACCGTTATTTATAGTTATGGGAACGATGGGTGTTCATCTGCACCAGAAAAAATGACACTGTGAATTTGACCACATGCTTTGCCCCAGAGCAGAAAAGTGGGAATCACAGGAGATGACCCTGGGCAGGACAATCAAGGGCTACCCACAGAGGGACTCAATGCTAAGAATATTTCCTTTCCATTGGTAATGAAAACCATTGAGAGGTTTCAAGAAAGAAAGGGTCATGCTCTGTAGAAAGATGGCTCCTGCTAACTGCGAGACTGGAGGCAGATGAATTAAGAATGCAGGAAACAGAACGGAGACAATGAAATGTATATAGTGAGAAAGGGGTCATTCACCCATTTACCCACCCATTCAGTTGTCTACTAATTCTGTGGGTTAATCAATAAAGCTGGGGTCCACTGTATCCAACTCTAAGGGTAGTGAGGCTGTTGAACGTAACTGTACACCTATAGACAGCATCTCTAGAGTTGTGCAATGGCCCATATCGCTCTCAGGTGCGGAAGTCTGGCTACCCCTATGCAGTATGCTGGGGGAATGTCCTGAAGAGAATAGAATATGCTCCTGCCCACATACCTCTCTCCTGCTAATCAGGGCCACACAGGGACTACCGGATACCTGCATCGGGGAGTAATTTGGCTTTCCTTCAAGCCCAGAATGGAAGCTAAGTTCTGGTGAACAGGAGTTCTCCTTTCTACCCAGTTCACAGTTATTCGCTCCAGGGCTAACGCTTGCCACCTCTTTGGAAGATTGTTTAGCCTACCTCTTTCATGTTTCATCCTTTGCTTGGGGAGATGTCTTTTCTCTCCATTCATAATTCACTACTTTAAAATGAGGGTGAACATGGTGCATAGCTAGTGAGAAAATAGCAAGCTTATAGGTCACTGAGGATGAACCCCTCCCTCATAATCAACTTCGGACCTCACCTCCAGTTTCCCTGGTAACACAGTACTTTTAATGAAGAGGAAAATATCATGATGCCTCTCATTAGAATCTGAAATACCATGTGAAAAAATGGAGGAAGCGTAAGAATTGCTCCTCCTTAAAATTTAAAATATTGTATGAAAGGGAGAATGATGGAGGTAGTAGGGTTTTCTCTAAGCCCATCAAGGGCCAGAAATACAACTTAGATCCTATTCTTTGACCCCAAATCATAAAACAGGCCATAGTAACACAATTTTAAAAGGGTGGAAAAAATCTATATAAACTTAGGCTGGGGTCCCTTGGGTATGGAACTGGTAGTCAGAAATTCAGTAGGTTCAGATTGACCTCCCCTCTATATCCTTACTTGTGAAACTTCTCCTGGTCCAGCCTGTGCCACGTGAGAAGCAGCTGTTCTTTCTCCCTTTTTTCTCAAACTGATTTCAGCTAGAACTAACCCAGAGGGAGCGCCACACAAACAGCAGGCTACTTACTGTGAACTTAAGTCATTTCTTTTAAACACATCATATTTGTGTCCTGCTTTATCTTTGAGGAAAGGTGAGACTTTGCCTCTGGCCCGCTGGAGTCAGGAGGCCTTGGGGCCTGGGTAGCAGCACCTGCTATGGATGCCTGTGGATTCAGGTACTGATTTCATTGCCCTCCTTAGCAGAGCAGAAGCCATGGCCTTGCACAGATGTGGAAGATTGGGGGGGGGTTCCCTCGGCCTTCCTCATGCTCCATGCTCCTGCAAGCATGCTTATCAGGGAGGATGAAGGCACAGCAGGTGTTCTTTGTGTCAATGGTCTGACTTCATTTTGCATCCCCATTCTTTCTTGTTAGTTGGGCAGGATGACTTAACCTTGGAGCATCAGATGCTTCACCTGTAAAATGCAGATAAGAATAGCAGCCACCTCCTAGGGCCGTCGCTGTGATGGCTGAATGAAGCGCTCAGAGCTCAGGATGGCACCCTCAGTCTTCACCAAGCACTCAAGTAAGTGATTAGCTGTTATCTTGGAAGAAACTAAACTGCGATTGCGCTCGCTGCTATTTTCCATTGAGGTTGAACAAACATTGGCCTTGTTTCCACTGAGGGAAAGGGGGTGCACAGGTTGGGGAGACGAGGTGATTGTTTCAGTGAGTTCAGATGAGTGTATCATGCAGCTGTAGACACGGATGCAGTGCAGGCAACCACAGAGATGCTGTGAGTGACACCTCACCTACTCCTTAAGGCTTAATGCTGAAATAATGACATGGATGACAGGTTTTCATTTCTCCCCCAATTTTCCTGCCTACGTGGCTAATCTAGGGCTTTCTCTCTGTATGCTGTGCCTGTTGAAGAAACCAGGAGTCTAACAAAGGCGTTGGGAATTTGTGTTAAAATTTTACATCCAAGAATGTTGTATTATAGAGGCCTCCAGGGACCCTAACCCCTTGTCAGAAAACATAAGTACAGAATTTAGTATGTTTATACCATATTATATGTCTAATATCCATGTATAAGTAAGTATATACCCTGTGTGTCTTTCTGTTTCTGGGATACCTCACTCAGGATGAACTTTTCTAGATCCCAACATTTGCATGCAAATTTCATGATTTCCTTGTTTTTAATTTCTGAGCAATATTCCATTGTGTAAATGTAGCAGTTTCTGTACCCATTCCTTCCTTGAGGGACATCTGGATTGTTTCCAGATTCTGGCTATTATGAACAAAGCTGCTACGAACATGGTTGAGCAAATGTCCTTGTTGTATACTTGAGCATATTTTGGATATATGCCTTGGAGTGGTATAACTAGATCTCCAGGGAGTGCTATCCCTAATTGTTTGAGCCAGACTAATTTCCGAAGTGGTTGTACAAGTTTACATTCCCACCAGCAATGGAGGAGGGTTCTCCTTTCTCCACATACTCTCCAGCATGTGTTGTCACTTGAGTTTTTGATCTTAGCCATTCTGATGGGTATAGGTAAAATCTCAGCTAAGCAAGAAGGACCCTGGGTAAGATGATCAATCCTCAATCAGAAAGGCAAACAGGATGGACATCAGAAAAGGGAGAAAACAAGGAACAGGACAGGAGCCTACCATAGAGGGACTCTGAAAGACTCTACCCAACAGGGTATCAAAGCAGATGATGAGACTCAGCCAAACTTTGGGCAGGGAATCTAATGAAAGAAGGGAGAGACAGAAAGACCTGAAGGGGACAGGAGCTCCACAAGGGGAGGAACAGAACCAAGAAATCTGGGCACAGGTGTCTTTTCTGAGACTGATACTCCAACCAAGGACATGCATGGAGATAACCTAAAACCCCTGCACAGATGTAGCCCATGGCAGTTCAGTCTTCAAGTAGGTTCCCTAGCAATGGGAACAGGAACTGTCTTTGACATGAACTCAGTGGCTGGCTCTTTGATCACCTCCTCCTGAGGGGGGAGCAGCCTTACCAGGCTACAGGGGAAGACAATGAAGCCAGTCCTGATGAGGCCTGATAAGCTAGGGTCGGATGGAAGGGGAGGAGGACCTCCCCTATCAGAGGACTTGTAGAGGGGCATGGGAGGAGATGAGGAAGGGAGGGTGGTATTGGGAAGGGATAAGGGAGGGGGTTACAGCTGGGATACAAAGTGAATAAACTGTAATTAATAAAAAAATAAATTAAAAAAGAAAACGTAAATAAAATTATATTATTTAGTAAGACTTTTAAGGAGTTAGAGTCTAGGTCTAGTTATTAGAGAACTCACTGTAGTCAGAAAAAAATGAAATAGAAAAAGCCAACAAATAAAAAGAAAACAACAATTTATAAGAGTTATTAAACATTAAATGACTTATTTCATAGGACAGGAATTCACTCTCACCCCTTTCTCTATTTTGAGGCAGGGTCTCATGTAGCTCAGGCTAGACTCAAGCTCATTATGCAGCTAAAGACAATCTTGAATATCTGATCTTCCTGCCTCCGTCTTCCCAGCGTGTGCCGCAATACCCTTTCTTATGCTACGCCGGAGATCACACCCCGAGCTTTTTACATGCTAGCCAAACGCTCTGCCAACTGAGCTACCTCTCCAGCTGCTTATAGTTTAATTTTTTTTTTGTAAATGACATTTCTTTTTCTTTTTGTTAATTTTTTATATTAGTTACAGTTTATTTACTTTTTATCCCAGCTCTAGCTCCCTCTCCCACCCTCCCAATCTCACCCTCTGTCCCTCTTCTTCCGCTAGGCCCCTCCCCCAGTCTAATGATAGGGGAGGTCCTCCTCCCTTCCATCTGACCCTAGCTTATCAGGTCTCATCAGGACTGGCTTCTTTATCTTCCTCTGTGGACTGGTAATGCTGCCTCCCCTTTGGGTGAAGGTGATCAGAGAGCCAGCCCATGAGTTCATGTCAGAGATGGTCCCTGGTTTTATTACTGGGCAACCCTTTTGAACACTGAGCTTCCTTGAGCTACTTCTGTGCAGGGGTTCTAAGTTGTCTCCATGCATGTCCTTGTTTGGAGTATCAGTCTCAGAAAAGAACCCTGTGCGCAGATTTTTTTGGTTCTGTTGCTCTCCTTGTGGAGCTCCTGTCCCCTCCAGGTCTTTCTATCTCCCCCTTCTTTCATAAGATTCCCTGCACTCTGCCCAAAGTAGGGAATGGGACAGGAGCCTATCATAGAGGGCCTCTGAAAGACTCCACCCAGCAGGGTATCAAAACATATGCTGAGATGCATAGCTAGTTTCATTTCTTTGAGGTGCTTTGGGAGTAGCATTGCCAGAGATAAGGAAAGGGATAAGTTCATTTTTCTTCTTTAAAAATTTGAAATGATTACTATCAATTTATTATGTGTGTCCACACAAGTGCACACACAAGCCTGTGTGAATGTTATGGCATGAGGAGAACAGCGTATGGGAGCTGGTTCTCTCCTTCCATCATGTGTACCCTGGAGACTGAACTCAGGTCAAGTTTGGGGGCAGATGCCTTTACCCACTGAGCCATCTTGACAGCTTTAGCGTTTCCTCATTTTTAAGATGGAATGTACTCTCATGCTTAAAATATTGTATCTATGCCTCTGTCCATCTTCCTGTAATAGTTAAATAATCTTACATAAAACCATGCATATAGAGTTCTTACTGTGCACCAAACCTAGTTGCAAATAGTTTGAGGGTTTTAAATCCACTGAGTTACACTTTTAAAAAAATTACTATTTACCATGTAAATGTCACATAACTGTTTCAATATACATAGTAACAAATTAAAACTAATGATTAATCCTGGAAGTCTGATAATCTCCATATTAACGAATGGATGCCTTTGGCTATCCAGCAGGAGAAATGCACAATGGTCCACTTTGAGGAATTCTCATGAGCTTACCTCCTGCCTCTGCTTCCAGAGTTCTGGGATTACAGGCATGTACCACCACACCTACCTTGTCATTTTATTTATAAACGAATATAATCTATTAAAAAGCCTTATCATATCTATTTCCAACATAAATACAGAATCTGTCCATTGCGTCCCCAAACCACTCTCACCGCCACGGTCACTGGCATTGCCCCGCACACTCTCTGCTTGGGCTACTGAGACAGTTTTCTCCCACCCTGCAATTTCCAGTCATCTCTAAAATCAGTTACATATGGAGAGGCCAATTTGACCTTTCTGCCCGCTTTAGTGTCACTCAGTCGCTGTGACAGATACCGTGACCAAAGCTATGGAGGAGAGGAGAACATTTATTTGATTTATTCTTCCAGGTCAGGGAAGCCAGCGCAGGAATTCCAGCAGGAACTTGACGGCATGACTGATTGTTATTCCACCATGTTTTACTTTTGTTCATCTTCCTGTCCAGCCATTTGTCCCATTTACTCATCCCTCTACCTCAATTTTAGTACATTTGAAAGAAACTGTAGGCATTGGTACTCTTCTTTTGAGCACTACAACAACCTCAATATTAACTGCTGCTCAATATTTGTGTATTTTCCTTCCATGAAAGTAACTTTTATTTACCTGCTGTTACTTCATCTGCTAACCTAGGGCTAGTTCTGGGAATGCTTCTGTAAAATCTAATGTAGGCCTAGAATGTTTTCAGCCTCTGAGACTTATTGTTGAATAAGCTCACTTTTACTTGTTCTTTCTGAGCTTATGGGCTGGCTGTTTCAACTCAGCTGTTCTAGCTCAAACTCCTCTCCCAGATGACTGATTCAAACTGACTCCTCTCAGCTTCTGACTGAATTTCTCTGTTTGGCCTCAAACTAACTCTAGCAATTTTTTCTAATCTTCTGTCTCCTTCTCCTTCTCTGGCTGGTTCTGTCTTCACCTGTGTCTGACTTTATCTCTCTTCAACCTGTCTCTGTAAAACTCTTCTGGTAAAACTGCCTCTGAATTCCACAAACTGAATTGTGACAAACTCAACTTCATTGCACTGCCTTCCAACTCATTGACTCAATGAAACTGACTGAATAGAACTGAATAGAGCTCGGAGATATGCACTCCTCTGCCTTCTGAGCGCTGGAATTAAAGAAGTCTACCGCCATGCCTGTACCTAAATTTTTTCTTTACCTGAAAGTTGCTCTAACAGTATGGCCTTGAACTCAGAGATATACTTGCCTCTGTCTCCTGGGAATAAAGGTGTGTCTGTATTCCAGCCAGATCACACAGATCTAGAAGGTCTTTGCATCTGATCTCTTGCCAGAACAGCCATGTCCCGAGCTAAAATTGGTCTACATTCTTCTAAAGAAAGTTTTAATCATACATTTCTGTTTGTTGTTGCTTCTTGGATTTTTGGCTAGGATGGAGAATAATTTACATTGGTTAAGTTTTGGCATCTGTGTGACTCCAGCCCTTAATAAGAACACATTGCTATCACTTAGTGTGGCAGTCACCAAACTACAATGATCCAACTGTATCAGCTTGCCCAGCAGTGCCAGGATTGTAGGCACATGTGGCTACATCTAGCTCTTTATGTGGTGCTGGGATCTGAACTCATACACTTATGCTAGTGATGCAAGCATGCTTTTCCATTGAGTATTTTCCTAGCTCCCAGTGTGAATATTTTTATGACTACACACCTCATTTGTTTGGGGTAAATGCCCAGGAGAAGAATTGCTAGGTTGCTGCATGTTTATTTTTGAAAGACAGTGTTCTTTCAAAAATCATGACATTCTCTTGCTCCAACTCTCTAGTGTCCCTACTGTAACAAATATAAACCCTGCCATCCTACAAACAAAGGAAGACCAAGCTTCCCCGACTCTCACAGCCCACTCTGTACTAAGCACATCTACCCCCACCTGCCAGCCCATTCCTCTCCTGTCTACTCCTTAATGAACTAAGTGTGCTGCCCACTTGCTCACACCCTTGCTGTTACCCCAGCCGAAAACACGAGTCTTTCAACTCTTTGCACATGCTTTCTCGGTCTCATGTGTCAGTTACAAGCTCCCTCTACTGAGAACATCGAGGGGTGGTGAGCAATGACAGAGCTGCTCTGTCCACCCACACATGCAAGCAATCTGAGAATAATGTGCCTTCCCTGGCCATCTAAATACCTGTGCCCTTCTTCAGTCCTTTGTTTCATGGTAGCTCTTTGCCTTTTCTTCCTTAGTTACTCTTCCCTGTCCTATTTTCTCTTCTACTTTTCTTTTTCGGTTCTTTAAACCTTCCCCTACCAAGGTCACCCATGACCAGTTGGCTGTTAAATCTAGTGGAAATACTTTTCATGCTCCACATAACTGTCTTTTCAGAGCTTTTGACACAGTGGACTGTTTCCTTTGCTTGAATTTTGGCTTGTCCAGGTGTACTTGTCACGGTTATTTCTGTATTTAGGGTCCCACATCTTTGCCCTCCATCATTTCATTACCTTGGATGCTGGTGTGCACAGCTCTTCCTTGACCTTATTTTTGTTGTGCTCCATGCTTTGTTTCTGGGGAATTTCTTTTATGTGATTAGTGCCAGCCACTAGGTACATATCAATTGTTCTTCAGTTAGATTCCCAATCTGAATATGGATTGAGATCGACTCTCTCTAATTGGGTTGCATTGGATTAGACTTCAGAAATGGGCCACAGTTAGCTATCCCTCCACGTCTTTCTGCTATATGGTGGACCTTGCCCCCAAATCTTTGCTGACTCTCTCATTCATGCTTAACCAGTAGAATTCAGCAGATGTGACACTGTGTTGAGTTCTGGGCCTCTTGTTTGGTCGATACTCTTTCTTTCTTTCTTTCTTTCTTTCTTTCTTTCTTTCTTTCTTTCTTTCTTTCTTTCTTTCTTTCTTTCGTTTATAACTCACACACCTTGCTATAAGAAGCCCAAGCAATAGGAAGAGGTTTGTGTATGTGGGCAAGCCCAGGTGTGCTCTTACCTATTGGCACCAGTGGTTAATCATATGGGTAAGCCAGCCATCCTGGTATTCAGGTCTGAGAGCCCTCAGGTGACATTTGACAGAAACTCTACTCAGTAGAGTAAAAGACACTCTACTCCAGACTCACAAAGCTGGCCCTGGTCAACTCAAGAACCCTAAAAAAATATATCACAGCTCATTTCTTCAACTCACTACAATTTTGGAACGGTTTATTATACAACAATGGGCAACTAAAGCAGGAATATCCAATAATATTCCTAAATAGAACAAACTGCCTTTCTAAACAAATTAGGATAGTGAAGAAAGCATTTCCAGTCTGCTGGTAAATGTATACATTAGGGAAGAAAGAAGTGAGGAAGCTTATTATCCCAGGGGATACTTTGGTCAGCATATTGGGTTGAGGGATGGTCTAGTCATTTTATTTGCTCCCCTCCCCAAACAGTTCTGACTTGTGGAGACAGTAACAAAAATGAACCTTAAGCCTCTGTCATATCGACTGTCACTCTAGGAGGTGACACTCTCCTAGAGCTGGCAGTGCAGTCTGAATTTCCTTGGGAAAACTCAAGTCTCTAAGTGAACCCAAGAGAACAAAGCAAACAAACCGCTTTCTTCATCCAGGAAATAACTCCGGCCTGGCGGCAGCTCATGCCAAACAAATTGGCCTAGGGAGTGTACCCTGGAATTGTCTGGCTTATGACTCAGGGAATTCAACAGTAGAAATACTGGCTGATTATGGGGGATGGTAAGAAGAAAAAGTCAATTCCCTGAGATTTGAGACTGCTGTTACTTGTGTGTGTCTCTTGCATCAAGAAAGTATTGCTGGCCTCTTCCTGCTGGCACTTGTAGAGACTGTCTCTTCACAGTACCCTGGATCTGGACAAGATAAAATAGAAGCATAGTCTTGTTACTCAGAAAATATGGCAACAGCCCACTTACTTAGGACTCGCCATGGTGAGTGACCAGTAGAGAAATGTTTGTTCTAACAGCTGTGCCCAGGCTTCCTTGATGTTAGAACCACAGCTTACACTGCAGATTCCAGGCCAATAGGACTGGGCCCCTGTGGGCCATGTGAGCTCTGAGTCCTCAGGGATGGCAATAGGGTCTCCTTTACAACCTTACAGGAGGAATTAGCCTCTTTGTAAATATTACAAAGGCATCATAGGGCACAGAAGTTTCTGCCTTGGGATGAGTCCCACACATAAAACCCAAACTCATATGTTTTATTATTAAGTATATGGGAATGTATTCACTCGGTTTCTCAACAAATATTTTTGAGTAACTACTATGCACCAGGGTAAGAACTATTTGTTTGTTTGTTTGTTTTTACTGATGATAGCTAACTTACAGGAGAGGCCACAGGATGTAGGCAAAGCTGTTCCCCTTAGCCTTGCCAAATTCACGGTGCTACTGTTGTCTGACTGCATCTTCCTTCCTTCTCTTGTTTGTAAACATTGGTAGCATTCAAGGCTTCCATGTTTGTGTTTAGCAGAACCAACCAATTTTCTCAAGAGTTTGCATTTATTTAGATTGCCAAAATATTACTCAATGAGTAATGTTGACTCAGCTATCAACATTGTGACTAAGCTATCAAAATTGAAACTTAATAAAGACAGTAGGCAAAAAACAAACAAACGAAACAACACTTATTGACTAAATCATTGGCATTATTTGAAAATTCTAGGCGATTGTTGACCTTTCCTTGTAGCTTGTCTCGTTGTTCAGTGAAAGTATTTTTTAAGCTCCCAATGTATACTGCATTGAGTTCTGGGAAACACATCAAGTTATGTTCCCTGCTTGTAAGTTACTTCAATTTATATTTTCATTACCCTGCTTATTTGTTTGTTTATTGTAAATGTATATGTGTGCATGCCATGGTGTGTGTGCATGTGTGTGTGTGTGTGTGTGTATGTGTGTGTGTAAGTCAGAGGGCAACTTTTGGGACCTAGTTTTCCCTTTTTTAGTATTAGGATCCTGGGGAATTGAACTCTGGTCATCAGGCTTAGTGGCAGTCCCCTTTATCCAATGCGCCACCTCACAAACCCACAACTCACATTTAATAACATATTGAAGTATTAAATATGTCATTAAATTGAATCACTCTAAAGAGGGGGAAATATCAGCTTCTATGTGTAATAGTTTATAGCAGCTACAGGTACAATCTTGTCCAAGTGCTTGACTGTGGCACTGCCTTCTCACAGAGAATGAAAGCAAGAAGCAAAGAGCTTGTCAGAACATGATGAAATTAGTGGTGTGTTTTCTTTCTTTCCAATTTTGGGCCACTGAACTTGTTTGTCCCTGCTTCTCTACATAAGTAACACACATTTTGTCTACTGTGCTGAAATCCTGAGAACAAAAGGTAACCCTCTGCCCCTACACACATACATATAGACACAGACACTGAAACACACACACACACACACACACACACATATACACACACCATTCACTATACTGGACAAATGGTTCAGACAGATTTCTTTTTTTTTTTAAGTAATTTATTTATTTTTATATTAATCACAGGTTATGTATTTTGTATCCCAGCCATAACCCCCTCCCTCATTCCCTCCCACTCTCCCCATCCCTCTTTCATGTTCTCCCTGCCCCCCTCAAAGTCCACTGATAGGGGAGGACCTCCCTTCCTTCCATCTGACCCTAGCTTATCATGGTTCTTCAGGGCTGGCTGCAATGTCCTCTTCTGGGATCTAGCTAGGCTGCTCCTCCCTCGAGGGGTGGGGGGAGAGTCGAAGAGCCAACCATTGAGTTCATGACAGAAATAGTCCCTGTTCCCCTTACTAAGGTACCCAGTTGGATACTGAGCTTCCATGGGCCACATCCAAGCAGGGGTTCTAGGTTATATCTATTCACGGTCTTTGGTTGGATAAAGACCCATAAGTCTCATAAAAGACCCCTGTGCCCTGATCTATTTGGTCTTTGTGGAACTCTTGTCCTCGCCAAGTCTTACTAACTCCCCTTTTTTTTCATATGATTCTGTGCACTCTGACGAAGGCTTGGTTGTGAGTCTTAATATCTGCTTTGATACACTGCTAGTTAGAGTCTTTCAGAGACCCTCTGTGGTAGGCTCCTGTCCTGTTGCTTGTTTTCTGCTACATTCAATGTCCATCCTGTTTGTCCATCTAAGTGAAGATTGATCATCCCACCCTGGGTCCTCCTTCTTGCTTATCTTCCCTAGGTGTATAGATTTCAGCATGTCCATCCTATCCTATAGGTCAATATAAACTAAAGTCCAAGTGGATCAAAGACCTCAACATAAAACCAGACACACTAAACCGGTTAGAAAAAAAATGTGGGGAAGACCCTAGAACTCATTGGCACAGGAGACTACTTCCTGAACAGAACACCAA
>CM053744.1:80179116-80269056 GCA_028658305.1 Pachyuromys duprasi | reverse complement strand
ACCATTTGCCTGCGAATTTCATGATTTCCTCCTTTTTAATTGCTGAGTAGTATTCCATTGTGTAAAAGTACCACAATTTCTGTATCCATTCCTCAACTGAGGGACATCTGGGTTGCTTCCAGGTTCTGGCTATTACAAATAAAGCAGCCATGAACATGGTTGAGCAAATGTCCTTGTTGTGTACTTGAGCATCTTTTGGGTATATGCCTAAGAGTGGTATAGCTGGGTCTTGAGGAATCACTATTCCTAATTGTCTAAGGAAATGCCAAATTGATTTCCAGAGTGGTTGTACAAGTTTGCATTCCCACCAGCAATGGAGGAGGGTTCCTCTTTCTCCACAACTTCTCCAGCATGCGTTGTCACTAGAGTTTTTGATCTTAGCTATTCTGGAGGGTGTAAGGTGAAATCTCAGAGTCGTTTTGGTTTGCATCTCTCTGATGGCTAAGGACGTTGAGCATTTCTTTAAGTGTTTTTCTGCCATTCTATTTTTTTAAATATTTATTTTTATTAGTTATTGTTGGTTTATTCACTTTGTATCCCAGCTGTAGCCCACTCCCTCCCAATCCCACCTTCCCTCCCTCTTCTCCTCCCATGCCCCTCCCCAAGTACAATGATAGGGGAGGTCCTCCTTCCCTTCCATCTGATCCTAGTCTATCAAGTCTCATCAGGACTGGCTTCATTGTCTTCCCCTGTAGCCTGGTAAGGCTGCTCCCCCCTCAGGAGGAGGTGATCAAAGAGCCAGACACTGAGTTCATGTCAGAGACAGTCCCTGTTCCCATTACCAGGGAACCCACTTGGAGACTGAGCTGCTATGGGCTACATCTGTGCAGGGGTTCTAGGTTATCTTCATGTGTGGTCCTTGGTAGCAGTATCAGTCTCAGAGAAGACCTCTGTTTCCAGATTTTTTGGTTCTGTTGTTCTCCTTGTGGAGTGCCTGTCCTGTCCAGGTCTTTCTCTCTCCCCCTTCTTTCATAAGATTCCCTGCACTCTGGCCAAAGTTTGGTTATGAGTCTCATTATCTTCTTTGATACCCTGCTGGGTAGAGCCTTTCAGAGGCCCTCTGTGGTGGGTTCCTGTTTTGTTCCCTGTTTTCTATCTCTTCCAATGTCTGTCCCATTTGCCTTTCTGAGTGAGGATTGATCATCTTACCCAGGGTCCTCCTTCTTGTTTAGCTCCTAAGCATATACCCAAAATATGCTGTATACAACAAGAACATTTGCTCAACCATGTTCATAGCAGCTTTATTCATAATAGCCGGAATCTGGAACTAACCCAGATGTCCTCAACTGAGAAATGGCTACAAAAATTGTGGAACATTTACACAATGGAATAGTTCTCAGCAATTGAAAACAAGGAAATCATAAAATTTGCAGGCAAATGGTGGGATCTAGAAAAGACCATCCTGAGTGAGGTATTCCAGAAGCAGAAAGACACACATGATATATACTCACTTATAAGTGAACATTAGCCATATAATATAGGATAAACATACTGAATCTGTATACCTATAGATAACCTATTAAGGGGTTTATCATGGAGAAAAATTATCCTTGATTCTCACCCTCTCAGCAGCCATTAAATTGCCTATAGCTCTTCAGGCTAGGGTAAGACCTCATGAAATCTCCCCTCCACATTGGTATGCCAACTGGTGCTGTCATTGTGCTGGTCTTGTTTAGGGGATTACATTTTTGAGATTTTACGTGTGTAGTTTACTAGTCATATACAGCAGGCACCATCTTACACAGATGTCCCGGTCCTCTGGCTATTAAAATCTTTCTGCCTCCTTTTCCACAACGTCCCCTGGGTCTTAGGTTAAGGGATTGTGGTGTAGATGTGTCAATTGCCATTGTCTACCTCAGAATCCATAACCAATTATGGATTTCCGAGGTGGTTCCTGACTGCTGCAAAATTAGCTTCTTTGATAAGAGGTATAAGCTGCACGTATCTGTGGCTATACAGTAGGTAAGTTTTTAGAATGCAGTTAGCATTTATCCTGGTCTAGGAGACTGACAGTAGTTATGTTCTCCTTTAAGTTCCATGGCCTCATCAGTCATGAGTACTTGGCTAGGTTTACAGTACCAGACATGAATTCTTTCCTATTAAATGGGCATTGGGTCTAATTAGACAGACACTGATTGCCCAATATAATTGCACCCTTGGGAATATCTTGCCATACCAGTCACTGCTGTGGTTTATAGGCCTGATAGCTTAGCAAGACTACTGATTAATTTTCTCCCTTGGCAGTTTGAACAGAGCCTTCAGATACTATGACAGCTAGTCAGTCTCCAGAGAGGAAGCTTCCAGGTACTGTGTTTAAAGTCCATTGGTACCTTCAGCAATGGGGTCTTCACCTTCACCTTCTGGGAAGCAACTAAGGGCATAGAAATAGCATAAAGTATTTTGGGAGTCTCTTTGGTTACTTCAACATACAACGTAAAGGGAGGTTTCACATGTCTGGCCTGAGGTTTTGGTGAACTAAGACTGATTTAAAAAATAATAGCAGATATTAACAGAGTTGGGTTAAAGGTAGAAATGATACAGACTTAGTCATGTTGATAAATTCTCAAAAGACCAACTAAAAGTGGAGAGACTATTACTAAGAAAATGTGGATCGATAGGTGTGGCAATCTTTTTTCCAGCCCCTGGAATGAGGATACTTGTTGCCTTTATGGAGGGCATCCGGGGGGCTTGTATACAAAGCACATGGTATCTTTCTTCATGGTCATTTAAAGTTGAATTCCATTAAAAGGCAGTGTTACCTCACATTTCAAAAATATTAATAAAAAGGGGCTCTTGTTACAAACTACAGTAGGCTACTTATCATATACATCAGGCTTCAATTAATTTAAGTTTCATTTCATCAAGAAAGGACTCTGTTATAAAGTGGTAGATGAATGCAAGCCTGGGACTCATGAAAGCACAGTCCTGAATACCCTATCATTACACATGTCTTCAGATTGTCCTTCACAACAATCTTTTTTTTTTTTTTTAACATTCCGTCTAACTCTAGCTTATCAGGTCTCTTCAGGACTGGCTGCAATGTCCTCTTCTGTGGCCTAGCAAGGCTGCTCCTCCCTCAGGGGGGGCAGGGAGGTCGAAGAGCCAGCCATTGAGTTCATGTCCAAAATAGTCCCTGTTCCCCTTACTGGTGTACCCACTTGGGTATTGAGCTACCATTTGCTACAAACAAGCAGGGGTTCTAGGTTATAACCATACATGGTCCTTGGTTGGAGAGACAGTCTCATAAAAGACCCCTGTGCCCTGCTATATTTGGTCCTTGTGGAGCTCCTGTCCTCTCCAGGTCATACTAACTCCCCCTTCTTTCATATCATTCCCTGCACTCTGCCAAAGGGTTGGTTATGTTTCTTAATATTTGCTTCGATACCCTGCTAGGTATAGTCTTTCCGAGGCCCTCTGTGGTAGGCTCTTGTCCTGTTACTTGTTTTCGCCTACATCCAATGTCCATCCAATTTGACTTTCTAAGTGAGGATTAATCCTCTTACCCCAGGTCCTCTTTCTTGCTTACCATTTTTAGGTGTATAGATTTCAGTATGTTTATCCTATCTTATAGGTCTATATAAGTGAGTATATACCATGTGTGTCTTTCTGCTTTTGGGATACCTTACTCAGGATGATCATTTCCAGGTCCCACCATTTGCCTGCAAAGTTCATGATTTCCTCATTTTTAATTGCTGTGGAGTATTCCATTGTGTAAAAGTACAATTTCTGTATCCATTCCTCAACTGAGGGACATCTGGGTTGTTTCCAGGTTTTGGCTATTACGAATAACACAGCTACGAACATAGTTGAGCAAATGTCCTTGTTATGTACTTGAACATCTTTTGGGTATATGTCTAGGAGTGGTATAGCTGGATCTTGAGGAATCACTGTTCTTAATTGTCTAAGGAAATGCCAAATTGATTTCCAGAGTGGTTGTACCAGCTTACCTTCCCACTAGCAATGGAGGAGGGTTCCTTTTTCTCCATATCTTCTCCAGCATGTGTTGTCACTTGAGTTTTTGATCTTAGCCATTCTGACAGGTATAAAGTGAAATCTCAGGGTTGTTTTGATTTGCATCTCCCTGATGGCTAAGGATGTTGAGCATTTCTTTAAGTGTTTTTTTGCCATTCTACAGTCCTCTACAGAGAGTTCTCTGTTTAGCTCCATACCCCATTTTTTAATTGGATTACTTGATTTGTTGCTTTTTAACTTCTTGAGTTCTGTATATATACTGGATATTAGCCCTCTGTCAGATACAGGGTTGGTGAAGATCCTTTCCCAGTCTGTAGGCTGTCGTTTTGTTTTGATGACGGTGTCTTTTGCTTTACCGAAGCTTTTCAGTTTCATGAGGTCCCATTTATTGATTGTTGATCTTAGAGCCTGTGCTGTTACTGTTCTATTCAGGAAGTAGTCTCCTGTACCAATGAGTTCTATCTTAACACCTCTAACAGCTCCTGTCACATGAACTCGATGTTTCACTCACAGTAGCTTCTTACATTCTGATATTTCGATTAGTAATTTTTAAACCGTCTTTTCTTCACCCTAAACTATGTTGTAAGTGCCATGATATCAGAGATCTTGTAAGACGATTAACTTTAATTACCAGCTTAATACAATCCAGCATCACAAGGGAAGGAGAGTCTCAATGATGGATTTTCTTAACCAAACTGAATGATAGAGGAAGATCAAGCCCACCATGCATGGTGGCATAACTCCCTAGACAGGGAATTCTAAAGTGTGTACAGGTGGAGAACACGAGCTGAACGCAAGCAAGAGAGTATGCACACACTTGTTTCTCTGTGCTCTTGACTGGACGATGTGAGGTTACCAGTTATCCCACGTGCCTATCACCATGATGTTTTTTACAGTGACAGACTTCTGTTACTGTTAGTATGGTAATCTGGAATTTTGAGCTAAATAAACCCATTCTTAAATTGCCTTTTTGTTGGGATACTTTATCACAGAAACAGAAAAGCGATTAGATTACATTGTTCTTGTTTCTTCTCGAGACTTGCAAAAGTGTCTGGCTATAGACAGAGTTCAAAAGATGTTGTAATCCAGGAGTGGTGGTACATACCTGTAATGCCAGCACTCCAGGAGGCAGAGACAAGAGGATCTCTGTGAGTTCGGGGCCAGCCTGGTCTACAAAGCGAGTCCAGGACAGCTAAGGTACACAGAGAAACCCCGTCTGGAAAATACAAACAAACAAAAAATGTTGTAAATGCCTACAAAATAACTCCTGCACCTAAGCTCAGGGAACACTGTTGAAGAGGGGGCAGAAAAATTCTAAGAGTCAGAGGACCAGGGAGTTTTTGTGAGTTTGTCTGATGATGGATGTCAGAAGCTACGTCCATAAAGTCTCTCCAATATGATTCCCTAAACATAACTGAACAAGGACAATAACAATAGGCATGCCAAAGTGTACAGAGGAAAGCTCACTAGGTCTCAACCCTATACAGAGAACTACAGTCAACTAAGGGATGCTGAAAGAGAGAGAAATAGACTTCTCCATTAAAGAGCTCATTAACTGCTTATACAATAGTAAATAGCCCTGAAAACATACACAAAATAACATTATACAGACCATGCTGTGTTTATATATTTAGGAATATATACACATACACACATGTAATGAAAATTATTTTTAAAAAGAGGCAATGAATTTAAAACAGAGCAGGTAGAAAAAATATATGAGGGTATAGAAGGAGGGTGTAGAAGGAAATGGGGGAAATGATATACTAATCTCAATGAATAAAAGAAATAATTTAAAAGATGCTATAAATAAATAGTTGAAATCAAATTGTTGGTTTTCCTAAACTACTCTTCCTTCAAAAAATTTTTGCAAAGTGACTGGCACATTAATGCCCTCAGTTAATATTAGCTAAAATTATTATTATTTTATGGATTATAAAATGTCCCTGGATTAGTGAATAATAAGCAAAAATAATTTAAATACCACATTCATGCTTTTGATGAAAGAAACACTATTTTTCAATAAGAGAAACCTGAGTTATATTTTGCCACTTCATATAAGTGTATGTGTGTATGTATTTGTATGTGTTAATAAGACTCATATTTCAAAACTACCACATTTTATACAATATTTTGTTATTCTTGATGAATACTAGACATGAAAAGAGTTCTGGAAAAGACCCGTGAAGGCAACTTTAAAAAATAAGTTACCAGCACTCACACATGTGTGCACACAATAAATACACACCCACTCACACAACTTAGAATAGATCGCCAAATAAAACAGAACATACATATAGATATTTTAGTATGGATATAGGTAGATAGATATGTATACAGTTTCTGATGGTACTTGAACAATTACATATTGTATCTATTGGTGGTACCACTCACTCCAGAGTTCTCTTCCATCTTTCTACATCAAGAGTCACTTTTTATAAAATGCCATGGAGTATCCAGGTAATGCCCACTGATCCATTATTTCAATAAGCTTTCTTAAAAATCTATTCACCTCCCCCTGAGGGGGGGAGGGGAGCAGCCTTACCAGGCCACAGAGGAAAACAATGCAGCCAGTTCTGATTGAGACCTGATAGGCTAGGGTCAGATAGAAGGGGAGGAGGACCTCCCTTATCAGTGGACTGGGGGAGGGGCATGGGAAGAGTTGAGGGAGGGAGGGTAGGATTGGGAGGGGACAAGGGAGGGGGCTATAGCTGGGATACAAAGTGAATAAACTGTAATTAATAAAAAATAAGATTTAAAAAAAAACATTCTGTAACCGAAAAAAAAATCTATGGATTTTACCAAACTGCGTTTATATTTATATGACAGGTCACATTTCTCCAGCAACAATACTCATCACATGATATGATTATCATGGAAGTCTGCAGTAGAGTCACATTGCACTTACTCGGAGCCGATTGACATTGTCTACATTTTAATGTTTTATCACCCACCTGCATTTTAACATCTCTAGAATCAAGATGTCTTCTAATCAATATTTTATGAAAATTGTACTTTTTTATTTTCTTAAAAGATGTTATTAAAGTAATGGTATCTTTGCATCCGTAGCAACTGAAGATCAGAAAAGAATAGTATTTGTAAGAAAAGTGATAGACAGGTTTATAATCTGAGCATATTAAAACTCATATAAATGATAAGAAAACAGGAAGATCTTGAACTATGAAGACAAAGATCATGAAACTTCAGTTCACCTAGCAAAATATAATTAGCCAGCAATATAAATAATCTTGCTAGGACTCAAATGAATGCAAATGAAAACAAAAATAAAACCACCGATTTTGTCTTCCAAATTTGAAAGCAACAGTTTCTTTAAACTCCTCAGCTAATTAGTGTGAAATGCAAAGAGTGTCCTTATCAGGAGCTGATGTGTAAATTGCTACAAAATTCCTGGATAGCAATTTGGCAGTATAGGCTAAAATCTTGCAAATGTTTACATATTATTTATTCATTTAGGAATATATTATGAAAGAATAATCAGAAAGTGTTCTAAATTTACATTCTCAAAATAAGAAATATAAAAATAAAGGCATACATTTACATATTTTATTTTGGTTATACTGCAAATCATAAAAAATTATAAATATGCCAAGATATTAATGAGCATTTTCTTATTATTCCTTTCCACTTGTGATTATTAGGTTCACCAATGTACATTATTTCAATAGTCAAACAAAAATCTAAAATATGAAAGAAAATGACTATTGTCAATATTGTGTCAGAATTTCCATTTCTTAACAATGGAAGAGAAAGGAAACTACTCATGACAAAGCCTGCTCATAAACGATACTTACACAGCAGAAATCATGCATGGAGATCTTAAGCATATTTGTGGAGCATAGCCATGATAAAATATTTCAACTTTTCTTGGATTTTTAAGACCGAACAGTACTGGTGTTTGCATTTAAAATTTGGGAGTAAATTTCTTCGAAGCTCAGTTTATGCTCATTTACCTCCTTTTGACACACTGGCAGCTCATTGGTTAAATTCATCCTGTGAATCTTTGTCTTCCTGGATGAGGAAGTGTTCAGTGTCCTCACTAAATATGGGATTAGTCAGCTCTTTATTATCTCCTGCAAATAATAGTCGGATACTGTTCTTATCATATAAACATTCATCCCAAAAGCCAACCAAGACTCTAAGTTGCTAATGAATGGTTATGTAACAAGAATATTGCAACATTCCATTTTTAAATAGGACGCCAGTATTTGGTTCAATACTGTATTTTATAGAGCAGCCTCCTAGAGGGCTAAGGCTGGGTTTTGAAATTTTAACTGTACTTTTTTGAGACTGTCATACATGTGTATAACATATTTCACCCCACTGTGCTCAACTTCTCCCAGACCCCGCCATGTCCCCTGCTGACTTTATGTTCTCTCTTCTCTCCTTTATACTTGTCTGAGCACATTTGGTGCTGCCATATTCAGCATGGGTGTGAGCCACTGAGCATGGGCAACCCGTAAGGGGCCACAGTCCTGAAGAACACTAATTCTCTCTCCTCTGGGGGCCATTGCTTGTCTCTGCTGATTTTTGATTTCCGTACCTCTCTGCGTCACCTCGTGATCTTATTTTTGCTTATATTTTCTTAGAACAAACAAACCAAAGCACAGCATTCCTTAGCTTATGCATCTGATATTAGGGGAAAAAATGAAACAGTGAAGCTTATCCTACATTTATGAACTCTATTTCTCCTATATTTTAATAACTTTCTTTTTAGTCTACTTATTATTTTACATATTTGCCTTTGGTATTTTATTTATGTATACTGACATAAGGTTATCATTTAGGGACCTCAAATATCTCATAAACCAGTGAGGCGGTAGAATGTGTCAGTAGATAGCCTGTATGTACATTTTAAAGGGAAAATTTAACTTCCCTTTTGGTCAAAACAAGTACCAAGTGTACATCATTAGCCAGAGAGGGTCTGGGAACCAGGAGACTATAATATGCAGGCATTAGTGTCAGGTGTGTTTTGGGAGAGAGTGGGAAGAGACGGCCTTCCATTCACTTGTAAACTCATACTGACTTGGACCCTCCTCACCCCCAGCCTCGCCCCATATTCCTACTCCTAAACCAGCCAAATGGATTTCTCAACCATTAGCCTTGGTAAGTCTGCTGTTACCTCACAGTGCTGCAGCCACAATGGTTTCATGTGGAAAGTGCGGGAAGGCATCAGGTGGGTATTTTTGAGTCACTTTTTCTTCAAAACACCCTTCTGCTATTACAGATTTGGTGTAGACTATGAGTAACATTGACGGCATCTTCTCAAACACAGAAAGATGGCATAGGGGAGTCTCTTCTCAGTTGCCCTGTATCTTTTACAAATTGCTGAAGTAATGCTCACCTCAAATGATTTCTTTTGCTTTCATTTCCACTTGTCTCTTAGAAATAATAATGCTGTGGTCTAGTTTCTTATTGTTTGGTTAATACAAGCCTGTGATTCTTTCTTCTCAGATCTAAAATATCCCACTCTCCTGCCTTTAAGATATTACATACGTTCTTTTCCTATCATCTCTTGGCTCGTTCACACTCGGTTATCACATATAGAGAAACAGTCAAACTTTACACATACAATCTCAGAATATGGAACTCCCACACATTCTGTCCTAGAAAGCTTTGGAGGACTGTGGGGGGAAGGAGGAGAAGAAAACTGGCAAGGCTTGTGAAACAGCTTGCTGGGATACAGTAGCCAAGGAAAGAAAGTCCCATAAGGACAACTGCACAGAAAGATGTAGAGACCCAGAAGGAAGAGCTCCAGAAGAAAGGAAGGAAGTCCTTGAAAGATACTACAGGTGAATATTTGACAGGTGTTATGGATTAATCAATCCTAGAAAACTCTGCAAAGGGAAAAGCCAAATAAACCACTACTAAAAAAATATAAAATCTTGCATAGTGTTTAGCTCAACCAGCAAATGATACTTATTTGGATGTAACCACTAGCAATTCCTTTTATCATAAGTCGAGATATGACTTTATTGGGATAGGACATTTGAGCAGTGGTGGTTTGAGGGTGTTAATTTCCCATCAGCAAAGAGACAGCAAGGGAGATGGGTGCTCAGTAAATCAAGAACTAATGTACACACTGCAAAATATGTATGAAAATGGAAATACTATAAGCTATGGCTATAATAATGCAAAGTAATTGTCTCAGACCAATGGTTTGGTAGAACACAGGAGATCTACTCAAAGACCAGTGCTATTTTCCTAGGAAAGTTTTAAAATTTAGGATATTTTAATAACTGTTTATGGATTTTTAAAACTAACTCAAACATTTTACACACACACACACACACAAACACACACAAACACACAGCACTTACAATGTACCCGGCAAAGAGCTCCACTCTCTGCCTATCATTTAACAGAAGCAATAAAACAGGCTTCTGACACTGCCAGAACATGTCACTTTGGAAGATGTAGGGGTGGCTCTAGTCCGAGAAGAAGCTTAAGAACATTTAAGTTCAAACTATATGAACCTTAATCTTTGAAGAAAAAGTACCATACTGAATTAATAATTCAAACTCAGAGGACAATGGCAGTGAGTTACTGGTTGAACACCTCCCTCATTTTACCTCATGAAAGCTACCCTGAGAGCAGGATTATATTGAAGGACAAGTTATGATGCCCATTGCTTAGACCCCAGTCTTGCTTCTTACAAACATGTCTCTTTGCTTTGTACCAGATACTGTTATTCTTATAAAAGGAACATGGGTTCCTGTTCCCTTTTGCCCGATGACCATCTAAAAGGATGCTGCAGAGACAGCCAAAGAAGGACAGAAAAATAAGGAAATGAAAACAAAAGGGTCAGAGGCAGGGAGGACAAAAAGGACACCAGTACTACAAGTGCTGTGTGTGTTAGGACTCTGGGGGCAGTTTCTCCAATGTGTTTCTTGCCATTGCTGCATATTTTGCTTGGACATCCTGTCACTTCCTCTGTACCCTCTGTGACAAATATTTGTGAGGAAGGTTAAAATCACTAAGAAGTTGTTTATGTGGCACATTCTTGGCGAGAGGTACATCTAATGTTTCTCTGAACAGCTACATTTGAGCAGACAGGTAACTCGCAGAAAAATTAAGTACCAGTCTATTGTGATCACCAGTTAGAAGTTGCTGATTACTGTTTTTAGTGGTGTGTGTGTATGTATGTGTGTATGTATACATGACATCTATGAAAAGCTGTCACAGCTCGACCTCATTGCTTTCCTTCCGCTGACATTCAGATTCATTTTTCTCCAGGCTGGATTAGGGTACCAAGAAATGGAGGGAGGATTAAGCCAGGCCTGAAGTATAAAGGCGAAGCCTGTAAAAACCTGTGGGATTCAGTCTTTACTAGTGTGGAAGCTCAACTTGGAGACAATTGAATTAAAATAGATAATGTGGGTCTCTCCATAAAACAGATTAAAAGGCCAGTAAGATGGCTCAGCGGGTAAGGCTGCTTGCCATCAAGTTTTGATTTCAAATCTCAGGACTCACCAGTTGGAAGAATGAGGCCCCTTATACTTGTTCTCTGCCATCCACTTGTGTGTATGTGTGTGTGTGTGTGTGTGTGTGTGTGTATCCATGTGTGTGTGCGCATGCACCCATGAACACATGCATGCATGTGAGAGGACATGTGTGCGCAGTCCCTGAGTATACATGACATGAAATATCTATGATTTAGTCCAGACAGAGCCCAGCCAAGGTCAAGCAGGCTTAGACCCTGTGGAATATTGTACATACCATTATTCCTCTTAGGAGGCCCCAGAGTGAGCTGGCATACTGTTGGCTGAGGACTGAACGCTGCTTGGGGCCTGCTTCAGTAACAGTGGTTGGTCACCAGGTTTAGAAAGCATGTGACTGGGCTGGAGAGATGGCTCAGAGGTTAAGAGAGCTAGCTGTGATTTTAAAGCATCTAGAGGTCCTGAGTTCAATTCCCAGAAACCACATGGTGGCTCACAACCATCATTTCCCTCTTCTGGGGTGCAGATGTATATGTATGCTGAACACCGTGTACATAATAAATACATCTTTAAAAAAAAAAGAAAGCACGTGGCTTGGGGACACTGCACAGCTCTATTTTTGCTGAGTACTGGGACCAGCACCCAGTACTTCCTTCTGACAAATGTTGAGGCAACATAAAGAGAATATAAATTCGTGGGGGAGAGGAATGATCATCCCACACAGTTGCAAACTCTTGGCCATGCACATCTCATTCAACCATCAGAGACTGGCTATCTTTTCCTGCTGCTGGGATGAAATACCCTGATAAGAGCAACTTAAGGGACAAAGGGTTCATTCTGGCTCATGCTTCAAGGCTGTAGCTCTCGTGGCTGAGAGGCCAGAGGGGCAGGTACTAGAAGCAGCTGGTCACACATCTACAACCAGGAAGCAGAAGTCAATGAGCCAACGCTGCTGATCAGCCCTCTTTCTCCATTTTGCACAGTTGGGGATCCCATGCCCAGAGACCAGTTCCACCCATAATTAAGACGGGTCTTTTCACAGCAACAAAGGTAATCATGATAACCCCTCACAGACATTCCCAACGCTAACTTTAATCTCGATAATCCCTCACAAGAGTACCTGGAGTCTTGCTTCCTTGGTGATTCCTGGTTCCATCAGGTTTACAACACCAACCACTGTACATATAGAATACTTCCCCCCCCCCGAAGGGATTGGTAAATTAGATAGCATTTGTGAATTTGTTCTCTTTCCCTGGCTTCCAAGGATGACAGCACTAACAGTGCTGGAACAAGCGACAGCATTAACGGACCATGAATCGTTTTCCTCTGAGCTTTAGAAACTTCAGTACACCTCTCCCCAGAGTAATTAAAACCTTTGCACCATCCTTTATGTGCTGAGCACTAGCTATGCAAAGGTGTACAAGACACATTTATTTTGCATTCAAGACCACTACATAAGCAGTGAGTTCAAGCTGATGGTCCCCACCTTTATCCTCCCGTGAGCTCGACCTACTGTATTTACACTTGTGAGAAGGCCAAAGTTAAAAGCACAAAGTCTGATATTTTGTTATCCTCAAGTCTTACTTCCTACCTAAAAGGCCAGACTAAAGGTGAAAGCAGTTGGCAACAGAATGTTGAGTTGCCCCAGCTTTCATTCTATTAAACTTCCACTATGCAACATCAGTCTTATAAATTATAGAAGCTCCCCATTTATATTTGGGTTCTCCCTGGTTAGCGGTCAATTACTTCTGGACTAGTTGCTTGATTCAGTGGGAAAAAATTTTTAATTTCCTCTTTGAAGGTAGTGAAAGAGCCCTTCTACCTCAGTGGTCTCCCTCTTCCCCTTACTGACAAGGTAGCCACAAAACTTCCTTCCCCTGAAGTCCTCCTCCAGTGAACAGTGAGGTTTAGAGTTACAGCAGGCCAGTGGAAGATAATTGCTCACTTCTTCCTCCCGTAGTCCTTGAGGGCAGGAGCCTCGGCTCTGAGACCATGGAAGCCCAGGAAGGACCCCTCAGCTGCTTCCACCCAAGCTTCTTCGTGGGGGGAGGTCCGCTGAGCCTGTCAGCCAGCAATGACTGGTGCATCCAGACAAAGCTTTCCACTCACCCTGAGGTTGGCACTGTGAAAAGCAGATCTGTAACTAGAGCTATGAGGAAGCTTAAAGGTGGCAGAGGGCTTTCCCAGCAAGAAGCCTCTGAGATGCAGGAGAGCTGCAGCAGCCTCCTCTGATGCTTAACTAAGTCTCACCTTTGCTAGCACTGAGAGAAGGCACCCATCTGGTGCCTCCTTGTGTTTGTATGTGTGTGTAAGTGTGCAGGTGTGACCATGTTGCCGTCAGAGGTTAAAGTTGGGTGACTTCCTCAATTGCTGTCTACATTAGTTTAAAAATAATGTTTCCATTTACTCTTCAAGAATTTCACTCATAAACCATGTTTTGATCATATTAATTCTCCACCCCCCCAGCTCCTCCTTCACCTCCCCCCTTCCCGTTCACTCAACTTCATGTTTCATATTGTTTTTTTGAAACAGTTGGTCACTGAATTTGGAGCTTGTCAAATTCAGCTAGACTGGCTGGCTAGCAAGCCCCAGGGATCCTGCTGTCACTGAAAACTCAATCACAGGCACTCACCTCAGCCCTGGGGTTTTGTATAGGTGGTGGGGGTTGAATATAAGTCCTCACACTTGCATGCTGAGCACTTCCCAGGCTGAGCGGTCTCCCCAGCCTGCCTTATGTGCATTTTTAAAGCAGCTGCACCTTCCGAGCTTTTGAATCCTCTCCTTGCACTGCACTTGCCGCCACCAAAGGTGGCCCATGACTGGCTGACTCCGATAGACCCACAGAAGAACCACAGCCCCCAGCTCTCAGCGGAGTCCAACCGTGCAAAGAAAAAAAAAGGTCATTTCTTTGTTCCTGCATCTGGTTTCATTTTAGGCTTTCTGAGAAAAACTCCTTTTGAGGGAAGAGTTTTGAAAAAAAAAAAAACCCCAAAGGTTCTATAACATTTCTGCTGAGATAGAGCATTGTGCGGAATGGTAAAGGGCGGCCAGCGCCACCTGTGGCTAAAGTTGGCTGGACGAGCTGGGCACCTCACCACCTTTATGAGAGTGCCATTGAGAAAGCCGATTGCGTCTTAACGATTTCCTTCCATCCTCCCTACCTTCTTGAGGGCTTAAAGAGCCATTTCCTTCCTAGTTTTAAGTCTTCCTATGTGTCTATTTACTACTGGGTTAAATGTCATAGCATGCATTTTACTTGGTGAATGTAGTTTGAGTGTACTACTGTACGATTAGGGCTTAAGAGATATGGGCTCGAGCAGCTCTGACAGAGAGACCCTGTGACCTCCATGAGTCATGGTGTCTTTAAAGAGCAACTCCCAATGCTGCTCACACGGTGATGAGAAAACACACCTATTTGGGATAATACAGCATCATTATATTGAAGTGTATTTTTTAAAAGATGTGTTTTTATTTGAATGCGTGCATGTGTGTGTGCTACATGTGTACAGGTGACCACAAAAGCCAGAAAAGGGCCTCAGATCCCTTCTAATTGGACATTCAGGAAGTTATGAGCTGCCCAACTGGGGTGCTGGGAGTTGAACTCAGGTTCTCTGGAAGAAGAACAATGGGCTCTCTTAACTCTTCGGCCGTTTCCCCAGCCCTGAAATATGTTTTAAACGCTATTTTAGAGAAGCTTTACATGCACAGAAAAGTTGTGAGGAAGGAGATATTCCAAATATTCCACTCATGCATAGCCTCTTCCATTTTCCACAACTGCCGTTATGTTAAAATATACCATTCTCTGTTTTAACAAATGTAGTCTTGGCAATCCTGGAACTTGCTTTGTAGACCAGGCTGACCTCAGATTCAAAGAGCTCTGCCTGCCTCTGCCTTCTGCGTGCTGCGGCTCCACGTACGCTCTGCCACGCCTGAATGTCTCTGCGCTTCTGCTCTTTTCCTCTGTGTAAACAGAAGACCATCCTAACTCTTTCATTCCCTTTTCTTGTTCGGAAAAAAAATGCAATTCATTGTCTTTTATTTCTACTGTATTTTCTTGATGTTAATTTGAATCGATATATATATATTTTGGGGGGGGAACTTGTATATTTTTATTGCCATTTTCACTGTTTTGTTTTTTCCTAGGTAGTAGTATGTTTTAATAAGTTCTTTGGCCTGTGATTTATGTCCATGTGTGATAGTTGTAAAGAAGTATCTATGATGATTGTAACTTCCTACTAAGTCTCAAAATAAGTAGGATTAGCCCTCTGACTCTGTAACCTTTTGCAAAACCATGTTTGGCTATTTTAGCTCATTTACATTTCCATAAAAAATTTACAATCAACTGTTCAGTTTAAACAAAACTCTTGCTGAGACATTTATTGGAATTCAATTTGAATCATTCAGGACAAACTGACATCTTAATACATGTGCTGACTAATGGACATCATAGATCTTTCTGTTTCATTTTTTCTTTATTATTTTTATATTAATTACAGTTTATTTACTTTGTATCCCAGCTGTAGCCCTCTCCTTCATTCCCTCCCAATTCCACCCTCCCTTCCTCATCTCCTTCCTGCCCTCTCTAAGTCCACTGATGAGGGAGGTCCTCCTCCCCTTCCATCTGATCCTAGCTTACCAGATCTCTCAGGGCTGGCTACAATGTCCTCTTTTGTGGCCTAGAAGGCTGCTCATCCCTTGGGAGAGGGAAGTCAAAGAGCCAGCCATTGAGTTCATGTCTGAGACAGTCCCTGTTCCTCTAACCAGGGAACCCACTTGGATACTGAGCTGTGATGGGCTATATCTAGGCAGTCTCAGAAAAGACCCCTGGACCCAGATATATTTGGTCCTTGTGGAGCTCCTCTCCTCTCCAAGTCATACTAACTTCTCCTTCTTTCATATGATTCCCTGCACAGGAAACAACTTCCTGAACAGAAAACCAACAGCACAGGCTCTAAGATCAACAATCAATAAATGGGACCTCATGAAACTGAAAAGCTTCTGTAAAGCAAAAGATATTGTTGTCAGAACAAAATGACAGCCTACAGACTGGGAAAGGATCTTCACCAATTCTATATCTGACAGAGGGCTGATATCCAGAATACATAAAGAACTCAAGAAGTTAAAAAGCAACAAATCAAGCAATCTGATTAAAAAATGGGGTACAGAGCTAAACAGAGAATTCTCAGTAGATGAATATCAAATGGCAGAGGAACACTTAAAGAAATGCTCAACCTCTTTAGTCATCAGAGAAATGCAACTCAAAATGACCCTGAGATTTCACCTTACACCCACCAGAATGGCTAAGATCAAAAACTCAAGTGACAACACATGCTGGAGAGGATGTGGAGAAAGGGGAACCCTCCTCCATTGCTGGTGGGAATGTAAACTTATGCAACTACTCTGGAAATCAATCTGGTGCTTTCTCAGACAATTAGGAATAGTGATTCCTCAAGACCCAGCTATACCACTCCTAGGCTTATATCCAAAAGATGCTCAAGTACACAACAAGGACATTTGCTCAACCATGTTTGTAGCAGCTTTATTCGTAATAGCCAGAACCTGGAAACAACCCAGATGTCTCTTAGTTGAGGAATGGATACAGAAATTGTGGTACTTTTACACAATGGAATACTACTCAGCAATTAAAAACAAGGAAATCATGAACTTTGCAGACAAATAGTGGGACCTAGAAAAGATCATCCTGAGTGTGGTATCCCAGAAGCAGAGAGACACACATGGTATATACTCACTTATAAGTGGGTACTAGACCTATAAGAAAGGATAAACATCTGTATACCTAAAGAAGATAAACAAGAAAGAGGACCCGGGATAAGATGATCAATCCTCACTTAGAAAAACAAATGGGATGGACATTAGAAATAGGAGAAAACAAGTAACAGGATAGGAGCCTACCACAGAGGGTTTCTGAAAGACTATATTCTAGCAGTATATCAAAACAGATGCTGCGACTCATTACATCTCTTTAAAAATATAATTTCTTAGCAATATTTTACAGTTTCCTGCCTACAGGTATTTTATAACTTGTTAAGATTCATACCTAAGTATAACAGTTTTTATGACATTGAAAATGGTTTGCTTTCTACATTTTAATGCCAATTATTCATTTTCAGTATATAGAAATGAAGTTACTTTTGGTACATCAATCTTACTACAACCTCATAAAACCCACTCATTTGTTCTATTCTTATATTGCGTAGAATTTTTATTTAGATTATGATGTCATGTGTGAACAAAAATAACTTTATTTCTTTATAATATGCCTAACTTTTTACGCCTTCCTGTTCTGTAATTTATTCTCGGAGACCTCTAGTATAATATAAAATAAAAACGATGAAAACAGATGTCTTGGCTTTTTCCTGATGTTATAGGAAAATTATTCTTATTTCATTATTAACTGTGATGCTAATTATAAGTTAAGGTGATTTCCTCAATGTTTTGGTTTGCTAAGAGTTTTACATATGTCAGAAATATATGCAATGCTTATCAAACGATTTTCCTGTGGGTCTGTTGAGGGTGCCGTGTACTTGTTTTCATCTTTAGTTTTTAATATAATCAATTACCGTGTGTAATCTATAATGTTAAGCCAACTTGGCATTCCAGGACAAACCACACTTACCACAAGTACTTTCCTCTATATCTTGTTGCTACACTCTGTTATGTATGTTCATGAGAGACATTGGTCTATGGCTCTTCTTTCTGTACTGTGTTTTCTAGTCTTAATGTCAGGGTCATGCTGGCCTTCTAGAATAAATTAATTACAAACTTCTTTGCCTCTCCAGTCTTCTGGAAGAGTTTGTGTAAAACTGACAAAAATTTCTTGAAGCTACTTTGGACCAAATGGCTTATTTATAGATTTTTTTCATTTATCTGATTTTTCTTCCAAGAGTTTTAGCAATTCATATCTTAACAAGAATTTTTTAAAATTTCATCTAAAGTATCAAAATTATTGGTTATGGAGTTGTTTATACTATGCTCTACTTCTGTAGTATTGTAGACACTATAAAAACTGCATCAGCATTATCCAACAATATTTCAATGCTCTGTTTTAAATTTAATTCTGTTTAAAATACTTTAAATTTTTTCTCACTGATTTCTTATGTGACCAGTTAGGTAATACGGAAGTAAACTATTTCCAAGCATTTGAGAATTTTTCTAGGGATATTATGGATTCCTAATTTACTTTTACTTTGTTTAGAAAACATAGTTCTCATGACTTAAATAATTTTAATTCATTTGTATATGTTTACTTCTCTAGAATATGGCATATATTGGAAAATAGTTCATATGTTACTGAAATGAATCTGACTTAAGCTGTGTGGGGATCAAGTGTTACTCCAGTATTTTATATTTCTGCTTTTCTACTTATTCTGGATGAGGGCCATTGAAATATTTGACCATAATTGTGGAATCTGGGTGTCCTTCATTTCTTACAGCTTTTGCTTCATGAGGTTCATGAAATCCCTCAACACTTAAAAGATGCTGTGTTTCTTTCTTGATTACTCTTTGCCTCATGGTGAAATGACTTTCTTTATTCCTTGTAACACTCCTTTCTCTAAAATCTACTTTGGCTGACTTACTCTACAAATGTCATTTTTCTGCTAATGTAACTTCAATTTTGTGTTCTCTTACTTTTAATGTTTTTTTCTTTATGTTTACAGTGGGCTTCTTGATTCCAGTGTGCAATTGAACCTTACATTTTTGCATTTTAAAGCAAGTTGTCTTTCTTTGGAAATTTTATGCTCATAGAAGTATAGCAGACTTAAAGAGTTTTTGTAGCTCTTCACTAGATGCCATATGCTGATAAGTAATCATCGACCAATTAATTAAAATAAGCAATTTATTTGGGTTCTATCTGCTTATAATTATACTCAAATTTCAAAAACCAGCCATCATTTCTTTAAATATTATTCTCTATTCACCCTTCTTCTCTATAGAAACACCATTTCATTTACATATTCATCAAGCTGCTTCAAATGTTCCTCCTATTTACTGGATCTTCATTGATGCTTTTTTAGTTTTCTCCCTCTTCTATGTTTCATTTTGGAAACTTTACTTCTGAATCATCTGGTTTGTTATACTCTTCCCTGCAGTATGTAACCTACCTATAATCCTACCAAGTACGTTTCACGTATCGTTCATTGTAAACTTCATCTCTCTGAGTTTCCATTGGATTGGCTTTATAAGTGTTTTCTCCTTGGCTTGTCTATTGATTATTTTTGTCTCAAGCTTAAAAAAAATACATGGAGCAGGGGGCTGCGAGAAGATGGCTCAGTGGGTAAAAGCACGTGGCTCACAGCAATGGGCACTTGAATTCCAATTCCCAGAACCCATGTAAAAGCCATGCACTGCTCTAGGCATTCGTAATGCTGGTGATGGGGTAAAGAATGGATGGGCAGAGACTGGTGGGTCAGTGGCACTTGCTGGCCATGTGGCTTAGACAAAATAAGGAGCTTCAGATTCAGTGGAGAGGCAGTGTCTCAACAAGCAGAGTGAGTAGAGAGAGAGATCCCATTGTCAATTGTGGCCCCTACAGGTGCGTGCACTGGTGTGAGTGTGTACACACACATACACACACATGTATGTGCTGCACATGAAAAGGAAATACAGAACAAAAAAAGTGGGAAAGATACTGTGGAATCTTTCTCTGCACCAAAGGGAAAATTTTCTTCACGTTTTGGATAGTAAGAATTCAGTCTTTCCAGAGCAAAGCATATTCACGATGACTAGCATGACACACTTGGTTTCCTCACTTTGGTGCTCTTCTTCAGTAATCATTACCTGGTGCTTTTGTGTTGCTTTGCAGAGCCTCTAATGAACCGAGGCTCAGGAGGTGAGTGGAATACATGTTTATCCTTGTTCACTGCTATTTTTGTCCCTGACCCAGAAGTCTTGTGTTCTCTGCCATCGTCTGTGAGACTGTGGGCAGATGAACGACTAGCTTATCAGTGAATTTCATATCCTTCATAATTCTTCACATAAGGTTATTTTTTGCTTAAAATATGCTAGAACTCTGTATTGATATAGGTACACATTAAAAGAAAGTCTGTATGTTTTGTATTAACTTCCCTCTATAGATAAAGGACCAATAGTTCAAATGAGTTTCTTTAAGATTACTGACTATCTTTACGTCTGAGGGCTGGAGTTGGAAGTTTTCAAGGAAAGCAATGAGAAAGGAAAAATGGATGTAAAGTTAGCATAGCAAGGTCAGAGTAGCGCACACAGGCATGAGTTAGGATCCATGGTGATAGGGTAGATTTCATGTCAGCCATCACTGCCTCAAAGCATTGGGAAGCTAGCTGTCCCTTTTTCCTGGAGTGAGGCACACCTGGACCATGAGTCAGAGAAGGTAAGGTATTAAATAAATAAGAGGTATTAAATAAAGCTTGATCATTTGCCTGTCTGTGATGTATGTCTACAAAGAGACAAAGAGAGTGTGCTTCAAAAGTTCCTGGTCATGTCTTGCTTGCATTCTCAAATGCCAGTGATGATGATGATTTAAATACAGTTTCGCGTTCTTTCTTTAATAACACAAAAAGTAAAGGAAAAGAACTTCTGCTGGAAATACAAGGAAAGGAGTGTTACTCTTGAGAACGTAATTCATCCTGGTTAAGTGGACACGTTACAGAGCCACTTCTCCCTGAGCATTTGAAAAGAGAGAATGGGAAGACATAGACAGAATATTCAGGAGGCATTGTTGTGTTCTCCCTGCACCTAGGTTATCATCCCCCTTAACTGGACACCATCCTGCAGAAATGTGCTGTTCTTGAACAGAACTGCACTGATATTGTGCAATGGTGATGCAGAAAACAAGTATAGCCCTTATGAGCCACTAAGATGATGAGAGAGCAGCACAGACTTAAATCTCAGAGTTTTTCAACACAAGCCCTGGCTTCCTCCCATTGGTTCCATTAACTGCGACACAGCTGCCTCTCTTCACAGCCTTCGGCTCCATAGTATTGAGGCCCCATCTTCTCAAGTACCCAATGGGGGGGATAGTAGGGTTGCAGGTGTGTGGGGGGGTGGCAGTCCAGTATTTGCTGTTATATCAGCGCATTGTAAATGTAGATTTAATTTATTTTTAACTTAAGAAGTCATTAAAGCAATAAAAGAAAATGACAGAATGATGTTGTTGGTTAGATTGCTGAGCTTTTCCGGAGTTAGTTTTTCTTTTGTGTTTGTTTGTTTGTTTGTTTCTTTTTTGTCTCATTCTTTTCTTTTTTTTCCGACAAATCTATCTGAGTAGAAAGAACCAGGTGAGACTCTGCTTTAAATAATAAGGATAGAATTGTCCATTTTTGGTTCATGCAGCAGAGTAAAAATGCATTTAACAATAACAAAAAAGATTGGCTATCTCAATTGTTCCCCAAGATGGTAAAGGAAACCTGAATCATGATTAACAGCTGCTCTTATCATTTTGGAATATTATTTGTCTGTGAAATTCTTCCCTGGGGCTCCATAAGTTGCTGCAGCATTCCCTCAGGAATTACGTGGAGAAAGCTTGCTTTCTCTGCCTCTTGGTTCTAATACTGGCTGTACATGAGAGCATCTAGCCGGACATATACATTTTTGTGTGCCTCTGACAACACTAAGCCACAAGCTTATATATATATTTGGATAAAAACTTGGCTGACATAACACTAGACATTAAGGACAGCCACTTAGTGCAGTCTACCAGAAACACTAGCGTCTTTGACGCTGCTTGTTTATTTTTTCGAGTAACTGACAGCTCTGCGTCTGTGTCTTTCTGGGAAGCCACAGAGTCTGCTGGCCAAATGATGACTAGAGAAATGCTCTAAAACCAAGTAACCAAGCCAAAGAGTGGGAGGTAGTGAAGTTCTCGAATGTCAACGTCCTCCTTGTAAGCTGTTTGGAAGAGAAACTTCCTCTGGGCAGACTGGGTGCTCCATTCTGTTGTTGCCTTACCGGATCCGGGAACCAAGAACAGGAACTGTGGGCAACACTTCACAAAGAAGTCTCCAGACAGAAGAGGACAACTGCCAAGACTCATCTTCCTGACAAATGACAGTGTCTTCACTGTTTCTCTGAAAGCTTGATGACCCTCAACATCTCCTGGAACAAAGGAGTCAGTAGAACAGGGTGAAAATGTTACAGGAGGCAAGCAAGAAACACAAAAGACGGATGACAAGGTGACAAGTTAAACACAATTCACTGAATAAGAACCGTCAGAAGCCTCCCCCACAGCCCACCTACAAACACCTGCCCTTTTGTTAATGCAGAAGAGAGCCTCCAGCTGTAACTCCTTATGCTCCTTGGTGAGGGAAGTCAGACAGATGTTTGTCAGCTTCTTGCGAGATTTCCCTGGACAGCAGCGCGTCAGCCAGCCTTGTTTCACCTTCATCAGCCTTTTTCTTTACCCCCTGCCCACCCCAAATCCTGGCTATTCAAGTCTTCCAGATTTGCCTCATTTCTTCTTTTATTTCTAGATTCACAAATCTCAACAGAGTTAATTAGTCACTGATAGTCCCTGTACGGGGGGAGACAGCAGCAGGACCTCCTAGACTTTGAGACTGAATTCTGGTCAGTGTTCAGGGAGATAAGAGCACAGTCCCCCACCCATTCTGGTTCTTCCTTATGTAACATCCTGTCTAAATTTTCAGTCAATAGTCACTGCTTTTTGAGGGGTTGGCAATGGTGCAGGGCACATGCTTTTAGATAGTTCAGCCATTTGCCATGCTCAAATTCTGTCATGAGGGGAGAGTTCTTTATTTTAAGCATATCTCTCTGGTAATAAAAAAAAGTGTTAAAATGAATAAGACAATGGAATTCAAATAACTTAATGTAAATGAGTTATTCATTTCGGTTTCTCTAATGGAAGACATGCAGTCATTGAATAAAGATCAGAGGAAGGAAAATCCGTCAATGAAGCATGAAAGAAAGAGATGAAGAGCCTGCAGTGGGAGGCAATAATTATCTTAGCAAATATCATTTATGTGATGCATTTCTTTCCCTCCTGGACATCAGGTGGAGAGGGTGGAAACAATGGTTCTCTCAGCTCATGATACATCATCATCACTCATTACTGGCTAAAGAAAGATCTCTCTTTGTTTTATTTTATAATTCTTTTTCATTTATTTTAGTGCACGCATGTGTGTGTGTGTGTGTGTGTGTGTGTGTGTGTGTGTGTGTGTGCGTGTGTGTGTGTGAGCTCTACAAACAGGCTAGGCTGGCTAGCCAGTGAGCCCAGGTATTCGCTTGTTTTTGCCTCCTCAGTGTGAAGAAGCCTCCTCCACAGCCCACCTACAAACACCTATAATTATAAGCCTATACTACCATACCTGTTCTTTTTCTTTTTTCCTCTCTTCTCTTTTTTCATTTACTTTCTCTTCTTTCCCTCCATTTCTCTGTCCTTCCGTCCTTCCTTCCTTCCTTCCTTCCTTTTTTTCTGTGTGTTCATGGATGAAGGTATGAGCATGCACAGCACAGCATGTGTGTGGAAGCTACTGAAACCCAGTTTCTTCATTTCACAAACCAGCCACTGGCCCATGAATATCTGGAGAGTCTCCTGTATCCAGCCCTCATCTCTCCACAGATGCACGTTAGCATTGCAGGCACTCCCTGTCGTGGGCTTCCAGCTGGGTGCTGGAGATCTGAACCCAGGCCATCATGTTTGCACAGCAAATACTTTTAGGCAGTGATCCATCTCCACAAATTCAGTGTCTGTCTTTTTTGTTCCACAAAGTTTTGGGGATCAAATATAGGTTCTTGTGCTCATGAGACAAATACTTTACTACAATCTTCCTTTATTTTTAAAGTTCCCACTTTTCCACCTTTTCTTCCTAGTTCTTCTAATGTATCACATTTGTAGCTTTTTGTGAACTTGTGGACATATTTCAAATGTAATATTATTTTAGGTGTGTTTAATTTACATTGTATTTCATTCTGTTTTCACATCTTTTGACTTGGGCCCAACTTTAAGATCTATGATGCTGAGCACAGGCCCATTCCCTTGCCTATAACTTCCTTAAGAGATGTTAATATTTCTGTGTGCTTTCTCAGTGATGTAAATCCAGATTCTCTCCAGTTACCTCACTTGAAAGGATGCTGAAGTTGATACATGGAGACAATTAAGAAACCTGGAAGAGCAGAAAGAGGGTAATTGGAAGACAGAATTCTAAAGCCTCATCAGAACTTTCTTTTCCCTCTGGGATTAATTTTTGAAGTGGACACAAGCTGTGCATTTACATGCCTATGCAAAGTCCGCAGGACCCTTCATTATTCCAGACACAAAAGGCTACTTGCTTCACAAAAGTAATCTCAACCCAGGATTCTGCCTAAAATCAACTGCCTGAAAATATATTTTGCTACTTTTGAAAACATCGTGGCAATTGAGAAAACCCCAAGAAGAATTTTATTGACTGTATGCTTTCTAATACTTGTTTTCTGAGCTTTGTAAAGATGTTTGATCAAGTCATCTGTGATGTCACCATTGTCTGAAAGCAGGCACTGTTCTGAAAATCACAGAATGAGGTGGCGTAGGAATGGCTTTTTTGAAACCTATTGCATGAAGGGATGAGAGGACCATATCTCTTAGGTAAAGGCTCACAGTTTTAAGAGTCTCAACCTCCAATATAAATACCCACATCCCAGTACCCTCCAGAGAATGTCCCACTCTCTTTCTAAGATAAGATTAATCATTTCTCTTGACAAAGCAAGTTTCTATCATGACTAAAGTTAGCGTGTATTCTCCCTTGCAAACAGACTTTTGATTCATTATCAAACTTGAAGCCCTTGTGAACGACAGAACTGTCCGTGTAAGAATGTCAGGAATGACCCTATCGTGCTTTCTCAAGGACTGAGAACCTTATGTAGATAAGAGAAGCATTACAGTGTGGTCACTAGAGCTGCCATGGGGCAGTGTCAAAAGATGAAAGGGCCTTATCCACAGCACTGAAAAATACAGTTAGAATGACTATATGAATTTTAAAAAATGCTCCCTCCAGCTCTGAGAGAGCATTTATAAATTATTTTTAAGGAAATCTGTCATAAAGTGTCTTAAAATTGTTTTCTTTTCCTAGAATATTAGAAACCTGTCTCCTTTTTACAAGCCCAAAGTGATTTTTTGGTGATCTTTTAGTGTGTCTGACATACAAAGACTATCAGTTAAAAATTACATTGTCATTGCTTTCAGAGGATCTTCAACAGACTTTTGGAGCTGGTCAACTCAGGAATTTACTTCAAAGGCCCGTGCCAGTAAATTAGAGACTCTTAACAGTCTTTAATTTTAAAGCAAAGTTACTCTTTGTAGTGAACCAAAATATAGCTAAAGGAAGCCACAAGTGTTACCAATCATTGATGAGCTTGTATGCCCTCAGCATTATCCTCACTCACAAAGGAAGGAATGGTAACCTGCAGGAAATGTATTACAAGAAGCTTAATCCTGAGCCAGGGAGATTACTCAGTAGGTAAAGCATTTGCAATGCAAGGTGAAGACCTGAAGTTGAGTGCCCAGAACACATGTCAAGCCAGATGTGGAAGCCAGATGTAGTAGTGTGCACCTGGAATCCTGGTGAAGCAGAGGTAGAAAGAGCACAGGATCCCGATGACCATATTGGTACACATATCCTGATTACATAGTAGTGAGCAGCAAGGAGCTACGCTCCATGACAAGTTGGAGTAACACAACCTGATACCCGAGGTTGTCTCTTGACCCCATGCATGCACAGTGATGTGCACATTCCCACACTTTCACAACTGAATGCACATACGTGCACATGCATGCGCGTGCACACACCAAAGGGGGAGAGAGACTTTAAAACCGTTCCTTCAATCCTTTCCCATCTGGGGGTAGAACAAGTTTGTGGAGGCTTGATATCAGACAAAGAGCAGGGAAGCGCACTATAGTCAGAAACGTTCATACCAAGCTCTCCATCCTCTTCTTTGTTTCTGGGAGCATCCTATCTGAGGTCTGATCTTTCCTTTTTACCTGTAAAATGTGATGATGATGTTAGCTATAGCCTCTCAATTAAGACAAAGTAGCAAAACAAACAAACTAACAAAATCAAAACCCCAAATAATTATATCTGACCTCATTACCAGCAATTCCACTTAGGTTGGCTCAAGGACACAAATGCCATTTTTTTTTCCTTCTGGAAAAGCAGCAGTTATCTCCTGAATTTATTTATTTTTTTATTTTTATTTTAACATTTTTATTTTATTCTGTTACGACACAGCTCATTCTTCTCTCGAACATAATACACGTGGAGGCTGTGTTCGAAGAAGCAGGGCAGAGCATGGTGATATGTTCCTATTTCTTTTCTGCAGGAAGAAAAGAAGTAAGTGCGTAGCAGGGAGGGCTTACACAGTCATTAAATTTCTCTGCTATCTTTCTCACCACACTCAACCAGACCATGTATTCCAGGAAAGCATCATGTAGCCACAACATCATGCCCCGGTGTCAAAGGGTTGGACACCCCTGGCAGAAAGTCTAGCTCACAAAACTGGTCTAAAATGCTATATATATTGGTCTCTATATATATTGTTCTTTTGGACAGTGCTTCATGGGTTCACAGCAAAATGCAGCTAAAGGGTTCAGGCACGGACTGGAGTCTCTTTCTCTCCAGTAGCTAATGCTTTTTGAATTCTTTCTGCTTACGGGGAAGTGCACCACTGACTTCACGTGCATCAATTGAAGCAACCTTGAGACACTGAATGGATATCATTGAGAAAAGCAAAACGCGGGCAGCACAACGTGACTGAGGTTGTGATAATGGAAGTTTGGACAAGTTTGTTTCTCCCGACCACACAGTACTGGGAAACCGTAAGACACCAGCCTTAGTGTTCATATTCTCCCAGTGGCCACATGTCCCAGGGAAAATGCATGGAGAAATGGCAGATTTATTGAGTGCCGAAGAGGAAGGATGGATTGTGTTTACAGGACATTATTTTCTTTCGTGAAACAAATCAAAGTCTTTGCCCCACACTCACCGAACCTGTTTTATTCCCTTTGAGTTTCTATTTCTTAAGGGATGATTTTTATATTTTATCAAAATGACCATGTGGGTTCTTTTCCTCTGATGACACACAAGGAACTACTCAACTTTATTTTAGTTTGACACGTAACCCTCATGGCAGTGGTCCCAGTATTCGTACAGCTAAATCGGAAGACCGCCTGGCTCAGGCTGCCTTTGCATATGGTGGGAACAAGCTTCATTAGAAAGGGTCATTTTTTTTTTCTCCCCCACAATTTATAGGGTGATGACTCATATTTGCACATCTAGTTTGGGGTGAAACTTGTATGCATTTTGTGGAGATGTAACACAACTGTCCCTGCAGAGATTCCCCCCCCCGCCCCCAGCTGTTGCAGCCGCAGTAATTAGCAGCACACCCATCTCTTAGCTCCCTCTCTGTGTCCCAGATAAGATAGACAGGAGGTTATCAGTAATTCCCAGAGCCGGCTCTAACCCCACCTCTTTCCTTCCAGTCAAGAAAGCACTTAGAGCTCTAGTAAGAATGATGGCGTTCCCATGGCAATTATTTGGTGTCTAATCCAATTTATTTCTTAAGAAGGAGTCATTTCCAAACAGCAGCTCTGTCTTAATGATAATACATTATTAATGTGGGCACTCCCTCCTGATCACCTCTGTGGCTAAGGGCTACAGGGCTAGATGATTTTGGGGCCTTCTCCCTCAACTTCTCATTTGTCATCTTGGACTTACCTTCAAAATAATCCTTCTAGATCCACCACATTGAACTAAGTTATGTTGTGCGAACACTTCTAAGTTATGACTAGTTTGTTAATCTGGAGGAACAGGGGAGGGACTCAGCATGTTACAGTCATTTCCTAAAACATTTAGCTCTGAGAGGAAGAAAAAAAAGGTTCTAGACTTTTTCTCCTGCAGAGTCGTGAGAGATCTGGAAGGTTCTGGGTGGTGTGTGAAAGTCTCAGCCTCAGATGGTGAGGAAGACAGGAACCAGTGATTTTTAGGTGTCAAAGTCTTTTAAATAAAGAAATATTTTAGAATAATTTTCTTTAATTTTTATATGAAATAGTCCACCCATTCAGTTTTTATTTATTGAAAACTCAACAGGGGAAATTTTAGATGCTTTGAGTCTCTATAGGACAATGTAATATTTCGGTAACAATTTCCCATTGAAATATTTTAATCACTTGGTATTTGCCCTATCTATCCTGGCACAAAGGTATCAAAAACAGGATATTCTCTCTAAGCCTTCTTTTAGCTATGATGTGGCAAATGACAATCCAGATTGTACAATATTTGATATGGAAGTCTTGGAATTTCCACACATAGGTTCTGAGCCAACAAAAATACACAGAAACAGAAAGCAGGAAAATTTTGATCTCTGTTGCCTTACTTCACCGTGTTACTTCTCTGCAGAAAACACTTGCCTAACAGGATACTTGATGTTAGGTATGATTTGAAAATGAAAATCTAGTTTTGTGAACTTGGAGAAAAATATGATAAAAATAGTTTGCATTGGATGATAACGCATCCCAAGAATGGGTGGTCCTTAAGTTATCTATGAGGATTTCCTGGACTTTCTTTGGTACAGGAAAACCAAAAATGGTCTGGGGTCGGGCTGAGCTGAGGTTGTTTTGAAAGTAGACATGGTAGAAAGAACAGTCAGTGGGGACTCAGAAACCTTAACTCTTAGTTCTGGCATTCCTACTACCTAGCTATGTTAGCTTCGCTGACCCTTGTGTTCTCCCTAAAGGAAAAAAAAGCCGTCTTTAATACTTCTTAGGATGAAGCCTTATTAGAAGATTTATATAAGAGAAAAATTCTTAAAATACGTTTATTATGAAGCATGTTACAAATGTGAGATTGTCTTGAATGTTTTTCTACAATTTGATTGGTCTGTACACATTGTATGATTAAATTAGGATGGAACACTAATATAGTATATTTGTTCAAGAGGATGTGGCGTGTTTATTATTAGCATTTATTTACACTTCTAAAAGTCTATTTTTGGCTAGTATTTTGGCAAATACTAATGGTTTTGTTATAAAACACAAGGGAAATGTGAATTCCTGGTGTTCCAGCTGAGAGAGTACTGTCTATTCAGTTCTTTCATAGCTCAGTGAACTTTGGAAACACCATCTCTCCCTGCCTGTCTTCCCCCTGGAAAGGCTGTGAAGTAGAAAATGAAAAAGCCAAAGTGTCATCTCACAACTTCCTCTACCATCAGGGCTAATTTCCTCACTTCCCCATTGGAAGGTCTGTCTGAACTTTTGAATGTAACTTTCTTATCAATACATTATCTGTACATTCCTTATTCTGATCCAATTCTGGGTCTCTCAACACTTTCTTTATATATTCTTGTGACTGAGATCACTCATCTACAAAACTCCTGATGGCCTTACTTTCACAAAACCTTTTCTTCATTTTTTTATTTTCATAGAAGCCTGTCAGATGATGATTCTCCATGCATCAGAGCTTGGAGATTAGACTAAGGATCCTCCTTTTCTCAATGACACTTCTAAAGGCTCTTCCCTTTCTACCACAGTCCAAAGCCCATGTCTGTTACTTTCCTGACAATGTCTGAAGACTCCAGTCTGCCCTTGAATGATTTCAACACCTGGTTCCCTCTCTTCCTCTCCTCCATTCTATCTTTACCTAAGTACCTTGCATACTTACGGATGTGAGCCTGAATTCCTTGATTACTTGTCTATAATAGTCAACACACCTGGCAAACTTTAGGCATTTCTCCCAGGGTCATATTCTAGTTCTTGTCATTACCCATAATATCACTAACTAAAATCTTGACATCAAGATTCTCATTCTCTGACCCATTTCACTTCCTATATTATAATCCTAATTTACTAAGTCTTTGGCTCCATTTTTTTTTATCATTCTTGTGTTATTTGTTATTGATGGTCAGGGTCTGTACCAGGTGTTTTTTGGTTCTTGGCCTCCCAATCAAAGGTCTGAAATAAAGGCATATGCAGATGGCAAAGTCTCAGGGAATGACTTTAATCAAAGCAAAGGGATAGCTCAGATTAGAAAGATCGACAGCAGTCCCCCTGAGTTAAAATGCTTGAGGGCCTCGATTATTGTTTAGTGCCTGCTTTTAATGGGTTAAAGGGAAAGAGAATTTGGCTACTAGGGACCTAATTTGGAGGGGGGTGGATCTACATTGGCTGACAGGCTTGTATTTTATAACCTTTCACACACCATATGCCTGTTCCCATAATGCATCTGATTTTCTGCATGCATCATATGCATGGCCAGTTATTCCTAGGCGTAAGATGGTAAATAGGGGATTATTTGTGAAAGTTCACTTTGAAGAGAGGGTTTGTCTTACTGCACATGCATCCCAGTCTATCCAAATATGCTCATTGTCCAGTGGTTTGAGATTGTGTTCCAGGATGTGTTTGAATAAAAACAGGCAGGCACCAAGGACTTGCTAAAAGGAGTGAGTTATTTCCATCATTTTAGGCAGGTCTACATGCAGCTCTACCCAGGTGAAGTCCTCGGCTGCTAACAGGTTGCTAGGTGCATTGTTCAGAATGAGTGTGAGCATAGCCAAGCAGAGTGGTCCAAGTCTCCGAGATATTCCTTATGCTTGCCTGCTTTACCTGCATACCACATTTCAGGCAATACCCTTTGTCCTTTACTTCCATACTGTTTTCATTTGGCAAACCCTCAGCCATTGGTTAATCCAACCCGTCCGTGTTGAACTAACCCTGCTAGACTGAGGTCAACAAGTCTTTGACACATGGCCAATTAACATATTTATGTCAAGGCAGCCACTAATCCCCACATGACTGTTTTTGAGATGGAGCCTTGAAAGGTAGCTCAGGTTGACCTTGAACTTGCTCCTGTCTCCTGAGTATTGGTATTACAGGTGAAAACCATAGCCAGTTTACAATCCCACCCTTTACAACAGACTAAAACAGTTTGTGGATGAAAATTACAGACTCACCCCCCTCTGATTCCAGCAGTATCTCTATTGGTGCTTATTCTGCCTTCCTGCCTCACTGATGTCTTAGTCCATTTGCTCTTTGCCTTTCTTTGTTTCAATCCACTAGAATATAAACTCCAAGAAAGAGGAATCTCTGTCAGTATCGTGCTCTTAAGCACCTGGCCCAGTAAGTGCTAGAGAAGAGTTAACTTCACAAATACTCATTTTGTCTCCAGTCTTAGCATGGAAAGGGAATAGACGTACATGTTCAGGAGTTCAAATAAAACACTGGTATGTGCAGAGTAAAGCCATGAGCTTGCTGCCAATGGCTGAAAGTCTGTCTAAAGCACAAAAAGTAACAAATGACTCAAATATGATGTTTGTCTTCCTTCCTCCCTCCCTCCCTTCCTCCCTTCTTTCTGTCCTTGTGCATTCAAGGCAGACATACTACCACCGAGCAATTCTGAACTAGGACTCTTATGAAAAGATTTCTACACTTTGTCTGCAGTCACGAGTCCTAAGAAAGAGACATTTGGACAATGTGACCTCACATCTTTGATTACTCATTATTGCTCTAGAACTTATCATGATGAAGGGGAATGATTTGGAGAACACTGACCCAGCCCATGTTTTGCTTTGCAGATGAGAAAATTTCAAACCATGGGAATTAAAAACCTTACCTCCTCTAGCTCTTTCATTTACAGAACAGAGATTAGAACCCTGGCTTCCTCTTTTCTGATACTTTTTTTTTCTTCATGTGTCCTAAAAATAATGAAATGGTTGTAGCATTTGATGCTGAGTTGCAGCTCTTAAAAAGACATTAGATCCAAAAAGAAACCTTAAGTGCTATTTAAGAAAGATTAGAACTTTTAATCTACCACTGTAAAAGTCATCCTATTTTAAGGAGAGATTTCCAAAGGCATTATACTTTGGGAAAATGTTGTCAAGTGGCAGAAAAAAAAAGCGATTTCTTATTGTTTTTGCATGCTAAACTCTGAACCCCTACTTACATGAAGCATTTATAAGTGGATACAACACACGTGGTTTACAGTGATTTTCTTTTCTGCCACTTTTCTTGTTCATTTTTATGTGTTTACTCATCCTTGTCTACTGCAAGCTCTTGACATGCCTTCTCCAAGCCTCCTATCATTAATGTAAACACATGTTTTACAGTCATTTAGAATGGGTGAAGACCTGAATATTTTCTCAAATCCTCCCTGTGAGAAAGGGAATTTTTTTTGGATCAGACTGCATGATTGAAGGAAGGTGTATTGAGCTCTCATCAAAAGAACTCTCACTTGGATCCACTAGAGTCAGCTACTAGATTATCGGAACAGGGTTGTTTGCAAGCTCAGGGTCTTCACTAACTTTCTGTCTAAGCTCCAGCAAAGGCTAACTGGACTTCTACTTTAAATTCACAATCTGAAGTTGCTAGGGTGTTCCATAACGTCTGCTTATCCCTTTTATTTGATTGAGGACTGGGCATAGTCTTGGGTCATGATGACTACCGTAGTCAAACTGTTCTGTTTGAATTAAATCTCATGATGGCTTTAGTGCTTGAAGAAAACGTGGAACCCTCTGCAGGCATTGATATAGCTTGGTTGAGTACATCACACCAAGCCGAGATCCCTGGGAAAGAAAGACTGCTTTTAAAACTCAAACCCTGGTGCTTATTGCCAGGATCACTGGGTGATACTTCTCAAACAAACAAACTTCTGAGTTTCTTGATCAAGTGAATATAAAGCAAAGGTGAAAAGACTCATCTACTTTTCTCATAGCCCCAAAGCAATGATGACAATACACTTAGGTTGACAGGTTAGACGAAGAATGGTAAAAACATGAAGTGTTACTAGAAACTGAAAGAAAAGTCTGAAATAATTGCTCCAGAAGGAATAGCTCATTTATTGGATATCACTTCATAGATACCTGAAACAGAGCCAACATCAGTTCAGGTAAAAGTGAAAATGACATCTAAGGGCCAAGAGGTAAAAATCTGTTGAAACAGGGAAGTGCATGTTAGGGAGAGCAGGATCATTTCAAGGCAAGATAGGTGTTTTGTTTTGTTTTGTTTTGTTTTGTTTTGTGTTTTTAAGTCACAGAAGGGGATTAGTAGAAACTTTAGAAGTCATCTTGAGGAGATAGAAACAGCCAAGAGCTTGACCTGCTGTGCACAAGCACATGGCATACGTAAAATTCAAATTCTCCTAAGCGGACTTACAAAGTGGAGAGGAAAATATTTTTTGTTTTGCTGAAAACCTCTTTATTTTATAAAAATTTAAGAAATACCCACAGTCCGTGTGCATTTTATGGGGTATAATTTTTCCCTATTTTTGGTGATATCAGTAATGTTTTCCTCAAAATCCCTGAAAGTCACGCTAACTTCATGGTACCAGGTGTGTTGGCACTTGATTTTCCCTACAGTTTGATTTTAGAAAATCTTACGCTTACATCAATTCACTGAAATACGCTTCTTTTCTTGTAAACAAACAATGATCCCTTTATTGAGTCATCTTTTGAGCTGTGTGAACCCTCTTGTTGATATCATGAGGGTCTTCTTCATTCTAAAACCTTCATCCCCCTCAGCACTTGCTTATTAGAGCAACACAGTGTCTGTGCAGCAGTTTCTCAGTAAAAACTCGGTGGGTTGAGCTGAATTAGAAAACTGTAACCTGGCTAATTGCCCGCCTAACGCAGTGTCCCTTTTTGCCCTGCTCTTACCATCAGACTCTTGATTTTCTTGAGGACGTTGAACTCCTACCTTTTCAGTCAGATGTTGGTGCAAGTCACTGCTTGTGACTTCTTGGGAAGCTCCTTCAGAGAAGGCGGGCTCCACAGGATTTGAATTCTTGCCCTTCACTTTTCGGATGCCTAGACACAGATGTGATGTTTGGGCAAGGGACAGCCATGATAGAATCATGACAATTATCCACATGAGGAGTGCAGAACTAGGACTGACTTAACCTTGGTCCCCATCATTTGCTTCAAATACAACTGATCCAGCTTCAAACTTCAGGGTCTTGGGCCTCTAATAAAACTACTATAAAAGATTTACATAGGCACAGACAGGTTCTTTAGCTATATGAGTAGTGATTCTTAAATGAGGAAGGATTTGCTATTGTGGAATCCACCAAATTGGTTTTTGTTTTCACTTCCTCTGCTGTATTTACTATTCTCCACTCCCAAAAGGAATTATTCTCCCACATACTTGGGTGAGAACTGATATCAAATAACATGAGTTTGATCCCAGTAATTATTTATTTTTGAGTGTTAAAGAAATGGATTGAAAATTTCTTGTATACCTTTGATCTACCCCAATGGTGAATAACAATAGCAAGTGGTCCATAGTTCTCTTTCATGACATGGGCATTGTTGAGGTCCTGTGGATTACTTGTTTGGCAGCTAATTATATTGATCCTTGGATATGTAGCCCTAGAATATATACCTCAACTACCTTTTCCTACTTGCCTCTCAGTGGGAGCCACATGCATTCCCAGGAAGAAGGTCAGAGGTCTCTCTTGACAGGTAGGAGCATTTGGAGATTTCAGGTCTCACTTTGTCATTTGACATGGTACTATTTATCTTATACGTGCCTGGGAACTTGCAATTTTCTTGTAGAATTATTTTTTTCTCATGTGGCATTTATCTACTATTCTCAGTATTTTAAAAGTTTCTTTTTTAGATTTTTCACATTTACTGCAGCAGATTTTGGAGTCATTACATGCAAAACCATGCATTATATATTTAAGGAGTAGAAACAGCTATGAATAAGAACTAGTCCCTGGCCATGAAGGGAACTGATAATGCAATGTGAGAGGTAGACTCACACATGTATAATACAAGGAAGTGGCTATTCCGGTTTCTTTTTGATGGGCAAGCATTTTGCAAGGACATGGGCGATGCATGTGTCAGACTCAAAGAGATAGTTGAGTCTTTCAGAAAGTCATTTCACCCGGAGGAGAAAAATAATAAAAGTTGGTTGTCATTTCATCTCCTATAAGAAAAAGCAAATCTATTTACATGTTCATACTGGACCTGTGGCTAAATAATGCAGCCAAAGAAATTTACCACAAAAACTTATTAGACAGATACCGTTCTTTTGCATTTAAGACTGCAAGACTTCCAGTCATCCAGCAATGGGCCAAAGAGCTGGGGTAATCCTCCAACAAAAGAAAAACATAATTCCCTTAGTTCTGCATCAATATCTCTTCATTTTCTACTTCAGAAAATTACTTCAAAAAGTTGAATTTTTGTCAAAAATACATTTATGAATAAAAAATATAAGACGAAGAAGTTATACTGTCTCCCATTCTAAAAGAGTGTCTCATAATAATGAATCCAAAATGACAAATAAGGGATACTTTCCTTTTTGCTGAGAGAGAACAGTTTTTATTTTTTAAATTTCAAATACATTTCTTAATGAAGAAAAAAACAGTGGTTATTTAGCCAGTGATCTCTGTCTCTGTCTGTCGTCTATCTCTCTCTATCACTGTCTCTCTGTCTGTCTGTCTGACACACACACACACACACACACACACACACACACACACACACACAGTGGACAGTTTCAGTTGATCTTTGTCTCAAATCTTTTCAGGAAAGATAGCCCCTTCGGAGTTGAAGGTCAGGAAAAACCTGAGATTTATGGACTTGGAAGTGTCGTGTTTCCCAGGACTTAGAATGACTTCAGCACTGAGAGCAGCTGAAGGGGTTAACTTGGGGACTTGGCTGGCTGTCAGTTAAACTTTTCCCTGGCTCTGCCCTGGGTTTCCCCTTGAAGGGATTTCCCTCCGCCTCTCTAGCAAGACCCTTTATAAAAAGAGCAGACTTTCTATTTCACTCACACCAGCCTGGCTGGCTTTGGGAGCTGAACACTTTTCCCAGACACTTTCACGTGGGGCACAAAGAAGGCTTTGAAGCTTCTACTTCCTCAGCAGCGACTTGAAATGCCGGAGAAGATGGTCACAATCTTTGGAGCCTCAACAGTACTTTGGATACTGTTTGCAGCCTGTAAGTTCCTGACCTTTTTCACATGTCCGCAGCTTTTGGTGTGCTATGGAGTTTTGCTATAAAAGCAAATATTGTCACAGAAATGCAGGCAGAGACTTTTTGATACCCTTTTCCAATGTTAAGTGAGTAATTTGGATTATATCAGTAGTAAGTCTATCTCTTTAGTTTCCTGCACTTGGCAATGAAGTTAAACTTAGAAAATGACAAACTTGCTTTGCATAATGGGCTTCAAGGTCGGAGCTGAGCATTCTTCTTTACGGTGAAGATTCCAGCATCTTCCTCAACAGCAGGAAGTTCCAGGCTTTGGGACTGTCTTGCTATCAGTTTGAGACAGTTTAAAAAGTAGATCACCCAGGCTGTGTTTCGGACACTGTATTGTGCAAGAGAGAAAGGACACAGCATGAGACAGACCAGGGTAAAACTTGCTTTTTTCTCTCTCTTGCTTTTTCAGCTGAAGCCTTTAAAATCGAGATCTCTCCTGAATACAGAACGATTGCTCAGATTGGGGACTCCATGTCCCTGACTTGCAGCACCACAGGCTGTGAGTCCCCATCTTTCTCTTGGAGAACCCAGATAGACAGTCCACTAAATGCGAAGGTGAGGACTGAGGGAACCAAGTCCACCCTAACCATGGATCCTGTCAGTTTTGCGAATGAACACTCTTACCTGTGCACAGCAACATGTGGTTCTGAGAAACTGGAAAGAGGAATCCAGGTGGACATCTACTGTAAGTGCCGGAAAGAGGTTTTGTTTTCTCTCTCTTTTGCTTGAAATAAAAATTTAATAATGTATTTAATAGAAACTTTTAAGGAGTGTCTAGATTCTTAGCTAGAGGACACATTTCAATAAAGCCAGGGATAGGAGAAGCTAGCTGAGAACAGGAATCCAAATTTTAACCTCTGTGTCCTTGTTTGCATGCACACACACACACACACATACACACACACACACACACAATGTGAACCTCTCAAAGGTTCTATTAGGTTTCTTTCTAATCTATCTGGTTGTATTTCTACATGTTCACTTGTTCATACACCTAAAGGAATGATGAGTTCTCTCTTTCTGGGGTTTTTCCATTCACTTATTCTTGTGCAAGTTGGTGCTTAAGATCTGCTTGCAGATTAAGGAGCTCTGTAAGTATACAAACCTTTGTAGACATAATCAAAACATCTATTAACATTTCACTCTTTCAACACTGAAAAATTCAAGAGATTTTGTTGTCAATGCCATGAAGCCTTGGTTGTACAGCTCAAAGGAGTTTTGTCTAATAAATTAGATTTGTCTCAGGAATATGCACAGCTACCCATATTACACCAGCCAACCCAAAATGCATCCTACCCCCATCTTCAGCTCAGCAAATAGAACTACCAAGGAGAGTGGGGGATAAATGAGTCCTATAGAAATCATTTGTCTTTGGTCACTAATGGTATCTCTTTCAAAAAAAATCTGCTCACATAAGACATTTCTTCATAGTACCTCGTTTGATTCATCTTCTAAGCACCTCAGTTCCTTCCTACTGTGCTCAATTAATCGACTTTGCCGATTAACTTTAATTGAAATCTCAACAAACCCCTTTTGTAGCTAGGCTTCCCAGGCAGCTGAGTCTGACCGACCGGCTGCTTTCAATTATGCTGGCTGTGTATGCATAGTTTATGTCTAGGCAGCCTCCCGAGCTCTTTGGAAGGCCCTGTTATATAAATATCAGGAAAGAGAAGCAAGTTCTTATATTACCTGTCGTAAAACTGTGTGGATTCTAGGCACATTTCCTGAAGACTGTGAAGGACATAAATAACGGGAGGGGAAATTTAAAATGCTATGTTTTTAGATAATAAGGCATTTCCAGTTCCTCTGCCTCTTGCCCACAAGTGCTGTACAGTTGGAGAGTTAAGAAAGAGAAGTGAGGACCATTCTGGATTTAATTATGTCGCCTGTTTTCTTTCTCTCCCCTGCAAGATGCAAAAGTGCCTGTTTCTCACTGTTCTTAGCAGTTAACTCTCAATTCCACATTTGTTGTAATACTCTGTCGAACTGGGACAACAATGAGCTCCCATCATGACAGATGTAATAAGGATAAACCTCATGAAAGGGGGTGCAACACAGCGTGCTCCATTGTCCTGGCAGGTTCAGTAGAGTACTGGTTAGAATATGACCCAGGCTTTTGGGGGAATGGAGAGATTGCAAAGGAATGCCTTCCTGGTGGATGGATTCTTGCCAGAGGTCTCCTTTTCAGAAGCCAGCCCTTTAAAGTCATTCTCCGTAGTTCTAGGCGGTCATAGATGTAACACTCCTTTGGGATGCCATTTCTGAGCTTTGGGCTTCTCCTCTGGAATGTAGAGCTGTATCTGCACTAACATAAGAGAACAGGGTACAATGTGTCACTGGAATCATAGCGCAGAGGGACAGAACACATGAGCTTTGCTCCCAGCCTGTGCTGGCCACGTGACCAAGGCTGGTTCTGCAATCACACTATGTCCAAGTTTCCTTATCTGTGACATGTGGTCTCTATCATCCAGGGTTATAGTAATAGAAAAAAAAAAGGAAGCTCCTTTATGTTATATCTATAGATGAGTTTCAATAGATATTGAGCTTTTCTTTCTTCTTTTCTTTACAGGATTAAAACAGAAATGGCCTCTAAAATGTGGTTAATTCGAATACTTTCTTCCTGAGTCTACCACAAATCATGACTAGCTACTTAAACAATTAGTTATACTGAATTAAGCCTAGTGTTAACAAAAACATTTGTTTTGACTTGCATTGTATTAAAACAGTCAGAGAAGTTATCAACCGGAGCTAAAAAGTCTACTTGTTTGTCTTTGCAGCATTCCCTAAGGACCCAGAGATTCAACTGAGTGGCCCGCTGGAAGCTGGGAAGCCTGCCACCGTCAAGTGTTTGGCTCCTGATGTTTACCCATTTGACAGGCTGGAGATGGATCTATTGAAAGGTAACCATCTCATGAAGACTCAGGAGTTTCTAGAAGAGATGGAGAAGAAGTCTTTGGAAACCAAGAGTTTGGAAGTGACCTTTACTCCTGTCATTGAGGATACTGGAAAAGTTCTTGTTTGCCGAGCTAAATTACACATCGACCAAATTGATTCTGTACCCAAAGAAAGGGAGACTGTCAAAGAAGTGCAAGTCTACAGTAAGTACTCACAGGGCAAGCTCTGGTCTATGGGAATTTAGTCTTGGATACATATTATTTTATTTATGGTTAGAATAAACATATCAAGTAGCACCCAAGGAATGTGTAGTTTTACTGCTTTATTTAGCGAGGATATGATATTGTAAAAGGTATTATTAAAAGAATAGGATACTGGCTTGGGCTTAGAGTACTTAGCGTCATGTCTCCCTGTTAGCTGAGTGATCTTAAGGTTGTTTAATTCCTCTACCTTCTTGTCTGTCAAGGAGGGATCATCATAATACGATCTGCTTGAACAGTAGAAAATAGCTTAAGTGATAAAATGTTTTCTAAACGTTTACATTAATCCTTGAAACATTGGTTTCACATATTTAAAAAACGTTGACAAGATCTCTGTGTGTATGTTTGTGTGTGTGCATGTGCATGCACACACACGTGTGTACATGAGTGTGCTCACATGCACACACGTGTGATAGATGAGAATGTGATAGGGTTTGTCTTCTAGCTCACTGCTGGTGGATGCAAAGCTTTCTTCTGATATTAGAATTGTGTCTAATGGAACTCATTGTACTCTTTTAAAACTGAAACACTATGTTCCACTCTGAGCCCTGCATTTAAAAGAGTTGGTGTCAAGTACAATATATTTACCCAAAGCATGATGAAATTTAAAAAAAGGCTTTTAACAGCCTTTTGAGAAAACAATCAAGATAGAAAATATTTCTCTTTATAGAATACAACATTTTGAAAGAGAGAGACAGTTAATTCATTAAAAGGCAACTGCACAAGAAAGGACAATTCCATTTCTCTGTAGGAGCAGAGTGCTGGACTATGGCCGCTGTATAAACACTAGTTACTTCCAGGACATTTTCAGATCAATAAGAGAATCTTTCAATAATTAATGACATTTAAAAGCCAATTTGATGGTCCTGGGTAGGTTGTCTCCCCCAGTAAATGCCAAAGCTGACCTGGATGAGCTTTTGGCAAAAGTTCTTCCACAGGACTCCAGTTCTCAGGCAAAAGGCAGAAACACAAAACTTTAAGGGCTTCTCTTATTTTCTATGTATTTGTGGCTCCCTGAAAACATCAAATATCAAAAATCTATAATTTACTGGTTAGGAAGTAGGCTGGCTGACTTTCTTTCTTTCTTTCTTTCTTTCTTTCTTTCTTTCTTTCTTTCTTTCTTTTTCTTTTCTTTTTTTTTTAACGATTTGGTGATTCTTGACCCCAACTTGGCAGAGCAGTTTTGCCAACTTTGTGGAGGTAGTCTACAAGAGAAATAAATCTCCCCATTGGATGGAGGTGATGCTCAATGGCGGCTCTTATTCTCTTCTACCTTTTCAGCCTCTCCAGCGAACACAGCGATCTCCATACATCCCTCCACTACGCTTCAAGAGGGCGATGCTGTGACGATGACATGCTCCAGTGAGGGTCTACCAGCTCCCGAGATTTTCTGGCTCAAGAAATTGGATAATGGAATTCTACAGCCCCTCTCGGGAAACGCAACCCTCACCTTAATTGCAATGAGGATGGAAGATTCGGGAATCTATGTATGTGAAGGGGTTAATCCGATTGGGAGAAACAAAGCAGAGGTGGAATTGGTTGTTGAAGGTGAGCCGATTGTGAAGAGGTGCCATTGTTGGGAGTTGAGCAATAGTGACAGAATGCTAATGTGTGTGAAATTCCTTCCTTAAATTTGTTTGGTGGCGCATCTGGCAGTCATGTGCTTCAGCTTGCCTAGAGTTCTACATTCTACTTCATGTTATCTCGGTCTTTACCATGTTCTGTGCCAAAAAACGCAGGTGCAATATATCTCATTATTTTCATAGAGCCAGATAGCTTTTAGTTGCATTCATAGGCTCCTCTTAATTAAAAAAAATCCCATGCTCTTTCAATTGTAGCTATTTTTTCTCTATTTTAAAGTTAATTTAAAATAATTGGCCAGTAAAAAGCACGTGCATATTATACAACATGGAATGACTTAATGTCATGTGAGCTACTAACAACCTTAAGTGCTGAAGTTAGAAGGGCCTTTTAGCTACTCTGAAGGGCTTCTACAACTGTGGTAGATATCAGTTTGTTTGCAGGCAGGAAGTGAATCTCCTCCTAAGTTCCCCATTCTCACACTAGCATGGACAGAACTTGGCTAGCTTCAGTTACTGTTCTGAATATTTTTTTTAAAAAATATAATAGCATAGTAATGCATTGGGGGAGAATCTTCTTTGGAAAAAAATACTACAATACCACTATTACACAGAAAAGCAACTTTTCCTGGTACAGAAAAGAACAATGCAAAATGGCGGATTGTGTGGTGAGATTTCCTCCTGGTTCCAGCCTGCAAGAACTGTAATTTTCTTCTAGTAATTTTCTTTGGGGATCCATATACCAAACTGCAGAGTTCCCCAGCTATCCCCAGGTTTTCAGAGAAACAGAATCAAGATGTAGAATTCTTTATCTCAAAATATGTCATCTCATCCATGCCTCTGTAGCTGGTAGCTAGAGAATATTTTGGACACTTGAGTTTTCCCTGATCACTCAGCTTTCAACCCAAAATGGGTACAAAGTATTTTGATAATACATCAAACATACTTGAGGTAAACTTAATGTCATCTTTATTTTGCTTTTAGTGTGACTCTCAAAGATACTACTCTATATTTGGAATTCCAATCCTTAGATATATATGAATGGTTTTTTAAGGATACTGAATCTATTTAGAGTATATTTTGGTGCAATTTCCCCTGTAACCCTTTTAGATATAAGTTTATCTTTACATGAGGATGACTTGATATATTTGTCTAGGAACAGAAAATCTAGAATCTTAAGCCAGACCTACCTCACATCAAATTTCAGTTATTCCACTTGTATATTTAGCTTAAGCCATTTAGCATTTCTGAGCCTAAATGTCTCAAAGAAGAAATAGGATAAGGAGCTAGGAGAAGAGAACACAGGAGAATGAGGAAGTAGAAAAGAAATCGTAGTACCAGCTAACGAAATTGTTCTGGGAATTAAGTGAGCTAATGCATGCACATAAAGCAGAAATGACAATTTGAGGACCTGTACCCTCACAGTGACCTGATCGACTACGCAGAGCAGAGGTCGAGCCATTTCCCTGAAAAGATGTTTCCAGCACCACATTCTTGATAACTTGTTATCTACACTTATTCTGATCGCCTGACTCAACGGAGCAGCATGAGTCCGTTCTTAAAAGATGTGGCCTTATTCCTGATAGCTTGACAATTGAAAGGAGTAATTTCTTCTTGGCACAGACAGCAGTTGAACAGAGATCAAGAAAGATAAACATTGAATATGGAAATATGATGTAATAATAAAAGAATCTTATCTGTTATTCATCTTGTTCTCCTCCCCCCCCGCCCCTTCTTCCCTTTCCAGAGAAACCATTTACTGTTGACATCTCCCCTGGATCCCGGGTTGCTGCACAGATTGGGGACTCAGTTGTTCTGACATGTGCTGTTGTTGGCTGTGACTCCCCTTCTTTTTCTTGGAGAACCCAGATAGACAGCCCCCTCAATGGGGAGGTGAGGAGTGAGGGGGCCAAGTCCACACTGACACTGAGCTCTGTGAGTTTCGAGAATGAACACTCTTACCTGTGCACTGTGACCTGTGTGCGGAGGAAACTGGAAAAGGGAATCCAGGTGGAGGTCTACTGTAAGTGCTATTTCAAACTGGCAAATCTGATTTCCATCCTTTCCTCTAGTTCCTTTGGAAGAAAAAGAATGTGAACCTGTAATGGCATCTGTTTATGTGAAAAGAAATTTGGCAATTGTAAATCATCCCTAGACCTCTGGACATAGTTCAATGCATTACAGGTGGCTCAGCAACTCAGTGTATATTGCATACGTTTGCAGCACGCACACATGGCTAGTCTTATTCTCTCCTCGTGCACTTGACCATACTTCAGGTTCTGCTTTTCTTTCTTTTCGCATGTGCATAGGGTATATGGAGGTGATGAGTGAGAGTAGACAGGGTTGGGGCGGGGTGGGAGCTGTGCATTTGAGATAGCTACTGAGTGAGTGGTGACTGCCTCATTTACACCAATTGTGAGTGAGCCTCAAGCCTGACTTTTGATTTATTTCATTCTGTTTTGAGATGTTAGGGATAGATCCCAGAGCTTTGCACATGCATAGCTTTGCATGGTAAGCCTGTCAGCCTACTGTGTTTTGTTTTCTTGCTTTAAATGATCACTTAAAAAGTCTTTATTCTTCTGCCATCTTTGAGAGATAGGTTTACTGTGTGTAGTATTCATTATTTTTTTTATTAAATACATTTTTATTTTAAAGAGTATTTTTAGGTATTTTTGAACAGTTTCATACAAGTGTACAATATATCTATTTTATTTAATTTTTTATTTTTTATTTTTTATTATTAGTTACATTTTATTAGCTCTGTATCTCAGGTGAATCCCACTCCCTCGTTCCTGCCCATTCCCACCCTCCCTCCCTTGTCTACTCCCTGCCCCTTTGCAAGTCCACTGATAGGGGAGGACCTCCTCCCCTTTCATTTGACCCTGTTTTATCAGGTCTCTTCAGGACTGCCTTCAAAGTCCTCCTCTGTGGCCTAGGAGGGCTGCTCCTCCCTTGCTGGGTAAGGAGGTCAAAGAGCCCACCATTGAGTTCATGTCAGAAGTAGTCCCTGTTCCCCTTACTAGGGTACCCACTTGAATACTGAGCTACCATGGGCTACAGGCAAGCAGAGGTTCTAGGTTATATCCACCCATGGTCCTTGGTTGGAGAAACAGTCTCATATACTGTGCTTTGTTTATCTTTACCTTCCTGTGACTCTTTCTTATCTTCCCCCATCTCCCTTACTTTTCCCAAATAGTCATGCTTCTTATTAGATATAGCATTTTTGTATTGTATGTAAATATATTTAAAATAATATATTATACATTACTCTTTATAGTAGTTTATATTTCATATAGCATATATAATATAGTATTTAAAATAAGAATATAATATTTTAGACACTATTCTGAGTTTTTTCATTGAAGAAGATATAATGGAAGGCCTATGGGGCTAGGGGGCAGGGAGCAGGGGGAAGGGAGAAATGCGGGACGACACCTACTGTGTTAAGGCAGATTGAAAAGCAGATCTGCAGGTTTCATACGGGAACAATGGGAAACGGGAGAGTGCCAGAAATGAAGGCAGGTTTTACTTTGTCTGAGTGTGGGGCAGTCTGCAACAGAATCAAGTGTCAAAAGCAGCTACACAGTTGATTTACACTGTGAACAATGGTGCATGCATTCTTGTCCCCTCCTTTTTTTTTAAATAACCTTAATAAAATACTTTCCAAGCCCCAGTACCCACGAATTTCACATTCCTGGAATCCCTCAGTCCACTCTGAATGAACAGTAAACCTCATAGTGGCCGTGTGACTGTTATTTTCTGGAGAGGACGGGGCCGCCCTGGTTTATTCGCTCAACTCCAGAGAACGTATTGTAAGGATTTTCCATCTAAGGCCCTGTCCAAACTTATGTTAATCTTCAGGATTTTGTTCAGAAAAAGAGTGGGCCTGTTAAGAGATGGGAGGTTAAACTGTAGTGTTTTATCATACCCAGAGTCCAGGATCTGCTGGTGTAGGCACCTTCCCAACAGAAATGGGAACACAGTGTGATGGCTTATTGCAATGTAGACATGTTTGAAAATCTACCATTTTTACAAAGTTTTACTTAAGGGCAAATGTTTACCTTTGTTTAGGGGAGGGTTGTTTAGGGGTCTTTTTTGTATTAATTTTACCTTGATAATTATCGTAGTGTCATTTTTGTTAATTTACATAGCATGTATTGTAAATGTTATATGCATGAGAGAGTATCTACTCAGACTCTAAGCAATATGGTTAGAACGGTTCATTCTCTTATTGATGCCTAAAGTTAACATACAAAGAAGTGCCTTCACCATGGCACCATCAGTCTGTGTCATTATGCTTTCCTCTCATCCATTCCCCCCCCCCATCACCCTCACCAGCTCTGTCTCCTTCCTAATGGCTCCTCTTCCCATCGCCCAGACATGCTCCTTTTCTTCTTTCCTGTTGCATGTTTCCTAGCACCCCTCTAATCCCCTCAGCCTGTGCAATTTCTTCCAGCTCTCCCACGATCTTCTTTTTAGGTCTATGACCTGCAAGCACATCCGTATCAATACATTCATGTATATAATTTAAATTTTAAATTTAGGTTTCACACATGTGAGAAAACATACAGTATTAAGTCAATTCTTTTTCCTTTCCTTTTTCCTTTCCTTTCCTTTCCTTTCATTTCCTTTCCTTTCCTTTCCGTTGTCTGTTTTGATGGAACTCACTCTGTGGACCAGACTGGTCTTGAACTGAAAGATCCACCTTTCTCTGTCTCCTGTAGTTCTGGGATTAAAGGTTTCTGCCACCACACTGGGCTGCCGGTTCATTTCTTAATTACAAGAATTACCTGATCTGGAGGCGGAGTTAGGCAGATCGCTGTGAGTTTGAGGACAGTCTAGTCTACATAGAAAGTTCCAGGTCAGCCAGGTCTAAAAAGTAAGATCCTGTCTTAAAAATAAAATGTAAAAAAAAAATCTCAAAAGTATTTAAAACTTCTTGCCTAAATCTAGTCATAAAATAAATCATACAAATTGTGATAAACTAACCAAATTGAGAACTGTAGTGTGAGTCTCATTTGATACTAGAAAAACTATGTACTCAAGACCCATAGAGGCAGACTCTGTCTAGGTGTGTACAGTATTGAAAAGTCTCACTTGTCTATATTAGTTTCTTTTTCTAGCTATAAATTAAGTTAAATGATGATCATTTTATCAGGCTGCTCAGAAGAAGGAGATAATGAAGGCTGATGGTATTAGCTTACATTTAGTAATTACTGTATCATGACAAATATTTAAAACATTTAAGTTATATAGTTATTTGAAAAGATGGTAGAAACCATTGTGCCCTTAGAAAAGAACAGGCAAGATGGCATCATTAGGAGAGAAAAATAAGGAGTAAATGCATTTATTACTCATTGACTTAAGATTCTAGATATTTGGTTTCTATTATTTATAATTAATATTATAATTGTGTCATTATACTTAATGGTATTACTTATGACTTGGACCTGAGACCACAGCACTGTTCCCAGCTGATCAAAAGCTGTCACTTTGAGACTTTTGCATTTCATTTTGAGTCTGGCTCAATTTTTCCTTGAATATCACATAGAAATATTATTTTTGCTTGATACCTGCAGCATTCCCAGAAGACCCGGAAATTGAGATGAGTGGGCCCCTTGTGCACGGGAGACCTGTCACTGTGAACTGCACAGTTCCGCACGTGTACCCTTTTGACCATCTGGAGATTGAATTACTGAAGGGGGAGACTACGCTGATGAATAAAGATTTTTTGGAGGAAATGGGCATGAAATCCCTAGAGACCAAAAGTTTGGAAATGACCTTCATCCCCACCACGGAAGATACTGGGAAAGCTCTTGTTTGCTTGGCTAAGTTACACAGTGGGGAAACGGAATCTGAACCCAAACAAAGGCAGAGTACACAGAGCCTTTATGTCAATGGTAAGAGCATATGTGGAACACCTACAACTGAATATGCATTTCTTTGTTATATTTGCCAGGGGGTAGTTAGAAGGTTAACGCTTGAAACCCCTGTGAAGAAAACGGAAGAAAATATTCTAGATAATAGTGATTATAGCAAACTATTCTTCATAATATAAAACAAACTATTATTTATGTATGATCCTATGCATTGACATTCAAGAATGGGCCAGCCCGGCAGCTACTCAGCCTTGATTAGGTTCAGTAGAGCGCAATCATGCATCTTCAAGCAGGCCAGCAGCTGGCTTGTCACGGGTAGCTTCGCTGAGGGTGTCTGAGCCTTATGTGTGTGGTTCCACCTGTCATTTCTTAGTGTAATGTCATCCTCAGGGAAGGTAGCCAGAACACGGCTGAGAAAGGTGGTGATAAAAGTCGCCTCATAAAGCTCCTGTCAGGGACATCTCTCCACCCAACTCACTTCATACACATCCTACTGTCCAAATGATCAACCCAGGTTCAAGGAGTAGCAAAGGGGTTTTTCTTATTCACAATGGATATTACAATACATCCTGCTTAGGCAATACATATCATTGTGTGTGTGTGTGTTTCCACACTCTTCTCTTTTCTCCCTTAGAAAGAGTCAGTTCTGTCTTATTGTGGTTCTTCTTCATTGGGTCACACAGAGGCCTCGAATCCCCATCTTGCCCAAACATTATGCTATATTTGATTTTCTATGCTTTGACATCAAGAGAGTTCTACAGAGCTTTTTACCATTTGAAAATATCCACATTTCCTTTGCATTCTAACTCCCACTGGATCTTCTCCACAGAAACTTTCTGGGCTGGTTATCACAGTTTATAAACTATACTAACCCAGAGACAATTGCCTAGTTTTACAGCATTGACTAGACTCTTTGGAATTCAGGGCATAAGTGGGTCAAGCTAAGTGTCTTTTTTTTGTTGTTTTTTCAGTTGCCCCCAGTGAAACCACCATCTTGGTCAGCCCCTCTCCTGTCCTAGAGGAAGGCAGTCCTGTGAACTTGACCTGCTCAAGCGATGGTTTTCCAGCTCCAAAAATCCTGTGGAGCAGACAGCTAGATAATGGGCAGATGGAGCCTCTTTCTGAAGATAGTACACTCACCTTAATGTCTACAAAAATGGAAGATTCTGGCATTTACGTGTGTGAAGGAATTAACCAGGCTGGAATCAGCAAAAAGTCAGTTGAACTGATTATCCAAGGTGAGCAGGGGATGCCTTTTAAGTTATCTATGGCTAGTTTATTTCCTATTGAGTCACTATGACAATCAAAGTCCTCTTTGAAAAGAAAGCCTTTGGGGGCCAGAGAGATGGCACAGCAGTTAGGAGTGCTAATTGCTCTTACAGGTGATTTAGGTTCTATTCTTAGCACTCACATCAGGAGGCTCGGAACTGCCTGTAACTCCATACTCTGCCCTTGCCTCCATGGGCGCTCAACTCACACAGACAGAACTCACACGCACACATACAAATATGCATAACTTAAAAATAAACCTTAAAAAGAAAGAAAAGGAAAACCTTTATTTCAAAACTTCAATTATATTCTAAAAATACTTTAAAAAATAAAAAATAAATAAATTTAAAAAGCAGTTCCACACTGCACCTGGGATGGATTTTTATTCTAGGCCAAATCAATTGCCCTAAAATCCCAGTCACCTCAAGTGAAATGCACACTCCAGAAACTACACCGGAAGTTCAGGGACACATAGGAGAGCATGGTTTTGGTGAAGAAACAAGGGTTGGAAATGATTTAGGATTAAAACCATCACTGACAGGGCTGAACAGGATCCTGAGAAGCAACTTCCAAGAGGCTACTCAGGATTTGTTTAGATGCTCAAGAGGGTACCTTTGGTAAACTCTGAGATTGAAGGTTACAGTGATTGTGCCCTCTGACCTCTCAGCCTGCTGATATGGAACCACTGGGATGAATATAGATGTAGATCCCACTTCTAGAGGATAAAGGACCCAAGATTGAGAATACAATTTCTGCTTGGCACATTAAAGCCATAGGCTCTCATGGGCAAAATTATGAAGCAATCAACTTGCATTGCCCCAAAAGGTTTTTCTCTGGGAGCACTGGGCTTACTCTCTTCTGTATCTCTTGTTATAATTACTGTTAAGGTATATGCTGAATATTGTTGTCACTGCCTCATTTCACTGAGGTCTGTAAATCAAATTAATTAAAAAAAAAAAGAACCTGGGAATGGTATCTCATAATCTCAAAGAAAACCATCAGGAGAGTCTGAAGTCAGCTTGGGCAACACAGTGTGACCATTTGAAAGAAAAGGAAACCCAAGTATGGATATCATGGCCGTGTGGCCTTGGAGGAGCATCAAAGTGACAAAATAGATGGTCTTAAGCAAGTGTTCATAAAACAGACTCCGTGTTTCCCTCTAAAACTTGTTCTGACTCAGATGAGATCAGGAAGACCTTGAGACTTGATAATTGGTAACTATGCTCTTAACAGTAAACATCTTAATTTTCTGGTCAGGAAGCACCTAGCTCAAAAGGCTTTTGCCCTTCAAGGAAAATTTTGGTGAGCAATGTGATTTTTAAAAAGTAAAGTCTTTTTTTTTCCATATTTGAATTCTACAGCTACTTATTAAATATCTAATGTTTGTCTTTGGCTGGGTAAAAAATATATATATTAAGAATGGGGGGCGGGGAAGCCTGAGATGTGTCTTCTCCAACTTGGAATATGATCATTTAAAACTGGGCAAATGCCCCACTTCTTTGCCAGCTTTCTTTACTGCGCATGCAGAAAGCATCACAAATAGCCTGGCAGAGACTGACGATGTTCTCAGTCTGTATGGGATGGCTGTAGCTCTGCCTCCCACTAAGTGTACCTTCTCTCCTCAGTGTCTCCGAAAGACATACAACTCACAGCCTTTCCTTCTGAGAGCGTCAAAGAGGGAGACACTGTCATTATCTCCTGCACTTGTGGAAATGTGCCCAAAACATGGATAATCCTGAAAAAAAAAGCAAAGACAGGAGACATGGTGTTAAAATCGGTTGATGGCTCATACACCATCCGAAAGGCACAGCTGCAGGATGCTGGAGTGTACGAGTGTGAATCTAAAACTGAAGTTGGCTCACAATTAAGAAGTTTAACACTCGATGTAAAAGGTTAGCTTTCTCTGTTTGCTTTTTTTTTTTTTAATTATTCAGAGTTTCCAAGGAGAATAACAAGTTTCTAGTATTAGACAAGGTTGGCGAAATGAGACTGAATTCTGGGCTGAACGATTGTTTCTTAATGTTTCTTGAAATAATCAGGCACAGCTGTTCCATCCTATAGCATTTAGCCAGGAAGTGGACATTAATCATCAGTGAATGTGGAATTCACATTTGTTTTTGTTTTTTTTTTCAAAGTTGCCAATTCATCATTGGTCTCTGAGGTTTTTGATTTGCTAAGTGTTTAGCCATATATTTTGCAACCTTTCCCCTAGTGTAAAAGGAAACTAAGGGATTGGGACAGGCAGGGTAGAAAAACAACCCTCAGGAGATCTTGCTCCCCACTGCAAAGGAGCTCTGCTTTCCGAGTACAGAATAACTGCATATTTTCTGCATGGCTCTTTTGTGAGGATGCTAATTGGGGATAGTGGCGTGGATCCAAAGCACGATCTCTGGATTTCACAAGAGCTTCCTTTGAAATCCATGCCCCAATTGTCCAGCTTTAACCTGATGAAGAAGGGAAGAGCCATGGCTCTATCAGAGACATATTGGCACTCCTCAGTTTCCTTTCCTACCGTTTGAGTGCCTGCTAATTTTATTGATGCTAGCCTTGACTAATGAGCCTTGGATCCTTTGCATGGCAAAGAGCTTTTGTATGTTGAAATCCAGGCTGGTAGAGTAGACAACATTGCTAATGAATGCCAACTCTGAAGAGGTCTGGCATTAACTATGAGAGTTAACTACCCACATGTCAGTTTAGAGAAAATCTAAACCCAAGTACAAAAATAGATAAAATTTTTACTAACCAAGTTCCTCAAGATTACAAACCTTAACATACATATTTTTTATTTCTTTCTATAGTACCCCTTCATATCAGAGGACTATAAGCATATTCACTTAGAAATGTTAAAGAAGGATAAAATCTCTTAATTACATGTCAAACTTCTAGTCACCCACTTGTGATTGTCCTGAAAACGGCCGAGAAAGCAACCATATGTATTCAAAAATGGGACACTGTGTTCCACCATATCTCTGGGCATGACGTGGTGTGTATAGCTGAGGTAGACTGAGATCTCAATTGTGAGCTAGCTGAGCTGTATCTTCCTCTGGCTAGCTCTAACTTAGCCTAGCCCCAGGAAATTACACTCCTAAGATTTCTGTCATCCTGTGTGTACATGGCTGTTTCTCTTCAAGACCCTGAAAGCCGCCTCTTCCGTTTATAACTTTCTCTTTCACACATTGTCATCTCTAATTGCTTAATTAATTTCTTAATGTATTTGCCACTTTTAATTTACCCTTTAAACAAACAGTGAAAGCGCGTTATCACCCAGGCAGACATTCATACCACCTTGGAGACGATTTCAAATAGCTGCACACGAATAAAGACCAAATATTGACCTGTTTTTCCCCCCACTGGATACTTTGAATGGGTTTTTCTTTGTATTTAGTTGAGAATTATTATTAATTTTGCCTTTTTTGGTTTTGGCTTAAATGCATTTCATTAGTATAAATGATCAGGAATCTTTAAGACTTTCAAGGTTTATATACTCAATAGAAAAATGTGTTAGAATATTGTCTGAGCAACTGGCTCAATTTTGAGTTTTCAAGAGATGTCTGAGGAAAAAACTGAAAGGCAAAGATGATAATTTAATTGAAAAGAAAGCAATAACAAAAATACTTCTGCTTAGATTGTCATCAATATTGAGGCCTAACCACAATTATGATGAGTAGCCCATTAGATCACTTCTTCCCAAGGAAAGCAGAAAAATTAAGCCATCATGGTGTTTAAGGTAGAGCATCATTTTTATCCTTCAGTAACTCACTTGTGTGATGCTAATGAGTCTTTTCTACTTGAGTGCCTTTCTGTGTTTTGAAAGCTCTAAAAGCAATTGTCATTTTCAGTACTACATTTATGACTATGTGGCAATATGATAGGATTTAGAAAGAAAAAAACTTTATTAATAGTCAATTAATATTTTGTGGCTACCCAGAATGCCAAACAGTTCTTAAATGTTTGCTAGCTGTGAAGCATCTCAAACAAACATAGCTATTTCTATAGAGTCTGCAGTCAAGAGAGGAAAACAAATTTGACAGATGAATACATGGTCAAATGTTGAACTGCAGGCTTTTAGGGAATGTGAAAGTGTGGTGACTTGGTTTTGAGGGAACGCTGGATCTGATCATAGGAGATGATCAGAAAATACACTCTCTGAGTAACTAAGACTTCTCCTTAAATGAAATATCTGAAGAGTATCAGTAAATCAAGAGAACATGTCAGTGCTGGAGGGGATTAAAGCATATTAAGATGCTTTTGCTTCAGACGCAGGGAACACAGCATGTGAACACATGCCAGCCAGCTATTGACAAGAATGCTCTATCTCTTATTTTAACGGCCATACTCTTGAGTGTGTAAAGATTGTCTTAGAGAGCTGTTAGAAGTTTCAGTTCATGCCAGTCACAGGGCTTTACTAGATATTATGATTCCTGCTCTTATAAAACAGATCACCAAAATGTGTGCTCTCCCTTCCATTTTTCACAGAAATCAATCTTTTAAAAATCCAAGTTTTTGGAATCAAGAACTGTCACCTTCACGAACCCATCATGAGCATAACAATCATGAGCTACTTATTTGGTCTATATTTTAAAAAATGTGTTATATGAGTCTCAATGGTCCTCAACATAGCTTTTATCGCTCCTTCTTTGAAGAACTTTTTGTACTGTTATAAATAAAACACAAGAAAAATTATTTCCTTCTGTGCTAGACATTAATTATATCCATTTGGTTATTTTCCAGGAAGAGAAAATAACAAAAACTATTTTTCTCCCGAACTCCTTGCGCTCTACTGTGCGTCCTCCTTGATAATACCTGCCATCGGGATGATCATTTACTTTGCAAGAAAAGCCAACATGAAAGGATCATACAGTCTGGTGGAAGCACAGAAATCAAAAGTGTAGCTGACGTCTGAAATGTTTGAGAAAAAGACATTATTTATAAACCCCAGACTTTTAATGCTCTCTATCATTCCACCTCTCCACTCCCCCAAACCAAGCTAAGCATTCAGACTTCCCAGAACCCTTCTCAGTAAAGAAGGGGAAAAAAGTGGCTATTTGAGCCCTTGCTGAATGCAAGAAGCCAGCCAGAAATGTTCTGCGTGACAAGTCCCCATCATTGAAGTGACTGGAAAAGTCCCATGATGTGTATATAAGTAGCAAAATCTGTATATATGTAAAATAAAATTACGCCCTCTCAAGGTTTTTAGAATAGCAGCACTCTGTGTGCTGGTCAGAATGTAATCAAAAATTGTTGCTTGGACTGACTGTTGGAGTTTAATACATCTTAGGAAAGTTTAATATTAATATTAACGTTGACTAGGCAGCTGACCAGTGTCACCTTTTTTATGTTTTCTTTTCTTCAACCTAATTTTATTCCTATGGATTTTTATTGACAATGATTTCATGTTTTAAAAAGAAGCCAGGGTTTTATATTTTTATAGGCAGATGGTAAAGAGGTCACTGGGCTGACATTCAGGTACTACATTCCTAATGATTAATAAGTTTTTTTTCTACATGGTACAGTATGGTACAGGGATGTGTTTCTTGATCGGGATTTTGTGTAATGATTAATATGCTTTAAAAGGCAACTTCTTTTGACTGATCTTTTATAAATAGAACAGTAAACTGAAATTTTCTGAACATGGAAGAGTTGTGTTTCGTTTGTAATAAATTGTTTCCTTTAATTTTTATCTTGCTCTTCTGGAATTGTCAGTTATAAGAACTACCAACATAATACAGATACTCAAAAATGGTCTTCAGACTACTTTTATCAAAATCACCATGAGAATCTGATAAAAGTAGCAGACTTATTCATATCATCTCAACTTAATGAAGTAAGATCTGTAGTTTGTCATAGACAAGAGCCTAGCATAGTCATGACCAGAGAGGCTTTATCCAGAAACTGATGGAAACAGATGCAGAGACCCACAGCCAAACATTAAGCAGGGCTTGGAAACCCTGCAGAGGAGGGGAAGGAAGGATTGAAGGAGCCAGAGGGGTCAAGGACACCACAAGAAAACCTACAGAATCAAGTAACCTCCGCTCATAGGGGCTCAAAGAGACTGAACCAACAATCAGGGAGCCTTCATGGATCTGACCTAGGCCCTTTGCATATATGTTATGGTGCTTGTCTTCTTGTGATACTCCTAACAGTTCCTACTTTGGGGACCCTTTTTCTCCTACTGGTTTGCCTCATCCAGACTTAATGTGAGGGAAGGTACCTAGTTTTATTGCAACTTGATATATCATGTTTTATTGATAACCCTGGGAGGCTTGTCCTTTTCTGAAGGGAAATAGGAGGCTGAATAGATTGGGGAAGAGAGAAAGTAGAGAGGAGGAACTAGGAGGGGAGGAGGAAAGGGAAACTGCAGTTGGGATGTAATATATGAGAGAATAATAAATTACACAAATTAAAGATCAGTAGTTTGGGGTTCTTACAGTCTGAAACAATTAAGTTAAAAAATAATAATATACCCACTATATAATATGTACAAAACATTGGCAAAAAAATGAACATTTGGTACATGCTACAAAGACTAAGAAACAAAATTGTATTATTTTCCAGGTCATCTTGCATGCCCTATACAGGTAGCAGCTCTCTTCCCACTGAGCCAGTAGGTCTTGAATTACAGGCTCCATCCATTTCTCTCCCTGGATGTTTTGTAGCTATGAAAGTAATTCTAAGTAGTACATTCGTGTTTGCTAGGTTTTGAATTGTATATAAGCAGAATCAAATTATATGTGTGATTTGTGACTTTATTCTTTTATTTAAACTTTTTTTCTTGCACAGCTCAACCATGCTGTCGCGCACAGTTATAAATCATTTGTTTTCAGTGTTCTCCAGAGTTTCGCTCTGAGACTTTATAATTTCTTACTCATCCCTCCTTTTATTAACAGGTATCTGCATCTTCTCTGATGTGAGAAGAAGCTCCTATAAACATAATTGTAATACGAGAACGTATGAACAGTACCATGCTTTAAGGTTATGTGTAGAAATATATGTGTATATATGTATACATAAGTACGTGTAAAAACAATTAATGAAAAAGAGAAAATAAATTTGAAAGAGAGCAAGGAAGAGTGTATGTGGTGTTGGAGGGTGAAAACAGGAGGGAGAAATGATGTAATTATATGATAATCACAAAAGTAAAAGAAAAACTAAAACCATACATACACACAAAGATAAAATATTAATTTTCTTCTAATGACTGGAGGATCTTCCTGTACTCCCTGTTCTTCTAACTGTGGTAACTTGTGTTTTCTTTTTCCTTGGATAGACAAGTTGAGGTCAAACCATGCCACGAATCTTTGCAAAACATTACCTTTTTGTTTCCTTGATTTTTATCTACTGTTTTTGCTTCTGTGCCACTGACCCTTGTGCATTTTTATGATTCCTCCCCCTGATTTCTTTAGATTGAATTTGTTATTCTCTTACTATATGATTTAGGGGAGACCTTATTCAAAAATTTGGAGCCTTTCATATCTTTAATATAAATGGTTAATGGATAATTGTTCCACATAATTAGTTGCACGTGGCAAATTGTAATGTGGTGTATTTCGTATTTCAATCTCATTCAATTAAAATTATGTTCTAAATCCCTTTGTAATTCCTTCTTCAGAAAATGAGTTATTTAAAAGCAAGTCCCAAGTATCTGGGAACTTCTTATTCAGTTACCTCTCCATTAATTATCTTTAGTTTAATTCTATTTTAGTCTAGGAACTTACTTCTTATGAATAAAATATTAATTGAATTTATTGAAGTTTTGTAGTATTGTTAAGAATACAATATTTCTTGCTGTGCACTTGTAAACAATGTGCATTTTCTAGCTATTGGGTAGATGACAGTACAAATACATTCAGGGCTAGTCATTTGCTTGACAGTTTTCAAGTCTTGTGTATTGCATTTATTTTTGGTCTGTACTTCCAGTCAGACAGCATTCTGAATTATCCATTTATAATTATGATTTTGACTATTTCTCTTGTTTGAGCTCAAAGGAAAATAAAAGTCCATCAAAGTTGATATAACAGTGAGAAAGGTGAGGTCCAACCATATGGCAGACTCCTGATGGAAAACAGCCAGAGAAAGATCTTGCTATTATCAGCAATAGTGACAGTACTAAACTAGAAATTACCCAAAAGTTCTCCCACAAGTAAATAGCTAAATGCTGCATTTGTGCAGAGGAATACTACACAGCACCAGTAAGTAATGAACTATGAAAACCCAAGACAACATAAACAAATCTCCTTACTTAAATGAACCAAAGAAACCAGACCAAAAAGAAAACACTAATGAATAGCATGTCTGTTATAATGTGGTGGCTGTGTGTAATGTCTCCCATGTGCAAACCTAGCCCTCAAGAGGCAAAGGCATAGGATGAGTTCAAGCTTCTCTTGAACTATTTTTGTGAGTTCAAGGTCAGCCTGGGCTATACAGTGAGCCCTTAGCCAGTGTGGGCTGCAGTGTAATGAGCAGAGCACATTACTTACGTGAATTTTAAAGAATGAAAACTCATCTATTGTGAATGAGGTTACATGTCAGCAATTGCTTTGGGACAGGATGGAAAGCATAGAAGCATTAATTGCAAATGCCTATTAAGAAGCCTTAGGGGGTGACATACGTTAATGATATTAATCTTTATGTTTTCATAGGTTTGTGAACTTTAAGTTGTGCAGGTTGTTGCATATCAGGCCTTTTCTGATCTCTGCCACTGTGATAACATCATCTGACCAAAAGCAACATGAGAAGGAAAGGGTTTATTTAGTTTACACTTCCAGGTCATGATCCATCCATGTGGTCACTAAACTTTCTTGAGAAGGTAAGAGTCAGGACCCCTACCTAATGTATTAAGGAACTTCAGTGTTCTTGTTTGTGAAATTAAGGGCAGTTAAAATTTAAGTTTCTCTCCCACTCTCAAGCATAACAATTCTATGAAAATGTACACATATGACATCAGCAACTTCAATTTCACTTTCTTAATTATTTATTGTATGTGGGAAGCACATGCCACAGAGTGCATAAGGAGGTCAGAGAACATGACAATCAGTTCTCTTCTTCTACTATGTGGTAATCAAACACAGGTTATCAGGGTTCGTGACAAGTGACTTTACCTGTCAAGCCGTCTAGCTGGTCCACAGTAACTTTTTTGCTACTTTATTTTAGATAATCTCTTTTTGTATTTTACTTTAACAAAGGCCTCTGTAGCTTCTTTTCTTCCTTGCTTAATCAGCTTTAACAGTCTTGAGATGAAAAATAATAGACAAACAAGTTCCAAGACCAATTTATAGTTTCTGCCGGGTTTCATTATTACTGCTTTGCCCTGCAAAGGAAGTGAGGCATTTGTAATGTCCTCTGAAATGGTATTTGCTTTAGTCACGGTGTTTGTGAGAACATCACTTCTGAAAGTTAAAATGCATGCAGTGTCCTGTGAGGCTTTGTGGTTCTTGAAGCGCAAGCTTGTGACGTGACTACTGTGTGAGTCTTGCTTGTTGTGTGACAAATTAGGTTCTGGGCTCTTTAGGGAAGGGCAATACTATCAGCGGAGAGCATTTTCTCATTTGCAGTGCTTTCTTTGTTGGCAGGGACTCTTAGAGGCATTGCGGACATCAGAGCAAGTTGATTATGTAAATGAAAAGGCACAGTTTTAATCTTGGAGCAGAAGAGAATAATGAAATGGCATTGACTTTGAGAGGTGACAAGAGATGCTGTGAATCAATCTTGAATTGAATTGTACTGTATTGTGGAAAATTTCAACTAACTTTCTCAAGTGAAAGTTTCAATCTTGAAAAAAAAGAATTCTGAAATAAGAGTGTATAATTAAAGAATGTTATGACTACTTTTATTTAATCCAACTTTCATGCAATTAAAGCACACTTAATTACCTGGACATTGAATGCTGTCACACTGAAAACCCAACAAAGAGCGCTATTAAATATGAAACTTCAAGTGAGAGATAAAAAAATAAACATTATTACTTTGGCTTGAGGCCATGTATGCTGCTTAGGAGTTTAAGAACACAGTCACTAATCACTGAACAACAGAACGTAGTATTGTGCAGGTCCATTGCTGTGGAAATACCATGGCGTATACATACTCAAACTCGGATCATGTGGCCCAGTTCTCATTTGGGCTACAAAGCTTTGTGGTGAGTTATTGTTTGAATACTAAAGTGCAGGGGTCTTTTTGGTTAGGAGACCTTTGATGGCTGCTTCTATTTCCTTAGGGGTTATAGGGTGTGATTAAACTGTTTACTTGCTCTTGATTAACTTTGGTAGGTGAAATCTATCACGAAAATCATCCATTCCCTTTAGATTTTCCAATTTTGTGGAACGTAGTCTTTGAAGTAAGACCTAATGATTCTTTGGATTTCCTCAGTGTCTGTTGTTATGTCCCACTTTTCATTTCTGTCTTTTAGTTTGTCTATCTTGTTTATTTTTGCAGTCACTTATTTTAAAGCCCAAGACACAAATCACTCATCACAGAGGCTTTCCCCAGGCAAGAATCACTGGTGTGATGTCCTCAGGTTCACCTTTCATCTCACTGAAGGATGAGATGAAGCATGGATGGAGCTGTCATCACCTATAAAGAGATCTCTTTCTGGTTACCTCCCAAAGGATATGAAGGGCAAGCCTGGTGCTCCTTCATAGTTACCAGTTTTTAAATAAATAGGAATATACTCTAAAATAAAATTATAACGGAAAACACAAGCTAGCGAATAGCCATTTATATAATTTTAAAGTTGCTTGTATACCTGTATTCGATACACCATGCTATGACTGGCAGTGCAGTGCAGGGGGTCTGTTACATCAACATGTACGAAAAGCATTGTGTTATGACTTTAAAATGGCTATGACATAACCAGCAACAGGAAGGTTTCAGAGTCATTATATTGCACACCTGCACTTTTAAGTATGTAGCCTATAACTGACTGAACACCTTTATGAGATATCTGTGTTCAAATAAGACCCATCTATAGAAAAAAAGCAAAACCTGGGAGTTACCTTTTACTGTGGTTTCCGTTGTCAAGTTGCAAAGATCTTTCTCTTTTAATGGAAGGTAGGGAAAGACAAAGAAAAAGGATAAAAATATCTTAAATGCCAATGTCATTGCTAATATCTACTGTGAGGTCAAGTTCTATGGGGACACAGTGCAAAGCCACCAAGTTATTGCAGAAAGTCTGGAAGAACTAGAGAACCATAAAGGCTAACACTCCCTGTCTGAGAAGTGGAGCTCGGCAGAGCAGACTTGAGCTATGAGTACTTTTGGATGTGGTGTGAAGCAGTAATAAAGTAGCACTAAGAAAGAGCACCGAAAGATGGAGTGGGTGAGGGGTATCTGGAAACAGAGTCAGGAAAACACCATGTTCCTGAGAACCAGACACAATTAGAAGGTCTGCCATCTTCCAAAGTTAGCAACATAATACCTACAGAGAATAGGTGAATCCATGTCACCCAAATTATCAGAATGAGAGTCATTCAGCAGAGGCCAGAAAAGGCCTATCAGCACTTTGAGGACCTTAAGACCATTGCCTCCACTGGCCGAACACCATATTGTTGCTTGATAGTGTTCGAATCTTTAGATTTCTGTCTGCCTTTTATACTGACCATTGAGAGAGGGCCATTAAAACTTCCAAACACATTTTCGGATTTGTCTCCCTACAATTTTGACTTTACTTTGTATACTTTTAAGTTCTATAATGAAGTTTAGAATTGTATTCTTTTGAACCTTTAAGACTTGAGTGCAGGGAATCTTATGAAAGAAGAGAAAAATAGAAAGACCTGGAGGGCCAGGAGTTCTACAAGCAGAGCAACAGAACCAAAAAAATTCTGGGCCCTGGGGTCTTTTCTGAGACTGATACTCAAATCAAACCAAGGACCATGCATGGAGATAACCTAGATGCACAGATGTAGCCCATGACAGCTCAGTATCCAAGTGGGTTCCCTAGTAATTAGAACAGGGACTGTCTCTGACATGAACTCAGTGGCTGGCTCTTTGATCACCTCCCCCTGAGGGGGAAACAACATTGCCAGGCCACAGAGGAGGACAATGCAGCCAGTCCTGCTGAGACCTAATAGGCTAGGGTCAAAGGGAAGGGGAGGAGGGGACTTGGGGAGGAACATGGGAGGAAATAAGGAAGGGAAGGAGGGTGGGGTTGGGAGGGGATTAGGGAGGGGGCTACAGCTGGGATACAAAGTGAATAAACTGTAATTAATAAAAAAATAAATTAATTAAAAAGAAAAGCATTACCCTTTAAAAATTAAAAGACATGTAAAATTTTTATTAGTTTATAACTTTTTTCTAAAATTTAATTTGCCTGGAAATAAATGAGTAACAGCAAAGTACAAATTGTACATACATTTGAATGAAGTTCTGAAAGATGTGTGCCATGTGCATGCAACATGAAAAAAAATTAATCGAAGTGTCAGTATTGGTGTTGAGGATTTAAGGTTTCTTATTTGTGTAATTACCCACTTGGCAGACAAGAGTGTATTTCAGCTACAGTTAGTAAGAAAAAGTGATTTTGTTTTAATCTTAGTGTATTAACTGTGGGACTCAATCTCCAGATACCAATCAGCAGTGCTACTACCTGAATTTGAGATTTGGCATTCTCACTTTGCTATCTCAGGCAAAATTTGATACCGTGCCTCAAGAATCTCAATATTAAACACTTCACAGTTATAAAAATTGATTACTCTTGTGTAGATTAAAGAGGACTTAAAGAACTTCTGGGAAAGGAAAAATTTTGCTATATTGTTCTGTAAAGTCGCTGTGTGTAAGCAACCAGACTGATTCATTAATCTGATCAGAAACTTTTGAACAAACAGCTCTGTAATTTCAATGCCATAAACACAGAAAATCAATCTCATGTCTACCTCTTAGGTTCAATCTTTTAATAAATACATGTGTGTGTGTGTGCACGCGCGCACATGTGTGCTCATCCATGCACGTTTCCATGCAGGAATCTTCATGCTTTGATGAATGTGTGGAGGTCAGAAAATACCTAGCTCTTAGAAATTAATTCTCTGTCACCTTGTGGGATCCAGGAATGGAACTCAGGTTGTCAGTCTTGTGTGCTGAGCCATCTTGTCCTTCCTCAGATTCACTGTCTATCTTTTCCATTTTTTAATGTATGTGCAGTGTGAATGCATATTTATATATACTCCTATGTGTGTGGTGCATGCGTGTGTGCAGTGTGCATGGAGGCTAATCTTTGATGTCACTATCTTCCTAGATCATGTTCCACTTTGTGTATGGAGGCACTCAGAAGTCACCAATCTGGCTAGTGTAGTCAGCAAATGCAGTGACTCTTCACCTCCACAGACACTGGGAATCAGGCCGGCATCAAAGCATTCAAGTGCATGCTGGGGACCCAAACTCTGGCCCACTGGCACAGCAAGCGTTTTATCTACTGAGCCGTCTTTACACTGGGCCTCACCTCCCATTTATTTATTATTTATTTATTCAGGATCTTGTTGCTTTGTAGCCCAGGTAGACTTCAAATTTATGATGATCCACCTGCTCAGCCTCCCTATCGCCGAGATTATAGGTGTCAGACAAAACACTTGGCTTCTGGGTTCATTTCTTTGAGAAAGGTCTTTGTGTATTTTCTTTCTTCCATTCAATGGAAACATGGGCTTCTCCTGAGTTTACCTGGGTAACAGTAGTCCTAATTCTTCAAGTTCCGTTAAACAAGTAAGAAAATGTTAATAGTCTTAGGAAACATTTCAAGAAAAATTAAGGTGAAATGTGACAGCACAGAAATTCTAGAGAAATAGATCTTTCTTTTTACAAAGTATATCCAGGCATAGAATCTCAGGATAATGACAACATAGACCACTTTGCTTTGTTTTAATCCGTGAATAAAACTGAGGCAGCACAATGAAAGAGACGAGAGGGTCCCTGAGTTTCCTGTTGGCAATATCCTGTTGCTTTCAAGATTGTTTTTGCTGTCTGGAGTTTCCAGCTGACCAAAGACAGTGATAGGAATTCTGGCATGTTTCACACACATATTTTTATCTTTTATTTATTTTGAGTCATGGTCTGATTATATAACCCTGGATGTCCTATAATTTGCTGTGTAGACCAGGCTGGTCTCAAATTCACAGAGATCTGTTTGTTTCTGTTGCCCACGTCCTAAAATTAGGGGCATTGAGCCAACATGTTTGGTAACATCACACATTTTTAATTGACTTGATAGAAAGAAAGCACTGGTAATTAACATTTATTGAGAAATTAGTACATAATTGTCCTAGAGTAAAGGCTTTGAATGAGTTGTTTTAATTAATAATAATAACAACTCAATTCAGCATTACTATCTGACCAATAAGAAACTACATGGTCAGGTAGATAATTTTCTGGAGGGCATTACAAAAATTGAGCTGTGATTGGCAGTCTGGCTCCAGAGCCTGCACTCTTGTTCTATGCACTGTGCCACTTTTAGTTTATCTACAAGATATAGACTTCCATAAGCTTAGACATCTCTGATAGACAGGTAGTAATAAATCCAAAAAAAGCAAATTTAGCCTAGGTCTTCAGTTTGTTGCAGGAAAAAAAGAAGTCCTGGTGCTTCAGAATCTCAGAATACCATGATAATTCTCTAAGGTGGGTTCACTGGGCACCTACACTCTTGTGTTGCATTTTGAAGCATATGGATTACTATGTTTAAACAACCATCTGCCATCAAGAGCAAATTCTTGAGGAAATTGCTTTGGACCTAAAAGTATAGCACATGTTTGATCTCAATGTGTATCATATGTTTACAATCTGGAAGCTTAACAAAAAGAGGTAAAAGGGAAATGTATAAGAAGAAAAATGGAAAAACAGAAGCAAAAACAAACTAAAAGAAAAAAATCCAATCAATTAAAAAATAAAAGGAATCACTTTAAAAGACTCATGTTGTCCTTTACCAGTGGAGGCAGAGAGAATTAAAGCTGACCAAATAGACAGAGGCCAAATTAGGGGAATGGGTTCTAAAGGCAGGCTTCAGAGTCACAGAGGGCCTACTGCTCCAGTTGCTGGGGAACCCACATGAAGACCAAGCTTTGCATCTACTACATTGTAAATGAAAGCTCTTGAATTTAAAATAATCTCCCGTATTGCTAAAATGGGTCTAGTGGAATCACAAGATTTCTTATTAAAGGGAAGTAAGAAGAACAAGGTTGTAAATGGAGATTGGCTATCAGAAACAAGGCAATGAACTTTAATGTTGGAAGAAGGGACTACAAGTCAAGGCATGAAAGTAGTCTCTGGAAGGTGGAAAAGGTAAAAAAGTAAATCATTTCCTGAATTCCTGTAAAGGAACACAGCCCACAGACAGTTTGAGCATAGTTCTATAAAACTCACAGTTCAGCTCTAAGGTAATCTATTTGTGTATTAAGATACCAAGTTTGTGATAAGTTTTATGCCACAACAGAAAACTAAAGAGAATTCTAACACTTCATATAGAAAAATAAGAATTCCTTATTGTCTTAGCCCTCATCCTTATATCTAGTCCATGCTCCAAACCCATCCGTGTTTCCTCTGACCATATCTCCTTTCCATCCTGCTTATCCTCGTTCTTGTCCCTTGAACAACTTCTAACTGTAGTCTCTAGATTATTGCCTCCATTCCCTGTAGCCTAACTGGAGTATGCCCCCTTCTGCCAGGGTGTCACTGCGTCTGTGTAAGAAAGTTGGTTGGATATATACAAAGACAAAAGCCAACTCTTCACGGTGGCATCCAGGACACCCTATCCTTCCATTCTTTGTATTTTCATTCACGGGGACCCCAAAAACAGCAATCGGCCCTGCCCCTGTGCCTTGACTCCTGCCTGGTATCCTTTTCTCCATCTGCATCATCTTAACTCATCACACACTGTAAATGCAGCTCAAGCCTAAACATAGACTTCCATGGCCACTGGCAACCTCTGGCTTCTTGGTGTCTATGCCGTTGCAATTGTTTCCATCCTTCAAGGCCAATCTCAGACGCTGTTTTCGCTAAAAAACAAAATAAAACAAAACAAAACAAAAAACCCTTTTTCAAATCTCTCAGCTCAAAGGCAGCACTCATCTTGAAACAGACTTACTTGTAAAACTGAAAGCACCCATCACATTCTTTTTTTGTCACAATTGCTCCTGTACACACATATTTTCTTTACATAAGTAATTAAAAACAGACATCATTATTGCACATCATTATTCCCTGAATCTCCACGGTCAAGTGTTATACAGTGTCTGATAAATTACAGAGTTATTACACTGCTGAATCTCATGGGTCTGCTACTTTTCTTCTTCCAGCTCAAGTTTTTAGTATAATGAAAGCTCCTAAGCATCTTGGGAAACTGAGTGCAGGGAGTCTTGGTGTCAGTGAGAATGACTTGTGGCTTCCCCTTCATGAGGAGAGCAAAAACATCAGTTGCTATAAACCCTAAAGGCCAAAGGATCAACAGTTTTAGAGGATGGAGTGTGTTGAGGGGGAAGAATGGAACAGGTTCTCAGGCTGGCACCTTGTACCGTGCAGGAAGTCTGTGTGATGCTGCATCACTCGCTCCAGACGTAGAACTGCATCTGTCTTCAACCTCCCATGAACCTGCCAACACACAGAGCACTCCATCAGCCAGACCCAAGCCCCAACAATCTAGAAGGAGAAACTGAGCTTTTATAGGGAGTGGGAGAGGGGGAAGAAGGGAAAAGGAGAAAGAGGAAGGGAAGGAAGAAGGAAGGGTGGCTCTAAATCAAGAAGGTTGTTAATGTAATTTATCACAATCATTTTTGAAGGAAAAACATCAACTAGTGTTCAGTATTTGTTATTATCTGTGGCCCCAAAGGAGATGAGTACAAAAAGAAACTGGTATGGAGAGACGGTTCAGGGGTAGTGGTGCACACCGCTCTTGCGAAGGACCCAAGTTCAGTTCCCAACACCCAAGTTGGACAAACAACTGCTTGTAACTCCAGCTCCAGGGAAATCTGACACTGTTGGCCTCAATGATATCTGTACTCACTGCTTGCACGCACACACTCAGGGAACAAGTCAGGAGCCTGCCACAGAGGGCCTCTAAAAGGCTCTACCCTGCAGACTATCAAAGCAGATGCTGACACTTATGGCCAACCTTTGGGCAGAGTGCAGAAAATCTTATGAAAGAAGTAGGAAATAGTAAGATCTGGAGAGGATAGGATCTCCACAAGGAGAGCAACAGAACCAAAAAATCTGAGCACAGGGGTCTTTCCTGAGACTGATACTCCAACCAAGTACCATGCATGGAGATAACCTAGGACCCCTGCACAGATGTAGCCCATGGCAGTTCAGTGTCCAAGTGGGTTCCATAGTAATGGGAACAGGAACTGTCTCTGACATGAACTGATTGGCCTGCTCTTTGATCACCTCACCCAGATGGGGGAGCAGTCTTACCAGGCCACAGAGGAAGACAATAAAGCCACTCCTGATGAGAGCTGATAGACTAGGATCAGAAGGAAGGAAAAGAAGGCCTCCCCTATCAGTGAACTTGGGGAGGGACACAGGTGCAGAAGGGGGAGGAAGGGAGGGATTGGGATGGGAGGAGGGTGGGAACTACAGGGGTATATAAGGTAAATAAAGTGTAATTAATAATAATAATAAGAAGAAGATAGGCTCACAAGGACCAATACCTTATTTTATGCTAAACAGTAAAACTTTGAAGGAGAAAAGCAGCCCTCTCCCAGTACCGAGGAACACGCCACAACAGCTAGGAAGAACTTTACCAATAATAAAGATTATATTTAAAAAACTATTAATTTTTATTTAAAGCTATAAAATGAAACGTAAAAGTAGAAAATTCAACAATAAAAAAGCAACTGGCTTATTTGGAAAAAAATAACTGGACTCTTAAGGCCTGAGAATAAGTACATGTTAATGATGCACAAAAAAAGCTTCTAAACCGATGAACAAATGAACTGGAAAATGAACAGAGTGTGTGGAAAGGCACAGAAAGAAGAAGTCACAAAGTAACACCATCTGGACCAGCGGCTGGATAGTCCAGAAACTGAGAATAAAGCCAAACATAACTGGGAAAAAAAAGTCAATAAAATGATTCCCGTAGGTGCCTAGCCTGATTGTCACCAGAGAGGGCTTCCTCTCACAGCTTATGGGAGCAGATGCAGAGACCCACAGCCAAAATTAGATGGGGCTCAGACGACGGGGGCGGGAGGGGGGAGTTGTAGGAGCCAGAGAAGTCGAGGATACCAGGAGGACTCTGCCCACAGATTCAACCAATCAGAGCTCATTAGGCTCAATAAGACTGAAGATCACGGAGCCTGCAGGGGTTTGGGCTAGGTCCTCTCTCTCTCTATATATATATGTTATGGTTGTGTAGCTTGGTGTTCTTGTGGGATACTGTGTAGGAGTGGGGGCTGTCTCTGACTCTTTTTGCTGCTCTTGGGACTCTTTTCCTGCTACTGGGTTGCCTTTTCTAGCCTCGATACGAGGGTTTGTGTCTAGTCTTACTGTAACTTGTTTTGCTGTGTTCAGTTGATATCACGGGGAGACCTGCTTTGTTTTGAAGAGAAATAGAGAAGTGGATCTGGAGGAGAGAGGAGGGGGAACTGGGAGGAGTAGAGAGAGGGGAAAATGTGGTCAGAATGCATTGTATAAGAGAAGAATAAACTAATAATAATAATAATAATAATAATAATAATAATAAACCAAACAGGTTTCTAAGGATAAATTCTGCATTTTCATAATGATTACTGGTGTGGATCACTTTACCATATGTTCACACACTTTCTTCAGTAAAGTATCTATCAGAAAAAAAAAGATTTCAAAAGTATAAAAATGCACACAAACTCAGGATAGTATAAACATGTAGTAATGAGGTTTTATTTGAAAAACAGATGCCTATCAAGTATTAGCATTGGGCACAAAATATTGACAGAGAGCTATAAGAAAAGAAGTCCTATTGTGAGCTCTAAGAGAGATGTGCTGCAGTGTTTGGGGCAAGGTACCTAGCAACAATGATTAGTAAAGTGGAATAATTTCCTTTTGGGTATTTTCTACCACTGGGGGGAAAAGATCAGGTATGTAGGGTGTTCATGTTAAGATATGCAGCAGCATTAGAGGTAGGAACAGTTAATAAGGTTTTTAAAAATAAATTGTATTTATTAATATTCTCTGTGAGTGCCTGATGTGTGTGGGAGGTGCTCATGAGGAGGTCAGATAGAGGATAGCTTTATGGTGTTAAACAGGTCCCTAGGCTTCCATGGCTAGTGCTTGCCTGTCTGAGTCAGATGAAAAGGCTTTTTATCCCCCTCTTTCTCTCTTTCCTGCATTCAGAGAGAGTCTAAGCTGAACTTCTCTTAAGGGTTGTGTTCTGCACCAGGTACCGGGAAACATGATAACAGTCTCCCATTTTACAAAGGTTCTGCATGTAGCTGAGGAGTGACTGCACAGAACATAACAACAATGAGCAGATAGTTCAGACCCTGTAAATAAAAGTAAGGATGGTGGGTAAGGTAGAGGTTTCCTTGGGCGGGGTCAGTGAGCTTCCTAGAGGACAATTAAATCCTAGATTTTTTTTTAATGTTAATCCCAAGAAACATTATTGATAAGCTTGGCATGGCCCTTTGTTGAAACTCTAATGTTCCCAAGTAAAAATGCAGTGGCAATAAGCACAGTTTGGAAGAGGCTATGGAATAAAGCCAAATTAAACTAATTTTTCACCTCATGTACAGTCTCAAAGTAAGGGAAATGGGATAGTCATAGTGAAAGCAGAATCGTTTGTGCAGATGTCCAACAGCCATCATGGTTGATTAAATGACTCCGCACAATGTGTCCCTCCCTGGGTCAGGCACGTTGAGGGCATTTCCTGGGTAAGCAGGAGTAGACAGGCACACAGAAGTATGGCAGTAAATTGTATGTGATTGGGAGCCGACACCGAAAAGTGAATTAGCATGGGCTTTCTGCTTTCCTCTTAGAAATGTCTTGTCCATTGGCATTCAGATGGTCTGGTAACAAGGGAGAAAGAAGGGCACTACAATTACGAGAGAGAGAGAGAGAGAGAGAGAGAGAGATATGCACACCCCCTGAAATGTCCACACAGCAACTGGTCGCTCACAGAGCAACATGAGGTGAATCTGCATAGGAACCACTGGCCAGTGCTGACCCTGTGGTGAGGAGCACGCCTCCTCTCTGCCCCCAATAGCAACGTTGGGATCTGGAACTGTGATGAGGCTGAAGCTGAAAATAGGTAACCTATCAATTCTTGAACTAGGTGATTATAGAAGATCTCAACCTGCACCTGGAAAAGGGAAGGAACTAGATCATCATAGATCATGCAAAGCATCATGCTGGTACAAACTTGTCAGAACATAATCAGGAGACTGTGTTGAGAGTGTGCCCAGCAGCCATTGTATAAAGGACAATAATTAAATGTCACTAAAGTAGAGGAAGTCAATCAGGCTGAGCCAGTGATTAAAGGAACTGAGCTGTTGGAAAGAGAAGAGCTCGGGTTATGAAATGTGCCTCCGAATATACTTATTTAATGGAAAAATACTAGAACATGCTGAGATAGAAGGTGCACTTCAGGATTTCTTTGAAACTTGAGATTATAGGAAATTGTAGTGTGATTTTTAGAAAGGCTAACTTTGGAATGCCTGCGGCCCATTCCTCTGATATCAAAGAGCAAGAACAGAAAAGACCCTTAAATTGCTGGAGCCTTTGCCAGTAGAGCTTCCGGTAGTGGCAATTGAAAAGGAGGGCATCCAGAGGACAAGCCCAAGGGTTAGCTCACAAACAGGAAAGTTGGGTCAATGCCACAATGATGGGAGAGCAGCACTCCAATAATGATAATAGTAATAATAGTGTAGTGCAAACATAACCAGAGAAGCCAAACATTCAGGACGCTACAGCCAGGGGTTATAAAAAAAATGAATATAACTGGTGTTAGAGAGGGGTGGCAATGACTAAGCTCAAGCCATGTTAGGACAAACTTACATCATGTCAGATCCTGTGACCACCATATCAAAGATGATTTCTGCTCAGCACAAACACTCAATAAACATGTGCTATTTGTCTTTATATATATTTTCGTCTAACTAAATACAAAACCAGGTATTTTAAATGACCAGGACATAGTGTTCTAATTTCGCTTCTGTTGCTTTTATAAAACACCCCAACAAGAAGCAACGTGGGGGAGAAAGAGGCCTAAGTCACCCTATACGCCTTGGCTACAAATCTATTACTGTGAGGAAGTCACAGTGACAAGAGCTAGAAGCAGCTGCTCACGTCACAGCCACTGTCGGAAATAAATGAATGCCAGCTGTTTGGTCGTGCTTAGCTTGATCTCGCCACTCTTATATAGTTCAGGACACACACAGATGCACACACTCTTTCACGGGAGTAGTCCTCTTCATAGTAGGCTAGGTCCTCCAATATCAGTTAATTGGTGAAGCTCCAAAGATATGCTTACATGCCAACACAATGTAAACAATCCTTCACTGAGACACTCATCCCCAATGATTCTCAGTTGTTTCACCTAAAAGAAAATATGAATGTTGCTCTATGGGTGCAGGAAATGCTCTCAACACTTTTGAACTGGGGTGTTTTTTAGGAATAGTAGTCACTTATTATTTATAAAGAAGATATGACTAGGATAAAAGCCAGGGCCAACAGATAAGGTTTCTCATATACAGGGGAAAAAAAGGAACTAAGTAGCTGTAGTATGGTGCTACATGCCTATAATCCCATCATAGGTTTAGGCTCAGGAGAATTGAGTTTAAGGCCAGTTGGAGCTATAAAGAGAGTTCTAGGCTAGATTATAGTATGTAGTGAGATCTTGTCTCAAGGGAGAATAAAAGAAAAGAAAAAGTAATGTTGATTTTAATTGGAGTTGAAGGGAGCAGAGACTGTAAGGAAAAAAATCAAGAGTGCTAATGTAAGCACACATTGCCTGATTGAGGCCCTGGAAAGCTATACCATCAGTAAAACCTTCATCCAGGCTATGATAGAGCATCTCGAGAACAACCAGCCCTGCTGAACCCTACTCCCTGAAGGTGGCTTCAAAACAAGGACACTCTTGACTAAGAAATCTGAAGCTTGGAACTGAAAGCACTTGTTCTTTGTGTGGCTTTTTTTTTTTGCCAGTTAGGTGCAAGCCTGAGGAGAGAAAATGATATTTGAATCTCAGCTGATGACGACTGATCCACCAAAGAGGTGGGGAGTAGAGAAGAGACCGTTCTCAGAGAAACGAAAGGAGGAACTCTGCAGGGCAGAGAGCTTTACAGTGTTGCATGATGAGAGTCAGCAATGTGAACATTGAAGGGTGGCCAAGCAGTCAGAATCAAGGCATATGGCCCACAGATTTTTATATTAATGTCAAGATTAAGAGAATATTATGGGATCTTTTAACCACATGGTGGTAAAAGCAAAATCTTGTAATCGTTAGTGAAATCTGGAACGATGGAGTTCATAATGAAGAAAGGCTATTTTCAAACATTTTGATGGATCACTGAATACAAGATGAGACTTCGCTGACACGAAGGAAAAGCCCGTCAAGAAGAGACATGGCATTTAAGGATGAGGGGTTACAATGAACATTTGGGTGGGTACAATGTGAAATGAGTGTCTGATTTCATGAGAACAGAATTGGCTCCTGAAAACGCCTTTCCTAAAATACAAGCTGTTATGAGAGTAATTCATTTCATCTTACATTTATCCAAGGAAGTGGGACAAACCAGGCCTTTCTGTTAGGCCACTCAACAAACAGGAATTCCATAGAGAGGGCTTGAAAGCTAAACTGAGTCCTGAAAGATAGAAAATTATACTCCCAATGAAGGGATGAGGAAAACCTTCTAGACAAGATTTCAAGTTAGAAGACTTTGAGTGGGTAGAGACATGCTTTGCTTGTGAGGTCTTAAGCTGGTGACAGAAAAAAATTCCCTCTGGTAAATTAGAATCCCTTGAGTCTACATAACTAAACCCTGGGAAGGACGGAGACAGATCATTAGAAACTAAGCTAACACACACACACATTTATTTTATCTGGGCTCCTCTGTATGATCAAATTTCTACTTTCATTTGAGTGTCTCCATAATATGGAAGCCTCGGTCTAGTTTATAGAAGCTCTTAGCTTTCTGGCCTAGGAAGAAAGACATTCCTTTCCTTTTATGAGATTCCTAAGGCAGGGAGATAGATATTCCAGGCTACTTCCTTTACTTCTACTCTACTCTCCTAAGTAGAATCTTCCTGTCTAAGACATGCCCGTGGTGGGAAGGGTAGCTGGCCCCAAGGATGCTTACCAGGTGTCTCTTTATGTCTATCCCAATAGCACATCCAGGAAATTGTAAGCCATTAGAGGTGATGAGTGCACTCTTATAGGATGATGGGAGCAAATACTCCCGCCACGTTCCTAGCACAATCAGAAAGCTAGTTACGATATCTAAGATGAGGCAGTTCAGATACAGAAGGGGGGGGTATGAGGAAATTAGAAAGTAGAATTGAAGAAGCATGGTGATAGAGTCAATGTAAAAAAAATAAGGGGAAAAAATGAAAGAAAGGAAAAACAATCTATGGGTCCTAAAGCTGGAACTTGACAAAGGGAAATGGAGATAACAATAATGAAAATAGATAATAAATATGATTCAATGACAGACCCTGGATTGTGTAAACAAAGATGTCAACTGCATAGAGGAATATAGAGATTGGAGTGAGGATACAAAACCAGAGATGAGCTATAACCAGCAAACCACAGGCAAATATTTCTATACCATTTGTCTCAGTGAAACTGATCAAGCAACAGTTACGTTTGGCAATTAAGAGATCATTGATGAGTTTTGCCAAGCACTGTCAAGATAGCCAGGTGCAAGAAAATAGCAAGTATGCATTAATTTCTGTGTTTATGCAAATATCATTTAAAGAGGTCAGAGCAAAACCAAAGGAAGGAGTCATGTGGTTTAAATCTGTAAGAAACTATCAAACTGCTTTTCAAAGCAGTCATATAGATTTCCCTGTTACTACCATAAGAGTTCATTTTACTCCACACCTTCACCAACACTTCATACTTCTGTTCTTTTTCATTTTAACCCTCTTAGGAAATGGTAATGGTTTAAATTTTCATTGAGGAGATGAGTGTTGTTAGGAAGATTTTTCTGTGTTGATTGATTAGTATTCATAGACTCTCCTTTGTTTAATTGGTTTTTCAACTCTTCTTCCTATTTCATAAAAACTAGATTGTGGTTTTAAGATTATTGTTTTTCACTAAAGCATTTCTTTTCTTTATTTTTGCTTGCATAGGTGCTTTGCCTGTGTGTTTTTATATACACCACATGTGTGTGCAATGCCAAGGAAGGCAAGAGAAGGCAACCAGATCCTATGAAACTGGAGTTACAGATGGTTGCTAGCCACTCTGTGAGTCCTGGGAACCAAACCCTGTACTCTGGAAGGACAGCTGGTGCTCTTAACACCTACATAATCTCTTCAGCCCCAACTAAAGCATTTCTTCAGAAGACCTAGAAATAGAGCATTTGTCAGATACATATTTGAGAGTGTTTTCTCCCAGTCTGTGTCTTACGCTTCTGCTTTACTGTTAGTGTTCTATTGAGAGATAAGATTTTTTAATATCTATAAATTAGACGACATCAATTTTTGTTTTGTTTTCTTTTTTCCTTTTGCTTGTTTTTATTTTAAGTATAGTAGCTTTTTATTCCTTGTACTAAAAATACAAGGCAAATAATTTGTTAACTTAGGAGGTAAATTATTGGTTGTCATTAATCTATTTACATGAGTTGTATAATTGAAAGATCTTTGAAGAATATATTTCTGATGTCATGGATTTTCGATGTCTGATATTTCTACAGAATTAGATATAATACTACTGGAAACAGAGTCAAAACATTACTTTTAGTGACCATATTCATCATTCATCAAACTAAATCATTTTTAAATATCCTTTGTCCAATAAGGCACTTATGTCCTTGGAAGTAGGCCAGCCTCACTTAAACAATCAGCATAGAAAAGAGGAAACGAACATTTCAGGTTATCAGTTATCTAGCTTAATTCTGGTATTTGATCTAAAATCAATTGACCTGATTGAGAAAGTCTGTAACTATTACACAATTGAAAGGTATCTTGCCAGTCCCCGGAGCTAATATTATTTTGTGGTGGGAGCCAAGACACACACATGGCAAGAAGCCTATCTTTTTGCTGCAGATATCCATGGATGGCGCTTCATAGAATCAGGAAACATTCTTTGTAGAATCAGGAAAATTTCTGTGAGCCATTTATACTATATTATTGCCAAATAAGTGAATCTCAAGGTCTTGGTTATTGATTATCAAGAATCTCAAACTTTAGTTAGTGACGTGGATCATGTCGACAAAGGGTTTCTCTGTGTAGCCCTGGCCGTCCTGAAACTTGCTTTGTAGACCAGGCAAGCCTTGAACCCACAGAGATCTGCGCGCCTCTGCCTCTCAAATACTGGGATTAAAGTCATGTGCCGTCATGCCCAGCTCATCAATTTTTCTTTATGACTACTGCTTTCAGAGTCCTAAGAAGTCTTTGTTTTCCTAAACGTCATAGAGATGCTTTCTATATTTTATTCCAAGTAGTTTCCTAACGTTTTAAGTGACTTAGTTTAGTCCTATCAGCCATCTCAAATATCAATGTAACATGTATTATAGCAGCTAAGACTTATTTTTTCCTATATAAATTTCTCAACATTACAGTAACATTCGTTGGGAAAATATGTATTTCTCTGTTGAATTGGCTTGGTGACTTCCCAAAATTCCATTGGCATTTTTAAAATGCACAAGCTTATTTTTCTTATTTTTGGTCTCTCTACCCAGTTCTAGTGGTCGATCTATATTCTCAACAATACTACTTTTATTATGTAGCATTTTAATAAAATAATAAGTTTGAAATCAGTATAAGAACTACTATTCTTTTCAAGATTATAAGTTTTATGCATTTGCATATGAAGTTTAGATTCCGCTGATCAGAAACAGACTGGTGGATCAATGGAACCGAATAGAAGACCCTGAAATAAATCCACACACTTATGGATACCTGATTTTCGACAAAGATGCCAAAACCATTCAATGGAAAAAAGACAGCATCTTCAACAAATGGTGCTGGTCCAACTGGATGTCTACATGTAGAAAAATGCAAATAGATCCTGCACAAAACTAAAGTCCAAGTGGATCAAAGACCTCGATATAAAACCAGACACACTACACCACTTAGAAGAAAAAGTGGGGAAGAGCCTTGAACTCATTGGTACAGGAGACAACTTCCTGAACAGAACACCAACAGCACAGGCTCTAAGAGCAATAATCAATAAATGGGACCTCATGAAACTGAAAAGTTTCTGTAAAGCAAAGTACACTGTCATCAGAACAAAACGACTGCCTACAGACTGGGAAAGAATCTTCACCAACCCTTTATCTGACAAAGGACTAATATCCAGTATATATAAAGAACTCAAAGAGTTAAACAGCAACAAATCAAGTAATCCAATTAAAAAATGGGGTACAGAGCTAAATAGAGAATTCTCAATAGAGGAATATCAAATGGCAGAGAAACACTTAAAGAGGCTCAAGTACACAATAAGGACATTTGCTCAACCATGTTTGTAGCAGCTTTATTTGTAATAGCCAGAAGCTGGAAACAACCCAGATGCCCCTCAACTAAGGAATGGGTACAGAAATTGTGCTACATCTACACAATGGAATATTACTCAGCAATAAAAAACAAGGATATCATGAAATTTGCAGGTAAATGGTGGGAACTGGAAAGGATCATCCTGAGTGAGCTATCCCAGAAGCAGAAAGACACACATGATATATACTCATTCATATAGACATATAATATAGGATAAACCTACTAAAATCTGTACACCTAAAGAAACTAATCAAGAGGGCGGACTCTGGCTAAAATACTCAATCCCTATCCAGAAAGGCAAAGAGGATGGACATCGGAAGAAAGAGAAAACAGGGAACAAGTCAGGAGCCTACCACCGAGGGCCTCTAAAAGGCTCTACCCTTCAGACTATCAAAGCAGATGCTGACACTTATGGCCAACCATTGGGCAGAGTGCACGGAATCTTATGAAAGATGTGGGAAATAGTAAGATCTGGAGAGAACAAGGAGCTCCACAAGGAGAGCAACAGAACCAAAAAATCTGAGCACAGGGGTCTTTCCTGAGACTGATACTCCAACCAAATACCATGCATAGAGATAACCTAGAACCCCTGCACAGATGTAGCCCATGGCAGTTCAGTGTCCAAGTGGGTTCCCTAGTAATGGGAACAGGGACTGTCTCTGACATGAACTGATTGGCCTGCTCTTTGATTACCTCACCCTGAGGAGGGAGCAGCCTTACCAGGCCACAGAGGAAGACAATGCAGCCACTCCTGATGAGACCTAATAGACTAGGATCAGAAGGAAGGAAAAGAAGACCTCCCCTATCAGTGGGCTTGGGGAAGGACATGCCTGCAGAAGGGGGAGGAAGGGAGGGATTGGGATGGGAGGAGGGAGAGAACTCCAAGGGGTTACGAAGTGAATAAAGTGTAATTAATAAAGAATTAAAAAAAAGAATTTAAATGATATTGCCTTAAATATATAATTCAATGTAGGGAAACCCAGTATGATACGGAAATTCCGTCTTCCAATCCATGGGCCCACAGATACTTTGTTTTATGACAAACTGAACACAGCCAAAAACAAATTTTTCTTAGCCCTTCAGTTCTGTTAATTTTTACTTTATGTTACTTTGAAACTCTGCTATTATGCATGTAGTATAGCTGAGTTTTCTTAACAAATTGATCTTTTCATCATTATGAAATGCCTCATCTTTGATGATACCCTTTGTTTTGAAGGCTCTTCTTTTTTCTTCTTAAAGATTAATTTTGTTCTTAGTCACGTGTGTATAATTGTGGGTATGCCCACATGTAAGTGCTGGTACCTGTGGCATCCAGAAGAAGGTTTCAAAGACCCTGGAGCAGGAGTTACAGGCAGTTGGTAAGTCACCTGATTTGGATGCTGGGAGCTGGGATTGTGTCTCACAATTGTGTGCTACACTCAAGCTGTCTCTCCAGGCCCCTAAAAACTCTTCTCTTGGGCATTAATAGAAGACTGATGAAACTATATAGCCTTTACCTGTTTGTTGCATTTTTCTATCTTTTATTTTTAATATCTTTATATTTAAATTTTGCATCTTCTAAACTGAGTGGTTTAGGCCTAAAATCTGCCTTATAACAGTATTTTTTTAGTGTTCTTTTTTTATTTTTCCCTTTTTTAATTCTTATCATTTATTACAATTTATTCAATTTGTATCCTGGTTGTGGCCCCCCTCCTCATCTCCTCCCAGTCCCACCCCCCTCCCTCTTCTCCCCCTATACCCCCTCTCTAGCCCGAGGATAAGGGAGGTCCTCCTCCCCTTCTATTTGACCCTAGCCTATCAGGTCTCATCATTGGCTGCATTGTCTTCAGACCAACAGAACCATAAAAACTGAGCCCTGGGAGCCCTGCAGAGACTGATACCCCAACCAAGGACAATGCATGGAGAGGACCTAGAACCCCAGCTCAGATGTATCCCATAGACTCAGTATCTAAGTGGGTTCCCTGGTAAGGGGATCAGGGACTCTTTGTGGCCTGAACTCAGTGGCTACCCCTAAGGGGAGCAGCCTTGCCAGTCCGTAGTATTTTAAGTTGATATAGTTGTTGAAATGTTGGGGGTTTAAAATCTATCATTTGCCATTTGTTTTGTTGTTTCTCTTTTCTTCCCTTTGTCTTTTCTTGAGCACTTTTAAAGTTTTAGTTCTATTTCCTCTTGTGCTGATTATTTTTTTGATTATATTTTCTAGTTTCTCTCAAGATTATAATAGGCACCCTCAATGTGTCCGCCTCTCTAGATTTACTGTTTCACTGTTTCATGGGTGACTGGTGCTAACGTTGCCATACCTTTCACTGCTACAGATGTTTTGAGCCCCAAATGCAGTTTAAATATTTTTAAGTCAAATATCTTTCACAAAAATTAATAAAAGACAGATTTTGGGTTTATGAACATATTAAAACTTTTTAAAAACATGTTTCTTTCCCATCCAGATTTCTTTTCTTCCTGTCAAGCCAAGCACTATTTCTGAAACCTCTTTCAGTACAAAGACACTGGCAACATAGTTGCTCTGTTTTCCATTATCTAAAGATGTTCTGTGTTTTCCTTTTTTGAAACTTATCTCTTTAATTTTTTCTTTGAACTGAAACCCGGTAAGTCGTGGGGCTTCAATTGCTGTTAGTGCACAGGCTCAGTTGCATTATACACATTTGGAATGCTGTGCAACCATTATTAATTTTCCGAACACTGTAGTACACCCAAACCCCATTGAGAGCAGCAAACTATAGTGTCACCCACCATTCCCCTCAACCCTCGGGAACTTCAAATCCATTTCTTTCTCTAAAGATCTCCCGTAGGCAGAACCATACAGCAGCTGTGTTTTTATTTGAGTTACCTTGTTAAGTTTGTTTTTAAGTCTTATCCATACTGTAAATTTATTGAGCCTTTTTAATGACTAAATTGAGCCACACATGTTGCTGTATTGTGCAACCCCAGGAGGTAGGAGGCAGAGGCAGGCAGATTGCTGTGCGTTCAAGTCCAGCTGGGTGCATTCAGTAAGTTCCAGGTCATCCAGTGTGACACAGGGAGATTCTGTTTTTTAAAATAATTGTACAACTAAACCACATATCAAACTTTGGTCATCCATCTATCCCTTGCCAGACCCTTGGGTTATTTTCTCCTTTCTGCTATTGTAACAGTGAAATTAATACAAGGTATAAATAGGTTAACATTCTGCTTTCAACTTTGGATAGTATTTGAATTATTAGTTAATTTTCTCTTTTGTTTTGACAAACAAAATTTAAGGAAGGAAGGGTCTATCTTTGTTTCACAGTTTGATGAGATGTGTTTCATCACGGTGGGAAGACATAGTAGCGGGTTCATGAAGTGACAGGTCACCCTGTGTCCTCAGTCAGGAAACATAAATGCTGGCACTGGGCTGGCTTTCTCCTTTCCGCATTATTCAGTCTGACCTATAAGGTGGTGCAGCCACAGTGAAGGAGAGACGCATTGAAGTTGATCCTCTCTGAAAATGCCCTTAGAGATACACCCCTGGGCGTGATTCCACATTCGGTCACGAATGCAATTGAGAATGACCATGATCGCACCTAAGAAGAGAATTGTTGGATCACATGATGGCTCAATGCTTAGCTTTTCCAGGAAATGCTAAGCTGATTTGCATAGCAGCTACCACTTCACAGACCAACAACAGTACACACATGTTGTAGTTATTAATGTGCTTGCCCACTCTTATTTCTCTTTGTTTTGCTTTTTAAAACTATAGTCATCCCAGTAGATGTGAGGTGCTGCCTAGCACCTTGGCTTGTGCTGCCCCAATTACCAGTGATACTGACTGGCTTGCAGAAGCCCAGCTATTCCACCTCTTGGGAAAATGGCTCTGTAAGTCCTTTGCCCACTTGAAAGGTTAGTTGTTGGTGGTGAGTTGTAAGACAGATTATAGATCAACCAATCGATCAATCAATGAATGGATGGATAGAAAGATAGCCTGGATCTTAAACCTTCTTTAACATATGATTTGAAAATATTTTCCCACCATATAGGTTGTCTTTTTCACTCTGGTTTCTGGCACTCTGGAGTGAAAAAGAACCTTTATGAGGTAAAGCCTTTCTGGAGGAATTATTTCACTGAGGGTGGGCTTTAAGAGATTACAGCCCCCCCCCTTCTAGTTCCTCTGGCTCTCTAGCCTCACCCCCCTTTCCAGTGCGGATAACAATTGGATCAGCCAGCTCCCTGCTCATGCTACCAGGCCCTCCCTGCTATAACAGCCTCTGTTGTTCTGGAATCATAAGATAAAATAAATAATTTCTTCCTTACAGTGCTTTTGTGCGAGTATTTTATCCTGACAACAGGAAAATAGTACACTGCCTAACCTCTTCCCACACTCCCCTCGATAGCTCTAACTCAGCCTTCCTTATATGTGTCACACCAAAAATTCTTGGATTTTTGTAGTTTTCTTCTCTATACCTGAAATCTCTTACCTTTTAGGTCGTATAGTGACTTGTTTTCTCACTTTCTTATGAACTTTGTTTAAATTGGACATCCTCTTGGAGCCTTTTAATAATCTCTAAAAGCAGGTCCTCACACAAGTACATTGTGACCTAACACTTCATCCTGATTGTTTCATAGCACTTACTGTTCCTTAATATTACATTATAAACTCCGTGCTTATTCTGTGTTTTCAGGACTAGAACACTAGCTACCAAGAGCAGGAGTGTTATGTCATTGCTGTATTTCCAGTTCCTGGAGTAAAGTACCCAGGGAGACCTGTGCCTTGGGCGAATATCCTTAGATGCCTAGTTCTTCCCTGATTTGTTTTAGTTGTCTAATCATCAATTAAAATGATGAAGTAGAACATAAAAGAGCTTTCAAATAGTCCCACTCTTGCCAAATAGAATATTGTTGTATTTTATGTTTCCTACCCTGGAACCATGCTGGAAAACATAACCGAAGGATGACCTCACTTAGCCTGGAGAATAATGATGTGAATTATTTTGTTGTTGCTGTGTGCACAGAATGCCAACACTTCCGTGAACTTCCACAAACTTCTTGTTTAGCCCTCTGCCCTTCAGATGAAAGGGCACAAGACATTTTCTGCTATCTTGGTTCACACTGAACTTCTTGTTCACAGAAGTGCTGAACTCATGCTCAAATCTGCCCGCTAAGCAGATCAGTGGGTTTAGCACAAGACATGGAGAGTTTAATAGATAAGACTCACAGTCAATTCACTGTGAAAGCTTCACATAGGAATCTGGAATCAGCCTAATGGAGTCCGAATCATGATACACAACCCTTTCTTGGGGACTATATTCTTACATCATTTGTACAGTTTTGACAGTTATCTTTAAAAACTTCCTTGGGTATTTAGTTAATTTTTTATCTATTTATCTGTTAGTATAAACAACAATGCAAACTGACGTCATAAAGATTAGCACCAGATTTGTATCATGTGTGACTATTGTAAATGTTAGCATCTAGCTCATAACTTTGGCAAAACTTAGATACTGATTCACAGTAAACTATAGAAAACAGTATGGCTGAGTGCTCTTTTTCAAAGTAGGCACCTGGATTGAAGGACATATCACTACAAGATTGCTCCCATGTGTTATGGCGGGGGTGAGGGTAGGGAGTGATGATTTGTTTTATTCTAGCTGTGAGAGAGATTTAATCCCATAGTTCCCATGTTTTGAAAATGTACTATCTTTATTGTAAAAGAAAAGCCAAATCATTCTTCATTTTTCCCCTCTGTCACTGAAATTTTGTCTAGACTTTGTGTATTAACTTACATGTGGTCTTTAAACACCAAGTCATCTTTCTGATGATAAAAATGATACACAATCATGAAGGAAAACTGTGGAAAGAATCACAAAAGAAAAAGGTGGGAAAAGACCTTGGTTTCAAATTTAGTGAAGACTTTGTTTGCAAATAATGTAACCACTGTTAAACTACTTCATCATCAATATGTGCATCTTTACGTTCTTAAGAATAGCTCTACATACTCTATTTTACTGAACATTGAAAGTCTTTTCTTATACTAATTGAAAAGTATCTGCATATAATATTCAATGCATGTATGCAACATAGTTGTACTGTTTCCTAATATTTAACAGATATTCCTAAATTTCAGATATTCTAATTAATATCGAAATTTTATACATTAATTATTACCAATAGCTTTTTATTTTAAACATTAATACATTGGAAGCAGGGTTCAGGAAATAGTTCAGTTGGTACAATGCTTGCCCCACAAGCATAAAGACCTGACTTCAATCCCCAGCACACAGGTAAAGAGCTATAGTTCTGGGAGGTGGAGGCCAGCCAGCCTGCCGACCTGGCCAGTTCCAGCCACCGAGGGACACACCTTGTTTCAAGAAAACAAGCCTGGCTGTTTCCAAAGAACAGCGGTAAGGTTGACCCCGGCCACAGGCACCGGCACACGCCTAGCTGTGTATCCACAAACAGGAACATGCACACACAAGTAGCTAATTAATTAAATAATTTAGAGAGGTACTAGAGGGAAGCCTTCTGTTACACATTTCCAAGCTTCTTCTCCAGGTGAAGTGTGATAAATTATCCCAATTAAGGCAGAGGTCCCAACCCTGAACATTTTTTTTTCTTTTTTTGGTGAATGTGAGGGCTAGCCACTGATTTTGCTATTAGCATTCCTTTTTCTTATGGTTTTATAATGCTGAGGATATTAATCTGTTGCTGTCGCATTTTCCTCTCATATACATTTTCCAGCAATTTGTAGAAAATGTGTGCCATGCCCATTCTTGTAGTAAAGTAAGTGGCACATCATTTCATACAGGCATGTGTCGATATAACGGGAAGAATAATGTTACCTCTCCCAAACTAAGCGTTCTTAACCCAGGATTCAGTGGGATTCTCATAAGCCATATTAAGTTTTAACTGACTAGCTAAGGGTGTGGTCTTTAAGGGTGATTTTTGTGCCTTATTAACGTCTCCTTCTCTTGCCCCTAGGTAGAAAGAGGCAGGTTTAAAGGAGACTGAGAACAGAAGGGGTTTGAGAATGAAGGACAGCAATGATCTTTATCCTGCAAATGAAATGCTGACCTGAAAATGAAACATTAACGCCTTGCACAGCAAGTGCGGAGGTGTCTGAGACTTTATTTTCAGGTTCTCCTGAGAGGCTCACAGTCTCTGATTCACAGAACGTGAGTGGGCCTCTGTTTGTGTATGTGAGTGTGTGTGCGTCTGTGAGTGTGACTGTTTATATGCCTCTGTGTGTCTGTGTATGTGCCTTTGCGTGCCTGTGTGTGTGTGTGTATGTGTGTGTGCATGAAAATATGTTCTCATGTGTGAATATGTGTGTGTGCACTCGGGCATATATGCCTAAATACTTAGTGGGAAGTGAGTGTGATATGAATCTGGAGGCAACTGATCTAAGTGTGAATGAATCATGGTATGATCCCCTGTTCATGAGGATTCATTCTAAAGTACAAAACAAAAAGTCACAAGTCTTTGATTAACATTAGCAGAGATGATCTTGAAGGGAGCTAAATTTAGATTGACCATCCAGTCTAAATTTTGTTTGTTTTACTGTGTAGAGTTTTTCATGTCAATAATTAGCCCTTACTTACTTCCCGTTAAAATCTCTCAGGAAGCATTGCGCCCAGCACAGGGACTTGGGTTAGACACTGAGTCTTGTATTTTGGAAGAGGACAGCATCCCAGGGTTTTAGCCACGAGGCTGCTGCTTGGGGATAAGTCATAATAAAAGCACAGCATGCTTTATTCTTTTCAGTAAAACCCAGACCTTGTCATGGTGCAGAGGATGACAAGGAGATAGGAAAGAAGGAGAGAACACCCTTCTCCACTCCAGTCCCTTTGCAGCTCATATCAGAAAGACAAAGGGCTGAGGGGTCTCTAGGAATCTAAAACGGTGCTTCTCAATCTTCCTAATGCTCTGTCCCTTAGTAACAGTCCCTCATGTGTGGTGGCCTCAACCATAAAATTTTTTTTCGTGTTACTTCATAACTGTAATTTTGCTACGGTTCTGAATCATAATATAAACATCTGATACATGACCCCTGTGAAAGGGCTGTTTGACCCCCAGAGGGGTCGAGATCCACAGATTGAGAAACAGTGGTCTAGAAGGTGACCAGGAGCCATGTGCACATGGCCCATAGAGAATCACAAGACATTAAGATCCTCTTCTGAGTAGACATGTTTTGAAGGAAGCCTCAGGGACTGTCCTTCCTTCTTCTTGTTGCTGCTGACCAGTCACTCTCTGGGTGCTGAGTGTTTGTCTGTGCACAGAAACAGACAAACAGATAACAAAGAATCAGAAACAGCTACCACGAGGGTGGCAAGAGGAAGAACTCACTTTCACTCTTCTGTAAACATCTTCCACATCACTTAGACTTTTTTGTCTAATTGACTCTATTAATGTGGTGATTCTGAACTATACTATATATAAAAACATTTCTCTCAGCTTATTTTCTTCTTTCAATATTTTCCTTTTCTACGCAAAAGCCTTTTCTATGGTATTTTTTTTTCTTAATATGGTTTTCACTGTTTAATCTCTTCCTATGGTCTTAGTTGAATTTTTAAAGTATGTTTATGGTTACAGGGTCTGTGCTTGTGCCCTGCCGAGAGTAAAATATGTAGTAAAGTACCATCTGGGTTTTGTCAAGCGATGTACTAAAAGGCCCTCTTAACAGCACAGGATACAGAGAGAAAGGCTTTAAGAATTAGACATGTGGGATTGTAATTAATGGGAGTTGGTTACACTCCAATAACTATCCAATTCCTATGGTCTGTGGGGATCCAATGCTCTCTGAAGACAGACATTATTTTATGAGCAGTCTCATAAAATCCTTTGTCACACACTTCAGAATCCTCGCTGGGAAAGGGCCTCCAATTCGCCAAAGCTGCTGATGGAAAACTGGGGCCGAGGCCACACAAACCCACCGGTGACAACTTCTGAGTCTCCCACCAGCTCGAACCATATGTGGAGGGCAGTAATCCAAGAAACAGAAGCAACAAAGGTCAATGCTGGCCGATGAGACGCACAACCACACTGAGGCCACACGTTCTCCAGAGTGACCTCCTACATCTAAGCACGTGTTTCTGAAAAATGTGTGCTGCCTCCAGATTGAGGGCCAAATGCCTTCTTACTACTGTTGCCATCTTTCCTAATCCTGTATCTTTCCCCTTCCCTTTGTCTTTCTTATATCATCCTTTCCACTTCGCTCTTGTTCATGGTTTTATTTTTCCTTGAGACTGTAACATAATGACAACATTTCTCCATCACTTTTGCTCTCTTCAAACCCTCCACATATCCCTCCTTACCCTCCCTCAAATTCATGGCCTCTTCTTTCATTAATTGATATTGTATGCATATATGTATACACATATATATTTCTGAATAAAACTTACTGTTTTGAATTAGTGATCTTGATGTTTCCCTTCTCTCTCCACCTTAGCCCTGTTCCCGTGTCACAGCTAATGCTATTCATCCTTTTCTGGTTTTCTTTCCTTGCTCATTTTCTCTTGGTTCTTACCGCGTGAGTTCTATATAAATCCCCCCACCCCCACCCCAACATTCAAGTTCATCACCATTGTTGATGCTCTTGAGCCACCATTGACACCCGGGCTGTAGCTTTGGCTCTGACAGGCACAGCTCAAAGTCACATGCAAGTATTTCCCATTGTCTCTTTGTGAGAAAACAGTCTCAGGATCTGATTTTACTGACAATTCAAGTGGAAACTTCTGGTTTGGGATTAGAGCTCAGTGCCGCCCTGTGAAGGGAATCCCCCTGGCGGATTAACCATCTTCTGCCTGAACTGCGTGTGGTACGTACACAATAGACGCAGTTATCACTGCGCAGCTCAAGACTTTGCTAAGTAATCACGGTATCCATGGACTCTGTCAGTGTCAAGCACTTTCTGGAATGAGTCCGCTGCGGGGCCAGCTTACCCCTGCAGAGTCTGTATCTACACCCACGGCAGCCAACGCTCCTCTTTTCCCTTTTTCTTATTTCCTTGGACCACTTACACCGATTGTTTGTGTTCACTTTACCCTAAAAATGACCGTAAACTTTGTAAGGAAGGAGCCTCCATTTCCAGTTCTCCTCCTTTCCTCAGTATGTAAATAGGTCTTATTTTATCTATGAAAAACCAAATAAAACCTGTCCTTCTTTCCATTCCCTTTAGGACCCATGTTTGGTCCCTTGGAGTCACTGGAAGTTCCCACAAACTGTGAGTCAGAAGCCCCCAGTGACAGAGTGCACGGAGATGGCCATAGCTTGTGTTTTGCTCTTCTGTTACTCATTTTGTTCCTTCTAGTTTGATAAGACTCTCCACGCTCTGCTTTGGAGGATGGTTTGTGACTGACAGGAAGTTTCCTTTGCCGCTTCTTACACCAAATCTCCAACCAGATACTATAAATCTAAATTAGACCCACATGTGTGTCTTGTTTGGTTCATGTAGACATTTTGCAAACCTGAGCAGAGGAACCGGCAAGACGGCTCAGTGTAAAAGATACTTGCTCCTAAACCGTGTGACCTGAGTTCGATCTCTGCGACCCACATGGTATAAGTAGAAAATCTACTATCTTAAGTTGTCCTTTGACATCTGTCTGCCATGGCATGCATGAGTGAATGCATACACACACAGGAAATAAATAAATGTAATAAATTTTTAAAATTTATTTGAGCAGACATTCAATACATTTTGCCTGAGTTCATGACTTCTCATGAGGGACATTGGGCTGCAGGTTTCATGTAGCCACCATCAGCCAGAGCTGAGGAAGAGCTTCAGGGTTCCATGATTTATGCATGTCTGGGTGGGTGCATGCCACATGTGTGTGGGTGCCCTTGGAGGATAGATGATGAGGTCAGTTCCTCTGAAGCTGAAGTTACAAGCAATTGTTGAGCCCCCTGTGGTGGTCCTGGATTCTCTGCAAGAGCAGCACACATCTTAACCACTGAGCCATAGCTCCAGCTCCTGTTTTTCATTTATTTGCTTGTTTGCTTGTTTGGAACAGGCTTGCCTAGAACGACTGTGTCATCCAGGTTGGCCTTAAACTCTAAGCAATCCCTTGCCTCAGTCCCCATGAGCTAGGATTACTGATGTGAACCAATACACTCTTTCAACCTTTTAAAATTGTGAAATGTAACCTATGTAGTAAAAACATGCAAAAGATTTTCAGAGTTTAGTAAGTACATACAAAAGCAAAAATTGTGCATTCACAAAACAGTCAAGGCATAGAATGGTGCCAGTGTGGGGAGCTCCCTGTTCCTGCTACTTCTCCCAGGGCACAGCCCCCCCTCCCCATAAGAGTCATCCCCAAAGCAGCACCCATTGTATTCAGCTCCTTAACTTTCTCCATACGCTCATCTTTTAAAACATCATAGCCAATTGCTGCCTCTTATTAAACTGAATTTATGTAGCTGTTATTTGATGCTTGCAAGTAAGGTAGCCAATGAAAACCTCCTCATATCATTTCTTTCTCAATGTTGAATTTAAAGAAATCATTTTAGATATAACATCTTTTCCCCTACCCCCGACAATCAAGTGAATACATAACCTAATATAATAATAAATTGGTTTATTTTTTAAAATAGCAACCAATAGTAAGATAAAATTTTTGAGTACACACAGCACAGCAATTCAGTCTAAATTCCTAACTTCACACACATCCCAGAAGCCTATCAGGGAATAGAAAATCTCCCTCAGAATATTTAATTAGTACTTCTGAATATTTAGAGACATAATTGAGTAGGCATCTTTTTCTCTTTTGATTAAGGAACAGTGTGAAGAACTGTCAAATGTAATGTAAAATGAACATTAGCAAACCACCTTAGTCCTTTTGGGCTACTGTAACAAAATCCCATAAGCTCAGAACTTACATAGAAAAGACAAACATTTCTAACAGTTCTGGAGTCAGAAAAGCCCAAGATCAAATTCACTGTAAATTGCATGTCTGAAAAAGGGGCAACTTTCACAGAGAGCCAAAGACTTTTGAGTCATCCTGGAATCCTTTTTTAAGTTCCTTATGCCAGGGGCTGGAGAGATGGCTCAATGGTTAAGAGCACTGTCTGCTCTTCCAAAGGTCATGAGTTCAATTCCAGCAACCGCATAGTGGTTCACAACCATCTATAATGTGAACAGATGCCCTTTTCTGGCAGGTGTAAATGCAGGTAGAACACTCATGTACATAAAATAAATAAACCTTTAAAAGAAAAAGTTCCTTATGCCAGGTTCCCACCCATTTGCCCTTAAATCCAATATTTACCTCTTCCTGCTTTGCTTGCAACTCATAAGTTCCCACTCCTACAGGCTTTATGGTCTAGGATCCCATGACAACCAGCTCCCAGCTGGACTTTCACTAGAGGCAAGGGCAGCAGAATAGAGGGCAGTAAAAGAAGGAAGCCATAATATTTTGTTTCTCTTTCTGTCTCAGCCCAAGAGACAGAATACAGAGTGAGCCTCAGAGTATCTGCCTTTCTAGTACCTTGAGGGATGGATTCTCCATGATTTGATTTGACTGGATAGTTCAGGCTGCGTTCTGACAAGGTCACTTCCTCATTACTTCCATCCAGCAATAGCTTTCTGCATCTCACCATCCCAAATGGCTCTTATCATTACACATGTAATTAATTCCTCCCTAAATTCTCTCCTTTGCTTCTTCTTGCTCTGGATGACATCAAATAATCCAGCTTTAACATGAGAATAAGAATGAGATGAACACAGTTGGCTTATGTTAGCTCACTGGGACTAGGGATGTGCGCATGATGTTTAGATGTAACTATGTTGCAATGACAACCCAACCGGGTAATAGGACCAGGAAGTGAGGCTTTTGGAGATGACTAGGTCATGGGGCAAAACATAGATGGACTTTGTACCTTTATAAAGGATTCTGTGGAAACTCTTATTCCTTCTATCATTTTCTAGAACAGAGGCGTGTGATGAGGGTAGAGTCAAAAGACCTTCCTGCATAGGATGGGGTGAATGCTTAGCACTCTTGAGAGTGGACAGATAATAGAGCAACACCAAATGGACCCTCTTCCCACCCACAATCTGAACACAGTGGCATTTCACAGGTCTGATGTATAGGATTTGGATAGTGATGGCAGAGCATGGACTAAGGATAAGTGTCCTTCTGCCTTGTTATAGGGAGATTTCGTGACAAAAATTTACTAATGTCAAAATCCACAATCCTCCACAAGGCAGTTTCCAGCTTGACCCAGTGACCCAGGGTGTAACAACATGGTTTACAGGGCTCTGTGCTCCGTAATTGTGTAATTTGAAATCTTCCCACAATGAAAGATTTAGGAAAAGCAAACATTATTTGTTGCCTAATGTAGGTTAACGAGATAAACACACAGGGAGGTGGAAACACCTCCCTAAACCGCATGTTCGTTCTTACAGTTCTTTGTGTAATAGTCTATACAGACTCCTATCTACCAAATGAACAGACTCATACAGTATGAGCAAAGGTGGCAGTGCATTCATTCACTTGCTGATTTTTTTTTATCCCTTGGTTTCTAAATATATGTGAAATATATATACATAGACACACATATAGGTGATGGTTGTACACTCAGGGGTATACATATCATTATATGATCTCATATATCTGTGTGTGATAAATAAATTCGAAAGGTAAGTGGGTGTGCATTCTGAATCTACCCATCTATCAAAAACTTTGCCAAGGGCTAGAGAGATGGTCCAGCCAGTAAAGTATTTGCCTCACAATTATGAGGATTAGAGTTTGACACCCCAGAACCCAAATGAGAAAAGCATGGCAGAATGGCATGTGTTTGTAATCCCAGCATTGTGGACGTTGCAAAAGGCAGATCACTAGCCTGGGACTCACTGGCCAGTTAGCTTGGTTGAATCAGCGAGTTCTCTTAGTAGCACAAGTTTATATACAGCTTTTCCGTTTCTCAAAGGGTGAGGTGAAAAAAGACTAACAAGTTAAACAGTACTCTGTGCCCAGTTCTCCTCTTATTAAAAGAAAAACTGGAAATCCCAGCATCATATAAAATTCAGTTTCCCTGTTTGGATCTGTAACATGGGCATCCTCTCGGATCCCTCCTATTTTACTTTTGAAATAAAAATGGTTTTCAGCCAGGTGTGGTGGTACACGACTTTAATCCCTGCACTCGGGAGGCAGAGGTTGGTGGATTTCTATGTGTCTGAAACCACCTTGCACTACATAGAGAGTTCCAGAGCACCTGGGCCTACATAGTGAGACCCTTTCTCAAAAACAGTAATAGTAACTTTGACAAAGCAAATGATAAGGAGAGATCTAATGGTAGTGTCCTTATTAGACAATTACAGAAAGTAAGCATCTCCACGGGATGAGTGAGTGCTCTTGAAAGTGCTTCGTCTCATCTGCTCACGAGAATAGGAAGCTTGTGTTGCTATTATGTGCATGCTTGGGTATCACACTGCGATGCTGATGACGCAGCAGTGTTGGTGCTTGCTGAACTCTTGGAGCAAATCCCTTAATGTGCATGTTATTCAGAGTGTAAGAAATATGCTCAAGTACACAATAAGGACATTTGCTCAACCATGTTTGTAGCAGCTTTATTTGTAATAGCCAGAAACTGGAAACAACCCACATGCCCCTCAACTAAGGAATGGGTACAGAAATTGTGCTACATCTACACAATGGAATATTACTCAGCAATAAAAAACAAGGATATCATGAAATTTGCAGGTAAATGGTGGGAACTGGAAAGGATCATCCTGAGTGAGCTATCCCAGAAGCAGAAAGACACACACGGTATATACTCACTCACATAGACATATAATATAGGATAAACCTACTAAAATCTGTACACCTAAATAAACCAATCAAGAGGGCGGACTCTGACTAAAATGCTCAATCACCATCAGAAAGGCAAAGTGGATGGACGTCAGAAGAAGAAGAAAACAGGAAACAAGTTAGGAGCCTGCCACAGAGGGCCTCTGAAAGGCTCTGCCCTTCAGACTATCAAAGCAGATGCTGAGACTTATGGCCAACCTTTGGGCAGAGTGCATGGAATCTTATGAAAGATGTGGGAAATAGTAAGATAGGGAGAGGACAGGAGCTCCACAAGGAGAGCAACAGAACCAAAAAATCTGAGCACAGGGGTCTTTCCT
>CM053744.1:80148999-80179016 GCA_028658305.1 Pachyuromys duprasi | reverse complement strand
GGGGGAGCAGCCTTACCAGGCCACAGAGGAAGACAATGCAGACACTCCTGATGAGAACTGATAGACTAGGATCAGAAGGAAGGAGAGGAAGACCTCCCTTATCAGTGGACTTGGGGAGGGGTATGCGTGGAGAAGGGGGAGGGGAGGAGGGAAGGTTTTATGGGGGGATACAAAGTGAATAACGTGTAATTAATAAAAATAAAAATTAAAAAAATGTATTTTAAAAAGTGCATAAAATAATTACTATAAACCTTATTTGGGGGCCTAGATCATATAAAAATGTAAAAAAAAAAAAGAAAAGAAAAAAAGGAAATGAAGAGCCATAACGTAAGATAAAGCATGCTAGTTAATAGGATTACTGTAGTTCTTTGTTCCCAAATACTCTGTCCATGTGTGTGAAAGAGCGTAACCAGCTTGAAGGTTTAATTAGCCGAGCGAAGGCAAACTGTTGATGCTAGGTTGGCTACAGCACAATGAATGAGTCAACCCGTATGTTTTCTGTCACTGGAGTATGAGTTTATAAACACACTGTCTATGGGGGAAAACTCACAGATGACTGATATATGAATTTTGGCAGTGCCCTATGATCAAAATTGGCAATAGCTGAGGAAAATATTGACATTGATAAAACTAGTTGAGCAGCCCAGGAATCCTCCTGGACCAGAGAAATTCTTAAATGGAGCCTTTTTGGATAGGAACAGGGTGACAAATGGAATCGAAATCTTTTCAGAATTTGTCCAAAGCGAATGACTACAGATGTGTGTGCGCGTGTGCTGTTTATTAACGACTCTGGAAAGAAGGACAGCGGGTGGTGAATATTCACGGACAAAGGAAAGAAAGTGCCCTTTTAACCTACAGCTCCAGTGCCTGTTGGTTCCATTTAGCTATCTGTCTTGATTTGCTCTGACTCGGGAGGGAGCTCTCATGCCTGCATTGCCCAGGCCTTCTCAAAGAGTTGTGGGGGAAGGGAAGGAAAACAGCGGTGGCATCTCACTTGAGCTTGAATTCCTAAGTGACAGTGCCAGCCAAACCCTCATTCCAGGATTGTTCTGGAGACAAGTGGGAGACAACAGCAGGCCCAAAATAGCAGTGTTGCTCACCTAACTATTTGTGTCAAAACCCTGCCAAAGAGATGCCTGTTTATTTCAATGAAACAGGTTTGAGGCTTTAGTTATCAGAGGCACAAAGTTTTTGTATAGACTATGGCATCTATCCCTTATGATTGAGCTATCACTTGAGGATAGCAATATATACACTTGTTAACCAAGAGGGAAATTTTCTCCCTTCATTCAGCAGACATTTTTTGAGCATTTGCTACATGGCAAACTCTGTGCAAGTCACAGAGAATAAGAAGATGCACAAGAGCATGAGACATTCTATGTGGCACTCTCAATTTAGTAGGAAAGTGACATATGAACAGATAAGCTATTACACAATGAAATTCATATTATAAATGGAACAAAGTGCTCCGCTAGTCCCATAAACAGATGGACTTGGCCTGCAGCTTCACGGATCGGTTTATGTAAGGGCTGAATGGAAACTCAGTTTAAAGATATTCCCTAGATGGGAAAAAAAACCCATCAAAGGAATTGGAGGAGACAGGCACGTTTATAGAACTGACTGTGCCCCAGTTTCCTGAGTATATGCTCACCTACGAACTCATCAACTTGAATACATTAAACATGTAAAGCTTTTTGCATGTCCATCAAATATAGCCAGACAGGAAACTGAAGAGATGGTTTAGTAGTTAAGAACACTTACTATTCTTGCAAAGGACCCAGGTTCGGTTCCCAGAAACTGACATGGTGGCTAACAACCATCTTTGACGTCAGCTCCGGAGGGTCTGCCGTCTTCTGGCCTCTGAGGGCACCAGACACACACACATGATATATGTGCAGGCTGAACACGAATACACATAAAATAGAAAGTAGATCTTAAGAAAATTGTTTAGACAGGACTTAAAAGTCATGAGATAGAGGGGAAAGAAAAAGACAGTTTGCAATCAGCCTGTAACAGGGGAAGGAAGGGGCTCTAGATAAGACTATCAGGGAAGATGGGTCAAGGAGAAACCTAGATCTATATTGAAATAGGTTTTACAGACTGGGCGATGGCATTAGGTTACTTTCCCTGAGAGGAGCAGGAAGCCAACAAGGATTCATGAAGTTAAAAGTACATGCTTGGATTTATGGTTAAGCATGTAAATTCAGACTACAGTGGGAGAAAAATGAGCCAAGTTGGGGAGAAACCAGTAGCATGGAGATAGTGAGAGCTGGTGGCAAGAGCAGAAAAACCATTAACCTTGAAAATAAGTGGTACTGTAGCTGCAAAGTGTCATGCTTACAGGAAGAGTTACATTTGGTGAGTACATACAGAAGTCAACAAGAAGAGCTGAACACAAAGTAAAATGTTTTGCCTGTGTTCATTACATACTCTTCTTCCTTTACAGCCTAGCATCTCTCATGTCTATATTCTAAATCAAATTTCAGAGTAAGCAGCAGTTGCCTGCTCAGATTTTATGGCTCCAATTAAGTCAGGAGAAACAACATTTGCAGGAAATGTTGTCCCATAGCTATATTCACAGCCTCAGATTTAAGCTTAATAAACGGTAGAGAGCAATTTAAAGGTGTTGCCTTGAAAGATGATCCTGGGTAAGCAAGAGCAGGTGAGATCCAGCGCACAGGGCCGGAGATGAGGGTAATTGTTCAATTGAGATTAATGTGTGGTAATGGTTTATTAAACACAGTTAACAGCTACCCACACTGATGAGATGCTAATGGTTGAAACATGACCGCAGGGACTATCTCAGAGAAATAGCTTCTTCCTTTTTTTTTTTTAACAAAACAATAACAATGAACATGCTTATTGACTGTGTTTACTTAACTTTTCCATAAATCATCTCAGTTTCATCTAAGGAAATGTTTGTGCTGTTAGTCATCTCCCCAGTAGAAACTAAGCTACTGGAGAATACAACCTCCCACCCCACCCCACCCCACAACACATATCACACTGATGAACAACAGTGCTGTTTGACATCTCCAAAAATCAAGGTCAATTCAAAGCCAATGTCTAGGAGACCTAAAAATATATATTTTAAAATTCTGATTATTTTCTTACTCTTGTGAAAGACCTTTTGGGGAAAGATCAGGGAAAAAATTAACAGCAGAGCCTTGCAGTGTTGTAGCAAGGTCCTTTCTCAAGGGGACCTGGCCTCCCCTTCATTTCAGAGGCTCTGAGTCTGTAAACTGGCTCTAGTCTAGATATTGTTTGAAGGGCCATGTTCTTTGTTGATATGATTCGATATAGCCTTTTATTAACAACTTGTTCTGGAATTGTTGTTCTGCCTGTAAATCAAACTGTCCCATAAAAATTTAAGTTTTCATTGAGTAATGCTCTAAAGCAAAGCAAAACAAAACAAAGCAGATCTTACTATGTAACTCTGGCTGGCCTGAAACTCGCTATGTAGAACAGAGCTCTGCCTGCCTTTCCTCTCCAGTGCTAGGATTAAATCCATGCAGCACTACATCAGCTGAGGAAATGCATTTATATTCATAGCACGATACTTAGGAATCCAAATTTATTTCTTTCATTCACAAATTTGGGCTCTTGTATATAAAACTGAGTTTCACATAATGTTTTTCTTCAACATTGTACTGAGTGAGACAATTAAGTTTGGAAATTGCAGAGAGGTCACTTTAAGGCATCAGCATACCTTAGCCACATTATTTTTAGGCCTTTCTATGTTATCTTTTGCACAGAGCCCCTCTGGGGAAGCTATCAGAGAAGCCTGTAATTGGTGACATACTTAGTGCTGAAGTATGCTACTACTAAAGGAATCTTAATGGGAGTTTAGCCAAGCAAAGATTGTGAAATTGGAGGCAAGATATTCAACAATCTCATGAGTTAGAGATGGAAGGTGGCACATGCCTGTGATCCCAGTCCTGGGGAGACAAGGTCAAAAGAATCAGTTTGGGCAAGGTGGTTCCATGCCTTTAATTCCAGCACTCAGGAGACAGAGGCAGGCAGATCTCTGAGTTCTAGGCCAATCTGGTTTAAATAGTGAGTTTCAAGACACCTAGGACTATGGGGAGGGAGTGGGGAGGGGGGGCTGGAAGGGAAGAGGAAGAGAGGAAGGAAGGGAGTTGGAGAGGAAGAGGGAGACTCAGTTCAAGGCCATCCTTGGCTCTGTGGTGAGTCTGAGATCACACTGAGATACATGAGACAAGCAAATAAAAATGATACCCTGCTCCAAGGAGATGTTCTGCTCTAAGGTGTAATCCTTATTCCATTATATTTAACTAGTAATTTCCACATTTACTCCTTCCTGAATGTAAATACCTGTCAGGCTAGTTTTAAGTGACCTAGAAAGCAGCTTAAAATAAAAACAACTGACTGCTTTTTCCTTTTGCATGTCCTTTTTCTGGAAACAGTCAGAGGAAGAGACTCAGTTCCTCCAGTACAATTTTAGCCTGTCTTCCCCATGACATATACCATTTGTTTGCACACACATACACACACACACACACACACACACGGGTGTGTGTGCATAGATACTTAAGATTTTGCCAGGCAAAAGCCCTGATATTAAGAAAGAAATGGCATCAAGCTAATTTTTGTATGAGAACCAGTTTAGACCCTGGACATCATGAGGAGCAGAATGCTGAGGGTGAAACTTACATGACTTGTGATAAGAGGTTAATTCCTGTGTAAAGTAATCTCATCCTTGTCCTAGGCCTGAAAACAAAGATAGCAATATGTGCAGCCTTCGTAAGCTAGTGCCCTTTCCTGAATTGAAAGTATATATATGGGGGGTTAAATATAGCCAAGTTCAAGGACTGTAAAGTTCAAGTGAACAGGAGAAGGTAAATGAAAATAGACCATACAGAAGATAAAGTAAAAGAAACAAGAGGAAGGAAATATACTCAAAGAAAAGCAATTACCATTGTCAGAATGAAGGTAACTCAATGGATAAACAAAAAAACAATCCTGTTTTATAATGTTGAGGTAACATACAATTGTCATAAAGAAAAAAATCTCAGAAAAGTTTTCTATTGTAAAAATAAGTTTTGGAAAGGCAAGTAGCTGATATTTACTCACTGGTTCCTTTTTAAAAATTAGTTGTGAGTATCATATATGTGTTTTCATCATTTTCAGCCCTCCCCCAACACTTCTCAGATCTACTCTCCCTTCCCTACTCACACAACTTTGTGCAATTAAAAACAAGGAAATCATGAAATTTGCAGGCAAATGATGGGACCTGGAAATGATCATCCTGAGTGAGGTATCCCAAAAGCAGAAAGACACACATGGTATATACTCACTTATATAGACCTATAAGATAGGATAAACATACTGAAATCTGTACACCTAAAGAAGATAAACAAGAAAGAGGACCTGGGGTAAGAGGATTAATCCTCACTTAGAAAGACAAATAGGATGGACATTGGATGTAGGAGAAAACAAGCAGCAGGACAAGAGCCTACCACAGAGGGCCTCGGAAAGACTCTACCTAGCAGTGTAGCAAAGCAAATATTAAGACACATAACCAACCCTTTGGCAGAGTGCAGGGAATCATATGAAAGAAGGGGTAGTTAGTATGACCTGGAGAGGTCAGGAGCTCTGCAAGAACCAAATATATCAGGGCACAGGGGTCTTTTATGAGACTGTTTCTCCAACCAAGGACCATGTATGGATATAACCTAGAACCCCTGCTTGAATGTAGCAAATCGTAGCTCAGTATCCAAGTTGGCACCCTAGTAAGGGGAACATGGACTATTTTGGACATGAACTCAATGGCTGTCTTTTCGACCCCCCTGCCCTCCAAGGGAGGAGCAGCCTTGCTAGGGTACAGAAGAGGACATTGCAGCCAGTCCTGAAGAGACCTGATAAGCTAGAGTTAGAAGGAATGGGAGGAGGTCCTCCCCTATCAGCTGACTTTGAAAGGGCGTGGAAGAGATGAGGGAGGGATGGGAGGGATAGGGAGGAATGCAGGAGGGGGCTACAGCTGGGATACAAAGTATATAACCTGTGATTAATATAAAATAAAAATGTAAAAAAAAAAAGAAAATTCAAAACCAATTTGTGCTGTCCAAATATCCTTGGATGTGTGGTCTTCCACTGGAGAGTGGTTGGTTTTACTAAGGGCTACACTTTTAGATAAACCTGTTTCTTCTTTTCTCAGCAGCTAAAAATCGCTAATAGTGTTATGGCTAGGGACAGAGTTCAGTGACCAGTTCCACTATCCATTCTGGAATTTGGTCTGGCTTGGGTGTAGGCTTAGATTTTTCACCAAGCCTACTTTATTTAGGGTTCTTCAGTGCTTCTACCTCCATTTACTGACCAGATGTATGAGAGAAAGAAGGTTATTAGGTAAAGTGGTTTAGGCATTTTGTCACAACCATTATGAGTACATATGTGCTGCTGCTCTGCTGTGTCCAGAAGAAACTGTTTCCTTATAGTATCCATAACCCCACACCCAAACCTCTGGCTTTACACTCTTGTCACACTCTCTTCCTCAGTGCTCTCTGGGCCTTGGAATGGAGTTTGGATCAAATACTGTGCAGTTTCCTGATCTCTACACTTTGGCCAGTTGTTAATCATCATCCTCTGCAAATAGAAAATCCAATGATGAAGGTGAAGAGATACATTGACCTATAGATATAATGATAGCCAATTTAACACTATGTTCATTTAGTAGCATAACAATAGTAGATTTTCCCCTAGGGCCTAGAATTTGTCAAGCTATAGGTTCTGAGCCCATTAATGGTGCAACACATGAATCTCACTTTTTTGGAACAGGGCTTAAATCCAATCAGAAAATTGTTGGTTGCTTCTATGATGTTCATGTCAGTACAGTATCAGCAGCTATGTCTCTCTAGGGCAGTAACTTCTGTAGTTCAAAGTGTTCATAGCAGGATGTAACTGTGAGTGATAATTACTTTTAACCTTTGGTAGCTTGTATAGTACCTTCCATCATTATGAAAACTAACCAGTAACGGATGAAGTTCCTAGGTCGTACTAGCTTGATTTTGCCATGTTATATGAAGCAAGTTTGTAGGGTATTTAATAATAGACTCTTACCATCAAGTTCTGGAAGGCAACCAAAACAACTTCAACAGACTATAAAATTTTGTAGTGTCTAGGACCTCACTGGCCCAAAACTGCTAAAGAAACAACCCATTGCTGGAACTGTATTTTTCATTTGTTTGCCTCTACTCTTTAGTTGAAGTAGTGCTACCCTTTTATAGGCTAAGCTTACCTTAATTCTTTTTATGAATATATATTTTTAACTTCTACAGTAGTAGATTTCCATACAATTTGTCATAGATCATATAATTAATATGCTTAAGACTTGCAAATTTTAATACCTTGCTAAAGCTATGCTCTAGGGAAATATTATTCAAATATGACTCTGTGTAAACAACTTTCAATGGACCAGTCTCCAAAACACAATATAGGATAAGCAGAGCGTGGGGCACTGTGCAAGTACCTATTCTAGAACTGTGCTCAAGAGATGAGTTAGACTACTCTAAGTGCTAACAAAGGTCATTGGTGGTATGGCGGACATGTAGAACTTTTTATTAAACATAAAATCTGAATGAAATCATTCTGAAAATTACTGATAGGAAAGATAACTAACCACAAATAATAGTCAGTAGAAGATTTGGCAGAAATGTGAGCTTTGGTGGACTTAGGGGTGTTGTTGAGACCTTACTCACCGATGAGAAAGTGACTACAACAAACTGTGTGTCCTGGTCTATTAGAGCTTTTTTTTTTTTATCGCTCAGACTCAAGGTCTGAATTAGCCACAGGACTAAAGGTAATGCAAGTAACTGTCCTTTGACCTAATTTCACTATGGCTAAGGTCTTTTCCAAGCACAACATAGTCAATTCCTTTATGGAATACGCAAGGAGAAAATCAGACACTTAGCTGATCCCTAGGCTGATCCTCACTCCCAAGAATTATGGTCTAATCAGAGAGAGCATTTTTTATGTTTGAAGAACATGTCCTATGGAGGATCCACCCTGGGATGCCTAAGCTGAGATTTGGAACATGACTTGCATATGAAACAATAAAACACCTACAGGAAGAAAGAAAACCAAATAAAAGGTGAAATTTTCTTAGAATTGAAAGGAAGCTGATGATGAGCAAAGAGAGAATGAAGAACATCAGGGAAAACTGAGGCTGGAGAGTAGTGGTGTCTTTTTATTATCATCATTATTACAATTTATTCAATTCCTTTTTAAAATTTTTTTATTTATTACAAATTATTCACTTTGTATCCCAGCTATAGCCCCCTCCCTTGTCCCCTTCTAACCCACTCCCTCCCTCATGTCCTCCCATTCCCCTCCCCAGTCCACTGATAGGGAAGGTCCTCCTCTCCCTCGCTCTGATCCTAGCCTATCAGGTCTCATCAGGACTGGCTGCATTGCCTTCCTCTGTGGCCTGGTAAGGATGCCCCCTCCTCAGGGGGAGATGATCAAAGAGCCAACCACTGAGTTCACGACAGAGACAGTCCCTGTTCTTATTACTAGGAAACCCACTTAGAGCCTGAGCTTCCATGAGCTACATCTGTGCAGGGGTTCAAGGTTATCTCCATGAATGGTCCTTGATTTGAGTGTCAGTCTCAGAAAAGACCCCTGATTTGTTGGTTCTGTTGCTCTCCTTGTGGAGCTCCTGTCCTCTCCAGTTCTTTCTATCTCCCCCTTCTTTCAGATTCCCTGCACTCTGCCCAAAGTTTGGCTATGAGTCTCAGCATCTGCTTTAATACCCTACTGGGTAGAGTCTTTCAGAGGCCATCTGTGGTATGTTCCTGTCTTGTTCCCTGTTTTCTCCATCTTCCAAGGTCTATCCCATTTGCGTTTCTGAAGGAATATTGAAGCATTTTAGGCAGGGTACTCCTTCTTGCTTAGTTTCTTTAGGTGTACAGATTTTTAGTATGATTATTAAATTGAAAATCTTCTGTAAAGCAAAGGACACTGTCATCAGAACAAAACATCAGCCTACAGACTGGGGAAGGATGTCCACCAACCCTATATCCGACATAAGTCTAATATCCAGAATATATAAAGAACTCAAAAAGTTAAACAGCAACAAATCAAGTAATCCAATTTAAAAAAATGTGGTACAGAGCTAAACAGAATTCTCAATACAGGAGTATCAAATAACAGAGAAACACTCAACCTCCTTAGTCTTCAGGAAGATGCAAATCAAAATGACCCTGAGATTTCAACTCACACCCATCAGAATGGCTAAGATCAAAAACTCAAGTGACAACACATGTTGGAGAGGATGTGGAGAAAGGGGAACCCTCCTCCTTGGCTGGTGGGAATGTAAAGTTGTACATCCACTCTGGAAATCAATCTAGCACTTTCTCAGACAATTAGGAATAGTACTACCTCAAGATCCAGCTGTACCACTCCTAGGCATATATCCAAAACATGTTCAAGTATACAAAGACATTTGCTCAATCATATTCATAGCAGCTTTATTTGTAATAGCCAGAACCTGGAAACAACCTAGATGTCCCTCATTTGAGGAATGGATACAGAAAGTGTGGTACATTTCCAGAATGAAATACTACTCTGCAATTAAAAATAAGGAAATCATGAAATTTGCAGGCAAATGGTAGAAACTAGAAAAGATCATCCTGAGTGAGGTATTCCAAAAGCAGAAAGACACATATGGTATATAAGTAGATATTAGACATATAATATAGAGCAGTAGTGTCTTTATTGATACCCTTAGTCCCCAGAGCCACCCTGAAACATAAAGGCTTTCTCGGGAAAGTATATTTATTCTCTAACTTCAGCTTGTAAAAATGTCTCCTGATCTCACTTTCCAGACTGATGCCCTCAATAAAATTTTATGTGAACTGAAAATAATGGATCTCGAGGAACCATCTCATGCATAGCCATTAAAGATATGAATCAGTGATGGGAAGTAACTAGGTTTTCATTTTAATATCATATTATCTTCTCTGTATAAGACATATTAGAGAGGGTTTCCTATCCAGGTGGCCATAGAGCGAGCCACAGATGATAGTGGTGTAGATCAGCTGGTCTACACCTATTAACGTTGACTTACACCTAGTGACACCAACTGGTGATAAAGACTGGTCTATACTTCTGGGGAGAAGCAGGTGATGAAGAATATTCAAAAGGTTAAATAATAATTGATAGGGTATTTAAAGTGGAGGGTATAGATAATTTGTAATATATTTCCTGAAGATCCTACAAAATAGATTGATTTTGCGAAATTACTATTGTATATTCACATTAAATTCACTAGATGAAGACTTTTTGAGTATGCAAATTAGCTAAGGCATGGTTATTTCAACCCACTGTTGGAGAACTTAAAAGTACTAGCCAATGAACCATTGTGAGTTCAACACCAGAACTATGGGTCCATAGGAAATAACACTGAGGAGTCCCTAACTTGGGGCTGCAGGGAGAAGGAAGCATGAAAGTATGTTCTGTCTACTTTAAAAATTTTGTTGGGGATTAAAACAGGAAGCAGGAGATGAATGACATGCCCCAGACAGCTCATGCTAAAAATAAAATATGTCTCCCTAAAATAAAATTTTTAAAAAGGTCAGGAATTTAAACTTTGGTCTCATTAATATTCAGATTTCACCAAAAGCAGTTAGTCATACCGAGGACTGACGACTAACTGACTACATTTGGGGACCATTTCAACTCCAAATGAGCAAGAGTGCCAAACTAATAAAGATGGAACTATTAAAATACATGTCTCTAATATCTGACTATGAAATGGAAATTTTAATTTCCAAATGTAAACTAATAATGATAGCTTGGTCCTGTGGGCAGTTCCTATATGAGGATTGGGTAACCTGTTGCTTCCAAGTTGATTCCAGGTGTCTGATTGGTATCTTTAAGGGAAAGAGTTCAGACTGGAGACTTGAAAGCAATATTAGGGAAATCAATGGCAAATGGCAACCTATTTAATCCCTGTGTTGCCTTCTTGTTCTGTTTATGTGCTGATGTGCCAGCACAAGGCTGGCTAACAGCAGAGGCTGGAGGGCACAATAATCGTCTTCTTGGTTGTTTGGTGCCCCTTTCCACACCAGATGTTCATATGTGAGGAAAAGAATAGTCATCACATTTTATATCCAGTCCTTTAGGATATGGCCCATAATGCTTTGACTTTAATTCCTATTCTTTATTTTCAGATATTTCTTTTTCTGGGCCCGTAATAAACAGTTAAGAAAATAATTTACTTGTAAATCTATATATTCTAAGTTTATAATTGAGTATATACCATGTGTGTCTTTCTGTCATGGGTTACCTCGCTCAGGATGATCTCTTCAAGATTCATCCATTTGCCTACAAACTTCATGATTTCCTTGTGCTTAACTAAGTTTGTAGCAGCTTTATTTGTAATCTGGAAACAATCTAGATGTTCTTCAACCGAAGAATGGATACAGAAATTGTGGTACATTTATATAATGGAATACTACACAGCAATTAAAAACAAGGAAATCATGAAGTTTGGTTAGGTTTGTTTGTTTTTTGAAAATTCCTTAGTATTTTCTATGTAGGTAGGTTATTATGTTATTTGGATTTTCTCCTTGCTACCAGATATTTGCTTTTATTCTCTTATTGTATCTGTGAACACAATATGATGCACAGTAAGTAGTATCGGAACATATTCTTGCCTTGTGCCTAAACTTAGAGGGAAAATGTCCTACTTTAAATATTTTTTTTGGTATTTTAGTACATAGTTACTTCAGTAAATAAGCTTTTGAGTTGAGAAATTTTTCTATTTCTTGTAGCTTAATACAAATTTTATAAAATATATGCATTTCGCTTATCTATTGAGATTATATACTTTTGGTTTTTTAATATTAATGTGATGATTTATTTGTTTTAATGGGAATAACACTTTGCATTCCCAGGATGAACTCCACTTAATCACGTTGTCAAATCCTTTGAAGTATTGCTCATTTTTATCTGCAAAGAATCATCATAGATAATGAATTGGGGTGTATTTCTTCTCTTCTATTTTCTATAAGAAGCTATGTACAATTAGTATTATATCTTTCTTAACAATTTAGTAGAATCACTTTTTAATTCCACACAATCATGTTGGAAGTAGTAAGACTGAATTTCTTCAGTGCTCCTGGGAGTGCCCCTAGGGGTTTTAGGATTCAGACTTGTCTGCATCACCGAGCAATGCAATGCAATGCACAGATTGGTTTAGCTTTTCCTACCAGGTATGGGTTCCACAGAAGCTTCTGCATTGTTACTCTCCTTAGTCATCTGACTTTCTAGCTTTGAGAGCAGCCACATCACTATGACATCACTTCTCTGGCAAATCTAAAGACACTTTGGATTACAGTTTCTTTAGCCTTTCATTTATTGTTAGGATGGGATGTTGATTCCAAATGCCTCACATACTAGGCCAGAACCTAAACTCCATCATTTAGTATGATTATTATAATTTACCTTACCAAATCTGTCCTGTTAGAACTATTGCTAGTAAACTATTGTAAACTGTAGCAAAAGCCAGAGTTCTGGCCAATGAATCAGGATGCTTTGTGGGAAGGAACAGAGACCAGAATTAGAAGAACAAACCCTGGATTGGAGCATTATTTGTCATGGTTAATAGTGTCTGTTCTTTCGATTAAGCCCACTTTAACTAGATATTTCTAATTAATCCATATTGTCTGCATACTAAGTGAGCTTAACCTTTGAAATGATTCATAATAGAAACACCAGGGATGAAGACAAATATAAATGAAAGCCTACTTCAAATACTTGCAAACCGATGTCTTACATCTGTCCATACTTTCTCATTAAACAGCAACAAGTCGATCCCAGAACTGCAGAGATGCTGCAGCAGTCAATACAGCACATTGTTCTTGCAGAAGACCCAAGTTCAGTTTGCAACCCCCATATTGGTCCACTCAAAGTGCCCACAACTACCCTGGCCTTCAGGGACCTCTGTATGCAAGTACACACACTCACACCCATACACAGAAACACACACACAATTAAAAATAAAGATAAAAATATATCAATTCTTTTGTAGTTCATAAGCAGGATGACTGGTTTGTCACATGGGTGTGTGAAGTGTACCCCTCTCAAACCTTGCCACAGTGCTGGCACAATATCCAGCTGGTATGAACTAAGGGGGGGGGGACGGTAATGTCAATACTCTGCCAAAAATTTCCTTTGATCCCCTTGGCTTAAAAGATAAATGGCAAGTGGCTCCAGCCAATCCTTCCAATGTAACTGTTTCCTTCCACATACCTTAAACTGAGCCCCATTGGACTTTTTGTGTTTCTGAAACAGGCACTAAACGTATATCATCAGTGTTGAAACAGTCACTTAACTGGAGCCATATAATACAGCCAAACATTTTCTAACAATTACACATGAAGAGTAATTACATCATACTAAAAAAAAAGTATCATATAGTTTCTTGAGGAAATGTTACAGTCCATTGCAATGAATTAATGTGTGTATTATATGAACTAGTGATTAATTTCTAGTCACCATTAATCCATTGTTGTCACATTAATGGAAGAAATAAAAACACTTTGCCTTGGAGTTATTTGAGCAATAATTGGATCAAATCCAGATTTGAATTTTCTACTTCATAGTCCCCATGTCTCTGTATGCATCTGAATCTGTGCGGGGCCTGTAGGCTGTCCTGTAAATCTGTCCCTGTGTGTCTCTCTCTGTGTTTTTGTCTCTCTCTCTATTGTATGAGCTCTGTGTGTCTGTCCTGAACATTGGGCTTCACTCTGTATCTATTCCATAGCCGAGAAGGAATATGGGGAAGGAATGGGATACGTAACAGAAAACTGTAACAAAGTTTTATACAAGAGATTAAGTCAATGACTCTAAGTTGTTCAGATAAGAAACACCATTGTTTATCAACCAATATCCATAACTGGTTGCTTTCTAATGAGAGAAAGAAAGGAGGTGAATCTGGATAGGAAGGGAGGAGGGGAGGTCACTGAGGAGATGATATTTCTCCAGAAAACTTTGTTGATGTCTTACCTTATGTCCTGGGCAAAAATCAGACATATCTCTCTCCTGAAGAGCGTACATACAGCAGCCATTATTGTGTTTGGCACTTCAGTAGCTATATGGAACCACATAGACCGCTCTCTCAGTAGATGAGGGTTTGGATGCTGGACTGCTGTTCTTCCAAAGACATAAGCATACTGATTCGCCTTGCAAACTCACTGTTTCTCATCTGAATATCACTCAGTCTTTTCATCTCTGCTTTCATTTATTCAAAGGAGATAAATTCTGCACTTCGTTCCCCTAATTGTTGTAATAAACCAATGAAAGGACATTAAAAAAAACTTTCCTCTGTCTAACTGCCTGGTCTTTTAAGTGGTACATTAGCCAGCAGCATTAATAGCTCTGTACACTTGTAGTCAGCATTAGCTTTCATCTTAAAACTAATTACTGCATTACAAAGGAATAGATGAATATAAGAACAAAGAGAACAGACATACGGAGCACCATCTCACCACGCACAGGAATCAAGTACAAAAAGATGAGCAGAGAGAGTTGCTAAAGAAAAAGCCTTTAATTTAACACTGAGGTGTGGAAAGGGTTTTTTTTTATCATGTTCAATACTATAAAAGATGCAACACTAAGTTGTTATGATCTCTCATTAGAAATATGGTTTGTTGTCACCCATGTTATGTATTTGGTAAGAAGATGCTAACAATTAAATTAGCCAAGTAAAAAAATGTATAATAATTGGCACTGGTGTAACAAGGCACAGCTCATTTCCTTAGGGTTTTAAGATGTCCTGTTTGCTTGTTTGTACGTTTGTTTGGTTAACTATTAAAAAATGTATATTCCTCCAGGCTTTTCTAAGACTGACGGCCAAAAGCTATAGAATTAGGCTTCAGACTACTTGGGAGAGTTTTTACAGTGTAGCCCCGACACCATGCGTATTAGGCTAGTCTTTGCCAGCAGTTCAAGTGGTTATATATGTTATGTATTGGCAGCTCTCCTCGAGATCCTATTACAGACCTCCATATTGATTTAGGATTTTACATAGTCTCTCTGTCTCTCTGTCTCTCTGTCTCTCTGTCTCTCTGTCTCTCTCTCTCTCTCTCTCTCTCTCTCTCTCTCTGTGTGTGTGTGTGTGTGTGTGTGTGTGTGAGTGTGTTTGCGAGTTGGTCAGAAGACAACCTCAGGGATCATTTCTCAGATATTTACCCATGTTTTATTCTTTGAGATGAGGTCTCTCACTGGTTTGGAACTTGACAAGCTGCTGAGATCTGCCTGTCTCTACTTTTCAAAGGCTGGGATTAGAAGCCTTGTCTACTACATCAAACTGGTTTTCTCTTAAATGTGGGTCCTGGGGGATTAAGTTTATGTCTTGGTACTTATAAACCATGGAGTCATCCCCAGAGCCCTAATACAGTTAGTTATGTGATGGCTTCTCTGATTAGGCCCCAAACATAGGCCTTTAAGGAACATAGTAAACACTAAGCACAGTGCCAGTTATTTTCAAAATAGCCTGAAGATAAAGTACTTACTCTGGTCTACCTTGTAAATATGATTTTATCGAAGTGTATAATACAGAGAGGATATGAGAAACTCTGTGTATTGTCAGATAAACAATATTTAATTCGTTTAAAGCCTTGCTTAAAAATGAACTGGGTTTTATAGGTAGATGTAAGGTAACCTAAACTAGGTGGTATTACAACACCTCTGTTGGCTTTCTTAAAACAGTACCCCACCTCCATCTTCCCTGATTTGATCCAACGCTGCAATAAATTCTTGTCATATTTTCCTATCATTTTTTTCGTGACATATATTGCCATTTGCATTTTAAAAGTCCTCAATTTTTATTCATTGTTCAGAATCTGTTTTCTTTACATTCTTTTTTCCTGATAGCCTTTCATCTTCTTTCCTTCTTAATTTATGTCAAATGACATTGTGGAGGTCTTCTTTAATACAGATTTTTGCCTTAAAAGTAACCTAGGAGTTAAAGTATCTATCTTATGTATTTGACATCTCTTTAATATGATTAATGGGAAAGTTTTGTTTGTTTGATATTTGAAGAGCAAAATGTAGAAATAAATGTTTAGCGACTTGCTTCGATGAAAAATAAGAAACGGAAACTAGAAATAAGCCATTATTTTTCAGAGAAGCAGTCATCAAATTCAGCAGTACTCTTATGAGCCGTGACAGGTCACTGATGACAGGTACAACTGAAGCATCTCCATCATAATAAGAAATAAAAACATTAGACTTGATTTGATTTTTAAATTCTGTTTTGCAGCTCATTAGTTGTGTGATGTTGGAAAACACTTAACCTTTCTGTGTATAATTGCGTGTGGCATGCATTTCCTCACCTCTTTTTTTTCACTCTTTATTGATTCTTTATGAGTTTCACATCACGTATCCCAGTCCCACTCATCTCCCTATCTTCTTGTATCTACCCTTTGCCCTTGCAACTTCCCCCCTCAAAAAAACCCACAAACAAACCAATAAACAAAACCCCAAATAAAAATATAGAAAGCATCTTGTCGTGGAAGCTTAGGTGTCACAGTGTGTCCCACAGCATACCCCTCCGTCCACACTTCTTTACTTGCAAACATTCATTTCAATGAGCTAATGGTCTGGTTCACTCCTGCTTTTCTCTGACCCAAAAGGATCCAAGGAAACAAGTCTAGGTGACTCAGAGGTGAATAACTTCAAGTTGTCCTCTCTCTTCTGATAACCAAGGCTTTGGTATCTGGACGTGTGATGTCTGACTCTTTGCTAGGAGGACCTTTTCAGTACCTTAATGGAAACACACGTGCCCAGCTCTGTTCAGCACTCCCAAACTGCATGGGTGGGTTCTCTTAGTCCCACGCTGAGCTGTCCACTCATGCATGTATGTGAAGCCAGGTGGACTGCTTCCATGCATAAGTCCCACACATGTTGTCATCGTCTTTATTATTGAAAGTTGTCACCAGCAACTTATATGGTAGATTCCTCTGATTTAAATTTTCCTTTCTTCTATGTGTGGTGGTACAAACCTTCAATCCCAGGAGTTGGGAGGCAGGAGCAGGTGGATCTCTCTGAGTTCCAGTCCAGCTTGGTCTATTTAGCAAAGTGCCAGGCCAGCTGGGGGAACATTGCAAGACCTTGTCTCAAAAATAATTAATGTGATTTAATTTAATAAACAATCCTTTCTGTCTTTGTGCCTATTCAGTATAGAATGCTTTTGAATCATTACAGTCAGATAGTTTGACTGACTTTGGTTTTGCATGATGTCATGCAGCAACACGTCCCGGACACTGAGGTGGATTTACTTTTATATCTCATAGGAATAAAGCCAGACAAATGGACTCAGAATGCCTCATGTCTAGTCCAATTCACCCACTATTGTTTTAAGATTGGTTTTAAACCACATTGTTGGTGAATTTTCTTCTGGTTTTCATCAAATATAACTCTTTAAACTTGGCGAATTTGATAAACCATGGTGATTTCCCAAGGAAATCAAGAGTGTTTGATGCTACAGGAACTTTTTAAGGGTTTTGACCTTTCTTTAAAGCATTCTTCAAGCAGAGCATGTGTGCCAGACTCTCACTTAGCTGATATTGCCATTGACATGAATTGTCTCATTTCCTTCAGAAAATACTAATGGGAATTTTCTGCTGCTTTTAATGGACAAAATCTAACAAAAACAGGCTCTGGTATAATAAGCCTTTGGGTGTGACTTTTTCCTGTGTTACTATAAACAATCCCATTTATAAACATATTAAATCATGCTATTAATACCAACAATAATTTAAATTTTTTTCTAAGTTTGTTTACCAATTACAGACTTTATTGAAAATGAAACTCTAAATAATAAAATAGTTGGACTGAAAGAAAGTTTATTTGACCAGACTACCTTTTCTTGTTTTTTTTTTTTTTCTTTTTAGTAGTGCTGGTTCTGGGCTTTGCCTATTCTAGGCAAGTGATCTACCACTGATATATTTCCAGCCCTAACCAATCCATTTTAGCATACATAGTAACATGCTAGCCAGTGATACTGCATCATTTATCCAAAAACATTGTTTTAGTCCATTTGGAATGCAGCAATAAAATACCATAGATTAGTGAGCTCAGGCCTGAAACAGTTCTTTCTGAGAGTTCTGGAATTTAGGGAGTTCAGTATCAGCTGAGGTTATATGTAACCAGGGCTTGCTTTGTGTTTCACAGACCAGTCTTCTTAATGTGTTCTCAAATGGAAAAAGCAACAAGAGAGCCCCTTCCATTGGGCCTCTAATTCAATTCATGAAGGCTCTACCCTCATGGTCCAATCATTTCCCAAAGGTCGTTCTTCCCAATACCATCACTTTTGAGTTCGATACCTCAACATATGAATCTTGGGCAGAGAGAACAAATATTTCATTTCTATAAAGCATGAAGTTGGTTAGTGAAAGACCCAATTCATGGTGGTTTCCACCTATTATATGAAAATGGCTCTTTGCTGACAGATGCACCAACCAAGGACAATGCATAAAGAGGACTTAGATGTCCTGATCAGATGTAGCCAATAGGCAGCTCAATATCCATGTGGGTTCCCTAGTAAGGGGAACAGGGTCTGTCTCTGACATGGACTCTGTTGCATGCTCTTTGATCACTCCCACCTGGTGGGGGCCATTGCCAGGCCACAGAGGAAGAGGATGCAGGCAGTCTTAATGAGACTTGATGGGCTGGGGTCAGACTATAGTGGAGGAGGGTGCCCCCTTTTAGAGAAATGGGGGAAGGAAATAGGGGGGAAGAGAGAGAATGGGTGAGATGGAGAGGAGACAACGGAGGGGGTTACAATTGGGATCTAAAGTAAATAAATTATAAAAATAAATTTAAATTAAAAAGGAATGGCTTTCAATGCATTCAAATTGTGTTAAACATATTTATACTTAGAATGCCAGCAAGAATTATACTAAACATTGCTCACATACCATGAATATGTACTAAGGCTCATTTCACTTTGTCACCATTCTGAAATAGCTGTGTACATCTTCGGGTGCTAAAGATATGTTATGAAAGAAAAAGAGAGGAGTGTTTCAAGTGTTTCAAAGTAAAGTGCTAAAACCTGAATTTACAAGAAAAGTAAAGTTAATCTGTTTACCTCATCGTCCCCTCAAAAGACATTGTACTTTTAGAGACTCCCAATGTCCCCACTGTTGATTTTATGGCCCTGATGTTTCACACTGTAGCAGTAAGAACACGTAAACTGTAACTTTATCTCTTGATGTATTGTACTTTCCAAAGCAACAAAAGCATCAGTCTGTAGTCCGAACATACATTTGCATCTGAAACCTGCAACCATCAGAGCTATGTCAAGTGCGGGGCTTCACTGCTGTAAAGGACGGGCTGCACTTGTGTACTGGCATATATTTAGAGGCACAGTTTTTCAGGATGATCCACAAATTTTCCTTTGTTACCCCTACTTCAGTAGAGATATAGTCCCAGCCCTATCCAATCCATTTTAGCATACACACTAACATGCTGGCCAGAGATACTGCGTCATTTACCCAAAGACATTGTTTTAGTCCCTTTGAAATGCAGTAATACATTTCCTTTATTTATATCACATGTCTATTGGGCACCTCTTCAAAGGTTTTTTAACCTATTAATCCAGCTACTGCGGTAACCATGTAACCCTTGCTTTAGCCATTTCTACTGGACTAACAGTTCCTCTCTGTGTGCCTCTGAGTTTCTCCTTTGCCAAGAATTTCTCTGATATCTGCAGGTACAGGACATCCATGGAAACATGCTATATCTATATCTATATCTGTCTAGGTTCAATAAGAGCAGCAGGGCCATTCTTACAGTGGTCATATCTGATGTCAAGTTCTGGCCTTATAAAACCAAGGCAGATTAGATTGCCAGTGTGTAGCTATTATTTGTTTTACTAGTTTTTTAATCTCTGTTAGGCTAAAATCTCATTAAAGGTAAGACCTTGGTTAGGTGTTGGGTGTACTTATTAATATATTTATGCATACAAAAACATACTTGTTAGCTAAATGCATTAAAATGTTTGAGTGGATAAGCTCACCCAAAGGCCATGATTAAGACTCAAATATGTATGAATTTAAAGGTTTACTGACAATATTTTCTTTAAGGGTAAAAGCTAGAACCACTCTTGTTGGATGTGAAAGAGTCCAGGAAATCCACAGCTCTGAAGCCTGGGAAGCACACAGCTTTGAGGTGGGGCAGTGGCCCAAGGGAAGTGTATCTTCAGATATGGGAGCCAGGAACCACATAACTCTGAGAGGAGACCTCCTCAGCAGGAACATTGGAGCTCCCAAGGGAGGGTTTCCCCAACTCCATCTGAAGTGAGGCTCTCAGGAGCCTAAGCCCTGTTCCTTCTTCACTTCTTCTCTTCTGGGCTTCTTGACTTCTTCTGATGAGAGAGTCACACCAGGCAGCAAATCTCATCAAGGAGATTTATTAGAGGGATGAATCCTGGAGAAGAGGAATGAACCCAGGAGTGGCTGCCTCTGATCACAGAAGACAGCAGAGAACTGAGCAAACTGAGCAAACACAGCCTTTATATAGTTGTTGGGGTTAAACCTATCCTTGTTGGGTAAACCTGCCTAAGTCTTTATATCTGATTGGTTGATTAAACAGCTTATTAAAAAGGGCAGAATGGGATAGGCATGGCTCAGTTTCCCAGGCTTCAGATGGGATAATCACTGGAGACAGACAGATGGGAAGAGAGGGGAAAGGAGAACACCATGACGGGTTAGAGTGGAGATGAAACCTCATGGCCGAGGAGAAAGGACTCCAATAATGATGTGGAAAGGCCCAGATGAAGAATACAAATGAGTACCCTGGGATTATGGATGGAAGATAGTTCAGATGAAGATAATTAAGGTGGATGGCATTGGATGGGGGCTGGAAGGTGGATAGTGAGGTTATTGAGACAGTGTAGGGGAAATATCTGCCTAGCCCAAGGAAAATAAGGCAATTATAAAATCTAACAGGTGTCTGTCTTATTATTTATGATAGCGGGTTAGATAATACTGGCATGATAATCTTAGGGCTAATAATAAACATTATATAGCCCAACACATAATTTCTATTTACTACAACCTATAGTACTTTTTAGGGGGCAGACTTTCTAAGGCAGAGATTTCCAGAGTGAGTATTGGTGGGATTTCAAGTCCTGAGCTTGGAGGGAGCTAAGGGATTGGTGGCCTTCTGTTCAGACTTTACACCTAAAATTAGTATAATATGGGAGGGGTCCCATGAGGAACTGGAGATGACCTTAGAGAGTTAGAAAGGTGTGGGGGAGGGGCACATTAACTCATGCCTCAAGGGGTTTACACAGACTTGAACTCTAAGCTAAACAAAACAACGTTCCTTAACTATGAACTTATGCTAAGGGTCAGAGTCCTAGTCCTGGTCCGGGGCTGACAATGCCAAACCATGTAAAGCCCGGTGCTTAGGAGGAACCGCTAGTTTATACAGAGATGGCGACAGAGCTCACACACTAATTCCAGTTGGACACTCCTCCTTCTCCCAAGTGCCCTGTCAGCAGTAGCCATTATTGAAGCCTCAGCTGCTGCTGCTTTCTGTGAGACTTCAGCTTCTCAGTTTCTCCAGGCATCTGATCTCAGGTCTCCTGGCTGTGGATATGTGGCCTTAGCCACTCCGGAATCCTGAGGTGTTGCTGTCTGGAGGTGTAGAGAGGCCAGCAGCACAGCCTGAAGATCCCAGCACCCCTTTCAGGGACCCAGGGGAGCTGAAGAGCTGAAGAGGGGCCACCTGGGGAAAGATGGAGGGGGACCCCAGGCACAAAACTTGAAGCAGCATAGCCTGGCTGCTGAAGCTCCTCAGGCACGAACTTTAACATTCTCCTGCAAAGCATACAAAGTTTACCAAGTACACAAAGTTAGCAAAGGGAGTCTAATAGCCAACAACCTTCCCTTAGGCTTTTAAGAAATAGTCTCAAAAAATACATGTTGAAATATCCTGCATTTTTTTAAAAAGTCTCTTCTTAATAAAGGAACTAAAAATCTATATAGAATGAGATTTTTTTATTTTAAGTAATTTATTTTTATATTAATCACAGGCTATATATTTTGTATCCCAGCCGTAGCCCTCTCCCTCATTCCCTCCCACTCTCCCCATCCCTCCCTCATCTTCTCCCTGGCCCCCTCCAAGTCCACTGATAAGGGAGGACCTCACCCCCTTCCATCTGACTCTAGCTTATCCTGTCTCTTCAGGGCTGGCTGCAATGTCCTCTTCTGGGATCTAGTTAGGCTGCTCCTCCCTCGGGGCAGGGGCGGGGGGGGGCAGTTGACAAGCCAGCCACTGAGTTCAATAGCATGAGGTTTTTAAGGCTGTGTAATAAAATGAGTGTTTGTACTGATTTTCCATATGGACACACACACCTGACAGTGAGGTGGAGAAAAATCATTAAATTGTACACAAAGGCTCATTGGCCATGAAAGAGAACTGTGAACAGCCCAAAGAACACATGTTTTCACACACTTTTCTTTCAGAAAGGCACACACTCATCTTAGTTAAGAAGGAAGCTACCAAGCGGTGATGCCGTTGATGAGGTACTCGAACTGTTCTGAAGAAAAAGCTTGATCACAGAGTGACAGTGATGTGGTACGACTCTTTCCTCTCTGTGGTATTTTCAGCACAGAGCTGTGTGTGGGGAAAGGGTGAGCCCCTGGTCAAGGCCAAACCTACTCCTCCAATCTTCCCATGTCCTCGTCGATTCCTTTGATCTGGATGACCATGAATACCACCATGAATGCCACTTGATACAACTTTTTCTTGAATGAATACAGAGATTTAGGCACAAGCAGCCTGACTCTAAAGCCTTTCTCAAACATTTATTGTGTGCGATATCTGAAACTACTCCTCAAAGGCTGGTGTATTGAAGACTTGACCCCCAGTGCAGGGATTCGCAGGGATTTGAGTGATCATGAAGACATGCTTCACCTGTGGGTTCACCATTGACTGGTGACTTCAGAATCTGATGAGTTACGGGGAAGTGGTGGAGTTTGGAAAGTGAGACTTTGCTCTATTCTGCCTGCCTGTCTTCCTTCCTTGCTTGCTTGTTTAACTCATCTTTGCTCTTTTCTTTTCTTGTGCTAAAATACTCTACAGTACAATCAACACAACACAGAGAAAGAAAGGGCTAATATGGCTTATGCTTCTGGGTCAGAGGTTATCACTGAGGAGAGTCAGTGAAGGAACTGATGCAAGAAGTTGATGCGGAAGCCAAGGAGGAGTACTGCTGGCTGGCTCCTTTGTAGGCTTATGCTTAGCTAGACTTTGTGTACAGTCCAGAACTTTGTGTTCCTGCCCAGGGGATGGGGCCACTCACAGTGGGTTGGGACTTTCTAACCAATTTACAGTTAAGACACCCCGATCCCCTACACACATAGGCCAATCTGATCTGAGAAATGTTCAGTTGAGATTCCTTTCTCAGATGACTCTAGACTGTGAAAAGCTGACAGTTTGAGCTAAGATAGATCTCATTGAAAAGAATGGGTACTTGAAGACTAAATCTTGTCCCTATGTTCTTCCCAACCTGTTCTCCTTCCTGGCCTCTAGGGTGCTCTCCTTCATTGTACCCTTCTTCCATGATGTTCTGCCTTACCATAGATCACCCCAGAAACAAACCCAGGCCACCACAAGCTAAAATTTCTAACTGTGAGACAACATAAATTTTCCTTTCTTTACATTGTTCTTCTCGGGCATTTTGTCATAGTGATGTAAAATTCGCACAGTGTTATTGATTCTTAGTATTCAAATCTTATCACACAAACATATTTTGTCATAGAATACCTGTATGATTATCAACCAGAACAACTAGGCTTTAGCTTATCATATTAGGAAAATTTTAGACCTTTATTTCCTCAAAATTGTTTTGTGCCTCTTGATCTCTCCGTTTTCCCTTTCTGAGAATTCAATTGTTTATAATGTTTTATTATCTTATTCACTTATTTATGCTTAATTATACTTATTTAATATATATTATCCTATATTATACTTAATATTATTCTATAGTTTCTCACGCTTTATTTTTTAATGTTTTCATATCTTGATTTAAATGTTTTAATTGTATTTATTTATTTGAAAGGGCCACACACACGGCATTGTGTGCCAGTGAAGGTCAGAGGACAACCTGGGGAAGTCACCCCTCTCCTTCCACAATCGGAGACCCAGGAATGAAACTCAGGCTTGGTAGCAAGTGCCCTGATTTACTGAGCCGTCTCAGGGACCTATTTTGGTTTTAGCCCAGGCAGTTTTTGAATTGTTCTTAAGTTCGCCAATCCATTCTTCTACTCTTAAACATGCCGTGTGTGATTTTTTTTACTTCAAATATTAAACTTCTCCGTTTCAGAACATTGAAGGGTTTGTTTGCCTTTGATTAGTCCAATGTTCTCTTACATTTTTCTTAATCAGATCAAGTTAACCTGGGGCTCAATGGTGTTTCCTTTTAAGATATTTTTAATTCGCGTTTTATGATGAATAAGTTAGGACTTAGAATCTAATTTCCACAAGAATGCAAAAGACCACATCCCCACCCCACCCTCATCCTTTTTGCCTTCTGAGAAAATGTTGCTGTGTAGTTAGACATTTTCCTCTAAATTTTATTTAGTTTTCAGGGCTTTTCTAAATATTACTCTGTTTTTGTTAAAGACAGTTATTATCTAGCACGGTCTTAGTTGAGTCTCTGCAATGAGAGACTAGTTCTTCCATCAATTTATTCAAGTGCAAGGGGTGTCTGTCCCACTATCCTGGGAGAAAAGCAGCCTGGGCTCTTGGATGGAATATCAAAAGCTCACTTCCTTGCACACTTTAGTTCCAAAGAGCTTCTCTGTGTAGCCCCGTCTGAATCTCAGGGAAGAAAGACTCTATAGTTCCACTTTACAGACCACCACTGGGGAGAAATCACAGTGGCCGGAACACAGGACAGCTGCATCCATCAGACCCACAGTCAAGAGAGCTCAGCATCCTCCACTTTTACAGTCCTGAATTCCTTGTCCAAGGAAGTGTGCTGACAACGGTGGACCTCAATTAGCATAAGACAATCTACCCTGTCTGCACATGCCTACAGGCCAAGCTGATCAGGACAGTTCCTCACCGAGACTCACTTCCCAGATGATTCTAGACTGTGTCAAGGTGTCAAAGAGAGCCACTATCCTACTTATTTTATTCCTCCTTGGTCCCTTTGCTTTGTCTCTTTCTAGAAACAACTGTGAACTTGAGCTTTGCATTTACCTGGAGCCTTGTACTTACATGATTTCAAAACCCATGGAATACGTTTTGATTTTGAAATTCAGAAAAGAATGGTGTCCCACAATATAAATTGCTGTCAGTATTTCTACACTTTAAGTAAAATCTCCAAATAAGGATTCTTGTCTGTTTCATTCACAATTGTATCTTCACTGGTAATTAGCATTAACCTATGGCACGCATGCAACAAAATTATTACATGAATGAATGGGAGTGAAATCTAGTTTCATCTTCTCTTCATACATGTAGAAATTTGGCTTTATTTGCCTCTCCGTACATGAAAGTCAGATGTTTTGGGGGGTGGCTTACTATTCTTTATAATGTGCCATTTCCTTGTCTTTATATAAAAACTAAGCTGTAATAAGTAAACCCATTTTAGTAATAGTTTCATATCACACATTTTCATATTCCTGCTTATCCTACTGTGTGATTATCCTGTACCTAAGCTGGAAATAACTCCTCAAAGCAATGAATTTTGCCCATCACAGTTGTACGAAGATAAGACAAAAATAGAGATTTTCTTTTGTATACTGCTGACCCTCAGCTTGCCCTAGGTACAGAATACTTGTTTAATACAACACAAGCTCAGAGATGCAGGTTTCTGACCAAACATATTACTGTCTTACAATATCTATACCATCTTATGATGTCATTATTAACATATTATAAGCATCCTTTTTTCAATCCAAATCTCTCTGTGTAGCTCAGAGGGACCTCAGATTTTCTATGTAGCCCAGACTGGACTTCAATCTAAAATCTAACTAAGCCTCCTGGCCCACCTTCCTTTCTTTTCTTTTCTTCTTCTTCTTTAAGATAGGGTTTCTTGAAGCCCAGGCTAGCCTTTGTAACTGAGGATCACCTTGAACTTCTGATCCTTCTGCCTTCACCTCCCGAGTGCTAGGATTACAGGTGTGTACCATCACCCCATTTTTATGTGGTTTTGAGGACTCAAACTCCAGGCTCCATAAATATTAAATGTACTCCCTAAATAATGCACCGTTTCTTTCAATTAAATGTTTTTCTTACATTGGGAGTTTGAGAGATTACTCTTTCAGGAAATAGGAAATGTAGATTTCCTATTTTTAACTGTTTCTTACAATGCATATTTCATAGGGATGTCATATAATTTCTGTGTTGCAGAATAAGAGCCTGAAGCCCTGTGTGAGAAAACTTCTAATATGCAGGATGAATACAACATTTGCTAATGCATTTAATCTGAGAGACACTGAATGCAATTTGAAGTTTTGTAAATAAGAAACCTGTGCAGTAGAGAAGAGACAGCCGCTTTGAGATTGCAGGAGCTCTGTGAACTGCAGAAGGGAGTCAGTCTTCTGTGCTTCTACCATGTTGCCATGGACTTCTATTCATTAGCAAGACATTCCTGTATATTCTGCTTTGCAAAACTGGAAATTCCCCGAGAACTTTCCCAGAACGCTGCATGCCATTTAGAAGGAAAGAAAATCGAAAGTCTGTATGAGCACAATATGTAGGAAATGAACCTAAGAAAATAGAAGCATGGCTTTTCCTAAGTGGTGGGATTTTTGGAAAGTATAATAATGCTCTCTCATAGACAGGGGTGTATGCATTGTCTCTGTGTTGGATTTTCCTAGTCTGTAATCAACAACAAAAAACAAGTGTCTATTGACTCAAAATACTTAACACTGTTTGAGACAGTGGGGTTTCTACAGAAGAATCTGAATGCTCTCTGCCATTCCAGAGCTTTCCACTGAAGACAAAGAATAAAATCAACATATTTAAAGCACAAGGCAAGGCAAGATGGTACTTAATTGCTCTAAGTGCTAAATTGTAATGTACAAACTATTAATACCATACAATTGATTGGAGAAGGATACACAAAGTCCAGGACTTATTCCTAGAATTCTGAAAAATCCATTTCTTATTTCTGAGGGACACATCGTGTTCCTTTTACAACCAGTGGGTAAACTGAACACATTACTTTTATACATGTGTTTATTTTACAATTCACAATAAAAATCTTAAGAGGAGATGAATAAGACCTATAACAATTTGGGAAAAAACCTGTGGAGGAAATAGAATTGTTGTAGGCATTAGAGCTGTCAAGGAGAACAGATCAGTGTAAACAGAGTGGGTGAACAGAAGGGCAGGGAGGATGGGTGCTGGCCAGAGTGGACTTGGAGTTTTGTGGGAAAGTCCAGGACCAAAAGCAAAGTTCAACAATTTAAGAGTGGAGAGGGGAATTAGGAGGTTGAATGACTTGAGATGGAGGCAAAGGAAGAAATTTGATGGATATTTAAAGATATTCACATGCTATAGGTTTTAAATTTGGATACAGCAGTGGTTCTCAATCTTCCTAACACTGCAACCCTCAGACAGTTGTGATGACTCAAAACTATTTTAAAACTATTTTAGTTGCTACTTTGTAACTGCAATTTTGTTAGTGTTATGAATTGCAATGTAAATACATGATGTGCATGATTTCTGATATGCAACCCCTGTGAAACAGTTATTCAACCCCAAAGGGATCGGGACCCACAGGTTAAGAACTACTGAGTTACAGGTTGATGTCAGTGGAGTGGATGGAAAATGGCTGTGTCTGTGGTATCCTCTTAGGGGAAAATAGGAAGCTGGAGGGATAAAGAGGAGCAGAAACTGAATCACAAAGTGATGAGGGCCTCCTCTCACTATTGCTAAAGAGGCATGGATGGGAAAAACTACAAAGAAAAAAATGCCCACAACTGGGTAGAAAGCAAGATGAAAAAACAGGAATAATGAACTCCATGCTCTATGGTGCCCCTGGAGATCACATTGCCAGTGACAGCACAGAGGTGGGGAACTAGAATGAGATAGTATAATCTGATATTCCTCATGTAGAGTGGACATGACAATGGAACAAGGAAACAGCAGCACGGTGCTTTTGCAAAGTTGCATAGAGGCATTCTGATAAACTATTTAAATGTAAAATATTCCAGTCCCCAGTGAATCCTCACAGCATATCACATGCCACATGTCATTATGTAATCAAATAAGAGAAATACCTTTTGGTATAAAGTAGAACAAGGAAATCAAGACGATTTCTCTCCCTGAAAGCTGTCAATAAACTCCGCACTGCTGTTGTCCCTTTCCATTTCAGGCTGGGTTTGCGCTCTGTATATCCACGAATTAAGAAAAACACCTGTGTATGTCACTGGGCGGTGGAAAGGGAAAAGTCTTTCTTCCTATTGGTGGCGCTGTCTAGTTGAGACAAACCACCCTAAATGATGTTTTAAATAAGTTTTGATTCAATGTGTTAAAAATGTGAACAATAGTACGATAGAAATGAAATCTATAAAAGTCCAAGGGACAGACAGAACCAAAGAGTCATATTTTAATTCAATACAAAAAGCACTTTCTAAAAATGTGAACTACCCATAAATGGAAAAAGCTAAGTGTATGCCCTCTTCTGGAAATATTGTAGCAGTAGCTCAACTCTGTAGAGATTCTAAATATAGAATTCTTACTTGGGGCTTAGGACTGAGAGACCTCCATAGCAATTTTTCTATTATCTTCCTCCCGTGTATCATGGGTAAAAAGAAAAGCATGTAAGAATACCAATCGTGTCCACGTACTCATGCAAGCAGGGGCTGGGGTTTTTTAATCAGACACTGAGGATGTAACGGTGCACAGCCTGACCCAATCTTCATGACTTTGCAGATGGTAAGAGACACAGGCAGCAGGGTGGTAAACACTGTTTCGGAAGTAAACATAGCATATAGCTCAACCTTAAGGAGATACAGAAGACTTTAGGGAATAGATGACATGCAATCCGAAACATCAGCTATTATACTGAATCTGATTGATGAGGCCATTGTAGTCCGTTTATATGTTCAATCTTTACCACCTGAACACAAGACTACTGACAGAATATGAAGCTTAGGAGCAGAGCTTTCTATGTGACAAAATAAACTACATTCTCAAAAGTGTATTTCAGGTTTTTAGAAAAATCTAGCTCCACTTGCATTCAAACATTCCTTTTTAAAATTTAAGTGCAAACAAAATCTTTTATTTATTTTTTTTTTCATTTTTATTTTATATTAATCACAGGTTATATACTTTGTATCCCAGCTGTAGCCCCCTCCCGCATTCCTTCCCTATCCCCCCTTTCCCTCCCTCATCTCCTCCCTGCACCTTTCTAAGTCCATTGTTAGGGGAAGACCTCCTCCCCTTCCGTCTAACTCTAGCTTATCAGGTCTCTTCGGGAATGGCTACAATGTCCTCTTCTGTGGCCTAGCAAGGCTGCTCCTCCCTTGGGGGACAGGGAAGTCGAAGAGCCAGCCATTGAGTCCATGTCCAAAATAGTTTCTGTTCCCCTTACTAATATACCCACTTGGGAATTGAGCTACGATTTTCTACATACAAGCAGGGATTCTAGGTTATAACCATACATGGTCCTTGGTTGGAGAGACAGTCTCATAAAAGACCCTTGTGCCTTGTTATATTTGGTCCTTGCGGAGCTCCTGACCTCTCCAGCTCATACTAACTCCCCCTTCTTTCATATGATTCCCTACACTCTGCCAAAGGATTGGTTATGTTTCTTAATATTTGATTTGATACACTGCTAGGAAGGGTGTTTTTGAGTCCCTCTGTGGTAGGCTCTTGTCCTGCTACTTGTTTACTCCTACATCCAATGTCCATCCAATTTGACTTTCTAAGTGAGGATTAATCCTCTTACCCCAGGTCCTCTTTCTTGTTTATCTTCTTTAGGTGTATAGATATCTGTATTTGTATCCTATCTTATAGGT
>CM053744.1:80095245-80148499 GCA_028658305.1 Pachyuromys duprasi | reverse complement strand
AACACCTTTTGGGTTAATGAATGATTGCTTTTGTGGTTTGACTTATTTTCTCCCCTTGGAAAAACATGGGGTATGATTGTTTTTATTAGTAGAGTCAGTTTCCCAACGCTCCAGAGGAGCTTGCTGATCCATTTCCCTTTCTGACGTAGTCTCAGCCTTTCTTTTGGGCAGGCCGCATCCCCACACCCTTGGTGGGCTCACAAAGCTGCTGATGTCACCACAACCCGCCCACACCTCCCCTGGACTTCGCTTCCTTCTCAGAGTGGCTCCACAGAGCTCACTTCGTGCCTATTTTCTGCCTCTGGGTCCTCTCCTCTCACTGAATGTCCACCCACACTGCCTTCCGTTTGCAGCACAGCTTCCGCTAAGGTCAACCACCGCCTCTGATTAACAAACCGGGGGATCCTACCACCCTGCGTACTCACCCTGCAGACATGGCAGTCTCGCCTGCTCTTTATTCTCCTACTGCTCCTCTGCTCCCTTGGACTTACCCACAGTAGTCAAGTGTCATGGGTTCCTTAATTAGTGCTCCTGGATGCTCTGCTCTTTGTTCTCTTCTTGCCCTTTTCTCTGCCTAATTAGCCTCGTCTTCTTCCAGGCTTTCACACTTACCTACCCTTCTAGCTTCTATGCTTCTACCACCCTTCCTTCTACCCAGACCTTCTAGCTGAACTCCCTCTTCATTTCCGCCCTCTAGCCGTCAATTTCGTGAATACTGTTCCCTGGCAGTTTCTAAGAATTCACCACAAATATGACCGTAATTGTAGTTTTCTGATATGTTGCGTTAGAGTCGGAAACACTTCTGTCCAAGCTTACTGAGAGTTTTTGAATAAAGTGGTGCTTTTCTCCTTAAAGTGTTGACATAATGGGCTATACTTGTTATATTTTTGCTAAATAGTTTACATATTCATATTTTAATTTTTGTTTCCTCTATATTAAAGAAGTTTTTTTTTTAATTGTTACTATTTTTTAATGTGCATTGATGTTTTCCCTGCATGTATGCCTGTGTGAGGGTGCCAGATTCCCTGGAACTGGAGTTACAGATGTTTGTGAGCTGCCGTGTGGGTGCTGGGAATTGAACTTGAGTCCTCTGGAAAAGCAGCCAGTGCTCTTAACCACTGAGCCGTCTCTCTCCAGCCCCCGCTTTATTTTCTAATTTTTTCTGCAAAGTTTTTGTAGGTATTGAAACTTATGTATAAACTGTTAAACTGATTACTTTCTTTGAGTTTTTACAATAATTTTAATTGTTCTTAAAATTAGTCTAAGTATGAACTTTTTCCTAGAAAATTTTTATTATGTATTTTTAATGAGATAAATTATTTTCTGTTTCCATTGACATTTTATCATTCTATTATATAAATTTTAAGTATCAGCTGTGTGTGTGTGTATACATGTTTATGTGCATGTGTTCATGCTTATACAGGCCAGAGGTCAATGTCAAATGTCTTCCTCAGTTGTCCTTCACATTACTCTTTGAGGCAAGGTCTCTCACTGCCTATAGAGCCCACCCGTTTGGCTAGATTGGGCACCTAGCAAGCACCAGGGATCCTCTGTTTCTACCTCTCCAGCACTAAGCTCTCTGGGGTGCCCTGCTGTACAGACCTCTTACAGGGAATCATACTCCAGTCCTCATGCTTGTGTGACAAACACTTGACTACCTGAGCCATCTCCCCAGCCCACTGCAGGCTTTTTATGTTCTAAAGGGGAGCACCATGAAAGTGAAGCATCTCTACATGTTTATCCATCTGTTTATTTGCCCAACACATAAATGCACACTTTCACTTTCACACACACACACATACACACACATACACACAAATGTTGTTCCTCTCTTATATTCTGGGAAGTAAAAACATAAAGATAATTAAGGTCTATTTCTGGCCCTCAGTGAGATCAGTCTACAGAGGCGGGCATATAGACAAGGAAAAAACATTATAAGATAATGTATTAAAAGTTACAATAAATCCATAAGCAAGTTGGCATGGAACCAGACCAGAAAAGAAAGGAATGTCATTGCACCTAAGGTCAGGAAATCCTTTGTATAGAAAAGCTGAAGACAGCTGAGCTGAATTCTGAGGATTAAGCTCTTTTAACTCCAGATGATATATTGGCCACAGTCCTGTTGGGCCTGCAGTTAAGCTCCCCTAACATAACACACAAACTCTTGGCTTTTATTTCATGAAGTAAACTGTAGCTGATACAAGTGTTTGAGGAATAAGGAGTTTATTTCATCTTGTAGCTTATTGTCCACCCCTGAGCATACCCAAGGCAAGAGCTTGAAGCAGAAACATGGAGGAAAGCTACTAACTCAAGAAAACAAACATCAACAAACCAAGTAATCCAATATAAAAATGGGGTACAAAGCTAAACAGATAATTCTCAACAGAGGACTCCTGAATGGTAGAGAAGCACTTAAAGAAATGCTCAACATCCTTAGTCATTAGGGAAATACAAGTGAAAATGACTCTGAGATTCCATCCTATACCTCTCAGAATGGCTAAGATCAAAACCTCAAGTGACAACACATTCTGGAGAGGATGTGGAGAAAGGGGAACCCTCCTCCAATGGTGGTGGGAATGTAAACTTGTACAAGCAATTTGGAAATCAATCTGGTGCTTTCTCAGGAAACTGGGACTCGCCACACCTTAAGACCCAGCTATACCATTCTTGGGCATACACTGGAAAGATGCTCCACCATACAATAAATACATTAACTCAACCATGTTCATGGCAGCTTTATTCATAATAGCTAGAAACTGGAAACAACCTAGAGGTCCCTCAATCGAAGAATTGATAAAGAAATTGGGGGTACATTTACACAATGGAATACTACCCAGCCATTAAAAACAAGGAAGCCAGGGAGGAGGGAGATGAGGGAGGGAGTGGGAGGGTGGGAGGGAATGAGGGAGGGGGCTACGCCTGGGATGCAAAGTACCTAACCTGTGATTGAGATAAAAATAAATAAATTAAAAAAAAAATAAAAAAATAAAAAAAAACAAGGAAGCCATGAAATGTGCAGGCAAATGGACAGAACTACAAAAGATCATCCTGAGTGAGGTAACACAGAAGGACACACATGGTATATACTCACTTATAAGCAGATTTTAGTCATATAGCACAAGATAGACATACTACAATGCACAGTCCCCAAGAAGATAAGGCAGATGGGCATCTTAGGCTTCATGTGGTCCCACTAGTTTGGGGAAATGGGGGATATCTCTGACACAGACTATGTTGCCTGCTTTTGATCACTTCCCCCTGAAGGGACTTCCCTACCAGGCCACAGGAGAGGAAGAAGAATTCAGTCCTAATGTGAATAGATGAGCTGGGGTGTCTAAGTAGGGGGCCTCCCCTATTCTGAGGAATAAGGCAGAGGGGATGAAAGAGGGAAGGTGGGACTGGGAAAAGAGAAGGGAAGGGCCTATGACTAAGATACAAATTGAGTTAATTAAAGATGTATTGTCATAGTAACTGAAAATACAGACTCAAATTGAGAAATCTCTTCCGTTCTACTAGAAACCAACAGTGTAGAAAGCTTGTCATTGGCTCAGGGTACACCCCCATGCCTCCCTCACCCTCTGCCATCAAATGCTAGAGAGATCTCATGTTTAACTTGATAGGCTACAGCTTGCCCACCTAAATTCCATCCATACTCTGTCACACAGCTCCCCCTTGGGTCAGAAGGCACAGCGATGTTGAAAGGATAAACCAGAGGAACCGCATGAACCATAGCAGCATGCTCATGCCGCTGGCAGGAAATCCTTGGGTCTTGATATTGGACACTAGAAAGGTGATGAGTTCTGGGTGACACTGGCCCCTAGTCATTTTAATAAAGCAGCCAAAAAAGAAATTGGAAGGTAAGATGGCACAACTAGAAATCCAGAACTGGGATTCCAAAATAATGTTTGGCCCACTCTTGGCCAATGCACTGTGCTACTTCCTTTGATAAAGTTTAATTTCTCTAACATGGCTTAGATTAATTTACTCTTTCCTCCAACTCCATCAGGCTCACCATACACGCTGTCCTTCCTGAGTGTGCATCTTCTCTTCTCTCTCACAACAGCCTTCTTTGTTGAACTTTTTGCTCTGGCCCCTTGACAGACTCTCTGATGGTTCACAATCTGCCTCCACTTCTTTTTTCAAGCTAAGTCTTCCTCAGTTAGGAAGGGACCGTTTTCTAAAACCAGGAGCTGTCTTAACCTCCATCACTAGGTAGTTTATCTAGGCTTTGTATCCCAAAGCACCAGAATGCATCATTGTTTCTTGGGGATTGGAATTACCTTTCTACATGGTAAGCAAGTTGAGGACAAGGCTCCCGTTTTGATCAGAGTGCCTGGCTGAAAATTCTCCCTGCATAGGGCCCTAGGGGATGTCCATATAACCACAGCTTGAATCTCAATTATCTTTTCATGGGATAAACTAATATTGGGGTCACATAGTACAGTGTTGTTATTATTTTTCTAAAATAGTTTAAGGCTCATGTAACCACATTATCTGGCTTATGCTGCCAGATTCTTTTTAAACAGGATTTTTGCTGGAAACATTCCCCATTACAGATCCACATGTCGACTTTCTGAAAGACCACAGTGATTTCCCAGTAGTGAAGTTCACGGATCTGCACAACATGAGGCAGCAATGGCTCATGGGTACTTTGGGAAAGGAGCAGGTTCATGGTGGCAGTCACAAACTGCTCGTTTCTGGTTGTTTTCCTTCTCCGGTTTAGCCAAGCCACCTACCTAACCACGTCACTAATTTTAACACAAAGACTGGCTAAAAGCACCTTGTCTTTCCTCAGATCTTGCTCTCTCAGATGCCACCAAAAGTCATGTTGGCCTGTGGCCTGTTCAGACTATAGATTTTTTTTTTCAGTCGAACAAGCTCTTTAGTTGTTTTGTTTGCCTATTCTGGCTAAACTTAGCAGTCGTTCAACTGCATATAAGCTCTCGCCTCCACAAGGAGGCCTCAGGCTTGTAGAAGTTGGGAGTTTGTAGACTCTTGAGCAGCCCTGTTCCTCCCTGAACTCTTTCATATGCAGGCCTAGGAAGGAAACCTTGTCCTGGTGACTATCACCTTTTCTCCTGCCCATCAGGTTTTAAAGTCATGCAGTAACAGCAGCAAAGGAGGGTGCAGGAGTGACCCGCCAAGCAATCCTTTCCAAACACAACCGACACCTTCCCCAGATAACACACACCAACCAGGCCATAGAAACAACAGGAGAAAGCTCCAGCTTTCAAACCTTGTGTGACAGGATGCAATGAGGACAGGAGCGAGGGTGGAATAAGCATCTCACAGTCTGCAAGACAGCTCTCCCCCAGTAAAGAATTATCCAGCCCAAAATGTCATCAGGGCCAGGAGTAAGCAATTTACCACAAAGGTTAAGAGGTCAAACCCTATCTTACAGGTCTAATATCCACTTATAAGTGAGTATATACCGTGTATGTCTTTCTGCTTCTGGGATGCCTCATTCAGGATGATCCTTTTTAGGTCCCACCATTTGCCTGCAAATTTCATGATTTCCTTGTTTTTAATTGCTGAATAGTATTCCATTGTGTAAATGTACCACAGTTTTTGTATCCATTCCTCAGTTGATGGACATCTGGGTTGTTTCCAGGTTCTGGCTATTACGAATAAAGCTGCTACAAGTGGCTTCCCTAGTAAGGGGAACAGGGACTGTCTCAGCCATGAACTCTATGGCTAGCTCTTTGACCTCCTCCCTCCATCCCCCCTGTGGGAGGAGCAGCCTAGCTAGGCCACAAAGGAGGACATTGCAGCCAGTCCTGGTGAGACCTGATAAGCTAGGGTCAGATGGAAGGGAGGAAGACCTCCCCATAAGTGGACTTAGAGAGGGGCAGGGAGGAGATTAGGGAGAGAGGGTGGGAATGGGAGGGAATGAGAGAGGGGGCTACAGCTGAGCTACAAAGTAAATAAACTGTAATTAATATAAAAAATAAAAATAGAAAATTAAAAATGAAAAAAAAGAGGTCAAACCCAAATCCAGGGTCTGTTTGTAATTATCCAAGTAACTTTGAGCAAGTTGTTTTACCTTTACAAACTGTTTTGTTGCTTGGAAGACAGAGACATCATCAGGATCAGACCTGCATGGGCCTGGTAGAGGGGGTGTGGATTAAAATGATTAGATTTATGCCAACACTTAAGCTAAGGAGCCAGCCATCAGTGTACTGAACATCCTGGTGAGCATGGGGCTCCTGACATGGGCAGTTGATGGAAGACAAAAGTGGCACGGAAATCTGGAGAATCTGGCTAGCATGGGGAGTTCATGGAACACACATTCCAGTAACTAGGGAAGCTGTCTTAGCCAGTGTCCCGCTGTTGTGGAGAGACACCATGACCACGGCAACTCTTATAAAGGAAAACATTTCATTGGGCCTGGGTTAGCACGTTCAGAGATTTAGTCCATTACATTTGAGATACTAAAAGAATGAGATACTAAAAGGCTTTACCACCTATTTTAAGTATATAATGCATTTGCTCTTGTATGTGGTGGGATTTTTATAATTGTCTAGGTACTATTATGACCTAGTTATTGCTTTCATCTGGAAAGTATTCACGACATAAGAAGATATGATTGTGTGTCTACTTGATAATGGCTATTCTCAGCAGACACCATGACTACATCTAGAACTGAACCATAAAATGGAAAATTGGTTGAAGACTGACTCACAGTAGGTCCAATGGGTCCCCAAACTCATTCTGTGGTTCTTTCCCGAGTCCCAGAATGTACAATTGGGATAGATATACTTAGAAGTTGGACTGAACACATTTTTTTGCACTGTGATGTGGCTACAAGGATAAGGAGTGGAATGTGGTAGTTTTTACGAAAATGGCCCTCATAGGCTTGTAGGGAATAGCATTATTTGAAAGCATTAGGACATGTGGCCTTATTGGAGGAAGTGTATCACTGGAGATGGGCTTTAAGGTTTCGAATGCTCAAGCTAGGCTCAGTCTCTCTCTCTCCTTGCTGCTTGCTGATCAGCTACCTCTCCATCACCATGTGTGCCTGTATGCTGCCATGCCTCCTGCAGTGACAATAATGGACTAAACCTCTGAAACTGTAGCCAACCCCAATATATTGTTTTCCTTTATGAGTTGCCGTAGTCTTTGTGTCTCTTCACAGCAATAGAACACTAAGACAAAAGCTAATGCAATCATTTTTTAAATAAAAATGATGGACACTACATTTATATACAAAAAAATGTGCACTTGTGCATTTTCCTAAAAAGAAGCTTGCTTTTTTTTTATTGTCCTCTCAGTAGAATTTACCATTTTAAAAAAGAAATGTTTGTGCAGTTGATATTGTCCCCAAATGGTTGTACCCCCCTGAATCTCATCTGCTGAAATCCTACCCCCACAAGGTGATGGTGTCAGGAGATGGAGTGTCTTGGGAGGCGATAAAATCGTGAGGGCCGACACTCACAAGTGCATCAGTGCCCACACAGCAAGAGCTCATGCAGAAAGAGCTTGCATCATTTCGGAAGCAGGAAGTAGGCCCTCAGCACACACTGATTCTGCTAGGGACTTAATCTCAGAACTCTGACTTCAGAACTGAACAAGGTAAATTTCTGTCACCTGCACACACACACACACACACACACACACACACAAGGTACGCTGCTGTAAGCCCCCGTAGACTCAGACCATCTGATCACATCTTATTAAAAAAAAAAGTGGGAACATAGTTTACAATGCCTAGTTTACCAAAGCCACACAGATGATGATGGAGTTGTCTCACAGCCTGGCAGCTCTCCTGAAATAGACTAGATTCAGAAGAGCCTTTCTTAAGTGTAATTGCTTGTCCCCGTCTTATTAATTTAGGAATCTCTGCATTTGCTGTTTCTGAATTATCCACTAATGTGGTTTTTACACGACTGTATCTGCTCCCCATGCCCTGGCTGAGACCTGCATTCCAGGTCTGTAGTAAAACAAGAAACAGACGCCTCTTCTCCACACAGCTATTCGAGAACTGCTAAAGCAAAGACGATTTCAACTGAGCTTCTTAGTTCTGAGTGTGGATTTGTACAGAAGCCAAGGCATTTCTTTTCTTTTCTACATCTTCAGCTTTTCCAGGAAAACTAACTCGAGTTCAAATTGCTTTGGTTTGGTTTTTGTCCAAAAGTGGACTTTTTTCCAGTAAAAGGTTTAATACGCCTTTTTAAAAATCTGCTTGAAATCCTGTCAGTCTGAAAGAGATAGGAGTGAGTTGGAGACGGTATTTTCAAGGAATAGGAAATGTTTCAGGCTGCTGAAGAGATCAGATTGGTTTGAAAGAGCTTGTGTGTGTGAGTGTGTGTGTGAGTGTGTGTGTGTTGTAGTATGTGTGTAATGTCTGTGTTTGTGTGTGTGGCGAGTGTGTGTGGTTTGTGTACGTTTTATGTTGTGTGTGGTATGTATGTGGTTTGTGTGTGTGTGTAATGTGCATGTTTAGTGTGTGGCGCATGTGATATATGTGTGTGATGTGGGCATGGTGTATTGTGTGGTGTGTGTATGTGGTATATATGTGTGTATCTGGTGTGTGTGTGTGTGGTACGTGTGTGTGTGGGGGGGGTGTTCTCTGCCATTTAACATTTATGGGGAAACAGCTGTCCCCAAATACATTAGCAGACTGTATCATGGAGTTCACTAGTGACAGTCATTGTCACCTTTCTACTTCTCACTAGACGTCTCAGGATGCCTCTTAAACAACACAAATTGAACCAGAGTCATCTGTGCTCACAGTCTGCTTCGTTGTAAACCCCAATTATGTCCCCTCACTTTGTCGTATCCAGCCCACACCCCTCAGTCTGTGGGAAGTCAAAGTGCTGGACGACACACAGTCACATCTCCGAGCAGACGCTGCTCTAACGATTTAGAACTTCATGGATGTGGTGTAAAATACTGTAGTCTTCTGCACCATGTCTTTATCACTTCTATGCCATGTGTGCTGTTGCCCACAGCTGTCCAGGAGCATCTGTCCTGCTATCTGCTGCATGTAGACACTTGTTTCTTCTTGTTTCTTGTTTCTCCACACACGTGTATTTTTGGGGAATTAAAAATCTCTGTTGACCTGAAAGTATTTTTCATTTGATTTCAAACATGGCCCTCTGTTCCGTGAGCCCACTTCTGGCCCCTCCAACCCCAGTACAATACTCCAGGGACAGTTCGTAGGCTCAGGACTGAGTGCTAGCCACTCTCAGCCCAATCTCTTTCCGCGTGACTGAAACCTGAGTGACAATTTCGGCCTCCGCTAGCAGCCGTGTTTCCCACTGAAGGGAATATGGAGTGTTGCCTCCAGTGTGGACCTTCTGGTTCTAGCCCTGCCTGAGGGAAAGGCAGGCACTAAACCAGTCGTTAAGCTCATTAAGGCTTTTGTTACCTAATAGCTTGAGAGGGCGAGGGAGATGAGGGCAGGAGAGGTGGCACAGAGGTTTAGAGCACGTTCTACTCCTCCAGGGGACCTGAGTTCGAGTCCCAGAACCCACATCAAGCAGCTTACAACCACCTGTAACCCCAGTTCCAGGTGCCCTCTTCTGGCCTCTTGGTGCTAGGCCTGCATGTGGCACACAGACATTCAAATGGGCAAAACGCTTATACACGTAAAATAAAATTAGAATACAAATTTTAAACGTTATCCCCAATGTAATATTTTTATTAATTATTTGGAAATTTTATACAATACGCCTATCATACTCTCTTCCCAGTTCTCCCAGGCCCACATCCTCCCGCCCTTCTGCCATTCCACCCTTCTCCCCCCCCCCAAAAAAAAATCAAGTCCATTTTGTGTTGCCCATATACTCACTGGAGCATGGTCAAACTCCCAGTGGCCAGACCTTTAGAGAAAACTGAGTCCTTGTGAAATTTAGGTGTCAGGGTGACTGTAGCTTCATAGAATGAGTTTGGTAATGTTCCTCCTGTTTCTATTTTGTGGAATAATTTGAAGAGCATTGGTGTTAGCTCTTCTTTGAAAGTCTGGTAGAATTCTGTGCTGAAACCATCTGGCCCTGGGCTTTTTTTTTTTTTTTTCTGGAAGGGAGACTTTTGGTGAGTACTTCTATTTCTTTAGGGGATATAGGACTATTTAATTTATTTACCTGGTCTTGATTCAGTTCTGGTAAGTGGAATTGATCAAGAAAATTGTTCATTTCATTTAGATTTTTAACTTCTGTGGCCTACAGGCTTTTGAAATAAGACCTAATGATTGTTTGGATTTCTTCAGTGTCTGTTGTTATGTCCCCCTTTTCATTTCTGATTTTGTTGATTTGGATAGTGTCTCTCTGCGTTTTAGTTAGTTTGGCTAAGGGTTTGTCTATCAAAGAACCAGATCTTGGTTTCAAAACAGATGCTAAGACTCAGGACCAAACTTTGGGCAGAGTGCAGGGAGGCTTATAGAGGAAGAGACAGATGGGGATAGTGGGACATGGAGGGGACAGGAGCCCCACAAGGAGACCAACAAAACTAAAAGATTTGAGCCCAGAGTGTTCAGCAGAGACTAATGCACCAACAGAGGACTGTGCATGGAGAGGACCTAGACCCCCTGCCCAGATGTGGCCAATTGGCAGCTCAGTCTCCATGTGGATCTCTGAGTGAGGGGAGCAGAGCTACCTCTGTCACGAACTCAGTCGCCTGCTCTCTGATCACTTGTCCCTGGTGATGCAGCCTTGTCAGGTCACAGAGGAAGAGGATCCAGGCAGTCCTGATGAGACTTAACAAGCTGTGGGCAGATGGCTATAGTGGAGATCTCCCCCTTTCAGTGGATTAGAGGAAGGGGATGAGGGGAAGAGGGATTGAGGGGGGAACTGGGGGAAGTTGAGGGAGAGGGCTTCAATTGGGATATATAATGAATAAATTATGAAGAAAAAATTAAAATTAAATTAAAAAAAAAAAAGAAAACTGAGTCCTTCCGTAGGCCCACATCCATCCCCACCTAGCCGCAGCCAGAAGCCATCATCAGCTGTGAAGAGCTACACTTGAGTCTCTTGGCCACAGATTTTTAAGGACTCTCTTCAACAGCTTCCTGTCTGGACCGTTTCTATGGGGGTGGAGAGCAGAGAAAGGTTGTGGCAGACGCCGTCAATGTCTCTCATTCTCAGGTATGAGTCTGCACTCGTGAACACCACTACAAAAGAAGCTTCCTTGCTCATATCAGCCGGCAACCATGGACTTGCGCATGGTTTCCTATGACAAAGCTCGGATCACAGATATCAACATGGTTGCTGGCGGCAGCACAGATCACAGACATCAATGTGCCCTGCAGCAGCAACACCGACCATGGCTGATGTCTGTTTTTAAAAGCTTTAATATGATGAGCCATTGGGATACCTATGCAGAAAAGCTACAAATGCCCACAGGCCTTGCACTCAGCCTGCTCTCATGGCGATCTACTCCAGACTGGGCTTGTGAGCTAGAGCCCTAAGCAAAACAGTCCTTGTGTAATAAACCTGCCTACGAGTGAGACATTCTGCCAGCTCTCGACTATTCTTTTCAGATGGCCAACCTGACACTGTGGACTGGGAAAGCTGTGAAGCATGGGAGTACTTTTAAAATCTAAACACTTTTTCTTTTGCTTATTTAATAACAGGTAGGTGAAATAGATGCTGCAAGCAAAATCTTCCAACTAGTTCACACACGTGCCCTTTCTCTACTTGCACTCACTAGTAAGTACTCCAAAGACAGTTCTGAACAAAGATTTGGGTAAGTTTTCCCTACATTGCTGTGGGCAGCAATGAGTGAGGTATGCCGATAGTGGGTGCTGGTTTGTTGGGGTTTTATGGACAATAGAAAGTCAGACCATTACCACATCTGATTTGTGCATATAAAATCTCAAGCTCCGATGCAGTGGTTCTCAACCTGTGGGTCGCGACTTCTTTGAGGTTTCTATGTCTCTTTCACAGGGCTTGCCTAAGACCATCTGAAAACCTGGACATTCACATTACCATTCCTAACTGTAACAAAATGTTAGAAAAACATAGTAACAGCGACTAACTTAATGGGTGGGATCACCACAAAAATGAGGAACTGTATTAAAGGGTCACTGCTCTATCACACATGGAGAACTCTAGTCAACAGAGACTGGGTCGCCTCTTCATTTCCCCCACAGAAATCTAGGACACAGGACTACAGTCAACTTCCCATGGAACTACACGTTCATTTAAATAAGCTTTAGTTCTGACAGATGTGATTGGCTATGGTACAGGAGCAATCAAATGTCTTCCCTAACAAAGGCGGACTAACAAGGCTGGGTGGGGCTTCTGCCCGAGAACTCCAGAGGTAAGCTATGCAAGACTTCCTTCTTAGCTTCACATCAGTAGCTCAGGGAACACCTCTGAAGCGGAGACAGGAAGGTTCTAAGAGACAGAACACCAGGAAGTCTGCTATGAAGGTCACTCCTAGAAATGGCTACATAAGCAAGGTGATGGCAATGGCGGGCGGACATGTTAATGTGGGAGGGGGGAATTTTTTCAAGGTCCCACCCTTAGACATAGAACGACAAACTAATGACCCCTGGGAGGAGACTTAGCCTCTCTCAGGAATGAGCTCTTTCATTGGTTGTGCAGCATGAACACACCACCAACAGAAAGAGATCAGCAGATTGTATTTATACACATACAAATATATGTACATATGTGCGTGTATATGCATACATACACATATATGTATTCAAGGAAAAATAGGCTATCAGCTTGAGGGAGGACATACCTGAAAGGGCTCCGGGGAAGGTAGCAGGGCAGGGCTGGAAGGAGGAAAGAGAGGCAGAAAGGCTGATAGAATTTCATTTTCATTAAAGTATAGAAATGAAACTCCTTGCAATGGTAAGAGTTGTTTTTCTGTGCCTGGACTATGCAACCAGTTTGGCCTATCCAAGTCCCCACTCTCCTTTTGGAGCCTAGAATCCTAGCTGCTGCCCGGCAGGACAAATGCACAACAGCCCAATGACGGACACCCTTGGCTCCCTGGTCTCTGATGGGTCTTCTAGCGAACGGCACCATTGTTAGCACTCATGGCCGGAAGTTGTGTTTTCCTCTCTACTAGGAAAAGACTCCTTGAAGACAGTATCTGAGGCCTAAGACTTCGGCCTGAAGTCTTTTCTTTTTCTCCATTTACATTGTGTTCTTTCTTGGATCTCTTGAGTCACAGAAGCTGGGAGGGGTCTTGGGGATCCCAATACACAGGACTTTCCCTGGTCTAAGGGGAAAGTTGACTTAACAGTTGACTTTTTTTTCCTTCCCTACAGACCAGGTGGGTGAACTTTTCCTCCTTTGTTTTAACCTTAAAATTAGCGATCCTAACAACCTGTCACTTAAACTGAAATCCTTAATTAAGGATAATTTTCCCAGCAGACTTGCCTGTAAAATAAATCAAGCTATCCAAAAGCCTCCATTTGTCATCTTACTTGATTTTCAAGGCTTGTGTATTCAACAGTCCCAGTTCTTGTCATGACACAACACTTCCCTTGTCTGGCCTTTGGTCCAGTATCATAGAAAGAGACTCCCTCTGCCTGCCAAGAAGAGAGGTTCTTGGTGATGCAAAGACCCCAAGGCCAATGATTTTACCACCAATGAGTCTTCTAATGAGGCATGTCTGTTTCTTCAGTGTTACTGTTTGACTCCGTCCCAGCCATGAAAGGCACAAAGTCTAAAGGTGAAGTGCACCACTAGCTAGACCAAAAGTAGCATAAAAAAATCCCAAGACCAGTTGCCCAAGACTGGTATGATGGCAGAATAGGAAAGGGAATTACACCTTTCCTCAAGTCAGGAGAAGCTAGGCTTGTCTAACTCAGCTGGCCACACAGATGTGCCACGGTACAGCTGCCTCAAAATTCAACAGACAAAATTCAACAGGATCGTGTCTTCCTAACTAAAGTTACAGTATATCTTGTGGAGTCAAAGTTAGGTGATAGACAGATAAAGAGATGGCAGATGATAATGTCATTGAAAGATAAATAGTAGATAGATAGATAGATAGATACATAGATAGATACATAGATAGATAGATTAAATTAGATAAAGTCCTTATGATATCACGGTCTCTGGTTTTGATTTTTTTCAATTTTGCATTTAATAATTATTTGTGGGATCTGGATGTTAAAATTGACAATCTAACTTGAGAAAAAAGATCTTAAAATATTAAGCATAATAAATCTCAGTAGGAGTCCTGGAGTGGACTAAAGGTGTGTTTTCAAATTATCCAGGCTAGAATGGGATGACAGATATCTTGTCATATCTCACCATTAAGTACTAGTAACAGCTGCTTCGGAATTAGTATCCAGCCCCAATTTTCTCCCCTGTAGTTCATCTGCTGTTTTCCGAAATCCCAACCCAGATCCATTTAGAGGAGTCATAATATAATGAAGATGTACTTAGTGAATGATCTCCATGTTCCCTGGTTCTGAAGTTTCAGGAGAAATGTTTAGGCTGCAGTTATTCCTGGGTTTGTAGTTATTTCTGGCTGTTTGTAGCCATTTCTACAGTTTCTAATAGGCCTCAGTCACCATCTTCCCTTGCTCAAACATGTTTTGGTCAACTTGCTTAAAACCCAAAGAGAAAAAGCAAATGGTGATGTCATTCATCTTGATATTAGCGATATGCAAATTAAAACAAGGCATGGGTGAAATTTTCCATTTAAGACCAATTGCCCCCCCCAAAAGATATATATTTCTCATTAAATGTCATCCTACTTTCTATTTACCCAAGGGAAACGTTTAAAATTCTCTAGAAAAGCTATTTTCTCCTTCTTGATCTGATTATCATAATTCAACCCATAGAGGAAGAACCAGGTGGGAATATATTAACATTTCAATTTGGTTCAAAATAACTTAATACATTATTTTCCACTTAGCTTTGTATGTCATGGTTGCCACCCATCCATATTCAATCCCTTTGTAAATAAAGTAGTTAAATCTTATGAAATTTTTCACTCTATAATTGTAATTATTATTTAATCTTCTGAGAAGACACACAGTGACAGAATTCTTGCTTTACTATGCATTGGGCAGAGGATTACAAAGCCCTTGCAGTGCCCCTAACTGCCAACTGGATGTCCGTCAAGGCATGAACCACCAGAGAGTACTGTTGGACTGAAACACCAACTGACTCAGAGATGTTTCACAGATAGCTGAACATGTGACCATAGAAAGCACACACATAAGGACAATTCTTAAAATATCATGTATCTGATGCTGCTCAGTTCATATTTCTGCTGTGTTTGAGTAACGGATGTAAAACACAAATAACCATAAGTCTTTCCAGATGTCTTTTAAGACTGATAATTTGTTTATATCTAAGGATAACAATACATATAAATGTAATGACCAGTTGGTGAAGAGTTTGTTGAGGTTGGCTAATTCCATTCATTTTAACTTCCTTTTCCACAGAAATTCAATCTGTACAAAAGATTTCTTCTGTTCTTTGAGACAGGTCCATGGATTCATTTTTAAAAATAAAAATAAGTCTTCTCTAAGAGGCCATGTCCTGATAACCTTTGACCTTAGCTGTTTTAGTTCCCTGAGTGAGAATGAGCTAACTGTAAATTTCCAACTCTAGAAATAAGCTGGGGTTGTACCACAGGGTAAAGAGTTTGCCTAGAACGAAATCTGGGATTCCAGCACTAGGAAGAGGGAGAAAAACCCCTTCCCATCCACGGGGAAATGGTTTTCCTGTGCTTTCTGGACAGGGGCATGGCAGCGTTATCCTAATAGCTCATTCAATTTAGTTCTGTAATTTTTCCTTTAGGAAAAAAAAAAAAGGTCATTCTTTGTCGAAAGGAACTGACTGACACCCAGCATGCTGTGCAAGCGTCATCAATAGCTGCAAATGACATAGCAGGAGCCATAGCTTTGGGTCTTAGTGTTATTTTATTAACAGGAAAAAAAATCAGAGAGATAAAGAGAGAGAAAGGAACCTAATATTCTCTGATGTTTGTGAAATTTGTAGTACAAACTTGCTCTGAGCATGTATGTAGCCTTGCTCTGAGAAAGGAGTAGCAAAAGGAAATCAATACAAGATGAACTGAAAATTGAGAATTCTGAGCCCAAGGAAGCCAAAGGGAGCAAACCCAGCATAGTTAAGAATAAAATTACAAAGTAACTTCAGTACACTAACAGCTCAAAATCCAAATGATGAATGTCCAGGAGTAAATTGCATAAAACTTTTATTTATTAGCAGTGTATTCTTCTACACTTCAAAATAGAACAAAATATCTTCTGGAAGATAAACTATTCATAACAAAATACATGGCAAACAATTTTTATTATAAGTGGAGAATCTCTCTGCTATATAATCTCTATAATATATACATCCCCTTCTAGGTGTGCCTTATGTATGTACATGTGTATTAATAAGCTTAAGACATACACATGTAGATACATATGACGTATATACACATGTAATCATGGAAACTTTACAGTAGTCAACTTTACAGTCACTTTAGTAGCTGCACTCATTAGTGTTCATAGAACAACTAAAAATGATAATATGGTTCTCTTCCCCACATCTCAAATGTCACCTCTATTACTCTTTAATGATAATCTGAAAGAAATATTATTCTCTCCCTATACAATGAACCAACATTTAAAATAATAACTCATAATAAAATACTTCACTTTTTCAACTTTGGAAAAGATACACAATTTAAGTCTTTATGATTTTGATTCTTACAACATATAATTCAACTTTCCATCAGGTGAGTGCAATAGTTTGGTACTGCAGCTCTGGGAAATTGTGTTAACAAACCTGAGTCAAACATTCATTCCAATGTCATTTGAAAAGTGTAAAACATGAGCAAGGTGTCTTGCTGAAGCATATATAACAGTCTGAGTATACCCCTCCTAATAAATACATTATAAATAACTCAACAGTTGAATAAAGCACTTTGTATGAATCCATTTAACCAGCCCTTGCCCATTCTCAAGCATCCTGGAAGAGAATCAGTATCTAAGAATCTCTATCTCAAACAGACAAGAAGCCAACAGGCTTTCGGGAACGTAAGTATGGAATCGTGCTGACACGGAAGGGCTGAGTGTACCCTCCAGGGTCCTTCCAGTTTCTCATTTGGTTCTAGACAGACCCATGTGCACATGCAGGGGGATGTGCTTCCATTAAAATGTCTCCGTTAGTGTACAGAGCTATCTACTAAGCAGCATTTTCTTCGGTTTATTCCTTCATTGTTTTAAAACCGACATCAGACCATGCTTGCTTACAGGGCAATGACCACCTCGTACCAAGAACAAAATGTTCTGAGTTATTAACTCTTTTGAAGTGCTTTTTGATCTTTAACAGCACTGCTGTACATTTACTGAGTGTGCTCTTTTGAACTGTAGACATGGGTCTTAAAATCTGTATCCTTCCTTTGCATATTTACAAAAAAGGTATAAGCAAAATAAAACATGTAAGGCATTTTTTAAAGCACTCATGAGAGGAGAAGAGAAATAAAAAGCATTTGGAATGTTCTGTCATTTCATAGAAAAAAAAACATGCTTTCAGAAGAAACGCCCAGTGAATTCTGATCTTAAAAAAATACTAGGGTCTTTTATTATTATTATTATTAAGCCTCCTACTTAAAAGACTCAAGAACAAAAATAAAGGGAAAAAGGTTTTCCTAAATAAAACCCTAACAAACAACCCCACTCTTGATAGAGATAAATTTTGATAGACTCTTATTCAGACCGACTTCAGCAGAGAATGCCCTGATCTATTGAATTCATAATGGAGCATCAAAATCACTTCCTAAAAATGTGCTCCCTTCACTGTCACTACATAAGGAAGAATTATTTACTCACTGTAGACAAAGCCATACTAAAGCTAAACAAATTTAAAATACAAATTTTTTGGTAGCAAACAGCAGGAAAATCTAAACCAAAATATAGTCTAGCTTTTACATAATTTTATATACTTATAAAATTATCAAAATAGTCTTTTATAAAGTTCATGATACATATATAATGTAACACTGTACATGGAAATGCAGTAACAAATGCATTACTGAAATACATTAAAAATAACCTTTTCAAATACCAAATTTAACACTAGAACTGTCTTTACAAGTATGGACATCTCCATAAACATCATTACAGTGCATTTATAGTAGTCATTAGCCAGTGCTCAAGTCTCTCAATGGTGCCACGGTAACACTTTCTCTAACTTAAGACATCCTCCGGACAGGCAGCTTCCTCCACATTGCAGACATTGTACATCCAGATGTCTATGAATGGAGCCGCCTTCACTGGAGTGGCAAGGCCTTAGTAATGGACATATTCAGACTGAAGGGACTGTGTAGGGAGAGACATAAGCCGAGATTAAATTCCATCACACGCAAAGCTGCTAAAATGTCATACAGCCTCTTCCTTCATCACACACCGGCTCAGGTCTATTATATAAAAGACACAGGAAATAAACTAAGAAAGCAAATGATAGGGGAAAGAAAGCTTCTTCTGAGAAAGCACGGCATTTGATTAGGTAAAACGATCGTTAGAAAATTTTATATTTCAAAAAATTTAATAATGTTTATGCATGATTCCAATCAAGGAATAACTGAAAGTAAAGATGTAGCGCTGATTTGATTCCTGAGCCTTACTGTTATAATTGACTATTACTCAAAACATTAAATGATAGTTATAACTAATTGAGAGCTGTTGGATTTTTTTTACTTAATACACATAAGTGACATGCTAATGCCTTCTCAGAATCAGCAGACACTTAAATACAGTCCTTCAGAATACTTGAGTTTAATCAATACCTTGTAAGTCTTTTCCACTAAGGGCGCAAAAACTACAACTAGCTGATCTGATCTAAGGACCCAAAGACATGGACAGGACGAGAATCTTCTAACAACGTAGCAGCAGGTAAGCATGAATGAGCAGCACAGATCCTTCCACATGGAGATGGACACTGTGAGACAGTAGGAGCATGAGGGGCGTACTCAGAATGTCAGGAGAGCAGACACAGCCCAGGAAAAGAGGAAACGCAGCAGGAAGTTGGCCAAAGTAACTTTTTAGTAGCACATAGTGTTTACACAGAGCGATACAGATCAATCCTAAGCATTAGAAATCCTTCCCAAAGCTCCTTTCACCAAACACCTAGATCAGCAAAGACTACTTGGTGATCTACAGGATGCTTTCTCTTCCCACTCAACCATTTTTCAGACAGATTTGCAGCATTTTGTTAACAGGATGTATTTTATTAAGAGAACTTACTAATTTCAAAACTGGTTCATTTTGGTGATGATACAGATATTAGTGATATACACACTCACTCACTTTCCAAATGTATGAAAACACAAAACTAACTGTTCACTTTCAAAGTCCCAGGAGACTGTATGACCTGTCGATACTCATTTACTAAGTATTTCTGCCCAATTTGGCAGTTCCAATATTTATTTTTCAAAGGCAAATCCCGTTGTCATAACACATGAAGTAAAGCTAGAGGTGTTTACTTAGATAGATAGCCATATCCACAGAATAAAATTAACATTGTGCGCCACCAAGAAAGGACAGGAGGGAGAGAAGGAGGACTGTCTCCAGGCTAAATGAGGTTCAGTGTCAAGAACTCTTAGAAAAGCAGAAAGGGTTTTCACAGGCTAAATCTCTTGATTCGTAATGTGGTTTAGAGCACCAGTGCCCTTGCCCCTTTTCCCCAGCTTCTCCTGAACTCTGGAAATGAAGTGTCTGTCAGCAACCTGTGCATTACAGGATGCTGTGCCTTCTGGAATGTTCGTTCATCTTGTGCTTTTGTTCCGACTAGAAAAGTTGCAAATGCTCTCACTAACAGAAATTAGAAGCCCCTTAAACAGCTTATAAATTTACAACAACAAAGATGGGACCTCTGACGAGTCCCAGGGCATCATCGCTTCCCCATCAGCGCAGCGCGAGGCAAACAGCAGTCAGCTGACTGAAACTCTCCTCAAGGGTGCTTACACAGACATCAATGTACAGTGTAAACCTGCGTGTGTGTGTGTGTGTGTGTGTGTGTGTGTGTGTGTGTGTTTACGGTTTTCATTTCCTAACTCCCTGCACTCCCTGATCCGGAAAACAGAGATAGTTTAGAATACCTTCAGGTTTCTGTTGCTCACATTTGGTCTCCTGGTCAAAGCTTTTGCTTTTGCATAGCAAAGTTCACAAACCCTGGGCTTCAGTCCAGCTTCAAATAAAGCTCACCACAAGTCCTCCTGCTTTGTGTTTTCCACACCCAGCTTGCTCTCTTGCATTGCTGAAACGGCTGTGAGGATCTTTGCAAGAAAATTTGTCCAAAGCAGGACCTTTTGTCCTGCCAATTCACAAGTATAAATTAGGCAGTGTGGGATGAAAATCTTAGAACAAATCATACCCTATGGCTTCTTTACAGGATACAAGGGAAGTTAAAAAATAAAAGATCGGTAAAAATTGGTTAGCAAATTATTGCAACTCCATTATTTTGGAAGGAATTGACTTCCTTTTATTCCCAATATAAAAATAAAACAGACTGAAGGGGAAGAGAAACACTAAAGTCTACAAGATCTGCTGACTTCAAGACATCACAACTAACACCCTCAAGGCCTTTCACTGCAGGAGGAACAGTGCAGGGTGACAGAAAGAACAGAGTCCAAAGCACTGCCTGCATGAGCTTAGGTCCAGGTGGGCCATCTGGGCTCAGCCACGGAGACCTAAAAACATCATCAATACACTGTGTGTGGACTCTCAGCAGAGGCAATGGATGTCTAAGCCTCCTTAGCCGCTAGCTTAACCGAATGCACACCAGAGCAAAGCGTGGCTTCAGGCATCTTGAACAGACACCAACAGGACTACCAACTATACAGAATGTCTTCCAACCATCTCCAAGTCACAGAAGTGCAGTCCGAACTCCAAGAGTCTTCAAAATCTACAACTTACCAGACATAAGCAAAAATTCCCACATCGCCCTCATATGACACATACAGTCAACATAAAAGCACAAAACAAACAAACAACCACAAAACTGCATAATGTTACATTCAAGCTATGCCCATAAACTGTATAGGAAACATAATTTTGTGCTATCCTGACCCCACCCCCAATAGACTTCATTTTATTTATATGTAAATAAAACTAAAAATTATTTTAGATGAGAGTTGCACAACCTGTACTAATGTTGTAGCAAAGATAGTAATGAGTTACTAAAATTTTAGTTTTTATAATAAGAATGTGCTTTGTATTTGAAAAAAAAGTATCATTATTACCATTGACTTTATTAAATCATATGAACATCAAACTATTTGGGTTCTCAAGAGATACGGCAGTTCATCTATTCGGAGATATTTACTGAGTATTTTTCTATATGCCAGGCACAGTTCAGATGTCTTTTATGTATTTACTCATTAAATCCTCATGCCTCCCATTTCACAAATGAGGAAATTATGGCACAAAGCAGGGAAGTTATTTGCCACCGATTACTCAACTAGAAAATGGTGGAGTCCGAAGCCTGAGAGGCCGGCTCCAAAGTATAAACATGGGCCGTCTGTCTAGTTCCTCAGGAGAATATCAATCATTTGTCCTGCACTCACTACATATTCCACCTAACAGGCTCCTGACAAGAACAAAGATACATGAATTACAAAACAGATACTATATGTACTATATTAAAGGAGTTAGTGCACTTTAAAATTATTTTTCATCAGAACCGAATTTAAAAACAATTCATTGTAAGAACACCTACATGGCTAGACACAGTGGTACATGCCTTTAATCTCAGCGTTAGGCAGGCAGAGGCAGAAGCATCTCTGTTATTAGAGTCAGCCTGGTCTACAGTGAATTCCAGAACAGCCAGGACTACACAGAGACCGTCCTAAAAACAACAACAAAAATCTATACTTTGAGTATTCTGGTTGAATAATGTTTTAATTCTGCTTGGACAGTAGTGGTTTTCTGGTTTTTGTTTTGATGTCGCCATGTGTTAATGCCAATGTCACTAAAATAAAGACAGAGACAATGGAGATGGTTGTGAGACTTGAGATGTAAAAATTATTTTAAGTTCACAAGTGTTTACATAACCAAGATATTTAATCTCGAGCTCATTTGGTCAGTGAATTCCACCAGGCTCTCGGACTAGATCAAGTCTATTAGAAATATATGGCATTATTATAGTATGGATACCATAAAATAATGGAGCAATATTCACCCTGGGAATCAAGGGTGAAACTGATTGCCCGACGTTTTCAGCCTCAAAATGTTTTATGTCAGAATATAAACTTTCATCAAGAAGCATCATTCCCTGAAAGCTGGGAGGTTTGATATAAAACAAAGTGTTAGGTAAGGAGATCAAGACCACTTGTTCTGTTCTGGAAACTCACTGCTAATCTGTTTTGGCAGATGTATGTCTTAGCTATAAAATTTTAGCTCTTCTGGGGGTGTTTCTTTCTTAAACAGCCCAGCTGCTTAATCGTGGTGAAAAAGTGTTTCATAATTACAGATACACATACACTTGGACAGTTAGTAATACAACCATGAGCTGCCTGTCAAAAACAACAAATAAGAAAGGGTGACAGAGACTGACATCTTGACAGCAGCTGGGTAAAGAGGCATCTTCTGTTCAAATAATTTCTATGAAGCCTCTTGGGTTAGTGCCCTGGGAAGTCAGAGCCCTTTTTGCAACTGTGCGGACTTTTGCCACACTGAATTTTTTTAGTTTATTTTTCTATTAATTACAGTTTATTCACTTTGTATCCCAGCTGCAGCCCCTTCCCTCATTCCCTCCCCTTCTTCCCTCTTCTCCTCCCATGCCCCTCCCCTAGTCCACTGATAGGGGAGGTCCTCCTCTCCTTCCATCTGCCCCTAGCCTACTAGGTCTCATCAGGACTGGTTGCATTGTCTTCCTCTGTGGCCTGGCAAGGCTGTTCCCCCTCTCCAGGGGAGGTAATCAAAGAGCTAGCCACTGAGTTCATGTCAGAGACAGCCCCTGTATTTCCTCAGAAGTGGGGATAAGGAGAGGCGTACCTGAGCTTCACAAATACACGGCTTGAGCTGGGCACAGAGCATTTCTAACTATCCTTAGGTCTAGGTCTGGAAGCTTCTAGTCTCTGTACAATCTAATCTTCCACAAGCCCAGACCTTGCAGGCTTCAGCTTCCAGCCTTCATCTGCTAAACTAGGCCAGGAATGTTTTCAGCTTCTAAGACTCACTGCTGAATAATTATAATAGAAAGCTCACCCTTTCTAGTTCTTTCTGAACTCTGGCTGTTTGGTTCAACTAAGCTGTTCTGGCTCAAAACTCCTCTCTAGGATGACAAATTCACACTGGCTTCTCTCTGCTTCTCACTGAAATGAACTGAACCAAACTATATTGTGGAACAAATTTTGCATTCATGTACTGTCTGCATGAACTTTCCTCACTGAATTTCTATTATATTTCTTTATTTCCCCAAGTCTCTCAAGAAAAAAACACATGGTCTGCTTTTATGCTCCGTGTGAATTCTAACTACGGAGGCAAAATGCATCAAAGAAAATAATAGTTTATTTTAACATGTTAGCTAATTACGAAATATATTTGATAATATAAGGCTTTACTTATACTCTTGCATCCAAAGAGAGCACATGAACACTGGGGGAAACTTAATCCACAACTCCCTTTCTGTTTCTCCGTTATATCCTTTTCATATCTCTATAACAGCTTGAGGCTTTTTTTTAAACTGCTTAAGAATTAACACACAAAATGTCCACACTGATACATATTTCCACAAATGAGGTTCCTTGACACTTTAAAGGGTTTCCTTCTAATGACATAATGCAAACTTTTCAGGGATGCTGGATGAAATCCCATTGGAGCTTGCTTTATGGTCAACACAAAAAGCCTAAAGGGCTGTGATAAAACCTGCTTTGAAAGGGGTATAGACATTTTCCTTGTGTCCTCTATATATTCCAAGGGCCCCAGGATGTAACAAGACGATTCTGGTTAATTAAAACATGATGTAAAATATTCTTTTACCTTCCTACATGGCTTTTAATAGACTCTTTTTTCTGGGGGAATTTAATATAGGCTTTTCAGCAATCACAAAGAGTTCAATTGTTAGATGACAGATTGTTGACACCCTGCTTGACTCAGTCAACCGTTACTTGGGTGTTTTCAGTTCATCTGAACACCAAAAGTATATTGATGCAAGCTTGCTTTAAACTTACTTTCTATTTCAGTAAAGCCCCATTCCTTCAAAAACTAGACAACTTCCAGATTACTGTCCACTAACATTAAAACTGAAAACTTGGTTTTCTTTTCATTAGTGCTCCACACACTATCAAGGTTAACAAGGGCATATGGGCTCCCAGGCTCATTTGCTTAACCTGAGCACAGAGATGGTATCCAACTTCCAGTTCAATACTGGTTATTAGGCACTTCTTACTCTTCGGGAAACGAAGATGCACTAAGCGGCTTAGAAGCCAGCAGATGAGAGAAAGATCTTAGATTCGTGGCTGTGTGAGGAACAGGTGTGTGAACAATTGCAAGCTGAGATGCAAAAGGCTTTTTCTACCTGGATGGGTCACAGATGTGTTACCAAGAGAACTTGTTTCAGCAGGCCAGGCCAGGCAATATAAAACCAAGCAGAGAAAGGAGAAGAACACAGAGTGAATGCCATGTGCTCAGCTTCAGGCTCAAGTGGGACATGGATACAGAATGCCAAGATGCCAACTACAGCTGCTGAAAAGGAGGCAAACGACAAGGCATAGGGATGATGGGGAAGAGCCTTGGACGGCAAGCCAAGAAATCAAGACTTGGCCCTGTAGACAGAACAGAACCCCTGAACAATGCTAAATGAATACGACTTCACCAGCTCTGTCTCAGAAACTAACACAGACAGCCAGAAATGAGAAATCAAAGGCAAGAGATGCTTGCGACAGGGAGAAACTATGGTGTGTGTGTGGGGGGGGGGATTTAATAGTTCACAAAGACCAGTCCTCATGGCAGAGGTAAGAACGGAAGGACATTCTGAAAAGTAGGCACTTTGTGGGAGGACTGATGGGACTTAGTGGCAGACTCGAAGACTTCATAAGTAATGTGCTATCTGTGCAAGGATGCACGTCTCGTGTGAACGCTTTCTGTATATGAGACGGGGCTTCCATAAACATAGCTGCTATACACAGAAAGAGAGTCAGGGACTGGGGAGTGGGAGAATTACAAAATTTTGAAAGAAATGACATCAATATTTAAAAATATGAAAATATGTAGTAATAAATAAACATATCCAAAATCATGCAACACCCAAAGGTTAGATGTCACGTTTTCTACCTGAAATGTCTGTCTTACCCCAAGTTATCAATCGGTTCTGGAGGGATCAGAGGATCCCTCACACATCCATGACAGATGTGACTATATAGGAGAAGAATGATCTAGGCCAAAAGGGCAACACAGGATGACTTCTGAAAAGGCTGTGATTGCTGTCATCAAGTGTGGCCAAGAACGGCTGCACAGAGAGCTTGACAGACAGAGGGAAGGAGGAAGGTGGAGTAGGCTGCCAATACAGCAAGTGTAAGAAATGTCGGAGGGGTGGAGCGTGAGGTGTTCAAGGACATGAGGAACTGCCTGACAGGATCAGGAAATGAATGCACACAAGCAGAGGGCAATGAACTTTCAAAGTCGGCTGGACAAATTCCAAAAGGCCCTAAGATGGGAGGCTGTACATTTAATGTCAAGATGAACCAGCAAGCTGTGCTCTACACATACCCCCTCCATAAACAAGTATTAAATATTTGTAAAGTGTAAGGAGGAAATCAAAACCACTGCAGGACTCAAAGCAAGATCAACAGCCTTGTGTCCTGGAAACAAACCAAGCCTCAGTGGTAGGCCACTGACTGCAGAGCTGGAGACAAGCAGAGGTGGCCAGCTTTTCTGTTTTTCTGATTTTAACACAGAGGTTAAAATCCCCAGGTGTAAATCCAAGGTTGCCTTGGGCTTCCTCAGCTATGAAAAGGGGCTGGAGAAACCATGGTCACGGTCCACAGGCCAGGACTTATTCGTAGCCACATCCATCCCTGAGAAGCAAGCCTGGGCCCAGCTCACCAAGACAGGAGCCTGGGTCATTCAGACCTGTTTCTAACCGAAAGATCCCACCCCACCCCCAAATCACCAGAACCCACAAGAAAGGGTGAATGAGTCAAGGCAATGGATATGCTAGTCACCCTGATTTGACCACTGCTTATCAAAACATCACACTGGATGCCATAAACAGGCATAATTCTTGTGTAAATTAAAACATGAAATGAAACTTCAAAAAGAAAAAGAAAAATGTGAAAGAGAAGCAAAGCAGATAAGCAGAAACTACCCATATGGTGCTGGGAGATGGCTCGATGAGCAGTGTGTCTGTCACGAGACATCAGGATCTAAAATCAGATCCCCCAGTACCCACGCTGGATTTGAGCACAGTGGCACATACACATAGTGCAAGCCCTAGGGAGACAGAGACAGGAAGACCCTTGGAGTTTACAGACCAGTCAGCCTTGTCAATCAGAGAGAAGTCCTGCCTCAGAAGATAAGATGGAGAATGATGAAGGGAACAAACATCAACTTCTGGTTTAAACACACAGACACACCCAGACACACACTCCTACACAGAGAGACACATGCACACACACAAAGACATATACACACATGCACACAAACACACAAACATACACATTGCATGCACACATGCACACAGACATACACATACACACACATGCACACACACTCACACACAGAGATGCACGCACACATGCACACAGACACACACACACAATATTGCATTCAGAGTGAACCAGCCACCAGCATGCTACAACATATCCTGAGAGAACAGACAAGACTGCCTCTAAGACAAAGGCTCCTAAACAGAAACGCGAAGACAGAGGCTGAGCATCTGAGACCCTCAAGAAACACATCACAGAGAAAACAAGAAACCATGCCACCCAAACCAGCAGGTCAAAGTTCAAACAGACAGATGGCTATAACAACAACAGAGTCAGAGACGCCAGGGAAGAAAAAGCGAAGGCAGAAAAGAAGTATCTAAAATATTAATAGCTGAGAATTTCCCACAGCAGAAAAAGCCATCAGAACACAAGAAGACCAAACAGCAGTGCCTGTCAAGAGTCTTTGTCTAGCTGCGTTATGGAAACTTAATAAAATCTAATGAATTTTAAGGAAAAAGAAAAAAATCTTTTTACAATACAATCATTCCTAAAAAGCCTTTGAAATAGTCTTGAACTGGAAAGTGGGCTGGGGGGGGGGGGGGCGGTTGGCAGTGGGAACACAGTGATAGAAGGACTAGGAATGAAAGCTGAAGATGAAATGAGCCAGGAGATGCCTATGTGGAAGTAGCGGTCTGGTAGAAAACTACGTGTGTCTCTGTCTCACTTTGCTTCAGGTAAGCATCACTGAGCCCTGAAGTGAGGAAATAAACATTACATACAACATTTTTAATCGGGTGAGCTTTATATACATATAAAAAGTACTTACTTTCCTAAAATGTGAAAAAAATAAATGCAACATTAAAACCATATTCACTTCTACTGACCTAACAGTATTGTTATTATTATGTGAGAAAAAAAACAGCCAAGTCTGGTGGCTCAGACCTGCAATCACAGCTATTCTAGAGAATCCCAAGTTCACGAAAGGACTGGGTGGGGTACAAGCACAGGCCAGCCCAAGTGACTTAGCGAGACCTGCTCACAAAAATATAAAGTGAAAGGGGCTGAAGACACAACTAACTCAGTGACAGAGCACTTGCCCAGTATGCGACAGGTTTTATCTAGAACAGTCCTCCATACTAGAATGGGGAGAGAGAGATGGAGAGAGAGGATGAAGAAATGACTAAGGCAATTAAGAAACCTTGGTGCCATCTTTTTTTTTCCTTTGGTATCAACTCTGGCACTTACTGAAAATTTGGTATTTGAAGGGTGCTTTCAAATGACAAGACAAAAATAGCTGGCAGGGTTTATAGAGAAAGTTAATGTAAACCATTGTTTAACATTGGAGACTGAAATCACAACTAGGTACATCTGCAAACTCTCTGTAAATAGCTGCATGCAAATCCACAGGCATCGTCTGCACCTTGCTGACTTTGAAACAAAGGGATACTCTCCCAAGAAAAACGCTCAGTTCCCTTGGGAGGGGAACAACAACAGAGCAGCAGTGTTAAGTGGATGCAGTATCTCTCCACAGGGTGAGGAAATGCAGCAAATCCAAAGCAAGGTCAAAGCAAAGAGGAAGGGTAAAAAAAAAAATTAATCACAGTAATTCAAAAGCAAGAAAAGTCCTAGAAATCTAGACATGTCTTCACTATTAAATATACCAACATACAATTAAACAACCATGATTTCAAAATCGTTAATAAATTTCACCTTTAGTTTGTCATATATTATCTTAGTAAACTCTTCACGACGATTCAGTGACTAAACATCATATTTAAAGTGAGGATGGGATCATTATTTTCGAAATAGAGAATGGGCATCAAGCTGAAATCAGGAAAACCCATTGCACACTACTGAAAGGCAGGAGTATTTTATTGGAAGCAGACAGCCACTGAATCAGCCAATAAATAGGTCATCATTGTCAGCACTAACATTGTTCCAAATGAACAATGAAAAATGCTTTAACATACTTGCCAATTACTCAGTAAAAGTTTCATCAAACTAGTTACGGACAAGGATACAATTCGATATTTTTATCTTATTCCAGGCCCTGCTTTAAGCATTGGTTCTCTCTGGAATGGACTATATTCTGTCTCCTGGTAGAGCACAGAAGAACCTAATAATGCACTGCCTACTCAGCTTGTTCATCCAGAATCTTCACAACCAAAGGGCGGCCCAATGCAGCTTAGTGTAAAAACGAGCACTAGCTGTGGGAACAGGGAGATGCATTCTAATCCAACTCAACTGTGGTATTAGAATGCCAAGAGAAGCCGGGCCTGGTGGCACATGCCTTCCATGCTACCACTTGGGGGGTAACCTGCAGTTTGAGATTATGCTGGGCTACATAGTAAGACCCTGTGTTAAGGGGGGAGGGGGACAGCAGCAGAAGAGGAGGAAGAGAGAGGAAGAGGGAAGAGAGAGAGGAAGAGGAGGACAAGGAGGAGACAGAGGAGGTGGAGGAGTCAGCAGTGGTTAAGGAAGAGTCAGACGTATATACTTTCTTTCACTCTTACTTCTAACCTTAAACCAAGCAGGATTTTCTGTCTGGGCAACACGTTAAAAACCCTGAAATTCAAGAACCTCATGAAATGTCCATATAAAGAAAGTTTAGAATTAGGATAATTTGATACACATAGACAATACGTAAGTATTAATGTTTATATATGGAATACCAACACTTCACATCAATAAGAACAAATATTAAATATTCACCATAGACAGGTGCACGAGCTAAAAAGGAAAGTACTGAGTGAGTCCAGTTTATTGAGAAAGAGCTTCAGAAAGGAGCCCAACGATCACAGACAATCTTAAAGAGGAGAAATGGGTGAAGCGAGCAGAGGGCTTCAAGAAATAACTTCCCGATGCCAAGAGTGGGCGAGAACACAATGCAGAAAGAATGAAGGAGGCCGCAGCGCCTAGGGACGACACCGGGTAAATGAAGGCACATAAACCCAACAGAAACCGACCGGCTCTTGATAGAAAACACCTGCCAACTCTAAAAACACAGATTAAAAGTAAAGGAGACTGACTTGAGATCAAAAAAGATGTCAACACAACGAAAGGCGTGAGAAAACAGCAGAGCCAAGAATACTGGGAACATTCTAGAAGCAATGACCACCCTCACTGACGGAACCCACAGCCTTCACCAGGACAGGGTTCTCCTGAGACGTGTGAATATCAAGGTTTGAGTGAACAACAGGAAGCTTAATGCAGGCATCAACTTCAGAAAAAATCACCAAAAAGATGTGAGCAGGTGACACCCACCGCGGCTTCCAGAACAGCCTACCGCAGGAAGCCTTACCAAACACACTTAGGAGCCCCACAGCTGCTGGTTCTGAAAGGCTGTTCCCACAAAGCAGGAGTACTGGGAAGCCCCAAACAGAAGAGAGCAGCTTCTTCAAATCTCCTCACTGCATGTGAACATTCTTTAAAGGTAAAAAATGCACATTGTTTTAAAACACCTAATGTTTTCTTTTTGTTGTTGTTGTTTTTGGTTTTTTTTTTTTTACAGAACTAAATATAGGAGTAGGAGAGTTGGGTGAGTAGGTGAAGTGCTTCCCATACAAGCCTGACAGCCCGCATTTGATCCCTGGAACCTACAGAAGGAAGGAGAGACCTAACTTACGGAATTGCCCTCTGACCTCCACACACACAAATGCTATGACACATGTGTGCCCACATAAGTATATCAGGCACACACAGTAACATTTTTCAATTTAAACATACGTAGCATTTTAAACTGATGAAATTATCACTGTTGATCCTTTAGGATTATTAGTACTCTCATCACTGTAATGTGTGTGAAAGTCGCAACAATCACCATTTTAATCTATGCAGAACTGTGCAAGGGCGCCTGCTGAGGTACTGAGCACAGCAGAGAGGGGCCTGACTGGCCTCCCTGCTCCCACATAGGCGTCTGAGAGCTCCCTTCCACACAGACGCCAGAAGTGCCTCCATCAAACCAGATCTTTCTATGGGCATAGTTGAAAACTTCCTGAAAAGATTTTCAATTGCTCAGGAAAAGTAAATAAATAAGTAAGTAAACTGACAAATGGAATTGCATGGAATTAAAAAGCTTCTCTCTGTAAAGAAACAACAGAACCTACAGACAGGGAGAAAATCTTTGTCAGCTGTGCATCTGACAGGTGCTTCATATCCAGGGTATACAACACACACACACACACACACACACACACACACACATACACACACAGAGAGAGAGAGAGAGAGAGAGAGAAAACTGTAAATTATCCAGTTAGAAAAATGAACCCACACAGGCATTTCTCAAAAGAAATACCTACAACATTACGTATATAAAATGTCTAAAATCCTTAACCATCAAGCAAATGGCGATCGAAACTACATTGAGATTCCATCTCACCTCAGTCACAATGACTATCATCAAGAAAAAAAAAAGCAACTAAGATGACGAGGCTAGAAAGGACACCATTATGCACTGATGGTGATGTGCTGGCTACTTCTATGTCAGCCTAATGCCGACTGAAGTTCTTTTGGAAAAGGGAACCTCCATTGAGAAAATGCCTGCACCGTATTGGCCTGTGGTCATTTTCCTGATTGATGACTGATGTGGGAGCATCGAGTTCACTGTGAGTGGTGCCTTCCCCGGGGCTGACAGTCCTGGGTTCTATAAGAAGGCAGGCTGAGCTAAGCAAGCCAACAAGCAGCACTTGCCCATGGCCTCGGCGTTCCTGCCCTGGCTGAGCTGCACTGACATTCTTTAGTGTAAGAACATGACATGGGAATGAAAACTAGTGCAGTCAATATGGACACTGTAAACCACAGAGTGACACAGCGACACAGCTCCTAGGACACTGGTCGGCACAGCACAGAGATGCCTGCACACCCATGTTTACTGCAGCACGGGTGTATTCACGGTGGTTAAGATGGTTAAGTAGTTGTTCACAGGAGTGAAAACACAGAACCAGATGCTCAAAAGGAGATGTAGTATTTATACACAGTGTAGTTTTATTTAGGCAAGTGAAAACTTGCCATTTACAGAAAAACGGGTGAAACTGGGGATCATATTAGGCAAATTAAGATAGATTCGTAAAGATGAAGGTCACTTTTTTTTCTTGCATGTAGAATCTAGATTTTAATCTGTGTATACCAACCCATGCGCACCTATGTGACATGAAAGCGGAAGAGGCAGCCATCCGGAGAGAGGGGGGAAGGAAACTGCTGAGAAGGAACAAGAGAAGGTAAAGCAGGTAAGAGCAAATCACGAAAAAAAGAACAAATCATACTTTCTCTCTTACACATCCCAGACACGCGCGCGCACACAAGCACACACATGTGCCCATGCACACACACACAAGCACACACATGTGCCCATGCGCACACACACACACAAGCACACACATGTGCCCATGCGCGCACACACACACACATGTGCCCATGCACACACACACACACAAGCACACACATGTGCCCATGCACACACACACAAGCACACACATGTGCCCATGCGCACACACACACAAGCACACACATGTGCCCATGCACACACACACACACACAAGCACACACATGTGCCCATGCACACACACACACACAAGCACACACATGTGCCCATGCGCGCACAAACACACAAGCACACACATGTCCCCATGCACACACACAAGCATACACATGTGCCCATGCGCACACACACACACAAGCACACACATGTGCCCATGCACACACACACACACAAGCACACACATGTGCCCATGCGCACACACACAAGCATACACATGTGCCCATGCACACATACACACACACACAAGCACACATACATGAGCACACATATACATACACACATGCAGACACACACACACACACCACGAAAGCAGAGGGACCACTTGAAAGGACAAAGGAAAGCAGTAGGAGGGAGGAGGGGTACAAAAAGGTGATGAGGGTATAAGTATGAGCCAAGCACAACAATAGACACATACAAACTGTCACAACAAAACCCATTACTTTGTATACCAAAAATTTAATCATCTACCTAGACATGATGGCACATGCCATTAATCCCAGCACTTAAGAGGCAGAGACAATGTGCTCCAGGCCGGCCAGGGATACTCAGTTATTATTATTTCTCAAGAGAAAAATAGTATCTTTAAAAAGTTAATTTTCCAACAAAACATCAGATCTGTCCGTCCCTCTCGTTTTAAAGTCCCCCCTCAGTTCCTACTCTATTTCTGCTTCTTAGTTTGGCTTCATCTTAACCTCCCAGCCTGCCCTCCGGCCTTGCAGGCCTTCGGCTGTCCTGGGAATACCCACAGCTCTTAATAGCATTAACAGCTGACAACTACCAAGCAGAACTGATAAGCAACTACCTAACACTTCATATGATTTTTCTTAACCAAACACTGTAACCATTCCATTACAATGGGCATCATGACATGAGTTTCAACACTCTGTAAACCACCAGATATTTCAAAGCTACAGTCAATATTATATAACTTATTTTAAACAGTCCTGTAATATTGTGTTAGCTCACACAAACAAGAAAACTGATTTACTTCTGATCGTTATAATTACATTATTTCTCTGAGGCTCAGAGAAGTTGCCAAATAACCTCCATAAAAGGAAGTGTCAGAACCTAAGAACTCACCTAAGGTAACTTTGTTCTTCCTGTCCCCACTGCATGGAACAGCCATTCCCCTCCTTCCTGCCTTCACTCGGATCCCTCACAGGCCCCTCCTATTCACGCCCCTAAAATGAACTGATTAAATAAAGTGTTAACCTTTCTCCACAGCTTCCTTGCCCCACTGAAGGAAAAGACATTGTTTAAATATTTCTCATTTACATCTCTATCGTTTTAGCTGCCTATAACAGTACACACACGGCATAAAGCCATCAAAATACTGTCTTTTTAATTCAAACTGTCCTAGGTTCAAATTTACGATTTTGTTATCTGTTTGCAGGACAGTCTTGGGGAAAAAAAAATCATCTCTTTGCCCGTTGAGATTCTTATCCACAAAACAGAAATAATCATTCTTACCGTACTCATTCATTTAAACATCCATCCATCCTTGTATCCAGTCAACATATACCTGCTGAGTGCCTACTATACAACAGGATCCAGGCGTGTAACCACAGAAATGAAGGTACCATCTCTGTTCCCAAACGTGCTTAGAGCCTACCGGACGATGAAATCTACAGTCCTGAAGCTACAGAAAAGACCAAGGTGTGGTATAGAATAGCTTATGACCCAACTCAGACTTGGGGGTCAGATAAGGACAGGGTGATGACTAGCAGTTCAGTGAAAAGTGTCATTAAAAATATAACATAGCAAATATTCAAGACAGTTACCACAAGCAATTTCAACTTAATAAAACACTTCCACCCACCCACGCCCTCGTCACATGTCCCCCATTTCTTAAGCACTTAAAAATGACTGTCAGGAAAGCAAATTTGTTTCTAGAGAAAAGGGGGGGGTCACCAAAAGTGGAACCCTGTGCTTTCCCTCTGGACAATGGAGACAAGACTAACCCAATAGGCCAAGATAATGAAATAAGATCTGACTATCTCTCAGCATTCTGTCACAACCAAAAGGATTCCTTAACACTTATTCCTGTTTTCTGTGTTAAAGCATTTAATGACAGAACAAGGAAATCATTTTTACATTTTTCTGGGGGCTGAGCTACAGAAAAAAAAAAAGGAGAGAGAGCAATTGCAGCTTTCAAAAGAGATGCTAATTGTAGCTTTTAAAATATTAGACTCCCTCTAAACACCCATCACCCCCATCCCCCAAGAGTTTCTGGATCTTTCTTAAAGGTACAGGGAAGATATTATCATGCAGACTTTCTTTTTCTTACCTAAGAGGTATAAAGTGGGTTGTGTGTGGGGTGGAGCGGGATGTACACACATGTGTGCATATGGAGGTCAGGAGACAACCTTGGGCTGTCCTTCCACCTTGTTTTGTGACAGAGTCTCTCTACCATAGGTCACTGGAATGTGTAGGCCAGGCTAGCCAGCCTGCAAGCTTCTGGAAATTCTCCTCTCTCTCCCTCCTGTCTCTCTCTCCCATCTCACTGCAAGAACACAGATTACAGAAGTGCACTGCAGCGTCAAGCCTTTACAGTGCCTCTAAGGATTTGAACTCAGGTCCTCGTGTTTACACAGGCTGTGTTTACACACTCCTGTTGAGTGAATAAGACCTGCTTGTTTCCAGGCCCTGCATCACCTTATCTTCAAGCAGCAAAAGGCCAGGTTCATAGAGCAGCTTCATGCACCATGAAGGAGGGTAGTTCCCAAGTCCCTACTTATTTCCACAGGAAGTGGGGACCTCCATGTCAGTCCGTCAGCAGAAGCAGAACTTAAGGCTCCACATCACAGAAGGGCACAGGCGGCTTCAGAGACAGAGGTAGAGAAGGGGAGGTCTGCAGGGGGAATCTGCTTGCTTCTCCTTCCTCTCAGGATGGAAGGGAAGAAAGGGTAGCCATCCTGGCGATTCTAGTCAATGCCTTTGTTTACAATGCACCAACAAAAGGAGAAGTAGGGCTAATGACAACTCAGTGCCCACATTTTATAATTGATTACTGGAAAATCACCCTATTTCACCAAAAGCAGGGATGTGGAGAAGGAAAGTGTGGAAAGAAGCAATAAAGCATGGAATGAAGCCTAAGTTCACTTATGTAAACATCATGGGGTACAGAAGAAGTCTGTGTTGGGCAAAGAATCTCCCCACCCATTCAAATTAACAGAGGAGAATGGGTACCCCACTTCTCCCTTCCAAACAGGGATCACAGAAGGGAAGACCTTCTTGACAATTTCCTGATGCTTCTGGCATCAAACTTGTGTAGATGGCACAAGTCTTTAGACGTGCAATCCATGACCTCTTTGTATAATTATTTATATAACACTTTTACTACAAATATAAAGATCCACAGTTTGTTCTAAAATAAAATAAAAAATTTTAAAAGAGGCTGATCCACAAAACAATGTGTGAAAATATTGGTTGAACTCAGTTCAACACCACAATTGTGAAAGTTTAAACACACTCTCCTTTCACATCTAGTACCCAGCCCTGGACTCCTCCCTCCCCCACCCAGTCCCGTGGATTTTCATATTTATGACACCAATCTCCTGAATGTCTACAGAGGGATTAGGATCAGATCAATACCGGGTCAAAGAGTGGGTAGGTGGCTAACTGGAACCCTGCTCTCGAACATAATCTAAAGTAATAATGAGATGCCCTCTCCTGGCCTCTGCAGGCACTACATGCACCTGGCGCACAGACATACCAGACAGGCAAACTGCCTGTACATAAAGGTTAACATTTTTAATTAATGGTGGAATTTTGCATAGAAATAAAATCAGACATGGAAATTTTTCTTGGGAAAGGATTGCGTATGGAGTCTAGAAAAGACAATTTTTGAAAAGAAGCTTGTAGTAGAGATGGGTCCAGAGAGAACACATGGACACACACACATACCACAGCACAACACACCGCACCATACCACACCACACATACTGTTATCACTATTCCTCTCCTCACTGCCCTTGTAGGAAGCGATTTTGTCCTGATTATTGGCTGAGCAAATGGCTAAAAAGCAGCAGCATGGGAAAATGCAGACGGAGCCTTCTGGGGGAGCCAGGCTTGCTCCTCCCCCAGAAGCCTATGTGTCTACCATCACACCTTCTTGATACGTTGCATATGGTTCTCCTACTTGCCCTTTTCACCCCAAATAAAGCTCATATCCTATGGATATCAGTGTCTCTTGACACAATCAAAATATTAAATTTGTAGTGGAGACCTGACCAACAGATTTTTACTCAAACAGGGCTCTAGCCTGGGAACTAAAGATCTCTTTGGTGAAAATTCTGCCAATTCTAACTTGTCTCTAGATGAGAAGTAGCTAATTGCAAATGACTTCCTAGAGACTCTACGCCTACCCTGCGCCTACCCTGAAGCCCGTGTACCTACCCACCTCTCTCTGACCTTCTCTCATTAACACCTTCATTTGCCACCTCATGCACTCCCTGCATGAGGCCTGATGCTCAGAGCTGTGGGTAGGTGTTGTTCCTGTAGACTTCTCATTCTTCTTCACCCCAAATGCTAACCATGATCTCAGGAGAGGAGAAGCCAGCATTCTCAACACAGCACCTCGAGCAAAACGAATGCTATGCACGGACTGAGTGCCTTCACCTTGTACTATACATTGAGAATACTCTGAAAACTTAACTGAAATGCAACCAAAGCCTACATAGTCTGTGTTCAATGGAATGAAAGCTGTCTCTCCCTCTTAAGAAAAAACTCACTTCAGCAGAAGGGACGGGGAGAAAAAGGAAGGAGGAAAACCAGTTGAAACTTGGCATTTACTTGAAGAGGAGCCAGCAGAATGTAGCGCATGGACAGTTGCAGAACATAGAGGGAAGGCGTCAATCAGAAGGTTTCCTTGGCACTGTTAAATTTGGTGGCAGCCTCGGCTGGGAAGGCAAGGTAGAAAAGTTGCATTCAGGGTTCTGAGGACAGAGAGGTGGTGTCTGTGAACTTACAGGTATAGAACGGCTCAGGAATCTCGCTGAGGAGGAAGAGAGCCCCCCCGAGAAGGGAGGTCTGAGGACGGTGGTGTGCTCTTCAGGCTTAGGGCTCAGGGGGCCCCCAAGGCCACTACTGCTGAGGTTGCCATTGTTGCTTCTGGTGTACTGGTTATTGTTGAGCTCAGGGTAATTTCGGCCAGGTGGCTGGGGGCTACCATTTGGGAAGCTGGTGAATGGGCTTGCTATGAAAGCTGCCTTGGTGGGTGAGGCTGTCTTTTTGTTCTCAAGGTCTTCGGTCACAGCGTTCAAGTTCCCTAGAGAACTGGCTAGCCGGGAGTTTATGGCGAAGCTGGGGGGAGAAACACAGGTGGGGAGGAAAAAGACAGTCAACAATGTGTACTCACATGTGTAAACACAGCATCACAGAAATCTGACCAAGATGGTTCTGATCCACACAGATGGCTAAATGGCTTCATCACTCTTGGTGACATCACCATCCTTGACCTTATTCTTGAATGTCAAGTTCCTTAGCCAAAAGCAGTTAACTGAGACCCCCAAAACACTGGCTTAAACACTGAATGGTCTTAAAATAGAACATTTGAGAACTGTATCTGCCAGAGGCAAAGAGCTACTATAGGGAGAGCATACGGGCTGACTTAGTCCAAGCTTTTAATCCCAGACATGGTCTAGCATATGATCTTATCAAGCACCTCTCTTTCTCTGAGCTGACTCCCACTGGCTGTGCACTCTGGGTGAAGAACAGGACTGCTGATTGTTAGGATGCCTGACTAAATCTGCATCACATGACGCAAAGTCACGAGGAGACTGTGATGGTTCAAATCTAACCATACCCTCCACAGCCTTTGCCCTGCTGAGGAGGTAGGACAAGAAACCTCAGAAAAATAGTGGGTTCTTTGGGGTTCCTCCGCTTCTTCCTAGTGCCCTCTTTTCACAGACCTCCAGCCAGATTCCTTGCCTACAGTAGGGCCTTCTTACCTCAGGCTAGTGCCCTGGGAGAGGTAGAGCATTACCTTCTCGTGTTTGCTCCTGAAGACAAAGAACCTCTGTTTATCCTTTTGGCTGTTGCTGAGGGGGATAAACACACTTTGGGGGTCTTCACAGTAGACACAGATGGTTGTGGAGAAGAACTTAATCTTTTCAGGAGAAAGAAAAGAGACAGAGTGTCACACTAAAGTTGTGTTACCTAAAATATTCAGCAAGGAGCTATAACAAGGTAAATCAAGAAATCTCAAAGCACTAAGAGGCATGAAAAATGGTAAGAAAGTCCCATTCAGACCTACTCCTTCATTTCCAGCTCTCAATTGCTCTGTATGAGGGCACCAATATTTCTTCTCCTTTCATCTCATTTCTCAACAATTCATATTAAAAAAATCCCCTCTGATGAAATCTAAAACATCTCACATTTGACTATTCAAAACCATTTAACATCTCTTCAGTCTCCACAAAGCCTAGCTAAAATCCTTGGCTTGGTTTATAAAAACCTCTAAAATCTGGCACTTGCTTCTCTTCGTGGGTCCTGCTAGCCACAAGATTAAACCCACATAGTCAAGGGCATGATGACCTCAAGCATCAGTATACGTTCTGATTGGTTCTCACCTGTCTGTACACTCCAGGTGAGAAGCAATAGCCGCGGGTTCCCTGGCTAGACTGCACTCACCACTTTGTGCAGTTTTGGGTTCCCTGTTTCTCCTGCAGAGATCTTCTCTCCTTGCCCCTCCTCACTTCCGGACTTCCACTTCCCCCAACCCACGCTGACCACCTGCACCTTAATGGTCCATTTGGATGTTAACTCCACGACAAGGCTTTACTGAATTCCCAAGCAGGGTCAGCAGCCTGTTTTAATGGGCACACTCCCAGTAAATCACAGCTCTTACAGTGTACTACTTTAGCATTTCCTTTTTGCCTATTTCTATGGCTCACTATAAAATTCTTCGAGAGCGAAGACTTGTCCTTCATTTCTCCACCAAAGGGCTCAGCAGGTGTTCCATCAACAAGTTCCCACTGGACACAAAGGGAAAATGAGCTCCTCTGAAGAGAGCCAGGACTCCATCTGGCTTTCATACCAAGTATCTTTTTTGTCCTAGATAAATCCTGTGATGAAACTGGACTGTGCTTTCTCTCTACTTCAGAAAGCTTTGTTTACTTCACACACCCCTTCATCACCCACCTTCCCAAGCATTGCTTGTGCCATATTTCCCCTGAAAACAAAAGTGGTAAGGGCTTTGGAGAAACCTGAGACAGTGAGAGCTACCCACTAAGAAATACTGTGGTTAGAATACAATCCTCAGGGGGGGGGGGGGAATGGCGGCGTCTTTGTTCAGTTTAACCAACAATACTAGCCAATCATTTCTAGTGTTCTCTCCAGGTGCCACAGTGGATCGGGTACCACCAGTGTCCGGGTATCACTCCAGGAGGAGCAGAGAACTTCTTCTAAGACAGAAGCACTAATATTCCCTCCTTTCATGCATGACACAGAGAAAAAAGGAGATGAACAAATGCACACAAAAAAATAAAGAGAGCTAACAAACAGGAGGAAATGAGAATCAGTCTCTGGATTGAGAAGAGAGTTTACAGTCTCTGGATTGAGAACTTTGGAGTTCACTGGAGAGCAGAAGGCACTGGGAACTCAACATCTTAGAAGTCGCTACCACCAACCAGCCCACAGCCTGAGGGCAGGGCAGGAAAGTTCCTTTCAACTCCGTCAATAGTAAGCATTTTCTTTTTTAATTAATGTTTATTTTTTTATATTAATAATAGGTTATTTACTTTGTATCCCAGCCATAGCCCCCTCCTTCATTCCCTCCCAATCCCACCCTCCCTCATCTCCTCCCTGCCCCTTTCCAAGTCCAGTGCTAGGGGAGGATAGTAAGCATTTTTAAAATGTAGTTTATTTCAGAGCTGTCGAGAAGGCTTAGGGATTAAGAACACTTGCTGCTCCTGCAGAGGACCCAGGATTAGGTCTCAGCACCTACATGGCAACTCACGGCTGCCTGTAACTCCAGGTCTTGGAGATCCAATGCCTTCTCCTGACCTCAGCAGGCACCAGGCACACACATGGTGCACATACATAAATGTAGGCAAAACACTCTCTCACATAAAATAAAAATAAATACATCATGTTAAAATAACATTTTAGCCAGGCATGCTTTTAAATCCTGGCACTTGGGAGGCAGCAGCAGGCTGATCTCTGTGAGTTCAAGGCCAGCCAGGTCTACATAGTAAGTTCCAGGACAGCAAAAAGCAAAAGGAATATTTGAAAAGCTTATAAGCTAGGCTGGGGGAGGGGGAGAGCTGCTCGATGATAGAGAGTGTGCAAGGCACTGAGTTTTATTCTAAATACCAAAATTAATTAGTGACTAGAAAAAGCTGTGTAGTTATATTTATTTTCATGGAGTTTAATGCTTGGAAAACATGTCTAAAAGGTCATATATATTTGCAGTGTCTAGAAATGTTATTGTGGACAGTACCTGAAAGTCTGGGCCACTTCCCTTTGGGGTCCTTTCATATCATCTGACCTGCAAATGGAAGACAAGTGCTCAGGTTATCACCAGGTCCCCCACAGTTAAACAAAGACCACCATATGGCATTTGAGTCAGAGGCATAAAGATATTAAGCAATCAAAAGAGAAAAGTCATGCCGGTTGGATATCAGCATTGGTCTGCTTTACAGAATGAATCCTAACCCAGCAGGCAGGGTTTGTTGGTTCACTGTGAAGGTTACTTTTGTACTTTGTATGAAAAGGTGGAATTGCATCTGCTCAGTAGCAAAGTGTTTCCCAATGGTTCCATGAGGCTATTGTGGAAACTGAAGTCTACCCCCCGGAGAAAATATCAGAGAATTCAAAAGAAAACTCATATCAAACCTGGCTTCTAAGATCTGTACAGGAAATACAGACCCCATGTATATTTATTTGCTAAATTATACTTTCTTCCAATACAGTGTTCGTCAACCTTCCCAATGCTACAACCTTTTAATACAGTTCATTCTTCATGTCCTAGTGATTCCCAACCATAAAACTATTTTTGTTGCCACGCCATGACTATAATTTTGCTACTGTTATGAACTGTAATGTAAACGTATGCACACAAGATATCTGACATGTGACCCTGTAGAAAGGTCACTCGACCCCCAGGGTGAGAATCACCATCCCAAAATAACCCTTCCTCTCCTATAACATAACTCCTGTTGCCAGCCCGGCCTCAACTATCACAAGGTTTCAACTGCTCTGTGTGCAGACCTCAACTCCCCAGCACTGATTATATTGGGTAATTTTCAAACTTCAGATCAAGATGGCATATACTTTCTCAGACATGTGGAGGAATCACTTATTCAATTCTCAAAAATCGGAGGTGAAGTCAGGTAGTGAGATATACCAGAATTTGGTGCAGCCTCCTTGTTTTTGCATTCTGGCTTCAATGCAAAACCCTGGCTCACCTGTGAGGACCTGCCACAGCACCAGAAACACGTCTGTGAAACTCCAAATAGAATTAGGAACAGAGAACCAGAAATAAGTGCTCAGCAGTTCGAGGCCGAACTCCAGAGACAGACATTTAACAACTGCTTTTATAAGCATTGAAATTGTAGTTACGCCCAACAGTAGTTTTATATATATATCAGCTAGGGATGAAGGCAAAAGAGCCATGCGTCAGAAAACATAGGTAAACTCGGTATTCGTGGAATGATAGTCTGGAGTGAGGATGAAACAAAGCTCTGTGAACTGAAAGGTGTGAGGATGAGGCTCACCTAAATGCACAGGACGGTGAGGAGCGGGGCTGCCGCTGGCTTTTTAAGGCACGTAGTTTGTCTCCTTGTGATATGCTGTTTTTCATCTCCACATCTTCATCTTCTAAATTACTCTGAAAAACCGGCATGTCCCACAGAAAAGGTCATTATAAACACTTTAGCTTTATACCAATTTCTTTTTTTTTTTAATACCGAATTCTTAATAGAGCGTAGATCATCTACAGCTATAGACAACAGCACGGAAGTGAATCTTAGGGCAGATTAAGACATTTAAATATGCTGTGAATGCAGCAGTAAGTATTTACATATCCGGGTCAAATTCTAAATCAAAGAAGCATGGGGCTGGATATGGGAGTGTCTGAAACGTGTCTATGACAAAGGATCAAAATCAAACAGGCTCTCATGTGGACACATAAGGCTCTGGAAAACAGCCAGACACAACCCTGAGCTATAAACACAGCAGAAATGCTTCCAGGAGCCACCAATGTAAATTCCATAACCTGTTGATAAACATGCATCATAAAATAACTGAAGACATCTATGCAGTCACATTCTTCATTAGCTAATGCTCCAGGAAGCATACAAACCCTCTCAGTGGTTAAAGAGCCAACAGCACGCCATCAGGAAAACATGTTTCCTTCTGAAGTTCCATAGTTTAAAAAATAGAAGTGGCTGGCTAGTGTTTCCCCATCATTACTCAAGAGGAAGGGTAACTCCAAAGGAGAGGTCCGGCGGGACAATGGAACAGTTAGCTCACCATCTAAGACAACCAGGAGGTTTAAGAAGAAAGGTCTTTGTTTTAATGTTTTTTTTAAGTAATTTTTTGGCACATAGAAATAAAACAGTGAAACTGGCAGTATAGTCTACTTAGAGGTCTGGGGAAAGGTGAAATAGGATTTTTTTTCTAGCATTGTATTTTCATGTTTTAAGCTGTGATCACATAATCCCTGAAAATAAACTAATTTTAAAAGATATACAGTTAAATAAAATTAACAGGGTATTAGTTTGTTGGGGGGAGGGGGCGGTTCGTCGCTAAGTTCCAAATTTTACAAAGCCTTATTGTTGTTGTTGTTGTTCTTTGGTTTTGCCTTTTGGGTTTTTGAGGCAGGGTCTCACTAGCTCAGACTAGGCTCAGGGTCATGATGCTCCTGCCTCAGCCTCCTGTGCTGAGATTACAGGCCTGAGCCTCCATGACCAAAAAAATAAATAAAAAATAAAAAAAAATTTTTTACTTATGACAGATTTCAAAAACATAAAATAATACTATAACATACGGTCACACAATTAACTATATTTACTATGTTGTTTTTACTTTCTTCCTTTAGTTTACTAAAGTCTCACTTGTAAGAAAGAAAGCAATGTGTATATAGTCTCAGCTCGCATTCCCTGGAGAAGAGAACAGTGTCTTTCCTTGGAAGGAGATAGAATAGTGTTGCGGACAGCAAATCTGGAAGGGTGGAACTGTGTAAGCCCTTTGACGTTGGACATTGAGCTCCAGGCTTCGGAATTTGCTCTGCTGGGTTTCAGTCAAGCTTTGGTCCAGTATTTCCTCACTGTACCCCAATCCACACTTTTGGAATAGTGATGTATATTCTGTGCCATAGTATGTTGGAAGTATACAGTTTGCTTTTCAATTTTACAAGAGTTTGCAGTTAAGTGATTATATTGAGTCTCAGAAGAGACTTTGGACTTTTAAACAGTGTGGGGACTGTGAGAAACTATTGGAGATGTTTGGAGTTGCACTAAATGCACTTTGTATAGGGCTGCAAGCCTCTGGGAGCCAGGGGGTGGAATCTCATGATCTGAATGAGAATGGCCCGCATAGGCTCATATACTTGAGTACTTGATTCCCAGGAGGTGTGGCCATGTTCACGTGGGCATCACTGGGCATCGGTTTTGAAGTTTCAAGAAGCCAACATTTCCCAGTCCCCCCGCCCCCCGCCCCAGCCTCATGGCTGTTGTCTTAGGTGGAGAACCCAGTCTCGAGGCTCTTCCTGATCATACCACAGCACATTTTTCCCTCCTTGAGTTGGCCCAAAAGATGATGGGGATCAACAACAAAGAAGCCTGACCCTGAGAGAGACTGTCTCATCTTGCCCCCCTAAAGGCAATGGGTTTTATTTTATTCCATCAGACAAAATATAACAATAAAAAAATAGTGACCATAGCTTTTAGTTAGATAAAGTAATTACTGACCAACACATTAATAAAACAGTAACAGAGTATGCTACAGGGGAAGTTGTTGAATGTGCCATTATGAAAAGAACTTGGATAATACATAGCCCTTCAGGGAATAAAGACGAAAGATTATAGGGAAAAAAATGGCATAGGAGTTTGAAACAGAAGTGAGTGCAAACAGAAGTCAAAAGATTGGAGGACAAACATGAGTGAGATGTTAGCAGGAACGGTGGCTGGGTCTCTAGGGCCAAAGCTCTTTCCAGTACTCAGACGTTGAACCTATACAGTGTCAAAGTAAGGGGAAGACAAAGATATCTTCACCAAGCTACTGAGATCAGAAGAAAGATCAGGTTTCAGAGGGTGGAGGTGTGGCAGAGCCTGAGCACTTGTTTGCGATGTATGCATAGCTATACCAGCAACAACACTGGGATGGGGGGGGGGGCAGGGGGGAGGAGATGGGAGGAAAGAGGAACCAAAGGAGGAAGGCAACTTAGTTTGGGTTTGGCTGAGCTCATTGCATTGGCCTAGACATTTGACAGCTGATCACTTCCCCATCACCACATCCCTGCCCCTTTATTCCAGTCTTCTGTGGACCCCAGCACACCTTCTAAACTAAGACCAGAAGAGGCACTGGGTTTTGCCACTGCTCTCCTAAAAGCCTCTGGTGACTCCTGGTGGTGGTGGGAACAGACATACCCTCTACAACCTGAAAGTGGAAGCAAGGTACCAAAAAGTAAGGCCTTAGAGACGGGTTTTACTTTATGGAATTTTCTAAGATGCACCCATCTTATGAGCATTTGATGGGCTTAATAAAATGCGACAGCTCAAAGATTCTCCAAGTGCAGCACGATTGGCTGAACATTAGCAGTGTCTGCATCTAATTAACATCTCTGAGTCAAGAGCACCTACCAGTTGGTAGATTATTGCCGGAATACAGCCCTAACGTAGCTAAATGAAACACTGAACATAGCGTGGCTCTGGGAGAAGTGTCAGAGGAAGAGCTGGCAAAAGAGCTGTCCTCTCCTCTGCTCTCTGTCCCCTGTCCTCTGTCCTCTCCTCTGTTTTGGTCTAAGTCAGCTGCGTGTGATACATTAGAGCCACCCTGGGGACTCATGGAGAAGCACAATCCGAGCCAGTGTGCCTACGTTCAAAGGACAACACTCTACAAACTATGTGTGATCATGGGCAGGAGCCCACCTGTCTCTGCCTCCATTGTCTTTCTTGCTTCCATTATGACTTTCTAAAAGGGTCCTCGCTCTAGTTAGCAGCTGTGCCGTATGGTATGGTAGGGGTTAATTCATGTAAGGTGCTTAAAATGGTCCCTGGCACCAAACTACCAGTTTAGCTCAAATATTTGTACTTTAAATAAAGCTCTTCACATTCTTTCTTTTTCTTCTTTGCATGCCAATTTCTTCTAAAACTCCAGTCCACAATGGCTTCTTATGCCCCTGAATACCATACAGAATCCTTATGTTTGGTATTGTTTTGTTTGGGGGCACATAACGTCACCGTGCCATTTGGATCAGCGTCCATTTCATATGTCTGTTCTTGTTTATTCTTGGATCTGAAATGCTAAGTTTTTCTTTGCTCGTTCAAGTAGCATTTACTAAGACTGTGCCGCCAAATCACAAATGTGATGGGAGCAGGTTAAAAAAACCTCAGCATGGAAGAAAAACGCAGGAGCACAGACAGGAAGAACAAGCTGTCCCCCGATGTGAGTGGTGAGTGTAATTTACAGCACAGGTTCTACACAGGCCCAGCTTTGGCTCTAAAACATCCCTCACAGTTCTGTGCGCTGAGAATTTCACCAAAAAACCCCAGCCTTGCCAGTTGCTGGGTTCTTTTATTTGGGTGCTCTAACTCGGTCATTACAGTGCTTCTTACTAACAAATCACAAGAAAACTACTGTTTAGAAGGTGTGCTGTTTGGAAGACTGGAATAAAGGACCAGGGTGTCAGTGATGGGGAAGTGATCAGCTGTCGAAAGGCCAGGCCAATGCAGTGAGCTCAGACAAACCCAGACTAAGTTATTTCCCTCAGTTCAAATGGAATTAAGATTCTCTGCTTTCAATCTTTTATTTTTATAAAGATAACTTTTAAAGAACTATAGCTTTTGTTGTTGTCGGTTTGTTTTGTTTTGTTTACTTTATACACATAGAACCACTCACAGGCTGGACATAGTGGCCCATGCCTATGATCCTGAGGCAGAGGCAGAGGCAGGCAGATCTCCATGAGTGCAAGACCAGCCTGGTCTACAGCAGGGCTACACATAGAGAAACCCTGTCTTGAAAAAGCAAAAACAATAACAACAAAAAACTATTCATGGGCCTGCCCTCTACAAACCAGCACAGAACTTGAAACACACTAAAATCTTTACAGCATTTTCTACTTGAAATTCATAAAACAATAAGCATTTAATTTCCCCTCTTTGTGCAAAGTCCCATGACTAGTTCTGGATTAACACATCTAGAGAAAAAAAGTCCCGAAGTGTTCCTTGTATAAATGATCCAAAAGCAAGCCACTATGGCCCACATGTAAGCCACTATGTAAGGCCATCTGCTACAGATGGATGCAAAACATAAGCACGCTTCCTACGTTTGAGTACTTGGTCCCCAGCTGGTAATGCTGTTTTGGGAGGATGTGAAACTTCCAGGAGGTGGGGCCTGGCTAGCAGATGTAGGTTACTGAGATGGATGGAAAAAGACAGGATGTGAGCTCTATGGCCCTGCCCACCTTTCCAGACCTAGTTCCTCGGCTTCCTGCTGATGACGACAAGTCAAAACAGCTATCACATGCTTTCACTGCCATAGAAGCATCCAGTGCCATGCCTTCCCTGCAATGACGGACTCTGTCCTCTCAAACTGTGAGCCAAAATAAGCCCTTCCTCCCGAAGGTGTTTCTTGCCAGGTGCTTGGGCACAGCAATGAAGTGAGTAGATAATATCCCATTGTACTCTCGCACCTGAGGGGTTTCTTTTTGTTGTTGTTGTTTCCTTACTATAACAGTGAGAACAAAAAGCACTTACGAATGGCTAAAATGAAAATAACTATTGATGGGTCCTACCAAAATTTACATAAAGTCTATATGTTGAAATATCTCCCCTTCATCTTCTGAGGACAAAGAGAATGCACTACCTATGGACCAGAAGACAGGTCCCCCATCAGACAGAGACTCTGCCAAGGCTTTGACCTTGGATTTCCAGCCTCCAAAACATCTTGAAATAAATCACTATTGTTCATACCACAGAGTTTCTGGTATTTTGTTGTCTGACACTGAATAAACTAAGATGGGATAAATCTGTAAACATATGCTAATACTTCAAGCTGACATATTTTAAATTTCAGTCATACTGCATTCTTTGCTCTTCCCATGGTAAAAGGTAAATTAGGTTCCTAAGTTGAACAAATAGGAATGTAAAAATGAATGAGAATGAAACATTCTGCTAGATATTCATTTAAAAGAGATTACAATACAAAAGGCATTATGTTGATGAAAAATAACTGTGTTCCTCAGGCGGAGAGATAAACGCTAAGTTCATCTTTTTCAGAAGTCACAATTCAAAGCCTTATTTACTTTACTTAACCTAAGGAGAAAATGCTGACCAGAACAAGAATTTTTTTAAAAAATTGTTCTTGTTTTGCAATATTAGCTCATAAAAATTTAGTTCTGATACTTTTATTTGCTCTTCATAGTCCATAGTTCTTGTATCACCGAGGCAAGAAAACAGCTCTGAGCATCAACAGGACCTTGACTGACATGCACATTTTATAAGGACAGATGACTCAAACAAGGAGACTCAGTCACTTTGTGTGTGGCTGCCCTAGGAGCCAAATACAAGATATAAAACCAGTTTCTTCAGCAGTCTCCATCCTGTGTCCTAGAATGAAGCTCCTCCTCACCTCACCAAGGTCTGGATGATGATGATGTGTGTGCGCATGTATGTAAATGTCCAAAGTTTCAAAGTTGACATCAGGTGTCTTCCTTGATTACTCTCTATTTTAATTACTGAGGCAGGGTCTCTTACTGAACTAAGAGCTGACTCTGGCTAGCCAGCTTGCCCCTGCGGTTGCCTCCCCAATTCTTAGATTATAGGTAGCTACAACACTCGCCCAACACTTTTCCTTAGTCTCTGAGGATCTGAACTCCAGGTCTCACGCTTACAAGGCAACAGCTTTATTCACTGACCTGTCTCCCAGGCCTTTCTCTTGTCTCTTTAGGAATATTAAAATAAAATCCAAATTCTTAGCTTTACTTCAGGCACAATGTCACACAATGAACTAAACCAGGGTCAAGTAAGATGGCTTGTGACTATAACCTCAGCATTCAGGTGGCTAAGGCTAGTGGATTGCCATGAATTCCAGATTAGCCTGGGCCCTTCTGTTAAAGCACTGGGGGAGGAGAAGCAACCCAAACCAAGTGTCGGACGCCCAGTTCCGAAAGTGATTCCTTTATTAAATAAATCAAGACCCTTGGGAAAAATCACATTTTTGGAACTCTCATTTCTTGTCCACAGAAGAGAATTAGAACAAATGATATTAGCACAGTTGCTTCCAGCTCCCCAAATGCTCAGGCTCCAAATTCTTCATAAGTCATTTCTGGCTACTTCAGAGGTAGCAGGGAACAATAGAGAAAGAGAAAAAAAAAGCATGAGTTTGGGATCAGACAGACACGGATTTGAATCATGTTTTAAAACTGAAGTCAGCCCATCTCTCAAACACTATTTCCTTACTACCAAATAGAGATATTATCTAATTCACTGGGTGGTAGTGCGGATTAAATCAACCACTACAGAATGATGATTTAAAGTGGCTTGTTTGGAGAAGAGTCTGGGTAAAACAGTATGTCCTAACTCTGCTTTCCCTCTGCACTTTAGAAATCTAAATGAATGGGAGGCTTTCAAAGGACCACTTGTGTTAGGCACAGATTCTGCAATTGCATCATCAGTTCTGGGTATCTGCTTCTGCTTTCCAATGGAAACTTTACTTTTCTGTTGCCTTTCTATAAATATTCCTCATACCAGAATCATTCTCTTTATAATTGTTCTCCTTAATTATGACTTTATTTCTTCCTTTTTAAGGTTCCTTTGGTCTGCTTTGTACTCTGGAGGACAATGACTCCAAGCCACAACCGGGATACAAAGTAAATAAATTGGTAATAAATAATAAATAATTTTTTTAATTAGCCTTCCCAGGAGATCAGAGAATAGGCCAGGTCACTGGACTAGTGAGAGAGCAGGCAAAGATGCTTGTAGCCAAGCCTGATGATGATCTCAACTTGACCCCAGAACCCACATAGGAAAAGCTGAGAGCCAATTCTCAAAAGTTGTCCTCTGACCCCCAGCACATATATGATGTGTGCGCATGCACACACACACACACACACCAAACAAACAAATGTTTAAAAAGAAAGAAACGATAGGTCCATGTGTTCAATTCGGAAACAAATGAATAAACGAAGAATGTTAGTGTTAGGGAGGCAGACTCCAGGGGAAAACTCACCTCTTCAAACCTTTCCACGTTTTGTAATTTAGATAAGTTTCCACCAATTGACATGTCATCCAAGCTAGAGATAATTTTATTCATACTTCCTTCATTGGAAGGTCTGTTTTTCAGTTTGGATCGAAAAATGTCTCCTTGGACCCATAATGATGCTTGTTTTCTGTAAAAAAAAAAATGAGAGAAAATAAAATATTTAAAATAAAATATGATCATCTCAATGCCATGGTATCTTAACAAGAAAGATACTAATAAAATATTTAACAATTAGACTAGAAAGGTGATGGAATCAAAGTATACCATTGCGAATCTAAATAAATTAAGTATTTTAAAAATTATTAAATAAGATTTTTAAAACGTGAAAAAATAGCTCAGACATCTGTTCACACCAGTTTACTAATGAGCCAAGCTGTTCCTATCTTCTATTGTGGTAGAAGTTTTTTGGACGCTAACCCTCAAGCTGTATTTTAAGCCTAGAACATATAAACTGATGATGTTAGCACACCACTGAGTCACAGCTTCCCTTCTATACCAGCTGTACAAATACAGATTGAAAACAACTTTAGTATCTTTCTCCTTTGTGTGAATGTTAGAAAAGTGTAGCCTAGCCTCTTGTATTTTCTTCTTCTTCTTTTTTTAATCTTCAAAGCATCCTGCCTTTGCTTTTGTATACCCCCAGCCTTTCTACTTTACATCAACATCTATCATAACCCTGATCTGATGCTTCGCTCTTATGGGCTTCAAATAGTAGCAAGAAAATAGCAGAGTCCTTAGCAGAGAAATAATAGGTCAGAAGATGGCTGATGAATTCATACAGAACATCCAAGAACTAATAGCTTAGCAGGAAAATGCTGAAAATTCAGGTACACGAAACAGAGAGAAAAGATAGAATTTAAGAATAAAAGACAGAACCGGGGGGGTGGTGGCAGTGCATGCCTTTCATCCTAGCACTGCGGAGGCAGAGGCAGTGAGTTTGAGGCCATCCTGGTCTACAGAGCAAGTTCCAGGACAGCTACACACAGAGAAAAATAAAATAATAAAATAAATTAATTAAGACAGAATCCTTGTCCCTCAAGAAGTTTCTACTTTAATTTGGGGAAGTAAACAAATGAAATCCAGCATATTAAGGCCCTGTGGTCCAAACTCATACAAGACCCAAGGCGAAGAGGCCCTGCCCTATGTAAAGGAATCAGACATCCCCAGAGATCAAGTGGCTGTGTTTATATACATCTGCACACACATGCATACACACAACTGTCTTCTCATTTGTTCTTTTCTCTTCTCTTCTCTTTCTCTTTCATCTCCTCTCTCCCCCTCCCTTCCTCCTCCCCTCCATCTCCCTCCTGTCTGTCTCTCCGCCCCCCCCCATGAAGAAGTAAGTCTTCCATAAAACACAACGTCATATCACAATGACGTTGCACATCCTTTTCAGTCGTCTTGGTGGCTGGCCAGCCTACACCATCCAAGTCTGTAAAGTACACTGGACACCAGGATTGCTTAAGGACACATTTTTCAGACCACATTCCTGTCCTTAGGCTATGCAAGGTCCTATCTGGAAAGATAAGCAGGACTCACTCAGCCAAGATTATAGTCCACCTCACCCCAAAACAAGCACAAACTGAGGGAATAGCATACAGAACACAGGGCTGTTTAGTTCAGGTGAAACCAAGGATTCAGGGAAGCACCCTTGCTCATTATGAGTCTCGGGTGCCATGCTAAGATATTTAAATGTGATGCCCCAAATACAGAGGTTGTGATGGCATTTTTAGGAATTTAAAAGAAAACAATATGAAGTGGGAACAGAGGCAGAGGGACCTAAAAGAGGCTAAAGTGAAAAGAAATCTCCAAGATGAAAACTCAGATAGGGCTGACAGCCCTAGGATGAAAATTGCAAAGTGACAACTTCCACTTGCTTGGTTTCAAAGACTCAACCTGCCCTGTCTCTGGAAAGACTTGAGCTGAACCTGAATATTAAAGATGAATAAGGTGTCAGCGCTGAAGTGAGCGTTGCTAAGCAATGATGTACGCGTTTGCTTCTTGAGCTAAAGGAAGCGGCGTTTCACGCAGACACCTTCCACAGGCGATGCACACCGTGTCGTGCCTTAAAAGCCTGCTCTCAAACAAAAGAAGTGAAACGTCTATTTTAAAGTATTTAACGCTGAAAACTCAGTTCTTGTAAAGCTAATACATCAGCGGAAAGCCAGTCTTCCGATATTGTAGCACATTTTCCAAGAGCAAGAAGTGACTGAGCCCTTCCCTAACAGAAGATGAGCTTAGAAGCATCAGGAAGAGATTTTGATTGGAATGCAGCCTTCTTGAGAGATGTAGCCAAGGTTGGAGCAAATTGGTTTTGGCCACATCCTGCCCCCAAATTAGTCAGATAGGGGCTAGACCGATGTGGGATATAAGAAAATAAATAACTTGGCTTCAGTATGAGCCAATGTGCAGTTGGTTTAGATGCTTCTTTATAAATACCTGCTTCTCTTCCAACTCAGGTCAGTCTCACAAATGGTTTTGAGTGCAGGACATACAGAGGCCACTGTGCAGTTGCCTCTGTGTAGGGCTCACTTGCTCTCCTCACGACCTCACAGGAAGCTGACGCTGTATTGCTTCATTCTATCTCTCCAGAGCTATCTCCAGCCCTTCCAACCAGGACATTGCTTACCAGGATGAACCAACTTTGACCCCAGTGTCCATCAAAAGCCATGATTTGGTCATTCGATAAAGAAAATGAACCCATTTTCTTTTATGCTTGTATGTGGTATGGTGTGCGTGTGTTCATGTGTGTACGTGTGAGTGCATGTCAAGGCCTGAAATTGTGGTCAGATGTCTTCTCCACTCACTCTCCACTGTCCTTGCTCAGATTGGGTATCTCATTTGAGCCCCAGAGCTCACAGACGAGCTAGTCTAGCTAGCCAGCCTGGCTCAGGGGACGGACCCCTCTCTCTGCCTCCCATATGCAAGGATTACAGGCAGGCCACCGAGTCTGTCAGGCTCTGACATGGGTCTGGGGGACATAAACTCAGGTCCTCATGATTGCATGGCAAGTGCGTCATATATTGAGCGATCCTCCCAACTCCCTAACCAACTCTAGTTTGGTCTGGTGAGCAGACCAGAGGACCAATCTGCCCTGGGTATATCCTACTCACATCTCAGTGCTATGACAACACAGAGGTAACTCCTAGCTTGAGGTACTCATTAGTGAAACAGCCCAACACAGCAAACAATGGCACACAAGAGGCAGCAACCAAGAAGCAGAAAGTGGGTGATGAAAAGTACCCAGAAAGTCACACAATGATAGGAGTACAAGTGGAAGATTTTGCAGGATTTCTGGCAGTGTAAGGGAAGGCTTTTAATCCTGAAATGCACAAGGGAATTACTAAAATGGGGAAATGATTTGGGATACAACAGACTCGGGTAAAGTAAATCTATTTTTAGGTATAGAATTCCCATCATCACCTGCTAGAGTCATGTCAGGCCCAAATACAAACTTTATAGCAAAATCTAGCATAATAATCTTTCAACTCTTTCTAACTGTGGCCATTTGGGATGAGGACAGAGAGCACTGTGTAAAGCACATACAGGACCAGCATGCATTGCTAGTGGAGATGTCGTATGGAGCAGCTGTTGTGGAAAACAGCTTGGCAGTGCCTCCAAAAGTCGCACAAAGAGCTAAAGAGCTCAATGTAGTCTGGCAACTCTAAAAGAACTGAGCACAGGCCCTCAAGCAGATACTCATGC